>LR990043.1:19441596-20055999 GCA_905147135.1 Blastobasis lacticolella | reverse complement strand
TTTGCGTTGCGACTAAATATATCATAAAAAGCATCAGCCGGTCTAGCCAAGGTACCAATTCCTTCATAGCGACTGACGATTGAGTGGCTGCGTTCGTAGTTTTACGCTGAGCAATGAAGCGATTAGCATTTTGTTTTCATTCATGATTTGTGACTATAATTACTTATTCGTGACTTCCCCAACAGGCACGAAGCCGTACACCTGCCAGGTTTGCGGCAAGAGCTTCAGCCAGAAGGGCAACCTGTCCGAGCACGAACGCATCCACACGGGAGAGAAGCCTTACGCCTGTACGCTGTGCCCTCGCCGGTTCACCACCAGCTCGCAGTGGAGACTGCACGCGAGGAGGCATCAGCCCGACCGGCCTTATCCCTGCCATCACTGCCCCAAACGGTAACTATTCCCAACGTACCCAAACGGCCGCTCCTATTTCTACCACTGTCCGAAATTCCGCTCGCACCTTCTGCCACTATTATCCCGAGCTAAGTACTCTCGTCCCTACTTCTGTAGCCAATGCTTGCCCCCACCAAACTTCCTCTGTCGCAACTGTCCAAGCAGTAACTACACCCCTTGCCGGCTGACCGTCCTTACCCCTGCCACCTACTTTTAGCTATTATACTTATGTCATTTGGAAAGTTATTTATCTCTACAATTTATTTATCTGTGCACAATGCGATTAAAAAAAGAATGAGACTGTCTGGACGCCATTTTGTAACGTGTTTTGAAGTTTGTTAAGTGAAATAAATAAATAATAATCGTTGACAAATTCACACAGTGCCATCTAGCCCCAAAGTAAGCAAAACTTGTGTTATGGGTGCTAGATAACTGATAAACTACTTATATACTTTTAAATACATACTTATTATACATAGAACATCCAGACCCGTAACAGAAATTAAAATTATCATTTCATTTTCTGCCCGGCCGGGAAACGAACCCGAGACCTTTTGCGTGACAGACGGCATGTTGGCCATTGAACCACTCAGGTCGTCTATAAATAATAAACAATAATTTCAATATAACATTTTTGTGTTTAAAATAATTAATGTTTAATATTCGAATTGAATCAATTTGAGTGTTTGGATATTTCGAGTACGTACGGCCGGAGAGTCCTATGCTCAACAACCGCATTGTAAAAAAAAAAGAAATAAAATTATTCACCTCCCACTATCTCTCCCAGTTTCGTATCCCGCGGGTCCTGGGCCCTGCACCAGATGCGGGCCGGACTCGTCCCGGCGCCCGCCGCCGCGTCCCATCCCTGCGTGGAGTGCGGACGAGCCTTCGCCAGCCGCCGGGCCCTGGGCCGGCACGCGAGACTGCACGCGGGCCCAAGACGGCCCGCAAGATGTGATGTGTGTCCGAGGAGCTTTGCCGACGTGTACAGCTTGAATCGGCATAAGCGGGTGAGTTATACCTTCTGTACTTACACATGGCAGCGCGTGAGGAGAATGGAGAAAGAATAGGAGCAGAAGAAATGGAAAAGGGAGCAAAGCAGCATGGTAGTTAGCCGACGGAACAGGAGTGTGTATAGTGACGTCAGCCTGCTAAAGGAGAGCGCATATAGAAAGAGCCACTGGTAAGTAAGCGTGCGCGTCATCCGTGATTAAGCCTAACGCGGTCCGTACGACCGTGAAATCGATAGGGTCCTGTTTGGAGGTGGGTGTAGGAGAGGTTAGGGAGGTTTCGTTTGTATAAGCTTGAATCGGCATAAGCGGGTGAGTGGACGGGGAATATCGGTGATGGGGAGGTTTCGTTTGCGTACGCATGGCTCCGCGGGAGGAGAATGGAGGAAGAATAGAGAGATAAAAGATGGCGCGAAGGAGTATGGCATAACACACAAAACATACTCTTGCAGCAAGAGTGTGTTTTGTGACGTTAGCCCGCCAAGGTAGAGTGCATATGGAATGACTGGATTTGTGGGTGTCAAGAAGTGCGCATCACCCGTGATTTGGTCTGCCGCGGTCCATATGACCGATAAGTGAATAGGATCCTGGGTAGAGGTAGGTAGATGTGGGGAGGTTTCGTCTGCACAAATACTCGTGCGTAGAGTGCGAGCGCGCGTTCGCCAGCCGGGGCCGCCACTCCACACTGTCAGTAAACGGGCAATATTGTAAGGTGGTTTGGATGTTAAGCCTGCTGCTGTAAAATATGATTTGGCGGTGTTGTAGATGTGCTGTTTTACCTATGGATTTGTATTCTACAGATCCGTGGATTACAGTTTCTTATTTAAATATCATTGGACTTAGATATCTATAATATCGTGACTTCACATTGAAATCTTCCTCGATGTACGTGTTAGGCGTTATTTCGCGTAATCAATTTTAGCTTTCTTCTATTTCTCAATGGCTCACCATATTAAAAAACACAAACAAAACTGCAACTAGTAATTCCTAACGTATTCCTGAAACTTTTATTGTCTAAAGTTTTCCTGAGATTGCTCTATACTGGGACGAAACCCAGATCGAAGTTTATTACTGGATGTATTATTGTATTGTGAATGTACTAAGGTGTATAATTTTTTTTATCAACTACAAACATTAATAATTCCACGCTTACCTCCGCAGCAAGTGCACAAGCAAGTCAGTCTGCTGGCGACCGACCTCCAGCCCATTGCGCAAGTCGTGGAAATGGAGACCGTGGAACAAATGGAGGGGATGGAGATAGAAGCGAAAACGGAGGTGGAAACGGAGGCGGAGGTGGCTTTAGAAGCGGACGCGGAGGAAGCATTGGACTCGGACGAGCGGGTCATATACGTCGCGTATGACGTGGATGACAGCGAGTCGGCTTTCCATATACTGGATGCAGATGAGGTCAGTAATTATAGATCGATCATAGAACTGGTATATCGGCCGCGGTAAGGTCCGTAAGGAGAGGTTTCGGGGTTGTAGGGTTGAAAGTGGGGGCGCGGGGTAGGAAGCTTAAAGTGATTACCGCGAAACGTCATCTATCCCCCGCTTTCATCCCCGAAGCTTCACCCTCCCACCCCACGCGGCGATGTATCAGATATGTGGTCGATCTAAAGCTTCTAAAGTGTGAATGTATTTGTAGTTATGATTGAGAATCTACAGCTCATACTAGCTGCCAGTATTATAAAATTTTCCTTTATTTCATCACACTGACTTTGTACAAGACTAGCCGGTCCCCGCTGTTTTCAACAATAATTTTAAAAATCGGTTCAATGGTTTCGGAGGAACTTTTCCTCTTTAGTTAGTTTATATTAGTTTAGAATTATTTCTTGAAAATTTCGGAAAACTATCAGCATATCAAGTAAATAATATAATATAATATAACAAAATAGTAACATCTTTTGACGTCACATTCATCATGACGCACGTACTTGATTAACAATTACTTGCACCCCTAGTTATCTCAAATCAAGCCTTTTTTTTTCACTTTTATTTAAATTATCCTATTTTCTTGGTCCTACCCTATCATTTTCATAGTTGTGACGAAACTTAAAAGAAGAAATTATAACTTATTAGGTATTTGCTGGCCGGTTATAATTTTTCTTTTCTCAAAAGCAAATAAAGTGGTCCGAGTAGGCTTTGAATAAGTGAGGATCGATTAGAAGTGTTAGTCTTCGCCGGCAACCTCGGAAATAACTATTCATGATAAAAAATAATCTTATAATTAGCTCAATAGCTGATGTGGTATTTGCCGTGTGGTGTCCGGCAGAGTAGAATAGCACCAACTCCTTACACTTGTGGGTGTCGTACAAGGCGACTAATGTTTCCGAGGCAAAAGATCTAGAGTCTCCGTAGGCTGGAAAATGGGCAGCAGCGTTTTCCATTGTTATATTTACAACACTGCGATCTGCGATCACTGCCAAGCGTGGAGCGTGGAGATTATGGCAATAACCTTCCCTTTTGTGGGAGAGGCCTTAAGTCCTACAGTGGACTGTTATAGGCTGTGATGAGAATGTGGTATTTTGCCTATTATGTCCTTCGTTAATTACTTTTAAGACATAAAAATATTTATTTTCTTTCTCGTATTCTCCAGGCGGCGTCTCTCCCAGGCGGCGCCCACCGTGCCTTCCCAGCGCTGGCCGAACAGCTGGAACGGCTAGCCTCGCCCGCAGAGCCTATAGAATCTATTGAGTCCATCGAAGCTATGGACCCTTTGGAGTCACAGGACGACCACATGCCCGTGAGTAGTCAGCTGGCAGCGATAATTTTTTAATTTTTTTTTAATCTATTTACAAGTAATAGTTACATTTATATCCTGTATATTATTATCTGTTTTCAAATTGATTTGTTATTTATTATGTCATACGGTACGCAAACAGGCAAGCGAGCCACCTGATGGAAAGTGGTCACCACTGCCTATAGACATTAGCAACACCAAGAGTATCGCAAACGCGTTGTGACAATTGAAGGAAGAGTTGTGGATATATGCGAGGCTAGGGAGTTGTGTCAGGACAGAGCAAAGTAGCAGGCCATAGTCTGCCTACCTGTGGGATAGAGGCGTGAACTTTATGTGTGTTGTATGTATTTCAAATTGATGATGATACAAAGGGTGTTGTATGCACGTGCTCGTGATAACAAACGACTTTTACTGTGGCACCAACTGTGAAATTGCAAAAAAGATACCCTATTGTTCTTGCCATCCGAACTCTTCAAGGAAACGTAGCGTTTTACAAACGTCTCCAGAAGGGTTTGTGGTTCTCAAGCCTGTATGACGCCACTCCCTTGCATGCCTGCAAGACGTATCTAAGAACCATATGAATAATGAACAACCGGACCGTTCGCCCTATAACCGGTGTTGCCTATGCAGGTGACGGACGAGCAAGGGAACCCGCTGACGCTGACGATGGCGGACGGCTCGCGGCTGGCCGTGACCAGCGCCGACGGCCGCTCGCTGCAGGTCGTCACCAGCGACGGCACCGCCATCCCCGTCTCCATCGACGCCTTCCAGGACGACGACGAGGTATGGCAGACCAACTGGCAAGCGGGCCACCTGATGGAAAGTGGTCACCGTCGTCTATGGACATCTGCAACACCAGGGGCGCTACCAATACGTTGCCCGCCCCTAAGGGGACCTCCAATATACCTTGTGAAGGATCCCAAGGGTAACACTGTGGCTGGGAGCCTATTCCATATCCGAATCGTACGAGCGAGAAAAGTTCTTATAACCTTCGCGTGGTGACCAACAGAGGGTCTACGTAGTAGGGATGAGTACCCAGCTCGCGGCGGGTGGTGCGATGCCGGAGTTGTTTTGTAGGCACCGGATCAAAAAGTTTCTAACCCTAGTTGTTTCGAAAGTGAGGCACAAATGCCTGACATAACTTCTTAAATTTTCATCGATATTGATTTTGTTATCGCCATGGCATAACTTTGATGGAGATAAAAACAGATCAAAAATATCGTGATGAAACCTGCACATTCAGGCGACTTAATTTGTAACCATAATCCAATCTGGTCAAGTTTCCCTGTTAAAACGGTCACGGAGGTCAGGTGGCAGTCACTCTAGTGTAATATTTAACTTACCTGCCAAATCCTGGATCATGGTCAAGGCAGACCCTGGCACACGAGAGTTAACGTGGTTATTTATGGCATACATTTTTCATATATTTTCGATATCCAGTTATAAAGCCCCATTAACCTGTGTCCTTTCTCTGTCCCAGGAGCTGGAGGAGTCCACGGAGACGGCGACCATCGTCCACGAGCTAGACATGGACAAGGTGGAACACTGCGGCCCGGGCGAACCCGTCACGCATTACTTCACTATAGTTTAATAGCAATAATTTCACTATAGTTCAATAGCTTACTGCGGCAGGAGCGAGGTGATAAGCAGAGAGCAAACCGACTGAGTCTCAATAGGGATGGTGATAGGTACTTGATTTTTTTTATGTTATTCGGCAGATAAACAGGCAAGGCCACCTGATGGAAATAGGTCACCACCCATGGACCTCAGCAGTGCCAGGGGCGCCGCCAATGCTTTGCCCATCTTTGATTGGACCTCTAATATACCTCTAGAAGGATCCCATGTCATAGTCCAAAGGAAACACTGTGGCTGCAGGCTCAGTCCACATCCAAATAGTTTGAGCGAGAAACGTTCTTTCGAACCGTCGCGTGGACACCGATAGACGTGTGGATGAACCTTGTCACATTCGGTTACCAAAAAAATGTGACAAGATATTTTTATAAGAAAATTGTATCGAAGTGGAAATTGTAATTACGTGATCTGCCCAATCCTGGATCATGGTCAAGGCGAACCGCGGGGCCTCGCGCCCGAGAGCACAACCGGGACATTAACGCCAAAATGATGTAGCGAAGTAGAAAATATTGTTCAAGGCTTATTTGAAATGTTGAAATCACTCTATTTTCTTGTATCAAGTTCGAATTGACATTGTTTGCTATTTTCTGCCTCGTTTGACTTCGCCGCGCTACGGTGCGCACTTTTGGGTGGGTTTAGTAAGCAAGATGAACGTATGCGTTGTGGGTACAAAAGCAACATGATTCAATAGATATAAACTCACCTTTAGTAAAGACTAATACTACTGAAACTAGAGTAATAGCGAGGAATAGGTTATATTATTAGTGAGGAGTTCAGTCAACCTGCCAGGCGACTGAAAATATGATAAAAAAGCACTCGGTCACGAGTAGTCAGGACTCATGATAGTCCGAGTGTGAAAATATAATTAAAATTGATTTACTAATTATTTTAATTCTTAATATTTGTAATTTTGTGCTAGCACATTACTATGAGGATACTAGTTACTAATACGTGATATTTTAATGATTAATTATGAAAGCGTCTTTTAACCCTTTACTGACTTTGTTTTGTTGCCTATGTAAGTAACATCGAAAGATTAAATAACCCTCAATATATTTTAAGGGTATGTTCCGGGTTTCCTACGGCGTACCTTTGTTGACGAGTAGCCGGAATATACCCTTAAAATGTGTAATAATAACTGCGATAGTTTAAAACATTACACACTAAATATTAGTAACCATTCCCTTACAAAAACTTAATTCTCCTATACAGAGATGTACCGGGGATCATTTTTACACGTTGACAGTTTCGAGACGAAGTCAGTTACAGGTTAAAATAATTAAGGTACTGTTTTGGGTATTTAACAAGCAAAACATTTGTAGCTAGTCTGTAGGTAACTAAATACCCATTCGTTTTAATTCCAATGTGTAATTGAAAAGGCAAAAGGTACAAATTAATGGAAGACATTTTAAAATTTTAAGTTCGAATGCTGGTTTGATTATATAACATAAGGATATGTGATTTCATTATATTTATTGTTTAAAATTGAGGATCTCTTAATTGTATTGTAACATGATTGTGATTCGCACATAGGTGTGGTAATATTATGATAAATGTGCAATTTTGCCAGTCAAATGCGCCACTACTAATTACACAGCGGCTTTATATGTTTTCAATAGAAAATGACAAAACGATAAATTGCGTTGCGACCAGGAAAATGAATAACGTGAGAGGGAAGTGTCATCCCTACTGTCTTCAGTAAAATCTGTCCAGACTGACTTGTGTTATTTGGTAAACAAATATGGCGTACTAGCGACGAAAGACAATTTATGGGCTTGGTACCTATACCTGAACAAATCATAACCAAAACAAGATTTCAAGTATGGAGTTATGGTCCCATTGCATCCGGCAGACAGCATGCAACTTGTCATGCATGTAGCTTGTATGGACATAATGAAATGTAGAAGTAAAAGCACGTCGAGAAGTTATTGTTTCCCCCCTCTAGCCCCCTATAGTATCCCCATTTTTTTTAAAGTTAACTGTTACAGCTACTATAAAAGTATGAGGCATTTATTCCCCATTAAATTTTCTACAATATTGTCTTTGGAAGTATGTAGTTACGACTTTCGAAGAAACGTATAACTAGCGATCAAACAAATCGATTCACCCCTATTTATCTATATACGCTCATACATTTCTGGCATTACAAATCAGTCTATATTTTCAAAAATACCTAATCAATTGTGATTCGGTTTTCGCTGTTTGATAGCCATAAGACAATGATTACATCTGTATTTAATTAATTTGTTCGACACGATCGCTTTACGCCAGACAATATATTTAATAGATGGTTCTGATTTGCAGCTCTTAGTTGGAAAACCGCCTCAATATTGTACCCCATTTTGAAATAATATTGACCTTATTATTGTTTTGTCGTTTTTTCTATTGAAACATTCTAGAATACACGACGCAATACAAAAGTGGTAAAGTTACTTTTGAGGTTCATACCTTTTATTTGAGTTCCTTGCGTCATATGTTCTAGGCTGCATGATAATGGTTTATTACTAGGTCACAAATTCTGTTATTATTACATTCGTAAATGAATATTATTTGATTAAAATGTGACTGTTATAGGAATAAATATGTTGTCATTAAAACATTTTTTTTTTCATTTGTCATCACCTAATTTGCCTTTTTACGTGCGGCGTGTGCCATATGACCCGCAAGTAAAAGGAAAAGCCGCTAAAGCTGATGTGTTAACCGTTTCAACGCCAATGCGATACATCCGTTGGTAAGGGGTGCCGCGGGTTCAGGTTGCTTGACAGATTGAGGATAATGAAGGATTGAAGAATAGAACAAGGGGTCGCAAACCGGGATCCCGGATACTGAAAATACCGGGATTTTTGGTATTCAGTTAAAATAAAATTATATATTACTTTTGCACTATTAGAATCAATTTTATATTCTAATCACTATCTAGATTAACAAAACGCATAATAGTTTGCTTCAATATCATTTTTTCAAAAACTATAGCAAAAGAAAAGACTTATTGATGGGGGATCTATAATAGGGGAATTTAAAATTATAAAATATTACCTTTTTAGGTACTATTTAAGTCTGTCTATGACTTTTATGCAATAAAGAATGTAATAATTAAGAGTTTGTAACGAATTACTAGCAACTTCACCAAATCCCAAAAATACCGCGATCCCGGTATTGATCTCATGTTAATACCGAAAATACCGGGATCCCGGTATTGACCTAAAATCCCGGATTTGAAAAGATATACCGGTATTGCGCCCCCCTATAGAAACACATAGACGTGCACTCGCATCCGCTTGGCATATTGCTGTAGCGACTGTCGATCGGAACTTCTGCTACGTTCGGCTAGATTCGCAGCGTTCGCAGAACTATCGCTCTGGCGATCCTAAAAGTAATTTAGCGATCGCTTGACATTTTTCTCATACATTTCATCATCTTGGCGTTAACCCTTTAACCGCCAAGGTCGGATATATCCGACAAAAATTTTCGTGCTCATTTCGCCAAGGACGGATATTTACGACCAAATACCACTACTCGATTAATCTGCCTTTTTGTTTGATAGCACTGTATTATATTAAAATTATGTTCATAATTTGGGAAATAGTTGATGAAGTAATCATATACAATTGCTTACACTTTAGTTTCTTAATTAGAAGACTTAAAAATAATGTCTAAAGTTGAATAAATTACTGATAGTATTATTCGAAAATTGTATTGGTGTCCAGCGCCAGTGACGGAAAAATCCGACAATAAGGATGGGACATAAGCAATGATTTACTGGTAGAAAAATCCACATAAATTAAATTATTTCTGTTTATACTTACTAATTTATTATAAAACAAATAAAGCAAATGTTACTCTATAGTAAACACATTTATTTCTATAAATAAATGTGTTTATTTTGTTTTATTTATAATAAATAAAGCTTAAAAATGTCAGTGACTGAATCGACAATTCCCATCCCTAGTCTGCATGTTTAGAAACTAATGTTGCTAGTACACCCAGCGCCACGGACGGAAAAAGACGACCGCTTCTGACGTCATAAACGAGTGCCGCCTTCTGGATTTTTCCATTGGTGTTGTGCTTATGCGTGTTATTATTATGTTCGTGTTATCGATTAATGTGATTAAACATGATTACAGCTGAAGAATTAATACGTATTCTGGAAGGTGATCTGTAGTTAAATATCATTAGAATCTGTCAAGGTTCGATTCGGTAAACTGATATTAATATTGTTGGAATAAGTATAATCATGTTTGTTAAAAAACTGACTAATGTTGTTTGTTAACTATTGCATTTAGATAAAGAATACTCTATAGGACTGCATTGAAAAATAAGAATAACAAAATTCTTTTCATGACCAATTTTATTGTGCGGAAATCAATAAATCTTTCAATATCTGTAAACGCTTTTTGTTTCATTGTGTTACCAAAATACCTGCTAATATTAGAAATAAAATTACAAAGTAACGTTTTCTATCTACTGTCTGTTACGATATTTAGATGAAATTGTAAGCGTTTGAAGGGGAATTATACCCATATCGATATACTATTGAACATCACTATTTGTTGTAGGTATTTATTTTTCGTTTTACTGTGCGTGGCGCTGAGGGCACGCCAACTGATTCTAAGCGTGGCGGTTAAAGGGTTAATATCCCGGTTGTGCTCACGAGGGCCCGGGGTCTGCCTTGACCATGACCCAGGAATTGGCAGATCAGACAATATACATACATTAGAACGTCTGCCATCTGACATCCATGACCCTGCTACCAGGGCAACCTGATCAGATTCAGTCATTCAGTCGCCTGAATGTGCAGGTTTCATCACGATGTTTTCCCTCGCCGTAAGAGCATAGGTTCAAGAGCATTCAACTAATGTTCGTAACTCAGAAAAGAGTCATTGGTACATGACCGCAGTGGGATTCGAACCCGGTACCTCTCGCTTAAGAGTCGGATACACTAACAGCTCGGCCACCCACGGTCCATCATATCTCATAAATTTCAACGTACAAAATAGAACGCACCTTGGCTAGCCTGAAAATTGACGAGTCTGTTGGTTAAATGAAATAAAACAACGCTTTTAATATGAAATTCAATATTATTTCGTTATGGTTTTTAATAATATAATAATATATTTGCAGACCATATACTATCGGTAGTATATTATTGATGACCAATCATTAAACAATGAAAAAATGACATTCATCAATTTCCGTTTAACATTCTTTTAATAAATAGCTGTATACAAAAACAATTATTTACAGGATAAGGCAGTACAGTTACCACGTAAAGTGTGCCTTACTTATTTTAGCTATACAAGCGGTAAAAAAATGGAAATTGAAATAACGTTAAATGAGGGTCTTTTATTTATTAAACAATTGCATAATCACCTTAATCAATAACTCCAGTCAAATTGAAATAATTACTAACGAGTTAATATTACAACAAATAAGCGACAATTAGTTTGTGAAATTGTTACGTTACGTGATACGGGCCGTTTCTCTCGAACGATTCTAACGTATCCACACGCGGGCACACATCCGACTATTTGGCTGTTACACTTTATTTGAGACATTTTCTTCAATTTGGAACGTATCGACATCGACCATCTCACTAATACATTATGGCAAAACATTGCGTTTATACACCGAGCGGCGTCCCATCGGGCGGCCGCAACACAAACATCGCAGACAAACTCAACATGATAGACTTTCACAAATTGAACCGACCAAAGCACATGTAAAAAAAATCCCTAAATTGATTCGAGCTTACAACCTCCTAGTGACGTTCCTAACTGTACAATATGACACAGGCACCGACTGCGGGCGCGCGGCGGCCGGCCCCGCGCGGCGCCGTGAGTGTGGGTAGGCCGGGACCTACCAGCGCCATCCAGCGCGGCCGGCCGCCAGCCACTCGGCGAGACGCGCCCGAAACACACCTTGACACAAGCGCGACTAAAACAAACACAGCTCCCGTCGTCGTACACTAATCGAGTATGAACTCGGTAAACTGGACTGGCACTACTGCCCTACGGTAGGTTGTAGGGGGCTCGAGGGCGACTAGATTGCGTGCGGTGAGGCGGCGGGCGGCCGTTATATCACCAGGGCCATGTCCTTCTTGCTCGGCAGCTGCACCTTCTTGCCCTGCCAGAGCGAGTTGTGTATCGTGAACGCGTCGATCGTCACCGTCAGGTGCTTCGTGTGCACCTGCGAGAAGCACTTGCTGCCCGAGTTGTATCTGAGGGGGAGAAGGGGTGTTAGGTAAGGATTCGTTTCTTTTTCGTAAAATATTTTTGTCATTTAGACTGAGATTCACAAACGAAATTAAGAGTCTTTGCTAGATAGCTATTTATGTAGGCAGTTATGTTCGTACTCGTATACACAACTTGTGTTCGTATGCTCTTAATGTGAGTATTGTTGAGTTTTCAAGTTGAGTTGAGAGTCAATGAAAACTTTTCTATTTGAAAATAGTTTATTCCTATCTCAAGACATTTATTGTT
Organism: Blastobasis lacticolella; assembly: GCA_905147135.1. NCBI lineage: Eukaryota > Metazoa > Arthropoda > Insecta > Lepidoptera > Blastobasidae > Blastobasis > Blastobasis lacticolella. Next base: position 20,043,748 of record LR990043.1, on the reverse strand, counting down.
GTTATTGAAGTTAGCGATAATCGTTTTTTCTTCCTAAAGTGTCTGCACTTTCACATTTCATAAGGCCGTAAGAGGCTACGCCAGACACTGATAATGCCACAATTGTGACGCTTGAAAAAATCAGGGAGTTTAGAAATTTTCAAGTGCCGAAATTGTGGAGCAGTCCATCCACTCTGTAGTTGACTATATTTACTGGTTATTGAACAATGAAACACGGACAGCTACGTCCTCTTCAACCCGTTACCAAAACGAGCACTCACTTGAAAAACTTGTCGAACATTCTGTCGTTCACGTTCTTCGGGCCCGTTCCGTACAGCTTCCCCACGTGCTCCGTGTCCGGGCAGTACGAGTACAGCGCCCGGAACTGGCACCCGGCGTCCCTGAACAGCACGAGGAAGTGCTTCGCCTCCGACCGGGCGATCTCTTCCAGCACCCGCCGCTTGGCTTCCGCGTTCACGGCGCCCGGGAACACGCAGTACTCCACCGCGTTCAGCATTATGCCGCGGTTGGATTTGGTCGTCGGCTGCTTGTAGAGCCGGGGACCTGGTGCGGAAACGGGGTTAGTTTGGGTCCTCTTATATGGCCAATCGAGATGGCTTTAGTTGAGGTATTTGTTGACGCAAGTTGCTGCCACTATGGGCTGGCACACGGCGCATAGTAGAAATGTGCGATCGCACGAACTGGCAAACTGATTCGCATCGCGCACTCTTGTGATACGTCACACGGACAGACGTCCGTGTGACGTTGTTGACGTCATTTATAGACAGCGTATGGGCGTGACCAAAATGGCACTAACAAGTGTGACGAATATAGCAAGAATGCGCGATGCGAATCCATTCGCAAGTTCGCGCGAGCTCGTTCATTTTACGATACGACGTCGCACCGCAGTTTTGTATGCCGCCAACCCAAGCTTGGATTTGAGGTTTGTGTTCGTGCCTACCCTCATTTTGATTACAAGCAACTCGTACTAGCAACACATTAATATAAGAGGATGATAGATTCATCTTTTGTTGGTGGTGTTGACAAGATTATATTATAACTTTTTTATTTATTTTTCAATTTATTATTAGTTCAAAATTATAGAGTTAGTCGTTATTGGCCAGTATGCGATGCGATGCGATGACACGATGCAAAATGCCTAACTTTAAGCTGCCTGTACAACATAATAAAGACCCAGGGAGTCTAAAGTCATCTCCAAAAAAGAGGGGAATTGACACAATGTATTTTTTGTTCTAAGAAAAAATATGTGTTGACGACTATTCTCTATATATATTACTATTACTTCACAGTATTACCAAAATAAGTTCACCGTGTGATCAATTATAATTTTTAATTACATTTTTATTACAGCGTCTGTCACTGCCCTCGTCTCATACAGACAGCGGTGCGTCGTGTGTTATCAACATGTATTTGTGAGGAAGCATTTGTGAAGCGCACTCGGTTATGTCAAAATGCTGAACTCTTAAAACCATGCCTTAAAGATATGTTATATTTGTGTATCGTTGTTGGCATGACATCGAGTTTCTCTTACTCCAACAGTGCTTTTGGTGTTTGGTGCCGTTTGTAAATCTACTTGACTTTTAATTTCTATTTTACTCGAATATTTTAACTACATTATAATATTCTAACTACTGTTAAAACTAGCTAATGAACTAAACCTTTTCGAGAACCCTCTGAGGCTGCTTGGAAAACAAATACAATTTACTATAGCTAGCTAAAATATAGCAAAATGCTAGCATACATACATATACGAGAAAAATATACTTTAGTAACATGAGTTATGTTATGAAAGATAAGGGAAGAATATTTAAAATCATCACTTTACTCACTTTAATACAAAGTTTACTACGCGCTTATAAACTACTAAAAAGAAAACGAGACTGACTAGGAATTTAAATAAAGTTCGGTAATCTGAACAATTACTGGTTTGACTAGCAATCATTTTTATATCACTACTTAAGCAGTAAGTAAAAATTACAGTTCAGACGTTCTATAATAATTATAATAGGGAGATAGGTTATTACAAAAGGTAGATTTTACATTTCTTCTACAACATAAATATAAACTATAAAAATAACGACAAAATTATTATAGAATATTCCGTTTCCACTCTTTTTTTCTTAATAAATTGTACAAAGGGATGTCCAATCCAAGCATTTTCCTCATTACATTAAAACTGTGCGCCCTATATCTAAGGCAGGAGTCACTGCTCTGCTGAGAGACAGGCACTGTCTGACGTCAGTTTCGACCAAACCGATCGAAACACATCAGCCTGACCAAAACTGACATCAGACCGATCGAACTTCTAAGCTATTGTATAGCTATATTGTAGGGACTCAAAACCTAATCCAGTACCAAGTTCGTAAACCGCAACCAACTGACCTGAGTAATCCATGATGCTGGAGTGCGTGGAGGACACGTCCGAGGCGTCGTCCGGCGCGTGGTGGCGCCGCTTCCCGATGGCGCCGGGCAGCGAGCCGGGGCCGGAGCCCGCGGAGGGCGAGCCCAGCGCGCGCAGCCCCGGCGACGCGGCGCGGCGCGGCGGCGTGGCGCGACCCAGCCCAGAGTCTATAGCCGCCCGGGGGGTAACGTCAGTGCCTTGACTTGGGAGCTTGGCAGATATCCCTATCGTTCATAGATCGTGTAGGACTTAACTTGGCGGATATAGAGGGCTATCTCGCAAAGAGCGTCAGCCGCCTCAGAGAGCGTCAGTCACTTTAAAGAGCGACAAACACCTTACAGAGCGTCAGTCATCTCAAAGAGCGTCAGTCGCCTCAGAGAGAGTAAGTGCCTATCTAGAGAGCTCGGCAGGTGTAAGGACTATAAATAGGGATATCAGGTTGCCTGCCGATGCGGTTATGTGATTTGTGATGTTGGGAATTCATAATGATATAATAACCGACTGCTCGCGCCGACAGTAAGTACTCTGTCGATATTAATATCTTGCGGGGGTAATCTCTGCACCCTCTGAACTGGTTTGGAAAGATTTTACACTAATGGGACTAGACGATTGCTTAATTGAAAATTGAAGATGATATAACTAAGCTGATACCAAAGTATTCAGCTGTGCGAGAAGGATCAGAGTAGGCTTGCGGCCAATAATGGAGAAATTCAGTATTACAGATTTGACGCGAAGGGAGAGGTAAGCGTCGTTGAACGTCATGACTCTGATAGTCGAAAAAAAAAAATTCTTTCGGTGAGTTTGGTCTCCCGGTAGCCACAGAGAAATTGCTCAATGTGGCCAATGGACAGTTCTAGCTTGTTTATGAGGATTATCATTGCTCGCACGCACACTGTGTAATTTGTAAACAGTATGTACTTCCGTAATTAACAGTATTCCTAAATTATAAGCGTAAGAACAGACATTTTAATCGCAAACACCACCACGTTGATCTCTATTTATTTTCTAACCCATCAAAATGGCGGGCTGTCAACCTCTAACCACTATCACTCCACGGCTAGACAGCTTTCCCCGAGCCTTCCATATTATAAACGATTCAACCAACCGTAAACCAGGTGGTTACGAGTTGGTACAATAAAATCTTGGTCGCATCCAAGGTATACAATTTAGGAGCAATTTTAAGTTAAAGCGTTAAAGGTTTTGGAAACAAAATTTGGAATAAAGATTTATCTTCAGAGGGTTGCGAGCAGTCTGGTAAATTATTACATTATTTATTCAAATGTTTCAGTAATTTCTACTCCATCATTACCGTGTGGCATTAAACACGCGCTACTTATATAAAATCTTCAGTAAAAATCAATCGTTACAAAACATAATCACCTCATTAATAACAAAATAATTTTTTATACCTATTTTTTCCCAGTGAAATAATAAATTAGTCATTTTATTAGACTAGCATAGACTATAATTAGTAAAGAATAATGTTATTTATAAAAATTGAGGTATTTATTAATAAGGTAGTATAAGAAGTAGAATAAATTTTAAAACTAAACGCACTAAGTTAAACTGTTGCAAATTAAATATTGAGGCAGTCGACTGTAAGCTCATTTAAAGCTCATCTATTATGCACTATAAAGTATATTTGGAAAAATATGTCCTTCTCTTTAGAAAACGAATAAATAGGATAAAAATAATGCATTGTTAGCTTCAAAATAGAATACTTAAATACATATTTTACTAATAACTGAAACATTGACTAATTACTTATATTATTTAGAGAAGGACGATCGAAATACGAATAAATAATAATTTTCTACAAAATTATTTCAACATATTGTAATTTCATTTAATCGGCATCAAGTTAAAAGTTTCGTATAACGTTAGGCATTTATCTATCTACAATCTACTTAAATAAAAAAATAAATTTCTAACATCAAATATTATAAAGACGATGTCACACCAACACCAGAATATTTTAAATTAAACATGCAAACAGATCAGTCAACCATAATTTATAGAATAAACAGCCTTGCAAACCCACATACGAGAGTAAATTATATTGCTGACTAGAACATAAAATATAGTGTGCAAATAAAGATAAACTATATTATGTACTGGAGGGATGTTGTGGAGCCTAAAATTATAATCATTCTATAATGATTCTTTGAAATACCTCATGTGATGGTGAAATTGATTTTTGTGCAAATCAATGCAGTACATTAGTGCTTTGCAAACTGAAATTTTGTTTAAAAAAGATTTACATTTGGAAATTGGTGCACTTTAAACAAATTGCATGATTAAACTGACACAGACGGTAAGAAGAAATCATATTCGAATGGCAACATCACAAAATAAATGAAAATGTCATGGTCCAAATTCTTTAATTTACAAAAGGACATTATACAAATTCCAAGATGTACTTTTGGAATTCCAATAGAATTTCATGCACTAGTTTGTGCATTTCCATTCCAACATTTAAAAAATACATTCACAGATGGAGAATGAGATGGAAATATATCTGAAAGGGAGTTATCCCCCCACCACACCCCTTCCAGTACTCAACAGCAACCAAAACAAGAACCCAACGGACCAGAAGCGAACCCAAACCAAAGTGAAAGCCTTTACACCTCTGTGTTTTGGTGGTGTCTTACCGCACAGGTTCATTAGAGAGCTAGACTTCCTTCCGGCCTTAAAGTTACTCTGGTAAGTGGAATATTTAGACCTGCCGCGTGTCGCTTGGCCTTCCTCACTCACACGCTCTGAAAATGGGCCCATCATAACGCACTCTGCATGCATCAAACCAATCGGTTGCAGGGTCACACGCGACGCCGCCAGAACGTCCAAGCATGCACGGGTCACATAAGCAGGCGATTTCATTTATAATTAAGTACGTTAGAATTAATACGGTGACAAATTTGAATAATATTATCGAATAAATTTTAATAAAAACTTTATTTATATAAAGTAGGTATGTATGAAGCAAATAAAATTTAACACTATCCCGCTCAAAAAATTATTCGACACAACGATATTATGTGAAGTAGAGTTTGAAAATGATGTTTTTTTATAAATGCGCGGAAGGTGTAATGAGCGCTCTAGAAATTTAGAAAAGCTTCGAAACCTGTCTGTATTCAGCTTGCAAACTACATAATAGGCCAAAAAATGTATAAAAGCAATAATTTTGCGACTGATAGTGATCTAGAAAATCTAACATTGCTGAATCGGTATACATATAAAATAAATCGAATTGAATAAATATTTAAGCGGTCTACTAAAAAAATTTGTAATAAGCATGTTTACGCCGAACTGCGCCAAAAATTCGTAACCACGTCGATTGGAATGCAAAGAAACATCATAAAACATGTCATCAAATTTTCATTGCAAATAATTTGGAAACATATTTGTAAATTTTGTATGACTTTCAATGGTAATTTTTAAATTATTTCATTTAAATAGGTATATAATTTCCCTCTAATATTGCCTGAAAGTCAACAATACGACATCAAGATTGAAATATCAAAACATCCGAATTAGGTTTGTTGCAAACACCAAAATATTAATAATCACACATAAACATCACACTGCAATTAACTTTTAAAATAAATGCTGTTTGCATCAACCCAAACACTTTATTTGTCCAAGATTGCTATTCGATATCTGTCAATACTCGTACTTCTAATAAGTCTGGGCAAAGAAGGCACTACAAAACTACTCTCCGTTGGCTGGTCAATGGAGGACTGGAGTATTTTTACTTACCAGGTGACGCCACTGGCGACAGACATCTTGTCACTGTCAAAATACTGCCAGTTTATTGGCTGAAATCCAACTGTCATATCATCTTTGAGAGCTCGATTCTGACCAATAGTATAACGTATTTAGACAAGAGACCTTACACGACAGTGGCGCCACCTGGTGGTTTCTTAGGGTTTATAACATTCTCCATTTTAAACTTATCGAATAGCAAAACTCGGTTGGCAAGATATAGCAAAGCGCACGCCTGTTGTTAGTGGCGATTGGCGGGCGAACGAGACGGGTATAAGTCGTCGTATACCCGTCCGTGTGTGGGAGGGAGATGGCTTACCTCGCGACGTTTTACAAGAACCTCGTCGACCGAGTGGTCCACTGGAGGAAGCACTGCTGGGGGACATGCCTCCTCGGTCGTCCACTGGCGATTCTGAAAGTTGCAATAGACAGAATTTGATAGAGTTTTCATTGTAACTATAACATAGAATAACCAAACGTCAACATGTCAGGATATTTTGCTCCTTGTGAGGATTCCGGCCGGAATTGGAAAATGTCCGAATTTTTTTATTATTCACTTTATAATAAAAAACAAACCTAAGTTTTATTTTATTAATTTCTTTGGTAACAATAACGTAGGTTACTTTTGATTTCTGCACATTGAAGGTCAGTACTACTTAAAACCAAGATGACATATTTGTGCATACTTGGCACCGTGTGGGCGCTCTTAGCATAATGTCAGAGGACTTTTTAGTAGAAACATTTTTATTTATTATTATCCCTTCGTGTTATTGGCCAAAATCGAACGCTCAAACTCGACCGATGGATTTTAGCCAATAAAACAAGGTTATTTTGACAGTGATAAGGCCTTACTCGCCGCTGGCATAAACTATAGCCCGACCGCTTAACTCGAATGCTATTGCTTATGACTTGCCATCCCGCTCGCTCGCGAAAGGTACCCCGATAAGAGCGAGAGAGTGACTACTACATAAAGCTATGTAGTAGTCACGAAAACTTTCGAGACAGCACAGAATTTGGCAGCTAACCTCCAGCCTACCACAGCCAGTTCGAGTGATTCAAGTTTTCCAAATTAGTTTATATGATAATTTTCATCATCAGCTTTGTTTGGCGGTTGATACCTTAATAATTTGATATGTATAATGAGCAATGATTGTGTTTCGTCAAGTAATGATAAAATATGATCAGGGAAAAACAACGAAAGCTATAAACAACAAATGCCATTCCACGCTTACCTATAGTTGCGGTATTTAAGTTAAAGGACAATGTGATATTAAAGATTTTGGGAAAAACTATAAAACTAATTTCACATTGTCCAAAAACTGTGCACACTAAATCGACAATTGCACAGTGAAATTATTTTGCAAAACTTGGCTTAACATCTATATTTAAATACAAGTAATTCTCGTGTCATAAAATGAGCTCAGAGGGCCTAGTGTGAGTTCCGCTTCGATTTTACTTAACTATCGCGTTTGCGTTTACGTCGAAATTAGTATGAAGAAAAAAACTTCATTTACGTACCACTAGGCGGCGCTATATATTTTTCCATTCCATTCGCTATATAATTTTCACGTAAACGCAAACGCGATAGTAAAGTAAAATCGAAGCGGAACTCACACTAGGCCCTCAGCTTATAAATACAAACAAATCTAAATATCAAAAATTACCGGCTAGTATTTTGATAAGTGCTCATCAAGCGCACAGCTGCCTGACTTCAGTTGATCATGTCATGACTTGAGGATTAATCGTACCGACCTTATGTACTGGGATACATAGACGAAACAAAGGGATACACAGGTCTCTCTCGGATTATCAGAACTGACATTAAACTTTGAATGATAATGGGCAACGAGCTCACACTTTTTCCCAAAGGTCAGCAACGCCTTCACGACCCCCCCTGGTGTTGTGGATATCTGTGGGCGGTGGTGACCACTTACCATCAGGTGATTTTGCTCGTTGGCCTTGCTCAGTTACAAAAAAATAATTAAAATGACGATAGGGCGCACTCCTTCACTCTGTTTCGTCTTTGAGCCTCAGTGTAGAGTTTGTAAAATTTGTAAGTACAGACTGACTTGTCTTATTTGGTAAACAAAACATACTCGTAACAAAATCGATGTAATTTGAGTACAGATGTCTTGAATTAAATAAGAAGCACATAGCACGTGAATTTTGAGTAATACTGCTGAAAATTATCCATTTAAATTACACAATATATTCATTAAAGTTTCATGTGTACAATAAACTGAAAAATAAAATAAATAAACAAATAAATTTCACTGAAAATATAAATTTGACCACTCACTGCCGCAGATTTAAAGATTTTGTCAGGCATACCCCAACTCCTTAAATTGGCTTTGGTCGATAGTACGCCCTATTTGTTTACCTAAAAAGACAAGTCAGTCTGTACTAATAAATATTGATAAACAGGCATGCGCCTTACCTCTGTACAGGCCCGCCCGCTCCGCCAAGCTGTCCTGCGAGCCGCGGTAGTAATCGCGCCGCATCGTGCCGCCCGCTGTATTCACACGGATTGCATAGCATGGGGAGTGCATTGGCAGTGTGGCAACACCGAACTAACGTCACATTTACGGGCAGGATGCCGAGCAGGCGCAAGAGACCGTGAAGTTTTAGGGTAAAGGTGGAGAGAACACTGCTAATATTTTTTACTTGAACCAATACATCGCTGTCTATATCTGTATCTGTACATTCGCGATAAGGAAATAATGAGTCCGCCGGCCACGCCTCTAAATCAATCGGGTCGCAAAAAACTAGAAAGCTAAGTTCACAGAGACCAGTTGACGGCAGAAAATAATAAAAATTGTAATAAACAGCAAATACTAGACTGGCTGCTAAGCAAAGGGATATCCTTGACTATATTTTAATTTGAGACAATCAAGTTGATTTTTATCCGTTAATAAGCTTAATCTTTTTTTAAATATAAATTGTTTCTATTTTTACTCCACTGTGAAAACACTATAGCTCTCGTGGCTATAGTCATACCACAGATAATTAAAATGTCATAGAAATATTTTGTAGGTTAACTCACTAACTTTTAACTCAAGCCTTTGTTCGACGTGTTGCCTCCATCTTTATCTATACCTTCATTCAAGACAGTAGCGCCGCCACAATGCCAACTTGCACTTCTACGGGTCGAGATGCGTCATGCTTGAATGTTCTTGTAGTTTATTTTTATCAATAGTCATGATTTCCACTGACAAAATAACGCAGCTTCGCATGTTAAGCAAATAATTTTTTAATACAATTGTTTTTTCATCTTTTCAGGGCCAGGGGCCTGTCTGGATTTTATTATTACTATCAAACATGACACACCTTACGTAACGCACAGTGAACAAATATTGCGAGCAAGCCATTAGGCTAACGTCTATCAGAGTTAGCAATTTCCTTCTTTTTGGTAAAAGAAGTAGCATTGCTAACACCCATAGAGTAATAGGAATAAAAACAATTACTATTAGTGCCAGTAATAAAACGGGGACAAACGGACGCAAAACTAGCAGAAATTAAGGGAAACAAAACGGGGGACGCTCATTTTGTTGTAAAATTGGAAAAAAATAAACCAATTAACTCGATAAATTAAAGCGTTGACTACATAACATGCATGTGAATTTATGTACATACTAGTAACCTATAACCTTGGTATTGTTTTTTGTGTTTATCGCAGCGGACAATACCTTCCTCTACCAGGGCAATGTTATGTTTCGTGTTATGTGTTGCTAAATCGTTGAAAACGACAACGTATCAACTTGTTACATTTAAAATCCACTGAAATACTGTATTGACGAGGAAAATATTGTGCTAACAAGATTGACGTATACGATTTACTTCATTCGACGACCACACTTTATGTATAGAATGCGAGTTCTCAATCGCATGATATTTCTTTATTAGGATAGCTTTTATAGTCGGTAGTGTTTGGCGACACAACTTAAAAGTAACTGTTGTGACGTCAAGCCTGTCAATGACAGTACCTTAAAATGTGTACACATGTGTACGCGTGTATGTGTAGGTATGTATAGTATACGTTACCAGCAAGGTTGGTAGCAGAGGGCTGCCTCGTGAGCAGGTGTCTCGTGTCTCCCGAGTCCACGTGGATGGTCTTGGGACGGGCTCTCGCCGCCCCCGGCCGCGTTCGCAGTCGCGTGGTGCCGCCCCCGCCCCCGCCGCCGCCCCCGCCGCCCCCGGTGGGGAGCGGCAACCCGCTGCCCTTGAGGGACTCCATGTATTCAGTCTTGTCGAGGGCTTTGCCCTGTGGAACGACAAATTATGTGTGAAAATTATGGGTGACTGTGGAAGAATAGGTTCCGAAAAGATGGCCTTAGAAATAATAAAGCGTAAGTTTATAGATTCTGTGAAGGTGTTTGCTCGTATTTTTGTTTACTCGAATTGGCATGACTCATGCCACAACAAGGACACACCCTATGAACTTCACATTCTAAACCCCTGTAGTAGTATGCTCGGAGATGAAATTAAAGATTATAAGTGTAAATAAATTGCTCCTTTAAAAAATAAACTAATGGGGTGAATTATTTAAAATTTTAGTGTTTTATTAAATATTCATATGTTCTTATTTCATTTTAAATGTGATAATTTTTATCAATATTTGAATGATTTTAAGTAATCCATCCCTTATTTTTATTTTTTATAGTGGCAATTTGTTTACACTTTTGACCTTGAATCTAAAATAAATAATAATAAGTATACTACAGCATCTAGATATGACTGTTTTGAATGTATTCCACTCCTTAGCTAAACCATCTCGCTGCCGGATCCCCCTCGGCTTTCCAGTCGAGTCGGAGTCATGAGTACAGTGTGACGTATACTGCCGTACAAATTGAAAATGCAGTGAGTGCATTTTTTCACTTTTCGGCTTATTTTATTTTTGGAATCCAGGAAACGAAATCTACTCGAATCAGAGACCCGTTTTTCGAAACCTATTCTGTTCTTTTTGTCAAATCAAAATTTGTTCCATAAAATAAAAACTTGTACTGCAAACACGTTTTTCTCAAAACTAGATAAATGCACTCACTGCATTTTAATTTTGTCCGGCAGTATAGCTCCCCGCCTTATCCTAACTCGGGCGTGAGTATAATTTCCCGGAGCGTGCTGTGCTCACCTCCCTTTCGGCCTCCTCAAAGGCCTTCTTAAGCTTGTACTGATGCAGGATGGCCTCCCGCCGCCGCTGCTGCTCGGCCTTCCGCTCGGCCCGGGCGTCGGCCGCCGCCGCGTCGGCCGCGCGCCGGGCCGCCGCCGCCGCCTCGGCCCGCGCCCGCGCCTCGTCGGCCCGCTCCCTCCGCTGGAGAGAGAGCAGCATTATGCGCTCCTTCTTGCGCTCCATTTCCTCTGTCGAGTTCTGGGGAGGCGGGGGTGGTTGATTAGTTGTTGTAAGTGCAAGATAGGTAGGCAACGAATGAGGGTCTGTGAGTTCAGATTAATGCGCTTATTTTATTTTATTAAATTCAGTAACCTAAATGCAGAAGCAAAAAGCATGAGAGCAAATCAAAGTGGAATGTATTGCTCATAGAATGAGGTCCATTTTTGTATCACGACTTTTGAAAAGCGGCACGACGCGTAACGTAATTATAAGAAATACAAAAATGGACCTTATTCTATACTTTGATTTGCTTTCATGCTTTTTGCTTCTAAATGTTTAGGCTACTAAATTGAGTCAGATGTATTAAGCGCATAAGCATGTACGGCGTTAGGTCTGTTGTCAAAATACTGTCGTTCTATTGGACAGAAACAGCTGCTGTAAAATGACGGAACTATTCTTATGACCAAAATTTATTTTGACATCATTCCATAGCTTGTGTATCCACCAAATCTTGCGGAACAACGCCCCATATACAAGTACGGGTATGGGGGAGATCTTTCTATCCTGGAAGTGGTATAAAAAAAAGCGATACACTCACCGGGTCGGGCGTCTCGCCAATAACAATGGCGGCAGGTTCGGCGCCCGGCCGCAGCTGGCGCTCCGCCCTCGGCGGGGCCTGCTCGGCCCCCGCCCGCCGGGCCGTGAACGGCTGCTCCGACACCTCGGGCCGTAACCGCTCGCTCCAGCCTCTCTCGGGCCTCTCGGGTCGCTCGGGTCGCTCGGGTCGCTCGGGTCTCTCCGGCCGCTCGGGGTACTCGGGCTCGGGGCTGCGCCGCGCCTCCGGCGATCGCTCCTTCTTCGGCGACATTCGTTTCTGGCGCAGCGGCGGCTTCGGCCGCTTCGGCTGCTCTGTGTCGAACGATATATAGAAGCCTTTTTCGGGCGTCTCCGGCTGCTCCATATGCTGGAAGGAGTTGGAGGCGAGGGACGGCCGCGTGGGCGACGGGAGGCGGTAGGTTCGCGTGCCCGAGGAGATGTTGAGGCGGTCGATGCCGTGGCGGAGGGTGTCGTCGTCCGCGTTTCCGATGAAGGAGATGTTCTGGGGTTGCATGTCGTCGGGCGCGGGCAGGGAGCCCTGTCTCTGGGGGGTGTGGGAGCGGCGCGGGGAGGGCGGGGAGGGGATGGCGGGCTTGGGCGCGGGCGCGGTGCCGTTCCGTCGCTCGTGGAGCACGAAGCCCTGCGGTTGCCAGTCGCGCTCGCTCTCGCGGTGGCGGTCGCGGTCGCGCTCGCTGTCGTGGTGGCGGTCGCGATCGCGGTCAAAGTCGCGGTCGCGGTCGAAGTCCCGGTCGCGGTCATGGTCGCGGTTGGGCGCAGGGCCCGGGGAGGGTGACCGCCAGCCGCGCCGCGTGGGCTCCGGGACGGGGGAACTGTGCTGGTTCTGGTGGACCTGGGTTAGACACAGGGTTTATAGTAAGTTATGGTTCAACTAGAACAGGGGACGAAGTGAATTGAAGAAATCTGCTTGTTTTATAAAGTGGAGACTAAAGCAGTATTGTACCTAATGTTGGATTTATGAAAAAAAATTAATCTTCGTTTCTTGAGATTTGAAATATGATAAAGAACCTACTTGTAAATATTTAATGGCAGATCTTTTTATAATTGTCTTGCTTATCTACTATTAGATCATTAAATTTTATTACACGATTATTTTATTATTTAATTAGTTGTATTCACTCCATGCCGCATTACACGAACAAAAGATGCAAATCAATCAGCGTATTTTTAGTTTCGTGTTCAGCCCTGAAGTGCGCGTTTAATAAGAAACGTATAAATACTTTAAGGTTCTAAATGTGAAATATTTTTAATGCAATGTGTGGCTGCAACACTGGCAACAATGTCCGGCCATGGTAAAATATATTCGAGAAAAGGATGCCACTATGCCACCACAATAGAGTGCGGCTAAAACAACAATAGAAAAAAGAGTTAGGAAATGGTTGCCTGCAATACCGGCCATTGTTTTTCAGTTGTATATTGCTGTTAAAAGGGCTTAAGGGCTGTTTCACAACATACTCATAAGCTCTCTATATCATAAGATATCTGTAATGCCGTATCTTTCGTTCTTTATTTCGGAATAACATATATCTTTCAAGATATCTGGAACTTCTTAGTAGCTGGTGAAATAGGCCGTTAGCAAAACAGACAGCTTCTGTCGCTCAAAAACGTCTCATTTTAAACGCACAAACACTCCATCCCAGCTCGATCTAATAAGCTAGAAACGAGTAAATAACATCACGTTCCCACCCTACCGACGACCCCTACACACAGTGTCACGTTACGTAGCAAGCATTAGCCGTGTGTACACCTACCTGCCATCCCCTCAATTCATCTTGCTGATGTTGTTGGTTTTGCTGCGCGTGCTGGGCCCAAGTTCTTCTCGCCGGCGCCGGGGGCGGGGACTGCGTCGAATGCAGGTAGAACTGGGGCTCCATGTCCCGGTACTGGGGCTGGGGTTGGGGTTGGGGCTGCGGCTGCGGCGGCGACTGGTACTGCGGGTACGGCTGGTACGGCGCGTACGGCTGCGGAATGTGCGGGGTGGAGCCGAAGCCGACGCGCTGGGGGGCCGACACGTTGTGTTGCGAGCTGAATTGGCTGTGCTGCAAGGGTTCTCGGCGTGAGGCGTGGCCCGGAAGCGGTTGTCGGGGCGGTGTGGGGACGAGTAGGTGGTATGCGAAGAAGTGTAGGTATCAAATATCACGCTATTGGTAGCGTTTTGAATGTACTTTTATGATTTTGTGCCTGTATGCCGATTATAAGGCCAATACAGTAAGTACAGTTTTTGAGATTGTGTTATTTGTTTACTGTACAACAGCAGCGATACAATAAAAATTTCTCGCTCTCGATCGCTGGTCGCTCGGTGATCGTCCGCCAATGGAGTCTGACCCGGCGGTATGAACCGGGTGAGACACCATTGTGGGATATGGATCGCGCTGAGGACAGCAAAAGGCGCTAAGGGTACATCCTAACGACCGATCTATCGTAACGGTCCGTGAATAAGCCCGGATGCGGGCTCCCTGTATGAGACAATGGCACAAGTGCGCAGTGTGGTGCAGTCTTTAAACCCCGTACAAGATGCAAATTTTTCGTGAGGCAATTTTAAGCCTTGAGTTACATTTCTTCAGATATCACTATTCGTAGGAGCGTAACGATTCGCATACGATAGTGACAGAACATGTCCAAAGTATATTAAAGTTCTATCGATATCGTATGCGATTCACTAGGTTGGCTGATTGTGTCATTTTATATTATTGTTACACAGTCGCAATTATTAAATCATTCTGTTTTTAAATATGCACAAGCATTAAACATAGGCTGGCTATTAGAAACAGGCACAAACAAATTAGTATAAATTTTTAACAACAAATCTGTAGTAGTAGTGTCAGTTTAACTCGACAATCCTAAACACTTTTGTTTCAATGAACCAATCTCGTCCATTCTTCATGGCATATGCTATTGCCATTATATTGTAACTTTCATCGTCCAACAGGAGACCGAGATCGAAGCAAGCGCCCCACTACCAACGCGAACACATCACACCACATATCCTGTGCAAACTGCTAAGCTTTCACACACCTTCGAAGCGAGTATTAACACTTACCAGTTGTGGAATGTTTGGCTGGTACTGTGGCTGGTGGTAGGGCGAGGGCGGCTGCGGCGGGGGCTGGTGGTTCTGGAACAGCTGATGCTGGGGCGGCGGCTGATGCTGATGCTGAGGTTGATGCTGAGGTTGATGCTGAGGTTGAAGCTGAGGTTGAAGCTGAGGTTGAAGCTGAGGTTGATGCTGAGGTTGAAGCTGAGGCGGATGCTGAGGCTGCATCATCTGTGCCGCGTGTTGTTGTTGCAGCTGGGTCTGCTGGCTGGCGAGCCGCGCGATGTCGCTCTGGATGTCTTGCAGGTTGGAGTTCATTCTGCAATTGTAAACGCCGATTTTGTTAGTGTGGAGTAGGACAAAATTCCTCACTGTCACTCAAAGGTATATTCAGATGTTACATTGTGCGACCGAATTAGAAATAAGGAGATCCGCAGGTGGACCAAGGTCACCATAGCCCAAAGGATTGCTAGACTCAATAGGCAGTGGGCAGCGCTCGTAGCTCATACCACATAATAATATGGCCGCTGAGGCTACTACTTCTGTAGAAAACTAAGGTGGACGCAGCGTGGACAGGCCTCCTGCAAGGTGAGCCGACAAACTGGTTAAAGTCGCAAGTCACTTACATGTGATGAATTACAAATATGACTAGTTGCGTCGAACCTTGAAGTGGATGAAGGGATTATGAGGATTGACATGGATCATGCCTGTAATTTACCCTGGGTGTGGACGAGACGATAATATCTCTTAGTCATGATAGTCTTAGCAGCGGTATAATCTGTAGATCGAGCAGGCCATATGCGTCCCCTCGTAGATATTGGTGTTATAGCATTCACGGATTGGAAGGTCGTACTAATTTAGTATTACATGCTTACAAAATTGTTAAACAAAACATTTCCTTACTTGGCTATAGACTGTTGGTACTGGTCCAGGGCTGAGGTGTCGACGTTTTGACTTGGTGGCTCCACCATCATGTCCTATAAAAAGTATTGGATACAGTTGATAAAACTTTACTATTTGGTATTTTCCGAGATTTTGGCATATCTCGGGTTTTACCGATAATTAGTAAATAAAACAAAGTGAGTCTCTCTCAAACCAATTTCCACATCAATGTAAACAAATTGTAAAAATAAAATAATAATTATTGGTGATTTATAGATCGTTGTCAGTGGTTATTTGCTTACATTACTGTAGCAAAATGAGTGATCTATCCATGGTGAGAATTTACATACCCATTCTGTTATTTACTTTTGACGGATTGACGTGTACATTTTTTTGTGCGTTTAGTGCTTCGTTTACTTACATCAATGAAAAAATTGTTTGAGACTATAGTTTATACCTAAAATATTATGGAGTAATCAAAAGAATAAAACAATACTATCGAACGTTTGTTGTTAGGTGCTAAACATATTGACAACATGCCAACAATGTTAATCAGGTGTTGTACATGCAATTAAATCACACTCATGCATTTTCATCTTACTTCTATTTTATGTTTGCAATAAGTAATAAATTTAAATATTTCATAATAATTAAATCCAGTATGGAACCTTTGTTGCGAGCTAAACGAACACCCCGAACTTGACAAAATCACTCAACAGTCTTTATTATCAACGCAATATAGGAATAGGATCGAGTTCGGAACTGATTTCACACTCTAGCTGTCACTCAGCTGTAAAAACCTATTAACAATTGAACATGTGCGTTTAAGTCATCTGAAGTTAGCAATGCTTACAAAGTTTAAATAGATACAGACTTGAAAGTACTCCTTACTTTGTTACTTTTGTCAGGTGGACCGACGACCTGGTAAAGGTTGCATGTACCAGCTGGATGTGGAAAGCACAGGACCGGCCTTTGTGGAGTGGACGTTTTCTGGCTGATATGATGATGACTTTCAAGTTTGTGGCAATGCTGATTGGTTTGATTGACTACTGATTTTGACACTGACTGTCCTATTGCTATATTGCGCTGATAATATATTTTTATTTAATTTTATTGAATTTACACGAAGGTGATTCCGGTATGCTTTTATATGGAGGTAACACTACTTTCTTCCTTTCCATGGTACCCTATAAGTCCACCGAATCCAATAGATTAATTTATACTTTCATAACATCCACATTCAACAGGCACGCGCTGCACGCACACAAAAAAGCCGTCTGCTCTGCATAAAAATACACAACTGGCTACAAAATCGCCCTAGTCACCATCCCAAAAAAAAAGCCTGATTTCACCAACGGAGTGACAAGTTTAAGGGGACTTTTGTCAGCAGCCCGTTTTTATGCCATACGGTAGGCAAGCACTATGTCTACCGCCAATGCGTTGCCAAACTCTATAACACGTTGTACAGGCATAAAGACAAATGCCTCCACAGCCGAAACCCGGTTCCTCAAATCCCCACCCCATGCTTACTCACCGGAGAACGATACCATTTAAAGAAGTATTGTTTGGCTGCAGTATTCTGTAAGGTGGAGGTACTTCCCCAGTCAGGCGGCTCCAATGAGCAGTTTTCCAATTGGTATCTATAGCATTCCTAACCTCGTCCTAGATGGCGCCCCGACAATTTTAGTAATTGATAAATCGTTTGAAATAGGTTCTTAGCAAAGAGGATATAAACACTGGGTACGTTGTACTGGATAATATTGTATTTATCAATCATTATCAACCATTTTAGAGGTTGTAATGAATTATTACAAACAAAACAAACATCAATTTGACTGAGTTAATTCGTTTCATGGACACTAGGATCAAGAATGGACGCAATACAAATATGAAAGGTTTGTTTTAAAATACATTTCGTTGAACCTTTGGGTAAAAAGTTACCAAAATTGTAGGAGTGCCATCTATTGATGCTTTTTGAAACCAATTGACAATACCTACTGGAAAACTCCTCATTCAAATGGGATACCTCGCTACGCCCTTCCACTCTCAACCCAAGAAGCGTTGGTGAAATCGGAGAACTTTATACCAGATTTTCCCCCCCTAGGTTTCTTACCTGGTGCGTATGGTCTGCATGATTCTCGTCATCGGCCGGGGTCCGCGCGCCCTTCCCCTGCAACACGCGCGTGCAACCGCCACCGTCACTCACAACCGCCTACACCGGCCCGGGGCGAGGGCGCCACCGTACAAAGGGATGGGTGGCGGTCTCGGGGGAAAGGTTAGTTCGATATTTCGCCACCGGGCCGGTAAGGACGCTACACGTGCTCGCTGCGGCGCGTCATATGACGTTGGCTTTTGATATGAGTATTTTTTTGCTAGTTTTTATGGCGTTTAATTTTTAAGAATTGTGTATTTTAACAATTTATTTATTACTTTTACACGTGCCAACATACTTTGATGCGCCGCAGTACGTAAATGCATGCGTTATCGATTGGAATTTATCTTTTGGCAAATGTTTAAAAAGCTGATAATCTAATAAGTGACGTCAAATTCCAATCAACTTGTGACATACATTATAATAGAACATGACATTCCAAAGGGTATTTTTTTGATAAATTTTATAGGACGGGACTTCACGGGACGGAGTTAACATTGCATTTCAAGAATAAGTGTTCATGTGAATTGTGAATAGAGGTTCTTACGATGGTAACGTATCTGAAAGTTGAAACTATGATAAAAAGTGTGGGCGCCGCAAAATTGTAAGAAGTGACATCAAATTATGTAAAATATTTCAAAAGCTGCTCAAATCTACAGCATAAGATTAGGCAACTCGATTTGCTAAGCCTAAGCGATTAAAAAACATGTCAATTTCAAAATGAATTTCTTTACAGTGAATATAAAAACATACAAAATTACATTAAAATTGGAATTACATATCAATGATTACGAATAGAACCTTTAAATTAAAAGCTGTGTAAGCGTGTACATGAAACTAAAATGTATTCACTATTTAGTTTCTAAAATGTAATAAAATAATGTGGATAATGCTTTAATAGACAATAATGACAACAACTAAAAAAGTACTAGGACTAAATAACTTGTTGGAAGGTGTCCAAACCAGCCACTCACCATGGAGGCCAACTGGTATTGCAAATACGTATCCTAATGAAATAGAAAAACATATTTTACGGATTCCGCAGCTTTCCACATGAAATTAGTAACACTGTGCAACCAGACCGTGGGTGTGTTAACATGAAGTCATAACATGGTACTTCCGTTCATTATAATAAAATCATAATAACACATTTAGTACGTTACTTTTAAAATGGGATATACAATTACATAGTTTGGTACCCATACATTGTGTAGAAAAATTAATAAATTGAACATGGAGAAATCCACACGGCGCCATCTAGTCTCAAACAAAGCATAACTTGTACTAAGAAAAAGAGTATCCTACAATTAAAGTAGGTAGCCTAAAAGTCAATTTCTTGTTAGAAAACCCGTAACAAAAATTGCTAAGAATTCAGTATAAAGTCGCAGGCGGACAAGGATAGAATTAATTGACTAAATAATATTTACTAATAACAACACGAAATTTCATTACCATATGTATAGTTACCAAACTATAAGTAAATAAAAAGAGAAATCGTAGATATCAAACGTCACTCGTACTGCGAAATATAATGCATTCAGGGACTACGTATACTTTTACCACAACAAAAAAACCACGCATTCCTATTGACACAAAAAGAAATCCAATTCACACCAAGAAAAAAGTGCCAATCTACTCCAACCCGAGAAAAACATTTCGCAGTATTCATATCATCTAAGACGCGAGTCACACGCGAACAGTATAGACGAGAATGCAGCGCAGGTACATCGACATTGCATTTGAAAATTCAAAACGTAATATAGAAATAAGGGACATTTAAATCAGACTGAACCGTACGTATCACGCCAAATCGGTGTTGTTTTTGTCAGTTTGTTATAAAATGCACCGTTTTCAATTGCATTTCAATGCAAGGGCTATATACCCGCGGTACGTTCACGCTAGACGATACTTGTGTGTGGCTTTTACCTAGAATGTCAATATCATACACGGTCGACCGTTACCGTATCGACTGTATGATGTTGACCGGGATGTTTCTCATTCGATTCCGCTCAACGCAACGCTCACTCAATCTCGCATGATCAGGTATCAAAACTGCCAAGTCGACTCCCAATACCCTATGGCACAACTGGTAGTGTCGAAGGGAGCAGCATTCCCCTAAAGCACTACTGGCGCCATCACGTGTCAAGCTGTCGCTACACCTAAAAGACGCAACCAATAGGTATCCGATAGGTAGTATCTATTGAGTGTGTACTGTACTGTAACTCTCTTGCCAACAATTCTCTGATTTCAATGATTGCAATTGTTTACGATTACGTATGATCGCAAAAGTAAAAATTTCAATCATTGAGATCAGAGAATTGTTGTCAACAGCGTTAAGTAATTAGCCCACTGGTTACCCGAAAATAAATTCCGATGTTCGGTACACATAGAGATCATTGTTCGCGGACCACCCCGCACTGTGCACATAAAACAAAAAAGACTCTTATGTGTTCTAAATACAGAACACATTTTCTGGCAACCGCTACTGATACCATCACTCACGCCCAATGCACGCGTCTTGTATGTGCAACGACAGCTCGACACGGGCCCTGCGAACCCCCCCATAGACTGCACTACACCCCCCTATCACCACTCACCCTAGTAACAGCCTGCAGAAACGCTTGTTGTCCAAACTGCTGTCTCTGCCTCGCGTGGGCGACTTCCACGCGTCGCTTATCGAGCTCGATGCGACGTCGTTTCTCTTCTAGCTTTAGCCGGATGTTGTTGAGTTGAGCGGCCATGGCGGGACCCCCCGTGGGGGAGAGGTCGTCCGGCAGGTCGTCGCCGTCTGGAGACGGGTGAAGGGAGGATTAAGTAAGTGTGCATTAGATGGTAGGACTCGGAACGTCTGTATCGATACAAGCGTTTGTTGATCAGGTTTGAAGGAGAAAGTAGGGTAGCTAGCACAATGAGGCATTTCATCTTAGTCCTCTCACAGTGACCTGCGGTTTTGTTACCTGCAACCTAAATGTTATGTAAATTGTAGATGTTATGGGCGATAGTTACTACTTACCATCAGGTGGGCTGTCTGCTCGTTTGTCTCTGAATAGCATACAAAATTAGCGTATTCACGATTTCAGATAGCGTTAGTGAGGCGTAAGGTCTGTGGTCAAAAATTCTGTCGTGCTATTAGACAGAAGCAACTGCTATAAAACGACGAATCTACTCCAGCCTATGACAGGGCATTGTTTTGACATTTCACGTCGCAGTAGCGCCATTACCAGCGCCATCTTGCGGATTTTGGAATCGCAAAAACTCTCATTCTGCTCTCACGAATTAACGCCTGATATGATCAATAATTATTCAGATCAGAAAAATATGGCATACTCGTAAATTGTAGGAGACCTATTATATTATAGTGTTTAGAGTCGTTGGAGCGCACCATTTATGTGAATTTTTGGGAAGCTACTATTGCTAAGCTAAGGAAACGGTCGATTGGACGGACAAGTATGCCATAACCGACAAACGGCCTAACAGAAATTTCCCCTGCGCCTTTTTTAAGTGGAATTAAAAAACACAAAACCTACTTATACACGAGGTACTCACTCGGCTGATGTTCCTGCTGCATATACTGCTGTTGCCACGTCGTTGTGTTGGGCGGCGGCGTCGAGAAAGACGTGCTTTTCCGCCTCTCCTGCTTTTCCTCACACTGGTTGAACATCGACTGAATGCCTAAGGACAACCGGACGAGTTCTTGTACACTTAATGCGGTATAGGACACAGATGGCAACACAAGCGTCCTTTTGCCGATGAAAATAAGGGTTAAATTGCATTGACGTCGATGACAGAGGAAGAAAATAGAAGCGGTTTTGAGGGCGGTATTTTACATGACTTTTTGAACTTTATTATGTGACGTAATTATTGTGAATCCCTGGCCACCCCGTTTAGGAGTGCCATGACGTTATAACATCCCGTAAGTAGTTATACCTACAAGTAATTTTCTCGAGAATTCGCAATAACTATTTCGTTACACAACAAAGCAATGTAAATTTTCGCTCCTGAAATCCTGTCCCAATTCTTTCTTCTTTCGTTTGACGACAATATCAATTTAACCCAAGGGTTTGTCAATTATCACTTGTGTTGCGACCTGTAACGTCTCCGATCTCAGACAAGACATCTAAACACACAAAAACTAGATTAGTAAATGGGAATATGTGGTCTAACAAAGCGTCTCAATCGTACACAGAAAGCGGATCGCATAACTGGCGCAATTCAGTGGAAGCCAATACATTCCTCGTGGGTGTACGGATCAATGTACCAAACGTCTGTCAAGAAAATCGTGAAAAGAAACTACTGGGCTTGCAACAACAAATTACTACAGGCATCCACATCATAGGATAGTGGCGCCCTCAAAATTTCCACGACTTTCTTGACGCACTGCACCTGCTTCGATTCTGAACTCCATTCCTTAACCCTCACGGTTCCGATCTGCGTGACTAAAACCATGATATATGAGTATATGGCATTGATCCGTCCGTCCACAGCATCACAAACCTTGCTCCCCGTTGCTTCGTATCCGGCTGAGGTCCGCGAAGCTGGCCTTGGAGCCGTCGCCGTCGGTGGTGTCCCTGTCGTTGAGGTAGAACCCATCGCCACCACCCTTGTGGTTAAACCCCAAGTTTTGACTGAGGGTAATGGTGTCGCTGCTTAGTTGCCGCCTGGTGGTGAGGTGATCAGAGAGATTTCACAACAGTGGTCAAAATGAGGGATTTGTAAATTAAATTAAGGGACAAGTTATATTTATGTTACGATTTTTTTTATTTAAACATGATTTATTTTTTAAATATAACTCTGTTTTATCTTCTATACAGATGTTTATGTTGAAGTACATACTAATAAAAATCAACAAATTTATTACAAATTGACATCGGGAAACCGATTGGCACCTCGTGACAAACGACAAAAAGAAGTTAACTTCAATTTGCAAGTCAGCCAATGAACGGGCCAGATAACAATGGAGAAGGAGGATAATATGCTGAAATACGGAACATTGTATCGTCCCGTACTTATTCAATTTACTAAATTAACTGTCAGTCAAATTCACAGCTGAAAAACGTGCCGACCGCTCCTACCTGATGGGGAAGTATGGCTCATTATTGTCGGTCTGCTGGGAGTGCTGTCTGTCCATCCGAGGCTTCGCTTCGGGTTCGGCGAAGTCCCCGTGGAAGAGCTGTATGGAGCCGCGGATGTCCTGCCGCGAGGAGCGCAGAGGAGGGTTGTGGAGCAGGCTGTGGTCGATCGGGCCTGTCGGTGGAGGATACCATTTTTATACAGTCCATCAGTAGATAAACAGATGGAGGATACTTATGACAATCGGTAGATAAAAGGCAAGCAGGCCTGATGGTGCGTGGTCACCGCCGCCTGTGGACATTAGCAACAGCAGGGGTATCGCTAATGCGATGCCCAACTCTAAAATTCCGGTGGTTGTTTTGGCAGTAAATAAGCAAATGCTAGCTCCACTGCCAGTGAAAGCTACCGAAGTCGCATAGACGAGCGAAAGTTGCGTTGGGTAGTCAATATTTTTTTTGGCATATTACTTATTTACTTGGATCTACTACGTCTAATTGATCCATAAGTGCAAAAAGCACACAAACCTTGGATCGAAATCGAGATGTTGACATTGTGGCAGACATATGTAGTGACATCTCTCACTCTAATAGGAAAACTCAACATTACGAGTCCGCACATAGATGGCGCTGACCGTTCCCTACATCGCGCTAGAGAAGTGTGCCAACTTCCGCGACATAAATACTACTACCGACGATCAACTGTTGGACCTCTGGTCCCTTTGTCACAACACCCGGCCATACGGGTCACCCTTTTCCACCTTCACATCTTTGCTTGCCAACATTGGCGGATACCATATCCGTTCACCACCAAACATCCAAAAAATTAAAAGTCAAAGAAGAGAATTACATCCTCTCTCCCAACCCAAACAACAAACCCGACTCACCGGTCGGCGCGGAGATCTTCCTAACGCTATGCTGCAACGTGGCGGCCACCGTAGCCAACTCCTTCTCCGGATTCCTGCCAGCGAAGTGCAGTCGATCTTGCGATCCGCCGAAGTTCTCCACCGTGAGCTGGCTGTCGTCCGATATGGAGGAGCGTCGCGAGCGGCGGCCGGCGAAGCTCACGTCGCGGGTGTCCGCCCAGTTGGACGGACGCCCGGCGGCGGTGGCGAGACCAGAGTCCACTGACACTGGGGACCAGACGAGATTATTAATGTTATTTAAATATATTCAGTGACGTTCAGAAATGACCCAAAATCGCCAACAGTGGCGTAATAGTATCCGAAGGGCTGACCTCAAATAGGGAACAGGCCAGGAAATTGATTGATATTCAGTGACGTACGGGCTGGCTGCCCACCTAATAAGTCGTAACTGTCGCTCATAATATCTACAATACATATATTGAGGTTGCTGGTAGCACAAACGCGAAGCTCGCGTCGCGAGAGTCCGCCCAGCTGGACGGACGCCCGGCAGCGATGGCCAGGCCGGAGTCTACGGACACTGGGTACGAGACGATGAATTTTTTTTTTACGCAATTCGGTATAACGGGCAGACACCCCACCTGATGGTTTGTATTAACTGTCGCCCGTAACACCTACAATTCATACATTTAGGTTACAGATAACAAAAATGTAGAACCGCAGGTGCGTTGTCGCTGCGAGGACTAAGATGAAATATCTCTTGCCTATAATTTAGCTGGATATCTTATCCTTTAAAATGGAACACAACAATGCAAGCATTATTGCTTGGCGGCGGAAATAGATAAGGCGGTGGTACTCGTCCAGGCGGACTACTCAGGCTTGACAGAGTCCTACCACCTGATAAAATTCATCATCACAGCCCATAACAGTCCACTGCAAGACTTAGGGCCTCTCCCACGGAAGGGGAGGTTATTGTCATAATCTCCACGCTTGGCAGGCGCGTTTGGAGATCGTATTATAAATATTATTATACTGCTGGGCGAAGGCCACCCCCCGATTCTTCCACTCTGCGCGATCGAGTTATGTGCTAAAACCGATACATTTTGAACACTCAATTCTCGGAAACGACTTCGCGGCAGACCCAAAAAAAGGTGGAGAGATAAGCTGCGGTGCCTTCGAAAGTGACTGGCAGACATCAGATGGATGGCAGATACACTGGCAGATAGCGATTATAAATATAACAATGGAAAAAGCTGCTGCCTGCTTTCCAGCTTACGGAGACGCTAGGATCTTTTGCCTCGAAAACACTAATAACCCACGAGTCTACAGAATTGGTGGTATCCTGCATTGCCACCATACGGCCAATGAATTATTAGGGCCAAAATGGTCTAGCACTGTGCGGTTTAGTAGTTCTGTTGTACCTAACCTATTTGCGAGCGGGCGGCATAATGTTTAAGTACTTTCTGACATTCATGAGCGTATTTCAAAAAGCTTAACTGAACAGGCATATCTGCTCCACTTGGATTGCTGATGCCGTGGACGACAGTAACTGCTTCTAACAGTGTGACTCCTTAGGCAAGAAAAAAGCGTACACTTGAGTTGTGGAATTAACTCACGCAGAGGTTTTCTGTCATGAGTACAACAACGTCGGCCACACGTGACTGAGAACTTTGATATTGTATACGTCGGTAATTATGTTATAAATCTGACTAGTACCGCCCGGTGCACGTGGATTTCCTTCCGTTGTGGACTCGCACTTGGTGCGGACATAGAGTATGAATACACACTTCATGGTTCCATTTCAGAACTCACAGGTTTTGTCGTCCCTTCTAGGCCACCCTAGCCATCGAAGCCGAGGTCATCACTCCCCCGCTGCACGAATCATTCCCGTTTCCCCCCAAATCGATTTATCTCTTAAATACTTGTGGACAACATTTGGGGGGAATGCACTCCCTCTGAGACCCTGCACTCGGTATTTTTTGTACTAGTGTACTTTCACTAGAAAGGCCTTTGACCGCCATCTCACCTGTTGATAAGTGACGATGCGTTCGGGCGTAAAGCAACACCAATACATCACACTAATTCCAATAATTAGATTCCACAACTCTGATTTATTCAACACTAAATTTGAAGCAGTGAGGCGGTGGTTGACTCGGTCTTTCTTTGACGGTACTCCCTGAATGGTTACCACCTACATTCTTATTTTATTTTTCTGTGCTTCAAGTCTAGAGCGGTAAGCATGTATAGACAAAATAGTTTGTGAGAAATAGGTTGTTGTCGGCAGCGTACAATGTATTCAATTGGGAAAATTGTAAGTGCATTCTTTTGTCTTCTATATTATTATTATTATTTCTGTTTTTTTTGGTTCGCAATAATTTCATTTTGTATTCTGTCATATTATTGCAGTGCAGTTTTGCTTTCTTTTTTATTTTATTTTGTTGCTACTATCGAGGACCTGTAATTGGCTTATTGATTCTAATATAGTACTTATTATGTTTTATATAGCTGCTGGTACTCCGATAAATAAATAAATAAACTCACTGGTATCGTCGTCCCTCCTAGCCATCGAAGCCAAGGTGGTCACTCCCCTCCCCCGGTGCACGACGAACTCCTCCCTGTGAGGGCTGGCGCTCGGCTCGGGCGTAGAGCACGAGGAGCGGCCCCCGCGCGGCCGCGACGACAGCGCGGAGGGCGACCGTGGCACTGTAACTGGTGGTTGGTCGGGGTGTGAGATTGGTTTTATATTGTTTTGAGAAATGACTCAGTGACATACGAGAGCTCACCTAGGGGACTATTTTCGCACTGTGATATATCAAATTCGACATTTTGTCTAGCAATAAATCTGTATCAAATAGAAATGATATTTTAAAATTTAAACAGTAAAATTAAATCAGATCAAGATGCAGATAATAATTAAGAATATAATGGATTACAATAAAGTTATGTAATTTTTTTTTTAATATTAATAATTATTTTAAATTTGAGTGTTTTTGTGGCCGCAATAGACATTTAAAGTCATTATTATTGGATATTTATGGCAAGTTAAAATATTAATCCCAAGATATCGCAGCGCGAGATAATCACTTGACCCCTTTTGGAGTACTCCTCGTACAAAGTAATAGACGAGGCCCATTTAATGAGTGCTAATGCGAGTAAACATCCCACTAGGTGTCGCTAGTGGAGCGTGAGGTCTGTTGTCAAAATACGCTGCGCTATTGGTCAAAATCAAACGCTCGAAGTTGACTATTAGATTTCAGCTAATAAAATAACGTTAATTTGACAGACAATACCTTATACGCCCGTGGCGCCAACTGGTGGACAAAACCCAACGTCAGTACCCATTATCCGCTTTATGTTCGATACGGTCGGCGTAACACATGTTGGTAAGCGGCAAGGGCGCGCGGTAGTATTTATATAGCATATTTCCACTTATACATTTTGCTAATTTTTAATACTAGCTCTAATAACTACAACATTAATAAAATAAAATAAACTCACAAACCAAACCTGTAAAACGTTAATAACGAACACTAAAAACTCAAAGTTTCTAAAAATGACTACAAAGTAATAAAAACAGATTCAAATTAATATATTACACAAACTACTGTTATGAGTTTTTCTGCAGCAAATAAAATTCTACGCTACTGTATGTCTTCTATTGGGGAGCCCTGAGGACATAACTTCATAGACTCCATTTAAATTCAAATCAAACGTGCTTAAAATCCATGCTTAAGCGCAAAAAGAAAATAAAAGCCAGATTATTTGTTTTTTAGCTGCAGATAAATATTATAAAAGATTTAGTATTATAAGAAAATGTTAATGTAATTATCAGATGTTAGTTGAAATGTTAGTTAAAGCGTTCAAAAATAAAAAGTGTTGATATTTTAACTTACTTCATGTTCCTTCGCTATG
The DNA here is from genome assembly GCA_905147135.1 of Blastobasis lacticolella. Classification (NCBI taxonomy): domain Eukaryota; kingdom Metazoa; phylum Arthropoda; class Insecta; order Lepidoptera; family Blastobasidae; genus Blastobasis; species Blastobasis lacticolella. The sequence continues at coordinate 20,015,738 of LR990043.1, read as the reverse complement.
ATAAATTAAAATTGGCAATAGTCAAACAATAAAACAAATGTGCCTAAAACACACGAACAAAAACCAAACACATAAAACAAAACCACACAACACCAATGCAGGACAAAACATGGCGACCACATGAATGACGAATGACATTCCTTATATGCAATGAGAACATGGATTCAAACAAGTGAAGACACACACAAACACACAGAGGTGACATGGGAACCCTGCTAGATTCGTGGCATTGGAAGTTATACCTAAATTGTATCTGTATATACATGCAGTAATTCAAGAACCCATTAAGATATTTGTGATTTGGAACTAGATAGTCCAAATTTTCAAGTACGTTACTATCTTCAATAGTGAAATAAATATAAATTATTCCTTATTAAAAAATTGAAGACGAAGAAAATAAATTAAATCAAATTTGAAGATAATATTCTTTTAAGTGACAAAATATAATGTTTAACGGATTTCTCATCATTTTCCTCATTGACCCCATTTAATTGTAACGTTTACAACTTTACATTGTGCAAGCAATCCCTACATTTCTGGGAGCCTATTCTGGCGCTGCGACATCTCGAATTCGACATTTTTCTAGCAAAATATCTGTATTAAAAACGTCATTGAAAACGATCTTCGACAATAAAGGATTGGCGAAGATAATTGAGAATAAGCTTTTTACCTGCAATAGAGATTTCAGTGATTTTTAATGGAGAATTTTGAATTGTATGTGGTTAGAGAAAATGTCAAATTCGAATGTCAAAAACGCGAGAATAGTCCCCCTTCCCCCGCTCTATCACCGCAACTCCCCCGCCCCTCCCTAACCGAACTTCCATTGCCACAGTCTACGGTCCCCGCACCCGTGGCCCACGGCGGTACCTGAGAAGGGCTGTTGGTGGTGCGTAGAGGCATTCGCTGGCGAGCCGACGCCGGCTCGCAGGTCCGGGATGGCGCTGGGCGGCGGCGGCGGCAAACAGCGCTTGTGCCTCACGCCGTGCTCGTTGCTGTCGCGACCCACTGCCAACACCGCTCGCGCTCACTCCACCGGTCCCCGGCGGTCCCCGACGGTCCCCGCCGGGCCGACGTCACCCTGTCTCGCTTGCCGGTAACCGGGGAGACTAGGCCCGGTGCACTAGTGTGCGCCGGGGGCTTTTGTACGTACGATACGTCGCTTTTGACGATGAATGTTGTCAATGTATTTCTCTACTATATTTTAGTTGACCAAAGGAACTGTTTCTTTAGTATAAAAAATCTCGACCAAGAGTAACTCTTTCGACATAACATTACAGACAGACATGAACAAACGAATGGATTTTGAAACATTCCCAAATGATCGTATGCAATGAGTAACATTTGCCCTTCGAGCAGTGATCAGCCCGCGAGTCCGATACATTCTACGCATCACTGATAGGGTAACAGTAATCAGTATCAAAATGCAGAAGCAAGACAGGGTGACAACTGACGACAGAACAGTAACTTGCTAAGCGAAGGCCCGCAATTACTTCACTTACCTCAACATCATAGACAGATATTCAAAATCGCACAAGTAATCAAGTAAGAAAAACAAAGTGTATGTTACACAAATTCGTTAAAAAATGACATTACAAAAATTACAGTAAACAATTTGCGAAAGAAAAACGTGTTTTGTGTGAACACTTCACAACTCAACCTTTTTGTACAACGTCGGCCGGTATACGTAAAAATATACGTTAAAAGCGACCCGCGTCCTGGTTAAGTGTAACTTTTTAAATATAATTTATTTTTAGTAGGCGACAGAATCTTTGATATTATGACCACATACTCCCATTATAGCTAACATGCGTTTGCGTACAGTGTTTAGAACTTGGCACTCACCACTGCCCGGGTACTTCACGGCTTTGACTGGGTGCACTTCGAGCATGTTGAAGAGATCCGCCAACATCGCTATTAGGTTTTGCCGCATCGACCTGTAACGCGGAATTGCGAGCTCGTTAAAGGGTTTAGTGGGGCTAAACTTCAATGATTATTACGTTATAATGTAAATTATTTTATGTTATAGGATGGATAGGATAGAATTGGATCTAACAGTTACAAACTTTTTGTGGAACAGAACAGATACAAACTTTTTGTGGCCACTCTTATTCTTTTAAGAATTTAATGGCTGCTTTGTCAACATTGAATCATATTATTTGGACATAACTCAACCAGTCATGCACACCAGAGTAATCGATCATTTATAAGCCTGATTTCTGAATACTCATGTAAGTATAGATAGAGCGATTCACAATCGAAAATTGTAGGTTATCAAAATTGGGTCTAAACATTATCAGGCACGGTGACATGTTTATATGCTTGGTCTGTCTTATGTTGACATGCTCATAACACAAAGCAAGCTCACAAATATTTGGCAACAAACTCACCCTCTCATGTACGTGACATCCTCCGGCATCATATGAAACACGTTGTGCGGCAAACATGTCCGACAGAAGTCGTATACGAGCATTAGATTGTGCAGGCAGTCTTGTATGGAGGACATCCTTCCCACCCGGACCGCCGACCGTGGTAACGCTTCCGGACAGTAGAAGGATATAAGCGCCGCTAACGCCGTCCCGTCGCATAGTTCTTGAAGGTTCTTCACGATTGGCACGTGTTGAGTACTGTCCTCCTGGAATGGGAGACGGTCTTGATTTAGTTTGGCGGATTTTTAAATGTCTTTGGACTAAATAAATACTTGTCGATGTCAAAGTGGTGAGGTGTTCGGAGTTGATACTTTGTACTTTTGAAATTCACGCTTAGTATGATCCTGTGCAATCAGAGCTGTGTAATGTTGGAAAAAATTCCAACTCGGCATGTTCCCACCCATCTCGCACCCATAAATCCTGTATTAGGTACAGACATAGAGAAAATACAAACATGTTTTTGAATTATTTTAAAGTCATTACACACTATTTTAACAATTTATATTGTCTGTACGACACGCAAGAATGGCCAAGGTTCGTGATATTCTGCACGCGGGCCACCGTTTCCCATACCTCTGCTCTGTTGAGCACTGCACCGCTGCTGTCACGCAGTATGTAGTCAACCACCACCCGCGCGTAGGGCGCCATTAGTATCTGTGCACACAACACAGGCCGTACCGCGGCCCTTATCCAACCACCCAAGAGTCTACCGAGCTCTCCGTCCGCGTCATATGGACCGCGTCAGACAGGTGTCACGCGCGCTTACTTTCCGATGGCTCTTTTGATCGCGCCACTTCTCGACTCCCTACAACTCTCAACTCTTCCTTCTGCACTCGTTATCTCTGCCCTGATGAGCGCTGCGCCTGCAGCATTGGCAGCATAGCAAGTTCTCCTTAGCGTATTCTACCCTGCAGGGCCCACACAGCCCCATACCTCTGCCCTGTTGAGCGTCGTGCCGGCAGCGTTGAAGCACAGTGTCTTCTCCTCAGCGTATTCTACCCTACAGGCCTCACACATAGACATCATTTACACATTGATGACAGGACACCTTCCCCATACCTCTGCCCTGTTGAGCGCCGCACACGCCGCGTTGATCCAGCACAGCGCGCCCTCCTCCGCGGCCGCCGGCGCCGCGGTCGCGCCGAGCCGCTGCGCCGCCGCCGCCACCCGGTCCGCGGTCACCACCTCCCGCGCGTAGAGAGCCATCAGGGCCTCCATCACGGCCATGTGGGCGCTCTGGAAAGGTTAACGTGGAGAGTTTAGGTTACGGAACTAAGGCGGACATTATCATCGTCATATCAGTCGAAAGACGCCCACTACAAGGCATAAGCCTCCCACAGAGATCACCACAAAGGCAGGTCCTGTGAATTCCACATAGCTGGTTCTGGTGGGGCTGGTGTGTGAGCAATAAAGAATTTATCTATCTATCTATCTATCTGGTTCATGCGATTTTTACCAGGTCATTGGTCCACCTTGTGGGAAGCGTAGCCACGCTTTTTGTTAAAACAAAACGAGTGTAAGACGCATAATCACGTAAATACTACGCGAGTGTTGCGATGTGTGCTGGCATCACTTTCCATCAGGTGACCAGTTGCTGGTTTGCCTCCCTCTAAAAGACGTATTGAATGTGATAGCGATCCGTTTCATATAGGTCCCGATACTTCTTATTAGACAAATTCTTCATCATCAGCCAACTGCAGGCCACTTGACATAGGCCTTCGGCGCTGGCTGCTACTCAAAACCACTGCAGTCTACTGGACATAAGTCTTCCCGCTCCTTCCCTCCCCGGCGCGCCACTTAGACCGGTCGTCAGTTTGGCGCATCACTCACCAGCTGGTTTACGCATACCGTCACCCCATTTTATCATTGCAGCTGGCACCGACCACCCTATTTCATCAACACGCTCAAACTTTGTAAACTATTAATAAATTCATTCTTATTCTTATCTTAGGTCCAAGTAGCAGTGAGCTGATATCGTCGAGTCGGATTCGAGAGCGAACATCTTACGACCGATCGAAGTGGACGAGGAAATATAGGAAAGCGGTGTAAGACGTTAACATGAAGATGACTCACCATCTTGAGGGGGTTGGTCTGTATGAGCACTGTCTCGGTGAGCGCGCAGTCCGGAGGGTCTGGCACGTGCACGCCTTTCCGCGCGAACGTCTGCAGGATGTTCCAGTGGTTCAGACTGTGGTAGTTCGGGTCGGAGTACATGTTGGCCAGGGCTAGGCAGTACAGCTCCGCGTTGGCGAGCCCGCCCAATATCGGCGGCTTCAGGTGCTCCTGCTCCTGTAATAAAGAAGAAGGGAGGAGGTTAGACGAGGGTCGCTTGCACATTTTTAATACCGCTAAGGCTGACGGACGCATTTTTGTGATGCGCAATTTACGCAACCGAACTCACAAAATGACGTTCGATGTCTACATTCATTTTTTTTTATATGTTGTTTAAAGTAAAAATATCGTATTTTTACAATATATTGTTTTAAGTAGTCTTAAAACAAAATTTTGTTAAGTCTTAAACTTAGTCTTTTAGTGTTGTTTTGTTGTGTAAAAGTTGTTGTTTTGTCATAATTGTCATGGGCGTTACTTCTATCTGTCATTGTTGAGGCCAAGTATTACAAAAGGATATTATTTACCAAATTACTCTGATTTGTTTTGGGCGGAATACGTCCACTTCAAAAGTCAGTACCGCCGCTAAATGACACGAATTGAGCATCAAAAGTCGTACCAGTTACTACTTTGTATAATTTACGAAACTTGAGGACATAAAACAAGAAACAGATGGACTAGCAATTGGCTCCTATAGATAGGAATCGCAAGCGATCAATACGATATATTTTTTGCAAATATTAAAAAGCTGGCCCACGACGAAACTGCAGCCAATACTCGTACCCAGTTAGGTCACACCTAGCCTAACTTAACCAGCAGCACCCATTATTCTAGAAAACCAATTAGGTTAACCAAGACGCACTACCGCAGCCATTACTTTCCTTTGCACTCGATATTGGTCCCGCAGCGATAACAAACAACTCTAGCTCCTTAAACTATTTACGTCTAGCGCCCGTCTAGTCTAGACTATTCAGACGCTCTGTAGAGTAGACGGCCGAAATTATTACCCACACAATGTTATACGGGATGCGAGATAATAGATCTTGCACCGCATATAATTATAAGTAATCAACTCTCTCTAAATAGTATAGCAAAGATGCAAATCCCGTCTGTCTGGTTGTACTCAGTAGCTCTTTCACAAGTGTGCCCGCGACACATCTCGCGAAGCGAGAGAACGTTTGTTCTCTTCTCTCAATACTAAGATGAAAGAGATAGCAGTATACATGTGCTAACTGCTAAACAGGAGTTGCAGTTTGGTGCTTTGCCCGAAAGAATATAAGTAGCTGAGTGCGATTAAATTTTTTTATGTTTAAGAGCACCGACACCGAGCGAAGCTACAGTTTCCAAACTTTTTCTATTGATTTAATAAAACGAAGTTCTTAATCTCACTTAGACGAGAAAATAAGCTCACTTTCTCGGCTACGAGTAATACAATTTCCCCGTATCTACGGTGTATTGTACAGAATACCAGACACAAAATACGCTCGTCCACCGAATACTAACACTATGCTCGACACAACAATTGTATTGACCACCACTACACAAGGTCGCACCATAGTTCGAGGACCTTTCGTGGATCGAAACGTTTCAGTTTACTTAATTTTAATGGCTGAATGTTGTTAGGAAAACGTATGCTGTGTACGCATAAATATTTGAAAGAAAAAGTCGATGAACCCGTTCCGACGTTTAATGTCTTCAAGATTCATAGCTCTTTATTTTATGGGGTTCAAAACTTTCTTTTTAATAGTTAATATTGATATCTATGGAATACTTACTATGTAACTACTGTTATACGGAGAAGTTAGTGTTTGACGATACAATGTAAGTAGTTATCGTCGAATGAAAAATCAATCAATGAAATATCCTACTCAATGACAATAGTAACAGCAAACAGATGGGCGCATGTGGACAATGCATCAGCGGCTAATGTGTCGCGATGGACGTCCATATTACGTCAAACATCGCCATGACCTCTTTATAAACGGGACAAACTACTTAGCGGCTTTAGTAGGCTTAATATCGTTTGCATCGAGCGACGCCGGCTGTCGGAATTTCGACCAGAATACGGATTAAGCTTTCCGCAAACGTAGATTTCAAAATACAGTGCAGCCTTCTAACGTCAACCGTTTTCAGATAAAAAGTTCATGGCATTGGATACGTGCGTGTTGTGAAAGATTTCACCTTTAACAGGTTTAGTTGTTCCATCGTGAACTAGTAATTCTTAATGAAATATGTAACTGAGCATTGACCTTCCACACTGTAATACTCCCATAAATACTTCGACAACGTTTACGAAGCCTTACACAAAACGGTAACTGCTACAAGAAACAATAAAATAGTCCCATAAAAGGTCAGCATCTTCGCAACTTTGTCTAAAGGAAAAGTAAATGCAGGAATGATAACGGCGCCACTCGATGTCAACCTTTCATTGCCTTCTTATTATATAGGTATCAGTGCCAACAGGCGACGTTTGGCAAATGACACACACGACCGGAGGTTAAGCTGTGAATACCACTTCAGATATTTTGTACGTGCGAATGTAGACAAAGTGTGGCAAAATCTCTGGCCAGCCGTTCGGGAATAGTGCCATGAAGGTATATCTGTACATATACTGTGAGTGCCGCCTTTTAGAAAGCTATTGATCACTTCCTTTATCATCTGCAAAACAATACAGCAACGTGATAGATGGAATGAATAGAAAACACTTTTTTGCATAAAAGTAATGAATGACGACAATGGATAAAGAGCGAGACAAAAATAACTAAAAGGCCGATTTTGCGTATAAAGGATTTTATGAATATGATATGAATGCATCCTTTGAATATTGGAAATATCTGTTGAATTCTAACTGAGAGTAAAGCTCTCCAGCGAATTAAAATTTTATAGACATTCGTAACCACATATTCTGCCATGAACATTCAAAAGCCATGAACGGCAAAATTCCACTCTAGAAATATGAGCAGCGCCCGAGGGTCACAGACTGTCGGCATTGCGTCATGTTTATGACGTCACGAGACGCAGTGGGAGCCTCCGAGGTGCGCCCAGACAAACGGCCATTGAATGACGTCACTGGACCGACAGTACTCCAGCTCCACCCTATCTTTAAAGTGGTTTAGAACGTATGTGCGTATTTTAAGCAAAATAATCCTTATAAGCCCCTAGATTTATGTAAGGGTCATATTCTGTTTATTACTTTGTAATAACAAATTTCAAATGAGACACTACATTTATCGAACTCTATAGTAGCGCCAGTGCAACAGCTAGCGGGTCCTACTCGCAAGCGCAGGTACGAACTCCTGCAGTGCCGCCATGTAACTTCCTGCGTTATGTACATAGCTTAACATTAACTGATGCTCTTGCGGTAAGGGATCTGCACGGTCAGGCGACTGAATGTGTAACCATAATCCAATCTGGTCAGGTTCTCAAGTTAACAGGGTCACGGGGGTCAGCTGGGCAGTCGCTCTACTGTAATTACCTGGATTTGGCAATCTACAGCGGATTGGCGGACCCCTCGCGCGGGAGAGCTTAACGAGATATTGACACCAGGATAATTATATTTAATAGTGAGTGAACATATAACATTTTGAGATTTAAACTAAACTAGGCAAAGCTTTGCTTAAAAAAGTCGACTAAAAAAAAATAATAGGTAATTCTATATTTCACTTAGGGCTGATTTTTCAATCCTCAGATAAATTATGCGACTAAAATAAAACTGTATCATTACTTCATAATTGTAAAGGATTGTAGTTTGTTTTAATATGGCAGTGTATTACTTTATCAGGCAAATAAACTTTATCTGAGGATTAAAAAATAGGCCCTTAATCGAATTGATACCTATTTATAGAATTAAGCCCTCTGAATGAGATTAAGGATTTACTCGTTTACTAGTAAGTGATGCCGCAACGTGAAATGACTGTGTTTGATCAAATAAGTGATTCAAGTACGAGGCTGTAAAATAAAGCAAGGTATCTGGCATCTGGTGTCAAGGCATCACGTAAACAGAAGAGAAAAAAGACCAGACTAAACAATTAATAGGCTTTAGCTTTTTTGTTATGTATTTTAAACACTGTGACCTGTAACCCGCCTTCCAAGCGTGGAGATTATGGCAAAGCCCTTCGCTGATATGGAGGAAGTTCAGCTGTGGGTAACATAGGCTGTTGATGTGATTTAAGATCGTAAAAGAAATAGCTAAATTACTTATTTTTGTATAAAAACATTGCTACTTGTGTCAATTCATAAACACGTAAAGTTTATGCATTGCAACATAATAAGGTCGGTTGGTAGCTGTTTGTGTGACGAAACTTGGTAGGCAATTACAATACCATTAACAGCATACCGACCGAGATGCGAATGTCACGCGTGTGAACTATGGACAGCACTTATCGCGGACAAGGAATGAGATCAGTATTTTTTTTTTTATGTTACTTAGCAGACAAACAGGCAAGCGGGCCACCTGATGGAAAGTGGTCACCGCCGCCTATGGACATCAGCAACACCAGGGGAGTCACCAATGCGTTGCCCGCCTCTATAGAGACATCTAATATACCTCTTGAACAATCCCATGTCATAGTCCAAAGGAAACACTGTGGCTGGGAGCTCATTCCACATCTGAATCGTACGAGCGAGAAACGTTCTTTCGAACCTTCGCGTGGTGACCAACAGAGGGTCTACGTAGTGAGGATGAGTACCCAGCCCACGGCGGGTGGTGCGATGGCGGAATTGTGCTGTGGGCACCAGATCGAAAAGTTCCTCGGAACACTCCCCATTGTACAGCCGATAGAACACACACAGGGAGCCAAAGTCCCTTCGGTTAGCCAGTGGTTCTAACTTGCTTGTTTGTATGGAAAGGAATCATTTTCCGCAAAACATAACACCATGCTACTTGACATTACAAAATACAAGTAAGGCTTTCCCATTCGTCCAATCAAACATATTATTTGTACCAATACGAGGGTTACCTTTTATATTTCGGGATTAGAGAACAACAACAAATATCAATAATCGAAAATCGCTTTATTGTTTTTCAAAATATTCCCCATTAAGATCTATACACTTTTGCATGCGTTTGAACCAATAGTCGAAGCACTTTTGCCACTCTGATTGGGCTATCTTCAATACAAATTTGATGACGATTGACAAATTGTGTGGGAAGTAATTTTATTGACAGTCAAATGTTCATGCAATATTGAATGTATGTTGGTCCCACTAATGCCTAAGGTTGCCTCAATCTCACGATAGGTCACATGACGATTTTGCAATATCATTTCGCGCACAGCATCAATGGTTTCCGGAACAACAACTGATTTTGGACAACCTTCACGAAATTCTTCTTGGATTGAACTACGACCTCGGTTGAATTCACCATACCATAGATAAACACTGGTCCTTGACGGAGCTTCACAGCCAAAAATTTAATTAAGTTCATCGATGCACTGTTGTTGAGTTAATCCACGTTGAAAGTTGTAAAAAATAATCGCACGAAAATGTTCACGATTTAATTCCATTTTTTGGCTGAGATGAATCTTTTAAGTTACTGTAAACAACACAAATAGCGCCCGTATGTCAAAACGTTCTGAGTACTTATAACCTCAAAAATGTCAAACTTTACGATACCGCTGTCAGTTGCCAGATTGCACCACTAAGGTTCTCCAATCCCGAAATATAAAAGGCAACCCTCGTATAAAACCTTTGGTGTCAACCACAGAAAAAAAAAGCTATTTAGCGGAAGTAAAAGAAAAGTCACGATTCCCAACTGGCATAAAGTTTTAGTGCCCCACGCTCATACGACCATTTCAATCACGGCGTTATTTATGCTAGTTTTGTTGCTTTTGAAGCTGAATAGAATGTACACATTATCTAATGGGAATATAATAAGTTTCATTAATATTGGCCATGTTACGACCGCAACATAGCGAGGCACTCACGTCTCGTTGGGTAACGCCTTTAGCGATACTATTTACCTAATCTCAGATAATTTGGTCCGACATGGTCTGTGAGCTTAGAGAGCTATCGGTGTTGTTGACAGACAGTCAGAGTCAGAAGGCTGTTGTCCAAAAGTTATCCAACAACTCAGATAACTACTAAGAGTACCCCTACTAACATTTGGTTACAAAACAAAATTGAATGCGAGTAACAGATAACGAGTAAGGTAGCCTCGACTATAGCGACGAGCCCAATTGTCTTGGGGTGTTTACCTCTTTGTTGACGGTCGAAAATGGGTCATTACACCACGGTAGCGACATTATCGTCGGTGCTCACAATCACAACACGTCCGTGCGACAAAGCGGCTACGGCGACATAATGTCATTCAACTGACGGGTCGTTGCTCGTCGCTCCACCAAATTGCAACGAGATAATACCTCGCTACTAGCTTCTTTACTTTCTAGCCACCGGCGCCGTCTAAGTGACTCCTAATTACGGCTACGAGCGTAATGTTAACATGTGGAAGTGGTACACAACAAGCAGGTAGACTTTGATAGAATACGGACGTCGTAGGTAAAAAGTCGTTCACTCTGTAAAATCAGAATTCAGTAACAAACGCTCAAAATTGACAGTTATAGCCAATAAAACGACTATGTTTTGACAGTGTCAAGACTTTACTCACTCGTTGGTGGCACCAATTGGCGAGTACAAAACGGTAGACCCCATTATCCAGAAAAATAAGATACATCACACAACACGGAATTCCAAACTGGGTACATTTGAATCTAGACACAATTAGCTAAAAAGCAGACGTAGTACAATGCCAAAGAAAGAAGATCACAAGGAAACGTGTGCGGCGGCGGGCGGTGGGTCAAGGAGAAAGTAGTGTCTTTCATGGAATCTGTGGCATAACTTGCACATTTTAATTCGTATAACTTTACCGTGACGTTTTTTCATTTATGGTGTTATAGTTATGGTGCTGATTGTGATTGACCAATGATTGTTTGTAGCTCAGTTTTAAATAAAGAATTAAATAATTTCGACCTACTAGACATAGTTATAAGTTCATTAGACTTTATAAAAAGCAAGAGCTACAACAAACACACGTGGTATTTATTGTTTATCCAGCTACACCAGTTATGTCATAGGATTTAGGAACTAAACTAAGTACTAAATGCGAAACGAGACTAAAATTAAATAGCTGTGACAAAAATGTCCAACGTCGTAGTCTAAACTTTCACAATAACTATTATGAAACGATTATCAGCGAGTGAATCACAAGTACAATGGCAAAGAAGTTGACTCAAGCCTGATACTGGACACAGTTGACTCATTGATTCAGCCCAAAACGTGAGAATAGTAGATACATTTCAAATTCATCACCGTTTTTGCTCCAAACTAGCCTACAATGAGTTGACTAATATTTCAATAGGTACTCGGGTACCTATTTTATTTAAGAATCGGTGCGTGGCGGCCATTGCATGTCATAATAATTGCATACGTTACAAAAATCACAGCGGTGCAATAACTTTTGCAATGAACGGTAACATTCTAACAAGCAAATGTAAATTTCTTCGCAGACATTGCTGGAGAACTATGTATAACATTCATTTCATAGAAGAAACACAAGGCTGAGTCACCGCCTTGCTCCAAAAGAACAAAAGGGACCCGGTTTCCCAAAGGCGGAAACGGCAGACTATTTTTACAGGGCGACAGTTCTGCATTCGCCCTCCCAATGTGCGTTCCAATATCAACCTTATATCCAGATTAATCCCGATCCGGATTCCATGTTGGGAACTTTGCTTTCAGCTCTATTATAAGCGTTCATTAAGAGGTCTATTTCTGTAGTAGAACGGCTTGATGGAGCTTCGACAAGGCAGAACACGGTTTGGAATTTCAAAAGGCACGACACAATTTCACTATTGCATTGCAACGTGTCACATTCGTTGTGTTATTTGATATTTGAGCACCAAATTCAAATCTGAGAGTAAACGGAGTGACATTACGAGCTATGCGAAAGAATATAAATCAGATTATCTCTCTGAAATATGAATGATGTCCCATTTTGTTGGCAAGAATGACTAAGCGTATGTTAACCCAAATATTTTCTGGTTGAACGAAAATAGCATTTCCTACTATTTTACTGCTGGTCGTTCACCTGCTAGTAAACTCGTCAAGTTAACCTTTGTTAAAAGATGAGAGACTGTTTTAAGAATACTCAATATCCTGCCTAAATATCGGTCTGCCTAAACAGCAAGTAGCCGGATTAGCATACAATATGGAACGCTATTATGGTATTGTTTATGCAATGGTAAATACTCTACCTAGTTACATATCGTTTGCTTAATTTATTTTTGTTCAACCGTTGGCGTGTAGACTGCTACTGTGTTGAATCGAAAGTTGGAGCAAACTCATAATATTGTAGATAGGCAAGCAAATATTTGCATAACAAAATCAAGTTTATTTTATATGTGTTGAAATAATTGGGCTGTTTTAGGTAATTTATATTAAAACATCCAGAGAAAATACCCCTTAGCGTATCAATATAAGACAACAAAGTCCACCAAAGGATGTGACTTTTTCCATGTTTAACTTTCCTGCAGCCAAAAATAGCCTTATAATTTCTCAACCGATTCGTGGATTGTAGAGAATGACTGTGGTCCTTGAACTTTTGCAACAACAAACGTTAATAGACATCCGTTGAACCAGACTCTGACAAGGGGATGGTTCTTGGTATTGGCACTTTAATCGGGAGTTCATAGAATTCATCTGATAATGTGTTTAGACGACATCTGCATTAAGGTAGGGTGATAGTGCAACTCAGCGTGACTTTATAATTATTTATGTGTAGCGAAAAAGAACTCTTAATGAGGCATGTGTAGGTATCTTTTACACTAAAAGCTGGATCGTCCCTCAATCCTGAGGGCTAATTATAAATCAATCAGGCCACCAATGAAAAGCTTACACTTGGCGATCAAGATTAACAAGACTAACCATCACATTCATCCCATCAAAGCGCTAACAAATCAATACAGCGAGTCTAGCCTAACAAGCCGGCTCAAAAACTTTAGCTCTACAACGCTCACGTTTCTCCTCTTCGTTCCGCGGCTCCTTATCACAGCCATCGTGCTAGTTTCACATTACATCAATCACCTCTGGGTGGAGTATGTTCGCTATTACATGAGCGGTTTGTCTGAGGGCGCGCCCGAATGTGGTCACGCGGAGTAAAGGCAACCAGGCTCGCGTGACAGTGCTCGCTGGATCAATATCATGGCGAAACTCAGCGACCGCCACGTTGGTATTCTTTTCAAGGGCATTATCTGGGCTATGATTATGTCTGGCTTGTGTGGTATTGTTATAGGTAGCTTTCTCTGGAGTGCTGTGTGTACATCTGTCATTATCATAGTCATCGATCTAGCGGTCATTCCCAGCTTCACTTCAATTTCCAGGATACATTTTCCTACTGTTCCTCCTTCACTCCGCCCTATCTTCAGTATCAACTCAAGCCTTGTGACACTCACTGTCTCACTCCCGACGAAAAAAGTGGGGTAGTTCAAGTTTGATACGTAACTGCGTGTCTGTCTGTGGGATTGCAGTTCCCGAACGTATGGACCGTATTTGAGAACCAGTTTAACAGAAACAGTTTTTAGCTTCATTAAAATCGGTCAAGAAGTTTGACTCGGTCGGGGATTTTCCGACATCTGTCGATTAGGTTATATAAAAAGACTTTACATCACAGTCCCTTATGGAACCGTTGATATTAAGTGCTAATTACATGGCCGGTGAGGTGCGACGCCCTTTACCCGATTTAGTACTTCACACGCCAAAGCAATGGAGTTTACAACCGATTTCCGCCATTCACGCCTCTGTATGGACAAGCTAAGATTAACACTTTTCAGCAGGTACCTTTAAAGTACGGTGCTAGGAATACCTATATTCGATTTTCCTATGGAACTTTCATTATGGGGAATTTATCTCTGTGCACATGAATTTCGACAAGTTTATTAATGAGTACAATAAACTAGTTCTAAATAAATAAAATGAATATTGTCGGCACTACAAAGGCCACATAATAATTTATCAATGTTAATTATGGGCGGAAGAGAAAGTGTAGCAATTTAGTCTGAATAACAATCTAATGTATTATTTAATTATTAAAATATTAACATAAACAACGATAAATGGAAAATTAACTACGCGCCGTGATAAGAGTAAAAGTGTAGAGAATTTTTCTTCAAGCAATTATGATAATTGGATTGAATTATGAGGACTATAATTTGCAGCCAACTACATTATGTAGGAGAATTTGCATTATAAAAAGAGTTCCCCTAATCAAGTCGCTCAAGGGGAAGATACTATCTTAACTAATGTTATAGTCTTGAGTAATAGCATTACTCAAGACTCAAATAAATATTCTTACATCTTACAGTACAGGCACACGAGCATACAGCTTATCCCATGGAATGTATAAACTACGACTTGTTACTACAGGTTTCATCAATGTGTAATAACAAACCGAATAATAAAAATTTTAAATCGCGACTTCTATTAAAAAAACTGAAAAGTACAAAACAAGCAAATTGTTGCAAATAAGAGCATTTTCCTGAGCGAATATAACACAAAAGTTTTTAAGGCACTGCATCTGTTTTTCTGAGTGAATATAACCCGAAAGTATTGACGCCAGTGAATAGGAATTTTCGGATAAGATCTTATCTTAGCTTTTCATCTACATATATGTAGGTCAAGAGCAAAAAACTATAGGCAAAATGCAAATCAAGGCTGCACGAATGCGCTGACTCGATTAAGTGGGGAGGATGGGAGAGGATCGCACCGTATGGAGCTTACTCTGAACCCTACTGCGGACGTCTGACTGGGAAACGTCCCGTGAGGAGACCTCTAGGATACCGCTGGACGAAGTGCTGAAGGACCTGAACGATCTTCAGAGGTCCAGATGGAAAAAATCCGTTCATGATCAGCATGAATGGTGTCTTCTAATGTCAGAGATGAAGATCCTCATTTGGTCGCTGAGCCAGTAGTAAGTATCATAATCAGTTGATATATTTAAGATACCGACACAGGTACAAACACAAGATACAAGTACAAGGCCTAAAACATAACCACTCCGTTTGGCCTTCGACGCAGTCGGCATAAAAACAACCCCAAGACAACTCGCAAGGGAGACTTGTTACGTAAGTACAGTATGTATTCTATAGGTAGGTCCAAGCCGCGCAAATGGGCGCCCGAGATTGCTAGGGCGCGAACAATCTTTTTTATTCCTAAAGAAACTACCGATTCACGCCTGAGTCTGAATGTTTTCGATTGGGACGTTGGCGAGCCCGTTGTGTAAGTTACAATAACCCAGTTACGTTGAATAAGTTTTCTTGTTTAATAAGAAAAAGAAATGTATGCACATACAATAGGTTTTACTAATGAATATTTCGACTATTTTCGTTTGTACGGACGCTTATTGAAAAAGTTCGTCAGTACACGTTAACTTTTGAAACTAGATCGATTGCGCGTCGATTTTGCTTATGGCTTTAACGACACTAGCACTTAAGTTAAAGACACGTTAACTAATCCAGATTATTATTTTAAAACATGGGAGAAGAATTTTCACAACAGTTCCTCTCCTCTCTAGGCACCGTTTAATTTAAAGAAAAAGATAATACAAAATATAACAACATCGACAGGTTTTCAAAGATTATTCTTGCGTCTCTATTACTCAGACGAGACAGCATGAAATCCAACATTTGTCCATCTCCACTACTCCAAAAGCGAGTTCAGACATTCTAAACAAAAATAATCACTAGCTTGTTAGAAAAGAAAGCACTATTGACTCCGCAGATGCCAGAGCACATTACCGAGACACTCAATCACATCTAATTTATTTGACAAGCAACTGTTACTCACAACAATAGAGTAGCCGACGTATAAAAATCAATCTCCCCGACGCAAATCAACAAACAGACGCACGTGCTTATGATATTAGATAAAATATCGGTTGTAAAAACATACAAGCAACGGCCGATGGCTGTACGAAAATAGATATACGAGTCTAGGAAGAAAGTTTTTATTTACGATTCAGCTGTTGAGATTGGTATAAACATATCTCACAGTCACAACAGTATTAAGTAATAGATCAATTAAATATTTTCTAAATTATTCTGTTTTACAAAGGATAGTTTCAAGCATTGAGTATTTGGAACACTTTGTCCGGACCAATTAGGAGATCCAGCGCGTGTACTAACAATATACAAATAGACTTGGTCTAAAAAAGGCAAACTAGATACACAGTAAAACAATAAGAGTGAAAATTAAACGTGTGAACTGACCGACCGCGGTTCTGCACCGTAAATGTATTTGATAGTAGAGAACGTAAGAAAATATAGAAAAATAAAAAATATAGTTTGCTTCGTCGTTACTTGTTAGATACGAGGATCGGCCGCCACGTATTCTCGTCATCGTGTTTTTGTAGATTTTTTTAATAATTTCAAAAGGACCCGCTGATTTCCATTTCTGCTCTGCAGAAATGGAAAGGTCGTAGTTTAACGCGAGCTATACCCATAACATATTTTCGTATTTTAATATTATGGCATGGTATTCCTTGACCGCATTATCCTTATTATTGGTATTTTAATGGTATTAATAAAATAACCTAGCCAATGTAAGTACCTAGCATTACTCTACATCCGTTTTACGTTTTTTTAATAGCAAACAAGAGCATTGGCTTGATTTAGCGTACCTATTTTAATAACAATTGCCTGTCATTAGGTAGGTAATGAATTTAAAATTACAGCTCTGCATTAGGCAATTATAGTAAGTATCCATCTGTCTATTGACTGCCATGTCAAATTACTCTTCGGTTAATGACCTAAGGTTTTACCGATATTTATGTGTAGCAGTAGTAATAACATGTGTAATATAAGAAGATAAACAAACCTTGTAATTGCAATCTAGCCTAACATATTGTAAGGTCGTACCATTGATACTATTTTGAAGGCTAATATTACGTTCTATATTATTATGTAAAATATTGTACAAGGTGGATGACATTCGCGTTTAATTTATTCAATTTTATTGCATTTATAAAGCCTGACTTGTCTTTTAAAACCGTACCGATATTATTGACCTGACCTCACTGTGCATGCCTATACTGACCAGACTCACAGGGCAACGTTCTATTATCTCATTCAAATGTCTCTTTGAGATGGCTTGTTCAGTTGATAAATTCACGACAGATAGAATTATAAAGTGGTCTGGAATCTTGGATTTAAATTGATGGTGTATTAGTCGGAAATATTATTGTAGTTAAGTCATCAAGTTGGATGAATTTCAAACAACAATCTGAGAGCCGGTTTTGTTCAATTTAACAAGAACTAGACCTGATCAAATTGAATTAAATTAACTATGGAATTTTGTTGTAGGAGAGTCGTTTACTATTGTATATAATGCCAGTGGACCCGGCGCGACTTCGTTCGCGTGGCGTCCTACCCTACTCTACCCATACCTACCCTTTTTTTTCTTTGCGTTTAAATCACCACTGTGTTATTTATAACTAACCAAACAAAAAAACAATTATTCAAATCGGTCCAGCCGTTTTCGAGTTTTAGCAAGATTAACGCACCACAGTGAGCAGTTTTCCAATTGGTATCTAAAGCATTCCTAACCACTCACTAGATGGGACGCCGACAATTTTGGTAATTGATAATCGCTTGAAATAGGTTCTTAGCAAACAGGATATGAACACTGGGTACGTTGTATTGGCTAATATTGTATTTTCAATAGTTTTCAACCATTTTATTTTCAACCATGTGCGAGCTAATTGATGGGTGTGTCAATTGTAATGGCGTAGATGATTGAAGTGCGCTCCTTACTTTTGCCTACAGTGCGTTAAAGGTGCCTAGAAAGGACGCACCAGGTAACATGACGGCTAAGGTAAAGCGGAACATCGGGTCATCTGATCAGTTTGCAGACGAGTTGGATGGCGTGGCCGGATCACGGCCTAGGTCTCATGAGGCTCGTAAAGCCATTGAGTCCAAAGTGCACGAGGGTGACCTTCGTGGGGCTGTCCGGCTACTGATTTCTGAAGACTCGTTCGCGCAGCATGATCCCAGCACACTTGACGCTCTCGGTCAAAAACATCCTAATCCCTCGCGTCCGCTCAGTTTTCCATCGGCGCCTGACTCTTCTATTGTTGCAACAACAGTGTCAGTGGAGGACATCATCATGGCCGTGAGTTTCTTTTACAGCGGCTCTGCAGCAGGTTTAGATGGCATTCGTCCGGGTCACTTAAAGGAGCTTACATCAGGCTCTGCAGGTGAAAACGGTCGGCGGTTACTCGGTTGTTTGACGAAGCTTGCCAACTTTTTGTTAAGTGGTCAGTTGAACCTGATAGTGTGCCCATATTTGTACGGAGCGTCACTATGCGCAATTGCGAAAAAAGATGTAGGCGTGCGGCCAATAGCCATCGGCAGCGTATTCCGTAGGTTGACAGCCAAGGTAGCATGTTGGTCCGCTAGAGAAGCCATGTCGGAGTATCTTCAGCCGTACCAGCTGGGTTATGGAACGCGTCGGGGGTGCGAGGCGGCTATCCATGCGACACGCGCGTTTGTCATGGACCCTGATCGCTTGGACTGCGTGTTGTTGAAACTAGACATACGTAATGCTTTTAACACTCTGGAAAGAGACGTTCTCTTGAGCGAAGTCAAAGACAAAATTCCATCTCTGTACCCTTTCCTGTATCAAGTATATTTTTCTCCTTCAAACCTTTTTTTCAACAATAATTTAATTTCGTCTCAGGTAGGAGCGCAACAGGGGGATCCGCTGGGGCCTCTTGTTTTCTGCTTAGGGATACACAGAGTCATATCAGAACTCAAGTCACCACTAAACTTGTGGTATCTTGATGACGGCACATTGGGGGGTTCGCCTGAAGAAGTTTATCAGGATCTTGAGGTTCTTGTTCCTCGCTTCAAAGAACTGGGTCTTGAGGTGAATCCTTCTAAATGCGAGTTCTACCCCTGTGGCGCTCATGCCCGCACATACTTTTCCCGCTTTAGTTCTGTCATGCCTGGCCTCAAAGAAATAACGACTTCTTCATTCAACCTTTTAGGATCTCCGATGTTTCTTGATGGAGTGCCAGAAGCAATCTTATCTCAAAAACGCCTCCTTTTGATTGCTCAAGAACGCCTCAAAGATATTTCGGCCCACGTAGCACTTGTGTTATTGCGTATGTGCTTCGCCCTTCCGAAATTAACCTATTTGTTGCGGACTACGCCTACTTGGATTTGTCAAGATGAAGTCTCATCATTTGATGAGGCTTTGAAATTGACGACGGGGTCGATACTAAATGTTGATTTTAGTGAGCTTCAGTGGAAGCAAGCGGCTCTCCCAGTACGGCATGGGGGTATTGGTGTGCGTTGCGCACGGGACGTAGGTTTGCCGGCTTTTTTGGCATCGGCACATGGGGTGGCTGGACTCGTCGCTACTATACATAAGGCAGACGGTGACGAGATAAGCATACCCTTTGTGTCTGGGGCCATAACAGCTTGGTCGGCGCTCAACGCTGGTGCGACTAAGCCATTACTACCATACGTCCAGCGCGCTTGGGATGATATTTCGGCCAAGCGGAGCAGGGAGCTGTTGTTGGAGATTGCCTCGGGAGCTGATCTAGCTAGACTCCGGGCTGTGTCTCAACCAGAATCGGGAGCATGGTTGCACGCCCTGCCGTCGCCTCACCTGTGCACTTTGCTAGACGACAGCTCACTGCGTGTGGCGGTGGCTCTCCGGCTGGGCTGCAAGGTGTGTGAATCTCATACATGCATCTGCGGCTCCATGGTGGAGGCTGATGGCCACCACGCTTTGAGCTGTCGCCGTTGCACGGGGAGGTTTCCGCGGCATCATTCTCTCAACGATTTAGTTCGGAGAGCCCTAGTTTCAGCTGATGTCCCTTGCCTGCTTGAGCCGCCGGGCCTTAATAGATCCGATGGCAGAAGACCGGACGGTATGACTTTGGTGCCATGGAAAAAAGGTAAGTGCCTCGTATGGGACGCTACTTGCGTCAGCACTGTTGCCCCGAGTCATCTGAGTCATACCGTCCTCTCTGCAGCGGCTGCTGCGGAGGACGCTGCGCATAAAAAGCACCAAAAATATGCGGCGTTGGAGGCACAATATTATTTTGTGCCCATCGCTGTGGAGACCATGGGCAGTTGGGGCTCTGAGGCAAAGGCGATGGTGAGCGAGTTAGGGCGAAGATTGAGGGAGAAATCGGGTGATTCCCGCTCTGGCTCGTACCTGGTGCAAAGGTTAGCCATAGCCATTCAACGTGGCAATGCCGCGAGCGTGATGGGCACCTTTGCCCCAGGTACTGTCAGAGGCGGGCTATTTGTAGAGTCATATTTGTAAATCACCTTTAGTTTAGTTTCGTATTATCTGTAGGTTAGTTATATGGTTTTTTTTTGTTGTTGTAAGGCTATGTTGTACTTTTTTAACTTGTTGTAATGTAACTTCTAAATAAATAAAATATAGTTATTTTAGAGGTAGTAATAATAATGGAACATAGTGCCAACTTCTATAAATATTTTTTTTTACACTTCGTTCAACCTTTAACAGTTATGTTTATAATAATAAACATTTTTTTTGTAAGTTTAGTATTAGTTGGCTGCATGAAATCACTGCCACCATCATACAGATTATAAAAAGATTACCAAAATTGTAGGAGCGCCATCTACTGATGCATTTTGAAACAAACTATCAATACCTACTGGAAAACTCCTCATTGCTTTTTATATACATAGATAGATCTTGCGCAAACATCATATAAAACGTAGATGTAGGTATATCTAAATACAGACCGTACTTAATCTAAGTTGTTGATCTGTTCCAATCCATCGGAGACTAAGTTGAATCCCCACCCTCGGCGGGATCAACAGAAAGATACATTGGACAGGTAAGATACATTGGAGGGATGGGATTGCGAATGGCGCTGGACACCGTTGGCCAATAAGTCGGAAGAACAATGCTCGGTTTGTAAGTTATCAATCACATCTTTTCTTGGCTGGTTCAAATATTATTTTCTCAAGAGAGCGTATAAATGATTCAAATTGTTTCTCGAGATACTTATAAAAAAGAATAGATTAGGATAATCAATTATTCGACGTTTACATTAAGTCTATGTAATTTGTCTATTAATTAATTATCTAGATAGAGGTTGTGAATAACTCTTCAGAATTATTATCAGACAGTGCGAGAGGCGATTATTTTATTTTTTCCGTCGTTTAAAGTACGTTTTTTTATAATCATTGTTGTAATGCTTATTTCTTGTCTATTTAAATAAGAATAAATTGGACTTTATCATTGAAAATTCGGGTTAAATTTACAATGACAATGTCAATATAATCCCTGCTGCAAAAAAAACGGGCACGTGGGCAATTTTCATACAATCGAGACAATTTGGAGACCTTGGAGATCTAAGGTCAAGGGGAGATCCCCTTGGGAACTTTTTGGGTGCAATCTGATGCTCATGCATCCATGCTCTAGATATGCGTTTTTTTGAGAATAAATATATAAAATTAAACAAAACGTCGAAACAGTTCATGTTTATAAGCAAGCAGGTCACCAAGCAACACCACCGGCCTTTAAGAAAGACCTAGGCTCCTTTCAATTTGTAGGGTCCCTCTTATATCAATAAGGTTGCGGTACTAACCTCATGGTCTCTGTAGAAGGGCTCGACTAGGTTCTCCGGCACCCGGTTGTTGAACGCCTTGGACAGCAGCCATTTGATCGACGCCCGCTGCTTTGACTGCAACAATGAAACGTTCAAGATAAGTATACATACATACACACTCACACCCTTATCTTATATTAGTTTACTTAATTCTGGAAATAAATATTATATTAGGTACCTATTATTATAATTATTTTTACGCTGTCTTTAAGTTTATCGTAAAATGTATTTTTACGCCGAATTTGCAATATCAGTATTGTAATCAATATTGTATTTAGATAGTATGCGTAAGATACTAAATGTAATTAGATAGTATACGTAAGGTACAATTGTATTTAGATAGTATACGTAAGGTGCAAAATGCACTCACTCGTGTCACTCAACTTAATTGTCTTGACAGTAAAGGCGCATGCAGATATTTATCTTGAATAATAATTTATCTCGTACGAGTATATTATTTTACCCTCATATTTATTGTTTAGAAAGAGTAGCTGACTAATTGAAAGTCAGTCATTTAGAAGCCCCAGTTGTGAGCATACAAATCGCATCACAGATCATCTTCACTTCATCAGTCTATATCAGTCCACAGCTGGGTTTAAGTCTCCTCTTCATCAATGGGAGGGCTTTTCCATAATCTCCACACTTGGCAGACGGGTTCAGTGTCCAAAACACACATCGGAAAACGCTTCTACCCATGGTTAAGATATTCGTCGTCTTTTACAAAACTAAGTCCAAGGGTAGGTTCAATTCTAATCTGCCAAAAACCACACGGCCAATTTTTATAACAACCTAACTTTTCCGTTGTATTTTATATCAATAAAGCACACCATCCGACAATGGCGAGTGTCAAATTGGGTGTTCGAAAACCGATAGAGAGCAAAGTTGAACGGCCATCGGTCCATTGATGTGCGCGGACGCATTGTCCGCGAACGCCCGGTAAGGCAATGTCCGCTTATTGTCACACGCGCTGTCGGCTGCTACGACACTTGTTACCGATGCGAAAAGGCCATCGTGGAGTGTGACCAACACGGCATTTTTAGCCCCCCACGCGAATATCGATGTTGTAAGTTGTCTGTCTGTCTATCGGTGTATCTGTCTGTGGCATCGTAGCTTTCGATTTTTCAATGGAATCAAGATGGTTCTTAGCTATCGTATCAGGACTGTCACGGAGCGAGTTCACTTCTGTATCAAAGCATATGTATATACAATTGTATCGATGACGGAAAGGTTAACATCGAACGGAATGAAGACTGGATGGCTCTTAGGAGGTCTGTCTCCTGTGGTAGACATCCTGCTGATGATTATAAGCAATGACTAAAAAACGACCAGGACACGTCGCGTTAGATCCAGAAAGAAATTCAGGCTTCAAAACAGCAGAGAATAGACAGGCGTTGCCGGCGCGGAAGAACCGTTTCGCTTGGCCGCTGAGCTGACGGCCAACGTCCAGTAGTGGAGAGGCACCACAAGATGAACACTGTACGACCTATATTTTCAATAGAACTCATGTTGTTAGCTAGTCAACTAAATTTCCATCAAATATCAATAAATAACAATTGAAATGTTAACTAGAGTCGGGTGCTCGGCGGCGATAAAATTAGCTTGAAATGAAATGTCAAGAGACATGGAAATTAGCACTACTATTAAATATGCTCTGATTTGCACGCGAACTCAATTGGAACTGACGTTATGTGGTCGTCGATGAAAATTCATTATTTTATTTTGTTCTAGAAATTAGCGTGCTCCCATAATTGAAGTGACATGTACGTTTATGTTGTTAATTACCTGTAATGTTCATGTCACGTAAGTGATAGCGTTTTGTTTATAACTAAAACTATTTAAAGTGGTTGTCGATTATCATATTTAAGTACCTACACCTCTTGCAAATAATATTTAAAAAATAAGTTAATAAGTTAACGGTAAAGAAAATAATTGAACTATAAAATTATTAAGGTCTTAATATAATCGAAGGAACTTACTACGAAAACACAAGAAACGGAATCTCATTTAACAGATAGCATCGTACGAATGGCAGATTGCCAACTACACGCAAAACATTGAGAACATCAAGTCTTTCAAATCACAAAACCTAGAATGTCACGAACACCAATGTCAAGGTCAGTTGGGACCTTGGAACATCAGAAAGCCGACAATATCGTCGCGTCCGGTAATATCACGGATTAGCGACGGCGGCGAAATGTGGAACTAATCGATACAGTCTGGCTCAGTTACGCAACAATCGTCGATAGCGCCGCCGGCGCCGCCTGGCGTACAATGACTCTAAAATATATCGAACACACATTGAATATTCCATAGAGGTTACCGTTGTAAACACGCACGAGAGTGCTCACGCTACTGGACTTATCTGCGACGATCTAGGCGTAAAACTCTTCATTACCAGCGCACGTCGACAGCTTAGTCTAGTCATTAGACGTCATTAGTATGATTACGGTAGCCGAGAAATCAGCTTAGACCGGCCACAATAATAATGATGTTGACAGGAATTTGCATGCGATTACATCGGTTGTGTCTTATCATCATCATATCGCTAGACAATTACAATTAATTAAATGTATCCATCTTCTAAGATTTCGTGGACTAGCTAAGTTGATAGGTGCAACTTAATTGGTGACTTGAGTGATCGTAGATACAACAACAGAAGATATCGAGTTGAACCGTAACTTAGCCAAATCGGCTAATAAAGTTAAAAGCATCCAAAGGATTCGGTACGCCATCAACAACATTGGAACGCCGACAAATCATACGCCCGAAACGGTGGCGCGTGCCGTCGCATAGCGGGCGGGCGGTTAAAAATAGGGCCATGTTCGGAGCTGAGACAGTTCTGCCCGAACTAGCAGAATACACTACATAAAACTTCCACTATAAACGTCTGCAATAAGTGTAAGTTCGCATGACCAACTGTGTACCAAGAACTAGCAAAAGATTAGAAAAGCTAGTCGCTCACATATAAGCTTGCAGAATAATGAAAGAGCAGAGTTCGCATCAAGAGAATCGAGTTGTATTGTTGTAAGATTGTAAGCCCTATGGCAGTTAATTCTTTTTTGTAAACTATCTTGTATCGTACTGTTAGCGTTTGCGTTTCTCTTTATCGCGAGTCGTAGTCGGTGTGTTTCTTGAGAAGTCGACCGACCGATCGACTTGTTTCTTCACGAACCGACGGTTCGTTACATTTTGGGGCCCTTTTATTAGTGACTTTCCCCGATGTTTACATTGAACGCCTTTACAATTTAAGATTGTATAAATATTACATGAACTGGGCGTCTATTTTCTTCTCCACGTTAACTTACTCATGCATGGGCGTGCATGTAACAACAATGACGCAAACCGATAAAACTTAAAAGAAAAAACGCAATGAACTCGCGTAACATTTTATGTGCATTTGCTAGAGGCGTATTTTCATCCAATTTATGAGGTAGATACCCATTGTTCCCGTTAAACTCAAGATTCAAACATCACTAGATTAAATAGGATCGTTTCAATCGTCATGTATTTTTAGTAATTTTCTCTTTCGAAAATGACAACAAAATAAACAGTACCTCCTTTCTTATCTGGGTTAAATCTTAATGTAGCTGCACTAACGTAGAATAGCGAACACGCGAAGCAAGATAAAGTGGTGAGTTACAACTCAAATCAATTTGTAGATTCCGAAACTACACAACAGGAACCGTTCCAAAGCTACTTGTATGTAAACAACTACCCAGCCAATTAGAACAAACATGCCTTTAAGCATTCATGCTATGCTAATGTATTCAGTGCGCCTTTTAATTAATAACCATCAAGGTTCATATAGTTTGTGTCAGCAGTTTGCATCGGCCTAATGGGCGATGGACTTGATACGTCTCTGGATAAGTTATAGTTTTAGCTTTCGAATGGGTAGGTAGCTGGTAAAATTAATAGGTTCATTTCCTTATACAGTGTCTGTTATAACAATACCGATACAAATCGTAATCTATCGGGGAAGCGATGAATATAAAATTATGGAGTGTTTTCACTTCACGCTCGCGAGAAATAGCTCTACAAATTCAATTAAATTGAGACCCGCTATCGGCCTAGCAATTAACATTCCCACGACACCGCCAGACGTATCGAATTAAATAAAAATAACGAAAAAAAAAAGGAACACAAAATACAACAAACACGGCATTTGCGTATGCAACGGGCCGAGTGTCGGCGTTCGCTCGCAAAGAGCCGACTAAGGCGGTCATTATGTACTTTCATGCACCACGCTATAACATATAGCAAGTGGAGCGGCCCGGCCACTCTCTACCCGCAGAATTCGTAGTTAATTGCGATATAATTAGCGGTCACCGGCGCTTCACTCTCTCCCGGCGGTGGACATGAGCTCTTCATTAGACGGCCATTTGCGGAAGCACCGCTTCCGAGAAAATGGACAATGAACGCAGCGAGACGGACTCGAGCATCTGTTTTTATGTCAGTATCAAAATTGTATTAGATACTGTCTGTCCTAAACGTATGAAATAAGATTTGAGTTTTCAATCACGTTCTATTGAAAATATCAGCGTAATTGACACAATGTGCGTATGGGTAGGATGTATCGGGGTAAGCTTTAATATCGGTAATAACTCTAAACTTAAGATTTAATTTCTCGAATCCCGCGTTAACGTAAACAGCTAGTATAGATAGACGAACTAAGGCAATCAATCATTAACCGCTACACAGTGTTCCTTATATTAGGGATCGGAGTTAGTTCTTGAAGTATCGATTGGCAATGAAAATGTTTCACGTAACAACATCAAAAGTGAAATCTACACAAAAACACTGTAAATTACTCAAATAATGTCATCAAGACTTTCTTACTGAAGTTTCAAAGCCTCGCGGTCCTATCACAATGACAGCCATCAAACGGCGAGGGCGTTACAAGTAACGTTTTTTGCTGTACGGTACCGCCGTAGGTGCCTCTATATCACCGTACGAAGTGTCGTTTACTTGGTCACGAGTGGCGGGTTCTAAAATGACAGTGCACCCACTGCTAGTCGCGGTCGAATGCGAAACAAAAGCCAGTAAACAAAGGGCAATGCAACTTGCCTCATGGTTGATGATATCGGGTATCTCGGCGGTGATTTATTATGAGCGAGAATCGACAAAGCCAGTGCTTTATAAATGATCGTATCATTCGTTGCTGGTAGGAAGTGTATTCGCTATATTTAAGACTACAATCACGTTCAGACACGAAGCTGTGTCTATGACTACATAGGGCCATAAATGAGGATTGCAACGACGAGCTTCAGCGTCTAAGTTGACCAAGGCTAACTACTCTATTACTTCGATTTCGAACTACGCAACACTTGCCACACAAAGTTGCTTTTAATCAAATGAATGGACCATATACTCGCAAACCAACTCAAAGCAGCTCGAACCATTAATACAATTCACTGAGTTAAATTAACCTGTATACAGACAAGTGACAAGACAATTGACAACCGCCACCGAAAACAAAGCCATAACTCGGCGAAAACAAGAATCGAATAGGTCAAGGGTTGTTGCAAAACAATCCAGCCGCAATGGGAGTACTGACGTGGATCGGAGAGCCAAAGCCGCGACGCGTGGAGACTGGAAAGGTGCGTTGGCACCTGCTGCCCACGCTAGACGCTGAGGTCAACCTCCTACGCCGCCTCCTCACCACAACGAGGACTACCCACCCCCCTCTTGCCAATATAGCAACGGATCCCCGCGGGGTAAGCCGACGCACCGGATCGTCTCCGTCTTATGAGCGTCTGGTAACTGGAAACTGATACAGCTGTCTTGATTTAGTATTTTGTGGAGACAGGATAAAAGGTAATCCTGTTTCAATACGGTACTTTGGCTGGCTATAAAGGTAATATTAGTTGGCAGATTTAGTGAAGTGAAACGTATATAAAAAATAAACTCTAGCCATCGAACATTGCATAATGAATTGTTTAGAAAACCTATTACCATAACGAAAAGAAAATCTTCACGACCACGACCTATTTAAAATTAAAATTCAATAAACGTTAACATTCATCGATTAATAATTCATGGAAATTTCTTATGCATGTTCAGCTAAGCCATTCTTCAAGAATTACGGTAAACAACCCAATCCAAGCAGACTGATCTCGATATGCGGCGAGGATAGCAGTAGCCGTCAATCTGGATGATAATGATGAACTCGCGTGTTGAGTAAATCTAATTAGTCAGATGCTTGCACACGCCGAGCTAGGAGGAGCTGCTCTGCACCGCCACACCGGTATTTTAATTGACCGTTCCGATACAGTATCGGGCAGCGGAGGCGGCCGGTTTCTTATCGGCATGCGCGGGCGCCGCCGGACGCCAGCCAGGTGGGACGCATACCTTCAAACTTGAATATCCAACCCACTATTTATGGACAGTTCCATTGAAACGAGACACCTGTAAGCCTTCAACAACACGAAAAACTGCCGACTACATAATGACCGATTCCCAGGAAGACAAATCCGACCTTCCAGACATTACCTCTTCAAATGTTCCTCACGAACCAAGAGCCAAAAATACACACAGTTCAATCAATACACAAAACAAGTTTGACATGAGCGGAACAAGAAGTGATTCACAACGCCTAATAAGGGAGGCGGGAACGTGCGGCAAAGAGAAAAAGAATTCTACATGGTCTTTAGCAAAGCCATACATTATAGGTACCAGCGTCTCAATATGGTCGCATAGCCGGGGCTAATTCTAACTCGCTCACGAGAATGTTGCAACGGCATAAATTGATCGCCTTTATTGGTATCTAGGAAACTAGTAAGTGGAATAGTCCTCATAAAGTATGGAACATACAAGTTGATGATTAGAATAAAAACGTGATCAGCATATGTTTACCCAAGGTTTAATACGGGCTATTCAAGCGGCGCCTCCAACTCGGGATGGACAAAGCCGGAAAGGAAGCAAATTACAGAATGCGTTGGACAAATTTCCGAGTAAATGAAGCCGATGTCTCGAGTCAAGGTTAATTCAACAGTCATAGCGAAGCGTAACATTGCAGCTTTCGCGCCTAGTGGAACTAATGGGATACACAATTAGTTTTACAACTCAGGAAATCGGATATGATTGACTCTGACCTGAGTCACTCGGAGATTGTATTTTGAGCACCTGACCGTTTTGAGTCAGATGATTCTGCGTAAGCAATTTGTGGTGGTTTCGGCAAAAGTCACTTAAACTTAAACCTTGATATTTTTTTTCACAAAGTTTACGGCCTGTCTGATGGAAAGCAGTCACTGCGGCCTATGGACGTTTGCAATACCAGGAAAATAAATACGGATAAAAAATTATAGAAATAAATACGGGATAAGTCAATCACCATATAAGAAATTTTATAATTTTTCATGCAAATAATGATTAACTATACTATAGTTACTATAGGTTTTGTTTGATGGTCGTTTAGTGCAAGCAAACACGGCAGCTCGGCCGCGATGAAGTCATAAGTAATGAGGACTATAAATATGAACCCACGCATCGGCGGTGACATTAGCCCGATGCCGCGTTATTATACCAGCGTAAAACTGACAACTATCAAAGCATTTGATATTGTATTTCCTATTGATTAATGCGTCTTTAGACCAACGTTGGCAATTCAGTAGCTCCGTGTCAGAGATCTTTATTTTCAGTTCATCCATGTATATGCAAACGTAATGTTAAAATACAATGTGTTTTCTTATAACTATGATAATTATATAAAAGAGTAATTATAAAATAGAGTAATTATATTTAATCGCTGTTTTTGTTTGTCCAAGGTTCAATCAATCGTAGGTATGGGTTGTCGCGTAATGTCCGACGATTGAACTTCACGATTACCGCAATTGTATAATTGCGCCTAAAAACCGGCATACTTCGATGTTCACCGACAAGACAATTATGACAAAACCGCGGCAATTATTTCATACTTGACGTCAATTACACGGATGACTGTCTGTATTTGTGTGCGGATGAGTTTAGTACACGCGAGCGCTGCAAAGCGCGCGGCCTCAGGCCCACGCTCTGCGAAGCACTGTCAAGGCCCCGCATCAATCCGATGTAGGAAGGCAGGAAACACCCATTCACCTTGATTAACTAAACAATCACAACTATAATACGTCCCAAAGCAGAACAAAGTTCAACGCATGCACGAAAAAACAGTTAAGATAGACGTATGCGGCATTTATCTAAAGCGGCGCTGATAATAACGATGCTCCGCGATAACGATAACAGAGAAATTCCAGCACGTTCCCCGCTTTCTTCGAGATAACAGAACCTTAGAAAAGGTTACGGTTAATTTAACATTCCCACATACAGCTGTGCAAATAGTGCGTCCCGGTGCATGAGAAAAACAGTGGCATTCCTTCGCAACTTTGAATCGAATCTTCTCATTACGAATTGGAATGATCATTCTGGTTTGGTAGCATTCGCCTCATCCTCAACTAGCGGCCGTGTGACCCAGATGCGAGCCGACTCGCTCGGTGAAAGTGAGAGATGCCGAGAAGCGCAACGGGAACAGACGCCTAATATAATATAAACATTTCGTAACTTAGACACACAGTTACACCTTCAAATCAATACGAACGGCGGCATACTCGGACGACGGACATTACATAGGCGGTTATGTCACCGTCGGAAATATTATAAGGCTGGGAATACGAAATTATGAGCGACGATAGCCGTTGGGCAGGTAATTTTGTTATCGAAGCGCTGAAGGACTTTCATTTCGGTGGTCAGTTAAGGTCAATCGATAAAACGTGTATGTCATTGGCTCGTAGGATGTGTGAAACGTTTATAAATTCCAGCCGAGTTGAGCCCACTACACGAACAGAGGACACGACTAAGCAAATAGTTGTTATGCGAACAGCTGTAGGCGGGCAATCGGCATCTGGCTGGAAAGAGCTTTGCCCAACTTGGCCACACGCGACGCCGGAGCTAAACGTGACCCAGATTAGACACATATTACAGAAATTGAGTCGTTCCAATATACCACGGTCAGTAAATAAAAGTAATTTATGAGTAAAACGCTCTTAACCACAAAACGGGTGGGCGTAACGGCGTTGCTTACGATGTTTACTCACAGAATTCACGCCAGTTTCAAGGTTCTATGACCAAATTTTGTCTCTATTATGACAATTTCACATACAAGGTGTGTACGAAGTGATGGTTCCGATCGATATGTGCGATCAAAACACTATTATGTAGATTGAAGTGAGCCACATGCGGTGTTTGCAATTGAAACGATGCTGGCGGAAACATCAAGTATTCGAAGAATGACAAAAATATAACCAACTATTGCTATTGTTACGACAAACATACAAAAATACACAAACTATATCTAATTCTGGTGGTAGCATAAGCATCGGTACTAATGGCAGTAGGAGGTACGTTAGTATTGGTATTCTGTGGTAGAGGTCAAAATAAATCACTCCCGCACATCTGTGCATATCGTAAGTAAGATATTATGTAATTATTACGTGGATACTGGATACAATTATAAACGATTCGGTATTCAGCCATCATTACATCAACATTCGTGCCATTAGGCTTTAGTGGCATAATCACTAAAATTATTAAACCGGTTAACTTATGGGCAAATTGTTGTGTCAACCCACATTCGCTACTTGGCGACCATGGAACTGTTTAGTATTCACCGAATATTGTAGGTGTCGCGGTGGTATGTGGCCATGCGGTGGGTGACCGGTAGAGTCGACTTGCTTTAACCCCTTGCTGTCACGGGTATCGTGCAAGGCGTTTATTATCACAGAGCCAGACCAGAAGACAGATTTACTTTTAATATATCCAAAACTTAGAAAACGATCATTAGTCCTGTCGTAGTGTATGGATGGGCGTCTTGGCCAACGAATGTGATGGATGGAAGACCAGTGTATGCGATGTGTGGAATAACGCGAAAGGACAAAATAAGAAATGATTGTATCAGGGGAAGTTGATAAGTAGCGCCAGTGTGTAAAAACATAAAGAGGCATACGTAGACGTGGTATTGGCATGTTATGTATGAGAAGGGATGAAGGTGATAAGTAAAAATGTGGATAGATACATCAGTAGTACGAAAAAATTGATGGTCTGCGTGAACGCTGCGAGCTGGCTATTCAACATTCTATTAAATATGATATTTTTCGACCACATTGGATGTTGCTGATTGTGCTCAATCCTAGTTCCACGATTGGATGCAATCACTGTGATTTTTGTAGATAATTTTTTTCTTTTTTCGCCAAACTGTCCCTGGCAATTAGCGAACTGATCTCGATCTGGCGCCAAAGAACGAGACCGGGCCGTGTCTTCGTTGATTATTCATGCACGTTTCTAGATTTCCCACGAAAGTTCCGCACAATCCGACGAGTCCCACTTGACACGGTGCCCGGCGACATTCTGCGACGGCACCAAGTCAAGGTGGCGCGAGTACGCGAAGGATACACGAGTATTTTATTTTTCTTTTTAGTATTTTTTTTTATTCTACACAATGACAAACAGGCAGGCAGTTGCAGGCAATAAAAATGCAGAAATTTACTGGCTAGCTAGGCATTTGATCGCTATGTCACCTGAGGGCCTAGTGCGAGTTCCGCTTCGATTTTACTTAACTATCGCGTTTGCGTTTACGTCGAAATTAGTATGAAGAAAAAAACTTCATTTACGTACCACTAGGCGGCGCTATATATTTTTCCATACTAATTTTCACGTAAACGCAAACGCGATAGTTAAGTAAAATCGAAGCGGAACTCACACTAGGCCCTCTGGTAAGTGACTATACGGCCAAAAATTTTGCATATCCAATGTCTTTAATCTTAACTTTGTGGGTGTCTACATTACAAGGAGATACGGTTTCGGGAATACTGTCGCTGGCACAGAATTTAATTCAACCAAATTCAATAAAACATCACCCAAAAGTTAACACCCTTTGGTTCAACTTGGTTTAACCACTGCTGGATAATCCACAACATAATAAGGGTGGAACAGCTCACTAATCACTATCACACGATATTATATCACTCTCGTGCAGCGATACGATACCATACCATTTTTCTCATGTTACCGGGCCGGGACGCAACGTTTGCATAACTGTGGGAATGCTCAATCAACAGGTACATAACAAGCATAATACTATCTAGAATCTGAGCTATGCCCTATTGTTGTGGATAAAAATGGAGTCGCCCATTATAAGTTACGGTCATATCAAACAATATTTCCATTATTCTTCCATACAATGAAAGTGTTATTTGTCTGCTACGATTGCAAGGCTACACCCCTGACAGGAGAACATATTTGTGTGGACGACGACAAGTACATAGATAGGTAAAATCTTTAAATTAGTTTAAATTATAGTCTCTGCCTATCCCAATGGGATACGGGCGTGAGTACGTATGTAATATGTATGTATGTACTTATGTATAATCGATGAAAACAATAAATGAGGTCTAATTTACCTAATGTTTATTTTGTGTTCTGGATTTAAGATAAGATAGCGACAAATTGACAACCCACATATTTCAAACGTGGGTGAGCAATTTGTTAATTGGGCTTTGGCAGTGGAGGGGCATTTGCCTTTTTTCTGCCAACAACGTGTTAAAGATGGGATACCCCTGGTGTTGCAGGCAGCTATAGGCAGCGATGACCATTTTCCATCAGCTGGTCCGTTTGCCTACCATTTAAATTTTTCTTTAATCTGTTAATTTTTCTACATATAAAAGTCTACGCCTATTATTTAATCAACGACGTACTTAATAATAATCCAAAAAGCAAAAAAAAACTTCTAGAGACTGGCGTATAAGTAAGATTCTACTGAACCCTTTAGGCTTATATCTAACGCCAAGATAAGGTCGTTAAAACTTGTCCTTTGCAAGCTTCCTACGCACACAATAAAGGTCGAAAGAGACGATCGATTTTACTGGCGCTAAGTTTTATAGGATAAATAATTCGAATGCGTATTTTACGTCGAATCAATTCGATTATTAGTTGAATTCCAAGTTATCAACAGTGATTGGCCAAATAAGGTTTTATCCAAAGAAAA
Source organism: Blastobasis lacticolella (assembly GCA_905147135.1). Classification (NCBI taxonomy): domain Eukaryota; kingdom Metazoa; phylum Arthropoda; class Insecta; order Lepidoptera; family Blastobasidae; genus Blastobasis; species Blastobasis lacticolella. The sequence continues at coordinate 19,981,549 of LR990043.1, read as the reverse complement.
CACACACTTATACGTCATAAATACTATCCGAACAAGATAAAAGCTAGTAATCCGATATTATATCCTTCTTATCTTTGAAGAGAGATATTATAGTGAAAGTTTTCTGCATACATTACATAAGGCTAACATAACATCAACATGGATTTCGCACAAACCAGTTTTCATTTCATTGCCGAATACGTAATGGTTATTGGTAGGGAGAGAAGAAGCATTAAAAACGACACCGACAGAAACTTTATGTAGTTTTAAAGCGAAATAATTACTTTATGATTTTGATATAATATTTTTTTATTTAATACTTCATTGTGTACCACATATTATACACTGGTAGACTAAAAATCGACTCTATGTTGGATAGTCCGACCTTTGGAAAAATAACCCTTTTTTTTCAAAAACAATTTTAATTATATGACATATGGTTATCGTTTGAAGGGTCCCCTTTTCAGTAAAGGACTTTTCTACAAAAAAAAATTCGGTACAACCTGAAAAGAGATATTAACAAACCTAGAGACGATTTTTAGTTCACCTACAAAACACTAAAACAATAGTTACACGTGGCAATGCCAGTTAATAGTCAATACTACATTATTTAGATATTCATGCATGATCATCATCATTAGGTGTACTATTATGTAGAGATTGTTTACGTTTTTCTTCCCATTTAAGGTAGAATACCCCTCGGCGGAGGCCGAGAGAGAGTAATCGGCGGACAATCTTGGCATACATTTTGAGACTAAACGGCATTATCCAATCGGCACCGAACGCGAATTAGACGCGATTGGAATACGCGAACCGGGCGAACTTTCAGCACTCCGCACGAGCCCATTTGGTTCAACCTTTATAATTCGCAAGGCTAAGGAATGGAATACGTTGCGTGCGAGTGTGTTCCCTGATCATTATAATATGGACGCCTTCCAGGCTAGTGAGAATAAGCTGTTCCAAGACAGACATCGCCATCTTCAGCCGCATCGTCACTTACCACCAGGTGAGATGGCGATCAAATGTCTGACTAGTCTAATATAAAAAAATCAAGACCATTCGTCACGCAGTCTCAACTTTTACAGGTGGTCGTAAAGATGAGAAGTTGGGATAAGGGATTATTAATATTCAAACGTTATTTTGGTATCAGAGACGAGCCGCCGTTTGCTGGATATAGTGTTCCAGAGCCCTCCACACAATTCGACAGATTTCCTGAATATTTGGACAGCATACCATTTCATGCTTAGACGTGTGAAATTGAACATGTTCTCATAACATAATGTCTACAACCATTTAAGGATTTCCCACTCCACCAACGAGGTTAGCTACTTGCTAATACTTGCTGGAAGGCTCGTTACGTTTCCTCACCTAAACAACATTCCCTTTCATTGATGAATGAATATGTAACAGTGCCCCCACTACCCTCCCTCCTTCCCCGCGAGTCTCAGGCGTCTGATCTGACAATGCACGTCTCGATACGATATACGAGTGGAGAGAGTGGCCAGCCCATTCATCATAGTGGAACAACTAGTACGATTAGGTAGGTACAGTTTAACTAGTGCTGGGTTCAATCAATCGATTATAGTACCGTAGTGGCACAATTTATGTTTGATGTTTCGATGTGAGTATGTGATCCTTGACGGAGTTTAATATTAATATAACTTTAATATTATTAATGCTTTTAATAGGCGCAATGATCACAAAATTAACTGTGCAATGTTTCGAATACCTACATTATGATCACTAATTTATCGAGCCATCGATAAAATGGTAAGAAACGACACTAGCTAGATGGGTGCAGGCAGGCAAAGTAGCAGTGTTTCCGGCTGTCAATTTCACTTTTCGCAATTCTATTCGTAGACCAATATCGTTGGGTAACGGTTGGCTATGCTTCAAAAAGCGTTGAATGTTCCCATTGTTTGGATTCACTTCTCAAGATATCAAATACCAACTGGGTTCTTAGACGTTATTTGATAGTTATATCAGGAAAGCGAACGCGATGGCAAAGGCAGATGCAAACAATGAAAAATAAAAAGTAAACACGCAATCACACTGTTTAACAATAACATTCCACCCGTTATATGTATTGCAGCATAATGACCTATTTAAGGTTACTACATAATGGTTAATAATACACAAGCCGAGTAATATATTGTTCGTGGCTAAGAATTTATCCTAGGACAACACTCTTTGACGCGTGCCCTTCGGACCACATCATGGCCTGTAGACGTGACCGAGCATTGGATTGGATGTAATTGAAAATACGACCAGACCTTTCACATATGTTCGACAAGAATGAAGCGATAGTCTTGAATATTTTATTGCCATAATAATTAAAATTAAATTAAATATCATTTATTTCAAGTTTCACAGACTTATAATAGTAGTGACCGTTTAATGTTAAGAAATTAGGAATTCAGCAGATGACGACCAGCTGTATAGGACAAAACACAGGCATAAAGAAAGACAGGTGTGGTTTATGTGTCCTTTATAAGAATACCCGTTATACCAGTAAAGTAAGACACCTGGGTTTGGTTCTTTATATAGACGAAGGGGGCCCGCTAACTTTGGCACAGTGTCAGTCAAAGGAAACCTGAAGAACATGAGACTTCTGTACAAATCTTTAGGCTCATTCACAAAATCGACATTCCCTCCAATTGTGCACTTAGTAATTTCCATAGGAAATCTCAGTATACATCTGCTTTATTAAATGGATGCGTCGAACGCAATTCAACCGGGGCAAGGCAAGGTTCTCGCCATTTGAAAGCAGCCACGGAGAATACCAATCGGAGCTTTCTCTGATGAACTACGGTCAGCTAGACTTATTGTAGAGCTTCTATTGCAAATCTATGTAAACTACGATTTAAATACAATATATCCTTATCCATCCATTCTTATTCAATTTGCTTGAAAGACGCCGAAGAGGCGTTTGAATGTTATGGCCAATTTTTGTGTCAGCCATGAGAGAGTAAACTTTTTAAGAATTTTGTAACTTATTTTAAACAAGCTTTTAACTGCACCTAACTAAAACAATGCCATCAAACTTACTTCCAATGCGAACACCACAAAAAACAGCACTCCAATCCAACATTCCAATGCCAAAGTAAATTACAAATGTTTAGTTGAAACGTTTTCCTACCAACACAATAAAAAGAAATAGCCCACTATTATCTCAAACTCTTCCTATTACACCGATTTCGCGGTCCTCGTCGTGTAAACGAATAAAATTTTATGATGAACATTATTTAATATGTCGTTTCATACAGTTTCATCACACAGGTTTATGGTATGGCGAATTGCAATTCAAATATAACATGCATTGTTCAGTTCACGAAAGCTCTATGAATCTCCCGTTGCCATTTAATTGTGCTTACAAAGCTGGAGACGACGCGAAAAGGCACGGGTTTTGACAATAACAATAAAGTCTTATTGCCTAAGATTAAGTAAGCGTGCCTGTAGCTATCCTTAATAATAACGATAATCTAGATTAAGATTTCGTTTAGGAATATTAAAACTTGTTTCTATGTCGTATTGCTCAAAATCCGCAAAACATATTTTAAGCACTCGTTTGTACTTGTATGTTTAATAGTCGTTTTCACCAAAATAATTAACCAACATTCCTTAGTGCATACCTATCAGAGATCTAACGATGACTGCGCCTTTTAAAAGCATTTCTAATCTATGATGGACGGCGCTGATTTTGTCTGTGATTCATTCTCATAATGCAGTTCACTTGTAATGTAAGTTTCGAAACTTTCTGTTTGATATTTTCGAGTTATTGCAGCCGCTACCGTTTCGTGTTATCTTTATGGTTTCTTATTAAATATTACGTCTATTATTTTCGCCCGTGTATTGCGTTTATCTATGACCGATAAATAACCTACTTCAGAGCGGAGACTTGCACAATGTTTGGGCCTGGATTTATTGTATATTGTAGATTAGTTGAAACTTGACACCAGTAATCTGTTACTAAAAGGCAAGTATGCGCGATAACGCCTCGTGGGTGATAACCATTACTATATTTAGCGTGAAGCAAGCAACGCACAGCGCTAAAGGAAACCAAGGCAAGGACCATCAAATCAAAATCGCATCAAATTAATCAAGCACGGGAGATACGGCGAATTTAACGTACCTTTTGCAACCTTTGCGGCAAGGTGATGGCGATGATTTAACGTTGCAAAATGGCTAGATGTGCCTACGTCGGGAACTGGTAACAAGGCCCGCGCCTTATAAGCGAGCCGTGGGCGGAAGTATGCCGGCGAAGCGGGCCAGAACAAAAGCGGTGTCGCAACCGCACAGGATCCAGTGAGACAGTTGTCGTTTCTAGTTTGGCCGGCAGATGTTTGTTTATTGGACAAGGTGGTGGATTTGACAAGCTGATTAACTTAATAATAAGTAACATGTTTTCGATTTTGGAAGACGCAGGCGAATGGAACATTTACCGTGTTATTATAAGCAAGTCTGAAGCCCATAACCGACTCTATAAGCAAAACGATATTCATCGACAATTTGTGATACAAATTTGGTAAACAAACAAGCATCGGTCCCTATAAATAACACAGCAATGTACGACACAAATGACAGTAAACCGTTCCTCTCCGCATCTATGAGTACGAGTACGAAACAGGTTTGCGGTATACGGTTGTTTGCGTATTTGAGTCGGATTCCAGCACCATAACTCTGCCGAGGCGGCCGGGGCGACAGCCAGCATACAGCGAACACCTGCAGTGGTTTTATTACCCACGCATGGGCAGAGGAAATGGGAAAATTTCCCAAACTTTCGCTCCACGACGTATGGGTTTGTCGGTAATGAATACGTCGTAAAATGGCCACTAAAATATTCCACAGTTATAGTAGGTACTAGTAAAGTTTTTAATGGAACGGTGACGGATGTGATTCAAATATTTTGTCGATAAATTATTTAAATTCAATGAATATTGTAAGTATAAACGAGTTAAGAGTCTAAACTCAGAATGAATCAATAAGAACAACTTAAGCTTGCCTTTACTTTATTTATTATCCTACGTGCTGTTAGCTTCGTTCGACCAAATAAAAAATATATATTTTTATTGTGGTTGAGGGCTGTTAATATAATCTACAAGTTTACTTTTACTATATAGTAAAACAACCTTCACTATTAGTCGATGAATTGCGAAAGTGCGACACTTGACACTGCATCCATCACCTTATTTGACTAAGACTTAGGTAAAAACTTGTGGGAAAGGAAACCTTTGAAACAATAGCGATCTACTCTCTCGACAACCATTGGTAGCGAGGTTTTAATTGCTTTACATTATCGGCGAATGTATTGTTCGATTCATGATATCATGCGGTGGTATTCGAACTACAATCAAACCAGCAGGATCGAATGTCTGGTTTGGTTTACTCCCGACCTAAAGTGAAACTCAACCCGATACTGTAGCTACATACCTATTAGGTAGCAGTCAAGATCAGAACAACAGATGTTAATACAGATAAATGAGTACCAAATACAGTTTTAATACAATAGCCTGCAATAAAATCTGCACGGCTCGTTGCCTCGTTAAAGCTAAATGTAAATACTGGCAACTTTCTTTAATTTTAATTTCACTTATCAGTTAGGTAGACGCAAAAGCTAATTTCGACCAACTCGTTTGTTTTCTGCTCGTACCGTTGAACAAATGGAACATTTCGAATTTAATTTGAGACGAAGAGTGGACGCGTTCCACGCTAATTTGGTGGGGGTAAAAAGCGGGTAAGTGGAGTCTGATCTGGGTCGGTGGGTACGATTGGCTCCTTTCGCGGTCCGCGGGCAACGAGCCGTGCTCTCGAGGCGCCACGGTCTGCTGGCCCAACCTTGGCCGGATCCCGGCTGTTCCTGCTGGTGACATCACTCGCGCCCAAGCAGCGCAGGGCTCCGCGTGGTCGCGTCAAGGTCGCCCTCCGATCGATGCTAAACCACACGCCGCGGAATAAAAAAAAGGAAAGCCGGGTTGATGACCCCTGCCCGGCGACTAGCCTAAAATTAGAGAGATTTTTTTTCTATGAGGCGCGCTTCAAACTTCCGACCGTTGCCCAGAAATACGTTTGTAATTACCACTAATGCTGAATGACAAGCGTAAGTTTTAAACAAAAGTGAACTGGTGCACTACCAGCAAAGAGCCCGACCGAATGGCCTAGAAAAGTGAACATAAGAAGGTATAAAGCGCATTTTTGCTGAAGCCACATTCGCGGAACGTTGATAGGCAAACTGACGTTCTTGGAAAGTGTGAACGGAACTTTCTAAAGCTTTTGTGCTGCGGTATTACGGAGTAGGTATTGCGATGTGGATGTAAGGGCGTCTATTATAGGCATGATGATATCTAATACGTTATTTGTCCACGTTATCGGCGTAGCTGCGTAGATTACGCAAAGCCAGGTACATGGCACCGGACACACCTTCGTCGCCGCCGCTGACGGCACGCCGCCGCTAATCGTCAACATTCCAAACGCATAACGCTATCGTCCGTACCGCAACATAACAGTTCTCGACAGCAGCCAATCATTTACTTAAGTTACTCCAGATTCTATAGACAAACGCTGGATTTACGAAACTTTTTCCATCATAGATAGGTGCTTAATTTAACTGGTTATTCAAGAAACTTATACCAGTTCTAGCGAAGCCAGTCAAACCAAACACTTTAATAAAGAGCTATTTCTATCTAAGTATATTTGGAGGATGTTCTCTCTGGACCGACTAAACATATTGCAAAAATTATAATAATAGGAAGCTAAAATATTTTTCTAATAAGAAAATCACTATATTTACAATATCCGAACAAGAAGGTTTCTAACGTAAAAGAAGTCCTAAAATCTCTAAAATCCCGCTCGGCACGTAAACAACAACTCACACACTCCTCCATCTCTGCTCTACATCTAACTGAACACTAAGATAATTCAGCATCCAAAAAGCATCTCACCGAAACAGCGACGGATGCGCCAGGCAGGACTGCCGCCTCATCGCCGTTCTGTCCGTCCGGCGCACTGAGGAACCTCCGCAGGGTGCCGTACCCTGACGCTGAAGCGACCATGGCTACCATAGCACCAGTTATGCCAGTTATACCACTTCACGTTACACTGTCACAGAGGCATCACTTGCGCGGCGCACGCGTTGCGCGCGGGACGACGCGGAGTCTACTGAGCCGAGAGCGACTGATCGAGGTGGGGCGTGCGTTGGACGAAAGATAACCAGAGGTGGTCTTGGTACCTTTTGGGAATCTTAGGAACTATTCGAAGGATATACAGAGGATCCGACTGTTTTCAAGAGTGTTTTAGAGTATCAGTCTATGACGTGATTATCGTTTCGTACAGCAATTGTAATGAGTAATGGTTACTACAAATATGATAAGAATGTCAGTTCACTTTTCCGCAATAAAAGTGTGTCGTATTTTCAATATATAATATTCAATCAGGCACAGACCTTATGCTGCCTATTTTAGTGCGCTGACTCACTTGTAGCACCTACCTACTAAAGCCACAATGTTGACTGTAAACGGTGTGTATGAGGCCTGTTGTAATCCTGATCAAACATATTGTGTTGTAAGTTTAATATCAGATCAGCCAATGTTTGCAGTATGTTATGTGCCAAGGTTCAAAGTTAATACTAAATTTATGGCATTTTTAGTAGGTATGTATTTGTGGTATAATATCTTTAATATATATTTTTTAAATGAGAAGGCCTGTCTTTTTTTTTGGCGTGGTCTATCCAACTGTTTGTTTCATTGGTGAGAAATTATGCTGTAAGCAAATGCTGCTATGAAAATGATATTAATGTAGGCATCACCATCAAAACGCTTGCTACTGTTGGTGTCTGCTTATTTTGTATTGTAATTCTAATGTAAAGTAAACTTTTCATCTCTATTAAATCAATCCCACCAAAAACATTTGTATAAAATAAAGTATGTGTAATATAAAGTACTTAGATATAAAATTAGATCAAGTTTTGGGTACAATGTTATTGTTTGGGAATGTAATTTAAATATAATAAAATTGTAGCGAAAACTTCTAATTTTAGATTTAAGTACTTTAAGAGGCCGAGATTTTTGGACAGGAACCTTGGTCTATGTAACACAAGGAATTTTGGTGGAATCTAATCTCTTTTTTCTGGGTTCATCCGAGTCGTCAATCCCGGCTTCTGCCAGAGTCTGCTATCCTAGTCTTTCTTCTCCACTTCGCTCGGTATTGACTATTGAGCATCCTCTCGTCGTAAGCAATTGGCTCTGGCATTCGAGTCGTCGACGTCAATTCAGAGACTCCCTGATACAGACAGGCTTAGGCATCTATTTCGCACGTATCCCTGGGGCTTACGCAACGTGTGACCAAACCAGCGCAAGCGGGCTTTTTCAATCTTATTAGCGATATCCCTTACTCCAAGGCTGCCACGAATGTACTCGTTACATATTCTGTCAAGTCGCGTAACTCCGCACATCCACCGCAGCATTTCCATTTAGTTAGCGTGAATTGTGCTGACGTGCTTCTTTAGTGTCAGCCAGGTCTCGCAAACAAAAGAGCATTACAGGCTAATTGAGCTTGACAGGGATTTTAGGATCACAAGAGACTAACGTGAGCTCCCGCAACCTGACTTAATATTGGAATGGATGTCTATTGGATTGTGCTACATAGATCCAAGATAATTGAATTTATCTGTTTTATTGACAAATTAGTTCCCCCGGTTTTAGCGACGTTCAGCGTCAAACCGCGTTTTCCGTCACTTCCTTCCACATTGAACAAACTGTTTGCTTACAAGTGCGATTGCCGTAATGGCTTCATGGCCTTCATGGTTCATATTCCATGACCCATGAAAACGTGTACCGAATTTCAGCTGAACGACTGAACCCTGGAGAACAACTACGGTAATCAGTATAGTCTACAGTGTTTTTAACAGATATTCAAATGTACGCCTCGGGCACCGATTTGGATCTTCGACCCCACAAGATTACCTCCTGAGGAACGCTGTCGAACCCCTCTACAGGTAGAGAAATGCGAATGCAGAGGATTCTTTCTGCAGTGGATTCTCAGGGCAAATATTACATTCATGGTACACCAGCCCGGTCTGAAGCCGTATTGGTATTCAACGACGTCTGTCCTCCCTCAAGGGGGCGGGCAGACCCGTTCGGGTAAGCGCTAGGAGATGGTCTCGTGAGTGGGAATTTCGGATTACGGGCGGAGTCGATAGCGCGTTATAAAGTACCTGCACTGCCATCTAGTGCGCAAGTTTATGTTTGGATCAAATTCTAAGACAATTTGTTCTGAAGTGTGAGGTAAAACGTAGCAAATTTTATTGTTTAGTGAATAAAATCCGATCCGCATTTTAAAGAAGCCCTTTAAAAATACGATATTAATTTCCTTATTTTAGGCCGTTCTGAGTAAAAATGTGCGGTTACAGAGCTTATCCTTTACTTCTAGATTAAAGCATACTTCCATTACCAAATTTCAAAATTTACTCCCTCGGGAAGTCGGTAGTAAAATGGGCGATATTTATACTCGAATATCTCAGTAACTACTTTACACAACTTGAAAAAAATGTAACAGTTAACTAGAATACTGTCAATTCTTTAAGAGAGGTAGGGCATAGCGGGGTATCTCGTTCGAATTGGAGCCGCCCGACTGGGGTGTACCTCCACCTTACAGAATATCGCAGCTAAATAATACTCTTTTAAATAGTATTGTGTTTCTGCCGGTGAGTAAGGTTTCCAGTGCTCCATGGGGTGGGGATTTGGGGAACCGTGGCTTTGGCAGTGGAGTGGCATTTGCTTTTTGCTGCCAGAGCAACGTGTTATAGAGGTGGGCAACGCATTAGCGATACTCTTGGTGTTGCTAATGTCTATAGGCAGTGGTGACCACTTTCCATCAGGTGGCCCGCTTGCCTGTTTGCCTAACGTATGACATAAAAAAAAAAAAAAAAAAAAATTCACATACAAAATCTCATACCATTATGTGGAACGATTACGAAGCTAGAATAGTGGGGAAAACCCGCTGAAACATTTTGTGTCAATATACACATTGCAGGAACTTGGCCTGACACACTGCCGTATATCCTAAACATGATTTGGAATTGAATAAGTAACATAAGTCCAAAAGTGATCAGGCAGGCAAAGGCATAGACTTACATTGCACCAAATAAGCAACAGGAACATTGCTAAGGATTTAATAAAAAGGAGACACACAATCTGAGATCCTCAATACCACTTTTTCGTCTTCTATATTTATCTCTCAAGTCTCAAACATTTATGCTGGTTTAGGGACACCTGACTTACCCTTTGAAGTAGGACATTTATTTGATCTGAATGTTCTCCAACAGTTCCATTCACATTGGCAAGGTCTCATAAGCCATCTTTTATCCATCCTTCCCACACGTCTAACCCCTCTGAGCATACTTCTTTCAATCGTAGTCACTACTAAATCCTTTAGCTTACAATGATCGCTTATCACACTATTCCTCATTCTATTATCTTGGGTAACCATACACACACTCTGTAGGGAGAGTACTTCCATTTCTTTGACTCTCATGCTTCTTCTGCCAAAGCCAATGTTCAATTAGATACCTACACTACATAAAGACCTTGCCCCAAAATAATCCTCTTAGTGTCAATATCCTGGTTGTGCTCTCTCACGTGAGAGGTGATCTGTGACCTTGACCTGCATCTCCAAGATTTGGCAGATCAAGTAATTACGATAGAGCGACTGCCATCTGACCGCCACGGCCCAGTTAACAAGTTATTATATATAGATCACGGTTAGACTGTTTGACTGATTCAGTCAGCTGAATGTGCTGGTTTTCTCACAATGATTTCCTTCACTGTAAGAGCATAAATAATTAGTGTTTAACTAATGTACAGAAAAAATCATTCATACATGATGGCATTGGGAATTGCAACTAGTACTTACAAGTTTTACCTACTAGGCACTAGGCCACCAACACTAAATTGAGTATCAAATCAAATACTATGAATAAAATAATTTAGAATAACTCACTAAGCTCACAGTATATGACTTAAACATTGATTCTTTGTGCTTTAACAGTCTCTACATTAGTGTAAAGCTTTGGCATGTTTAAATTATGCAAAAGATAATTCTATTGCTTATTTTCTGGCCTATGTATATCCAAACTGGTCTGCCTACAAGACAGTCTCCAGCTACAACCACCCATGTGGAACAGATATACATTCCATTCTGTGACACCACATGGTGAAGCACCAATCATTTGTTAATTTGACAACTCTTATTGACAATACGGTCAGGGTCACCAAAACTATATACAACAATAATCATCTACTTGAAGTTAGTGTCCTGGTAGTGTTCACACACTTGACAGCCAGGGTCTGCCTTGACGATGATCCAGGATTTGACAGATCAGGTAATTACAACAGAGCGATCAGATAATTACAGTGGAGCAAATGCCATCTGACCTCTATGACCCTGTTGACAGTGTTAACAGATGAACCTGACCAGATTGGATCATGCTTACACATTCAGTCGTCTGAATGTTTACGTTTCAAGGACATGTCCTCTGTTTGTACAAAATAGGTAACAGTTTATCATAATAACATTTGAAATGAACTTTAACGTATACTAAGAAACATGATAAAAGAAAGACATGATCTCATCGCTAAATAGTGAGGATACAAAGGCAGTGGAAAACAGGCATATGATTTGACTTGTATGGCACATAACAATGTTCTCATACCAATAATTTATTCATCAGAAGTGTGGGCTGACAGCTTCGCCCACTGCCTGCCTTGGTTTGCCTCACATTTTAAAAGGTGACACGGTCACTTTTGTATCTACAAGTCTTCTATATAAGTAGTATACTTAGTTGGATAGCATAGAGGACAATTTGAAAAAAGTATGAAGATATTGTCCAGTCAGATTGAAGTTTGTCAATAAGGCAGTATAGTAATTAAATCAGCAATGGAACATAGGAAGAAAGTAATGTTTCCATGCAAGCATTGCGTCAACCAAGGTAATCATGCGAGCTGCACTGAAATTCTTAATAACCGGCAATTACAGAATAACTCACTTGTTTTGTGTCCGTTGAATCTGTGGCCTCCATATTGGTGTGTATCCGATCCTGCCTCTCCATAGCTTCGAAATCATCAGAAACGTTTATAGCATCCAAAAGGTTTTGTATAACCACACAATACTAGTATAAACATAACAATCGCGATGGGCTCCTGAATTTCCAACGTAACGAGAAAACGAACGATACGAAAAATACGTTCGGGCCGTTGAGCCACACGAACCAGCAATAAAGTCAATGTGTCCTTAATATAAAACTAAACACATTTTGATGGTTTCAAAGAAGTAACAAAGAATTTACGGCAATTTCTCTTGTATAGATATGAAAAACACTGTTCATCACCATCTTAAAAATTTCACACATTCCGTCATCGAGGCCGATTTGACTTGACGGTCGGTCGGTCGGTCGCTGCCCTAAAATTTAACGTTTCAATCCACACACGATGTTACTTTAACGATTATTAATATTACTGTACCTACATATAAACTGGATAAAAGTTGATATTTACGTAATTGACATGTCATTAAACAAATAATATACTTATTTATTGTCTATAGAGGTAAATAAAAGTATGTCCGGCGAAAATGTTTAGTAAAATAACCCAATTAATAACTACGGTTTGCGTAGAAAGAATTGAAATCGCCTAGAGTCACACTGGTTTTCGTCAAAAAAAACCGGAAGATCGGTAAAAGAATTGATAATCGCACCGAACAACGAGTGTTGTCATTTGGCGTTTGTTCGCTCCTAGCCTTCTCTATTGTCTATGGTTCACTCCAAATCATCCAAAGAGAGTCGTAGAGTTGGTTTGTGCACTTTTTATAGTCATCGACAGCCCAGCCGCTCCAACGGGCCTGTCACACTATTTTAAGCTTTATCTCCATTCAGAAATGCGTAGAATCGCTTGAAACTTGATATGGACCACGGACGGTGCATGCCAACTGCCAAATGATTATATTCTCTTTGGTGCATGCGTTGAGACTTGAGCGAGCCCTGCGAGTGATACTCTCAGTTTATTTTGTCATTATGTGATTTATTTAATTATACTATTATTATAGTGTGTGTTTGATAATTGAATAACAATATCAGAAAATGCCACGTGAAAAATCGCGATATCGAGAGCGAGATCGACGCAGTTCATCACGTAGTTCAGAATCGTCATATGAACGCAAAAAGTCGAAAAGTAAACACAAACGTCGCTCACGGTCGCGAGACAAATCAGAATCCTCCTCCAGTCATAGAAGAAAACGTTCTACTTCTCGTTCTCGTCAAAGGTCTCGTAGGAGCCACTCCACAAGCCCGTCAAGAGATCGCTATGAGAAATCAAGACGACGATCTTCATCTAGATCAAGATCCAAAAAAGATAGATCCCATTCCAGGTCGAGCTCCAGAAGTAGATCTAAGTATAATAAAAGTAAGAAATCTCATAAAAGGCGTTCTTCGAGCAGTAGATCCAGTTCATTTGAGATAGGTAACTCCCAAGAATCAGAAGACCTGAGCAGTATTTTAGATAAGCTTCTAAGCTTAAATTTACAATGTAGAAAAGCACCATTGTTATCAAGTGAGCCTGTGTTATCTTCGGCTTTAGCAAGCACTGTCTTTCTGTATGCCAGCATGTTTTATTTTTACGGTACATTCATGAATGTGAAACTTTTTACAATGTTAACCTGTTTATTTCAGAGAGGCCGCTACTATCTAAAATTGTTAACTTAGATGACACAGTAAGCAAAGTGGAGAAAGCAATAAAGGCTGCGGAGGCAGCTGGTCTTACTATGACTAAGATACCCACATATGAGTACAAAGAGGTTGAAATAAAAGAAGACATGCCAACTATACATGATAGGAACCTACTAGCAGAACTTAACAGTGAATCTTTTGTCCCGAAGACATTTACATCTTCTAGGTCTAACAAAAAGGAGTCAAAGAATATTGTCATAGATTTAGATGCGGAGACTGTGTCAGTTCCAGAATCTGATATTAAACAGAAGGATGACTGCATCTTTGATTTGGATGTAAGTGTAACTTTTCAAATATCACTGTATTATTTATGAAGCAGTATTTATCTCTGTGCCTGCCTTTATGGAATTAATACCTACCCGTTTCATAAAGTGTGACTTGGGCATAAGTGTTGCAGCCTGTCCATGCACATAAAAACCAGAATACGGGCAGCATCATTAACTATTGTTATTTTCAATGCTATGATCTACAAGTAAACTGCCGCGCTACGCTATTTAGCACTGCTATAGCCTTTGGTAATCGTGTTAGCAAAGAAAGTGTTAAATATAATTATGGAATCAAGTCAGTTTAGTGTTGTTTCTAGGTTAATTAGTAATTCTTCAACTTCTTAAAACAAGTCACTTGCAGGGTATTGTATGTGTATTACTTTCCAATGACACTTATCACTAGCCACAGTTGAGTCATAGTACAATTTACTCTTGTGTGCACACCTGGCCGATCCATACAAACTGGGCCCTATTAGAGTTAGCACTGCATCACTCTGATATTTGGGTTAGCACGGGAAGTGTTAATTCAATATCAAAGTTGTGTACAAACAAAAAATAAACATTTTAAATTGTTTTCTACAGGAGTTACCAAGCGAAGAAGAATTGAAGGAAATGTGGATACAGAAACTATGTACATACAGGAAGAGGATGTTGCAGGATGAAACATAATAAATTCACTGAACCAACAATTGTTTTATTATTCTCTTGTCTTAATATAAATAAAAAGGCTCCTATAGTATAGTACAAGTCTGATTATTCTTAACAAGGTTGAAAAATATGTTATTTGAATAAAATAAAAGACTGCACTATACATACCACCATACTTATTCAGACTACAAATGATAAAATAACTGTATGTCTGATGTAATGTGTATAGGACCCTCTATACAATCTTATGTAATATAGCCGCAACATTAAAACTATCAGTAACAACCTAAAATATTTTTATTGAACACAACAACTGTTGCAGGCAGCTGAAACTCACAATTTGAAACATACTGTAGAGCTACGGAGTTGTCTATATTTACAGAAAATGCAGTGGCCTCACATCATTCACATGTTGCTCCGTTCTCTCTGGATACGAGTGCTGTAGGTCCGCGAGACGAGGTTCCACGCGTCCATATACCTGTCCATGCACATGGCGATGCACTTCTGTTCGGAGTTGTCTAGTGAGGTTCCCGGCTTGTTTATGCATTTCTTGAAGCATTTCTCAGACATCTTCGTGAGGAGTTCCTGCGCGTTCGCTATGGCTATTTGCTGTTTCACCTGGTCCATTAACTCCTCTTTTTGTGCGCCGCTCAAGGATCCGCTAGTTAAAGTGTCCATTTCAAATCTAATCGCTAAATTTGTAATAGGTATTAAAATTAAATTAGCATTAATAATTTATGACATAAAATTGGTTTGACATAAAAATAACCTCAACAAATTCAGCTCAACCACCATCAAGAACTTACTACCAAGGAGGATATAAACACTTGGGACTTGCGTGCCTTCCGCATCGCATTGGCTTATTGACCATAGACAAAGTCACATTAAAATAAAATTACCCAACAGTTTGTGTAGTACCATGAGCGATGGTACTGAAATGAGAGAGCCTGTAAATAGTACAGGTTAATTATACATAAAAATAACTACACATTATTCAACAGTCTAGTTTCTTATTTAGCTATTACCATATATTCCAGAAATGAACATACATCGTCATCATATAAGATAATACATTTAAAAAAATTAACCAAATGTAGTTCTCAATAATGAAGTCACAATTATACAGGGTGTTTCATAATACATGTATAAAGCCGTGAACTGGATAGAGTGCTAAACGTATTAAGACTATAGGTACAATTATTTTTTTCGTGCGTGGAATAGTAAGCGAGAAAATGACTATCGAACTTTTTCTTTTTCAATGTCGATAATCGACATTTTGAAAACGGAAGACCGCATCTCTAGAAATCAGTTGTAAAAGGTCACTCAAGTTCATAGTACTAGGCGCAATGGGATATTAAGGAGATCTAAATAAGCCGTTTTGTATTTTTTGGTTTGAGGGTTCTGTACAAAAAAATATTGTAATCAATTATGATTTTAATTTAAAAGGTTCCTTCATAGTTTTTTCATAGGCTCCTGGTACTAGGCTTAAGGAGGTTGCTCTACTTTCATAGGGGTCGCACGCGGTTATTGAACTTCTCCTTCTAGGATCATCAACTTGAAATAGAGCTGCGCTTCAACGTAGTCGATATGGTTATTTTTCTTTAAAAACGAAGATTTTTTTATGAAAATTAAAATTCAATGTCTGGATAATATGAAGTCGCCAGTGTACTCTTTGCAAGCTATACTTTAACACCCTTTCGGCTTTATACATGTATTAAGTAACACCCTGTATAATGAGCAGTTTTCCAATAGGTATCTAAATTCAAAAGCATTCCTAATCACTCACTAGATAGTGTCCAAACAAATTTGGTAATTGAAGATCGCTTGAAATATTTACTTAGCAAAGACACTACTAAACACTGGGTACGTTGTTCTGGAGCTTTCAATAATTTTAAAAGTTTTAAAAAATTATTACAGAGACGAACATAAATTTGACTGAGTCAGTTTCGTTCGTCGTTTCATGTACGCTAGGATCAATAATGAACGTAACTCAAATATAAAAGGTTTGTATTAAAATGGAAAATAGTGCCTACTTACATAATTATATTTTTTAAATTAGGCTAGTCATGCATGTGACTGCCACCTCACGTTGCATGGGACGATCCGGCTGAAGATTGAGCATTTCTATCTTGGAACAGCCTATTTACTTTAGCCTTAAAGGCGTTCAGGGTTTCCAAAAGGCGTTAAACAAAAATGGACCTCATTTTGTTAGCAATACATTCCATTTTGATCTGTTCTCTGATGATTTCGGTTGCTGGTTGGTTTAATCGGCTCTTAAAACTTACAAGTGTAATTTCGGCCTAAGGCCGTAATTTACCGTTCTGCGCAAGACGACTAGATTTATCGAAAGTTTGGTTACCATATTTATCGGGTAATAAATTACCATATTTATCGGGTAATTAAATTTCATGGTATCATTCCAATTTCAATTTATATTTTATCTATGGTTACCAGTGTAGCCTAGCGTACTTGCGATGCTTTACCGGTTTTATGGCATCTCTATTTTGTGTTGTCAAGTTGTTATTGGTCTATGGTATTGAGTGGAGAGTTTACCTCTTTGGTGGTTAGCCTTGGTTTTGTTTGTGACGACCGACGTGGGTCGTGACGTCTTTCTGTTTCTATCCTCTTTGGTTTATGTAGTGATTTTGTAAATATTTTGAATTTCCAGTTTTATTTTTTTTGTGATTCGTGATGTGAAAGAAAATATTTGATAAGTTAAAGTTGCCCTAGCTAGGGAAAAGTATGTCTACTGTCGTTTATTATTTTAGGTATGTCTGCTGTCTGTTATTATTTCACTTTTAGTCATCGTCATCATCACAGCCCATAACAGTTCACTGCAGGACTTAGGGCCTCTCCCACGAAAGTAGATTATTTCCATAATCTGCACGCTTGGTAGGCGGGTTAAATGTGGCAATGTTATAAATATGGTAATGAAAAACGCTGCTTCCTATTTTCCAACCTAAAGAGGCTAGATCTATTGCCTCGTAGTCTTGTACGTACGACATCCACGAGTGTATGGGGTTGGTGCTATTCTACTCAGCTGGACACCACACGGCCACGGCTTTTAGTAATTTCTTTCAAAATGTGCGAATTTGGAATTTATCATTCAATCATTTTGATTTTGACACGCTTTTTTAAATAATCACACCAACGCTTATAAGTGTGCTGTAATAATTAGTTATTCATGAATAAAATGAGTTAATGTTTAATTTTCTTACTTTGTAGCACTTTTGGAATGCTCATGGAAGACTTGCATTTTTGCTCCGGTGACTTGATTTAGCTGCAGCGACAATGGATGGCATTGACGAAATCGGCAACACATTATCTCACGAAGAACTGATTGAAGTAACCAATTCATCTTTGAGCACACTATTGAGTTGTGATTCATTATTGTCAGATCTGCCTTCAGATATTATCCTTGAGGAAGTTCTGGCACAGGTGTGAAATTACCTTCCTAATCTTTTTAATAATAATCTTTGTAAACTTTGGTTTAGTGGTTGGCACAGGTGTGAAATTACCTTCCTAATCTTTTTAATAATAATCTTTGTAAACTTTGGTTTAGTGGTATTTTTAAAGCCTTAAAATAACAATATATCAAAATTACAGATAGCTGTGGAACATGGGCAATCCATAACAATATTTATTTTAAGAGAGGATGAACCTGTATTGAAAGTGATTGTAAGTAATCAAATTATTTAAAATGAACCTTCAGATCCTTTATCATTTATATTGGCAGAAGCTAAAATTTATCATTGATGATGATGAATTTATGTTATCTTATTCACAGGTACCTCAGAACTCTACAGTGTTTGATTTGAAGAAAGCAATCGCTCGTCATTTTGAAATATACCAAAAGAGAACAGGAGATACGGTGAAAATATCTTGGAAATATATTTGGAAGACATATGATCTAAGTTATGACAGTATAATTTTAGATAATAATAGTAGTAAATTAGATGAATATGGTGTGCATAACAAAGTTACATTAACTTTTAAAAAAAGGAGGAGAAAGAAAAAATAATGAACTTACAATATGTATTTATTCAATAGTATTTGTGTAATTTTCCAAAAAAATAAAAGGTTCACATCTTTAAAATATTAATATGTTTTGTGTAAAAAGAACATGCAACCCTTGTTGAAAAAATTAAAGTTTCTTCTGCTTTAGACTATAAATAATATATAATACACAATTTGTTTTAAACTTCAAAACCTACAGAATAACATAGCAATGTTCAGTATGAGACTATTCATATTAAATTTGAGCCATAAAAAGTTATTATTACTATATAACAATAATATAGTAGCAGTGGCATATTACCATAAGCATTGGATATTATCTAACTAATAAGCAATGATAAAGATGGTAAGAAAGTAGCTTAATCTGAAACTGGACAATCACTCCTGTAGTCGTCACACTTCTGCCTAGACATCACTCACAATGAATATATACTATATTTTTTATTCAATATATTCCCTATTAGTTTCAACAAAAAAAAACAGCTCGACTGTAGTGTGGTGTAAACTAAACTAAATCTAAAACTAAGTCAAATCGCATTATACATCATCTACTGCCACTATCACTTCATTAAATCCCCAATTTTGCAGCTACAAAATGGAATGACATTGAATTCTAAGTTGAATATGAAGTAAATCCACCATCCCTACAGTTCTGTCATACAATTTGGGTGCCATAGCAGAAAAAACAGATCAACTAGGTAGGTTTCAGCACTCAGCCGCTAATGCTCCCGATGACGTCATTTACCGTCCTTTCATCGCGGAACCTATATCGTATGCGATAGATCTGTCTGATAAATAGGCATCGCTGCGTCCTATCGGCATACTAATAAGCTACAACTTTAGCGTTGGATCAGTAGTCCAGGCGCCGTCGCGTCCCTACCGCCATAGCAATAGGGGTTATTTTCTAATTTATAACTGTTCGAAGTCGGGCTGCGGCGGCGGCTCCTGCGGTAATGGCTCGAAGTCTCCGAGATTGTAGTGCGGCTCCTCGTGCCGCGGCGTGGCCAGCGGCCGGTCGTATGCTTCCTTCAGTAACTCTTGGTCATGCTGGTGGGAGAAATCACTTGATTAGTATTATAATGGATAGATGCTTGCATCTGCATAGTCCTTACGTGTGGAAAGCGAATTGAAGGAGGAGACTTATTTATTTATTTCACAGTCTTACAGCAATGTACATTTGTTTACAATCAGAGACTTCAGAGACTATTTTCAGCAGTGGTCGTCCTACGACTGAAATTATTATACAATGATGTATGCATGTGGAACACACAAAAGAGGTGGGTAAAGATCATAGCTTGTAGCACTCGGCAATGTCTGCCTTCCCCTATGGAATGGGGGCTTGTCAGAACCGTAGCAAGTGGAACAAAGTGGCCCCTGCCACCCTTAAGGGCAACCAGAGTACGGTAAAAAAGTGGACCAGTATGTATGTGTGGTATATTAATAATAAATCTATCTAGCCCCAAAGTAAGCAACGCTTGTGTTATGGGTGTAAGACAACTGATAAACTTCTTATATACTTTAAAATACATACTTATTATACATATAATACCCAGAAAGGTAACAAATTAAAATTTATCATTTCAATTTCTGACCGGCCGGGAATCGAACCCAGGACCTCTGCGTGGCAGACCCGGCATGTTAACCACTGAACTACTCAGGTCGTTGTATGTATGGTGTCTATGTACGGCAGTGTGTAGTTACCTGGTCAGGCTGTAGCACGGAGGGCGGCGCGAGGTCATCGAGCGAAAGTTGCGTGTTGAGTACCGACGGCGGCAAATAGTCCGCTGGGGGGGCCGTGGAGCCCGCCTCCGCCGATTCAGCCTCCGTCGAGCCCACCTAAACACAATGAAAGAGGGTATTATAACTCACACACATATTATTACGATTTGTTGTAGATGATACAACAAAGTTATACAAACAAGCCTATATATAAAATGGTAGTAGGCATAACCTAACCGACACATGTCGGAAAATACTCAAATATGTGGGTATACATTGTTGGCTTGATCGTTTGCCTCCCTCTAATAATAGAACATCATATCAGCCAGAAGACGCCCCACTGCTGGGCATAGGCCTCCCCCAG
Source organism: Blastobasis lacticolella (assembly GCA_905147135.1). Classification (NCBI taxonomy): domain Eukaryota; kingdom Metazoa; phylum Arthropoda; class Insecta; order Lepidoptera; family Blastobasidae; genus Blastobasis; species Blastobasis lacticolella. The sequence continues at coordinate 19,960,785 of LR990043.1, read as the reverse complement.
AGATCTCCACAAAGGCCGGTCCTGTACTTTCCGCATCCAGATGGTAATAATAGAATGCTTAGATCTTTTAAACTACGCAACAGATTTCAACGCGGTTTTCAGAATTAGATAGTGATTCAAAAGGAAGGTTTACAAGCAAGAAAAAGGCAGTAGTAAGTAGGCAAAGGTAAAATAGGTGTACGCGGGTCCACTAGTCTATACTAATATTATAAAGAGGAAAGGTTTGATTTTTTGTTTGTTCGTTTGTATTGAATAGGCTTCGAAACTACTGGACCGATTTCAAAAATTCTTTCACCGTTGGGAAGCTACACTATCCCCGGGTGACATAGGCTATATACCCGTGTACCCGTAGTGGGACCCGTGCGAAGCCGGGGCGGCTGCTAGTACTCAATAAAGTAGTGTCAAGTTGCTGCTTACCGTATCCTGCGGCGTGTCCTCAGCCGGCTTGGCGGCGTCGGCCGCGGCAGCGCGCAGGGTGTTGGCGCGCGCCGCCTCCTCCGACGGGTACGCGGACTTGTGCTCGCACGAGAGTAAGTGCGTCAGCATGTCCGTGCCTGCGGGGGCGGGGAATGTTAGATATTGGTATGGGAATGTATTTTGTTTATGGTGACATTTCATATGTAATTTGCAGGGGTGTAGTTGGATATTTTATAGAGTTTAAAGTAATAATTTTTATTATTAATCTTTCTTCAGTTTTTGTATCATATTACTATATAAACATGTTTTCATTAGAATTAGTATCTGTCAAGTAAATATTATTTCCTAATGAATTATATTTGATAAAATAAATAACAGTGTAGAACCGCAGGTAGATTGTGCGCAAGATAATGGAGTCGCTTGGCTCGCGACTAATAATGGAGAGTTTTCAGATGGCTGTCGGTTCGGCTTTATTTATGAATTAGTCAAATTCTCTTTTTTGTTATATTCTGCTTTTATTATATTACGGTTAAGTCGTGTTCTGCTTTAGTCATATTGTACTTTCATTAGAAATTTCATAGATAGGCAACATAGAGATAGTGATGGAGATGTTGTGCCCAATGCACTCTAGACCGCCCAGGGGCGCCCTATGGGCGTGCGGCCCGGCGCAGACGGCGGAGTGCATTGGGCTAGGCCCCCCCACCCCCCCTACCCACCGACGGGCGTCCGGTAGCCGCACACGCAGTGGGCCGGGCGGGGCGCCGGGCGCGGCGAGTCCTCGAGCGAGTGCGGCCCGGCGCAGACGGCGGAGTGCATTGGGCTAGGCCCCCCCACCCCCCCTACCCACCGACGGGCGTCCGGTAGCCGCACACGCAGTGGGCCGGGCGGGGCGCCGGGCGCGGCGAGTCCTCGAGCGAGTGCGGCCCGGCGCAGACGGCGGAGTGCATTGGGCTAGGCCCCCCCACCCCCCCTACCCACCGACGGGCGTCCGGTAGCCGCACACGCAGTGGGCCGGGCGGGGCGCCGGGCGCGGCGAGTCCTCGAGCGAGTGCGGCCCGGCGCAGACGGCGGAGTGCATTGGGCTAGGCCCCCCCACCCCCCCTACCCACCGACGGGCGTCCGGTAGCCGCACACGCAGTGGGCCGGGCGGGGCGCCGGGCGCGGCGAGTCCTCGAGCGAGTGCGGCCCGGCGCAGACGGCGGAGTGCATTGGGCTAGGCCCCCCCACCCCCCCTACCCACCGACGGGCGTCCGGTAGCCGCACACGCAGTGGGCCGGGCGGGGCGCCGGGCGCGGCGAGTCCTCGAGCGAGTGCGGCCCGGCGCAGACGGCGGAGTGCAGCAGCATGCCGCGGTAGCACGCCGTCGCGAACGGGCAGCGGGTGCATTGCGAGAGTCCGCTGGGGGGCGAAAAGTATGGATTAGGGACCGATTACAGCTTTGCCTAATCCAGCAACCTAAGTCATCAGAGATGAAAATGGAATGTATGGCACGTTAAATATTTATGTGTTCCCTTAGTTGGTGTTAAGCCATAGCCTCCTTCATCTTACAAGCCATGCTGAAGCACGGAACGGCAACGTCGCTGTGAACCGATTTACTTATTGTTTACATTTTTTTTTTTATGTTACTTAGCTGACAAACAGGCAAGCGGGCCACCTGATGGAAAGTGGTCACCGCCGCCTATGGACATCAGCAACACCAGGGGAGTCACCAATGCGTTGCCCGCCTCTAAAGAGACCTCTAATATACCTCTTGAACGATCCCATGTCATAGTCCAAAGGAAACACTGTGGCTGGGAGCTCATTCCACATCCGAATCGTACGAGCGAGAAACGTTCTTTCGAACCTTCTCGTGGTGACCAACAGAGGGTCTACGTAGTGGGGATGAGTACCCAGCCCACGGCGGGTGGTGCGATGGCGGAATTGTGCTGTGGGCATCAGATCGAAAAGTTCCTCGGAACACTCCCCATTGTACAGCTGATAGAACACACACAGGGAGCCAAAGTCCCTTCGGTTAGCCAGTGGTTCTAACTTGCTTGTTTGTATGGGATCGTCGACAATTCGTACGGCGCGTCTCTGTACGGAGTCCAAAGGATTAAGCAGGTCAGCGGTTTCGCCGGCCCAAAGATGGGAACAATACTCCATATGAGGCCGCACCTGTGCCTTGTACAGCAGCAGGCGCTGCCCTGGGGTGAAGTATCGCCTGGACCGGTTAAGCACGCCAAGCTTTTTTGAAGCCAGTTTGGCCTTACCTTCTAGGTGACTCCGGAATCGCACGTTATCCGATATTTCGACACCAAGGATCCCGATACTATTTGAGATGGAAAGGGGTGTCCCTTGGAACTGCGGCACTATGACAAAGGGATCCTTTTTGGCGGAAAATGCGCAGACCTGTGTCTTTGAAGGGTTGAATTCCACTAGGTTCAGTCTGCCCCAGTGAGCAACTTGCTCCAAGGAGTGTTCAATCTCTGACACAAGTTTTATTCGGCTTTCCGACACCACGGAACGAGGGATATTCGCACGGCCAGTATAACAAGCATCTCCAGTACTGTCATCTGCATAGCAATGAATACTGGGAATATTCAGCATATCATTGATATGCAGAAGAATCAGCGTGGGAGATAGCACTGAACCTTGGGGTACTCCAGAATTAATGGTCTTGGTATCGGAGCAGCATCCGTCGACAACGACTTGGATGCTCCGTCCAGACAGAAAGCTGGATACCCAATTGCAGAGCCCCTCGGGGATACCATACTTCGGGAGTTTTGTTAGCAGTGCCCTGTGCCAGACCCGATCAAATGCCTTGGCTATATCAAGACTGACAGCCAGAGCCCCCCCTTGCTCTCGACAGCCTCAGCCCACCGGTGTGTTAGGTACACAAGAAGGTCACCAGCTGAGCGACCATGACGGAAGCCATATTGACGGTCACTGATCAGCTGGTGATCTTCGAGGTATCCAAGGTTGGATATTGATGACCCGCTCCATCACCTTAGAGAGCAAGGAGGTTACCGCTATAGGCCTGTAATTTTATGGGTCTGAATTGTCACCCTTCTTGGGTATCGGATGCACATGGGCTAGCTTCCATGAAGACGGCACCGTTTCAGAGGTGTAGGAAAGCTTGAATAGGCGCATTAACACGGGAGACAACTCGGGAGCACATTTTTTGAGAACGATAGCCGGAATGCCATCAGGTCCACTGGACTTCCGGATGTCTAGGGAGAGAAGCACACGTCTTATGATTTTTTGGGAGAAACGAAGCGAACATCAACACAACTCGGGCATTATGACCTCACACCGTGAGATGGTAGGCGGTGCAGCTCCCCCATCATCCAGAGTTGAGTTATGAGCAAAGAGATTACCTAAGAGATCGGCTTTCTCCTTTGCTGTGTGGGCCAATTGGTCATCCGGCTTGCGCAAAGGTGGAAAGGTGTTCCGACAAAAGTTCCCCTCGACAGCTTTGGAGAGAGACCAAAAAGCACGGCTCCCAGAGGGGTAGCTGATCAGTTTCTCCCCAATTCCGCCGATGAAATTAAATTTTGCTCTGGCCATTACCCTCTTTGTAGACCTCGATACAGCATTGTACTTTTTCTTCAAAATGTGGGTCTTAGGGTCCTTTTGGGCCCGAGCCACTGTCCAGACACGAAAAGCATCCTGCTTGAGGCGAGTTGCCTCAGCACTAGGCCTGTCGTACCAGGGCTGACTTTTGCCGCCGAGACGGACTACAGAAGATGGAATAAAACATTCCATTCCCTGCAGTATGACATCAGCTACAGCGGTAGCACAGGTGTTGGTGTCATTTGAGGAAAAGCAAAGCTGCATCCACGGGTACGACGCGAAGAATTCTCGGAATCCATCCCAGTCTGCTGAACCATAGTGCCATACCTTGCGTGACCCACTGGGGCGAGCCCGTTCGGGTGTAGCAAGAGGCACCTCAGAACGGACCAGGCAGTGGTCAGATGTCCCATGTCAAAGTACGGGAAAATTATGAATTTTTTAATGATAAATTAAAAATATATTGATAAAACTGTAAATTAACGCGTTTGTATGGACCATCTACGAAGGTAAATAAAAGTAAATATATTTATAATTGTGCTAAAATTGGAAAAATACGATTTTTGAAAAACAACCCTTGACCATTTTTGTTGTTAGTTTTTTACTTATTTCATAAATCAAATTCTGTTTTATAATAGTAATCTTTCTCTAACAGATACAAAGGCGTTGTTGCATTTCAAATATGCAAGCCAAATTATGATTAAACCTTAAAAATGGGAAAGAAGCTGTGCCGATGTTTTGCTTTCCAAAAGATGTAATTCTATTAAACAAATGGACTTCTACTATTCTCCAAGCATGCTGGAGTCGCACCGAAGAATCTTTTGTATGCAGCAAACATTTTCGCATTGTGAAAGTTATTACAACTACTTTAAATCACGATCTTTGATTATCCACGATGATGGAAGGGTTGAAAAAGTAGGTAGGTACAATAAGTAAGTAGTTAGTTTTTATACACTTAGGTACTTAAATAATACTGTTTAAAATGTATTATACCTAATATTGAATAAATTGGGCAATATTTCGGCTGACATCGATTGTTTTGTTAATAGCTTATGACCGCGACTGCGTCCGTATAAAATTCCTTTATAACGGTCCGGACCCGTTCCCGCGAGAACGACATTAAATTTCGGGATAAACATAGCATACATATAGCATATGTGTTTTTCGGAGCATGTTTCGGTTTTTCGTGTAGTAAATTTTGCGTGAAAGCGTAACAAACATCCATTACGTACAAAACCAAACATACTTTATATTTCGCATTTATAATATAAGGATAATACAATTGCAAGTCGGTAGATAGGTAAATAGTACAGGAATCAATCCAATTTCATATTATCTAATTAATGTATATACTCATTTATATACTTAATCACTTAAATAACTAATAACTTTAAACGACGACGACCGCGATGATAGTTCTACAGTAATTTTCAGGTTCACTAAAATTTTAAATGCGACGTTGTCAAACTTCTGCGCATGGCTTGTAAGATGAAGGAGGCTATGGTTAAGCACATATTGACATGGTCTTGTTTTTTCGAGCGTCGTCGGTGGCCTAATGGAGGGTCCGAGGTTACGATGAGGGAGAACATCGTGATGCGCCCTGTATTTTTAGGTGAGTAATGTGTAATCATGTAATCATGATCCAATCTGATCAGTTCTCCCTGGCCTCGAAATCACTAATGCTTGTATAAATGTAATTGTAATTGGATCGCAATAGTAACTCAACGGCAGTTTTAATAGTAGTAGAATAGCAAAATCGCCTACAACTGCCATTGAGCTGCGATTGCGATCAAATTGCAATTCAATCGCACCTAGAGCCCCTGTTACCTTACCAAGGTCACAAAGGTTAGGTGACAGTCGCTTTAACCTGCCTGATCTGCCAAATCTTAAATCATAGTCAAGACGGACCCGGGGCTCTCGTGCGCGAGAGCACAACCAGGATATTGGCGCCAAGATAACGCTATTAGTGTTAAGGCTGGGCATTGACTTTGTTTTGTAACGCCAAACATCTAAATATCATCAATACTATAACACCTACATTAGATCAAATGTGAATGTGATCCAACTGTATTGTCAGACAAAAACATGCAAATATCCGTAATGGAAAGAAAACATTCCCGGGTTCACAGACTCACTTATTTCAAATTCAATCATTTCAGTGACACATAACGAACTGAGTGGTTCAGTGGTCAACATTCCGGTCTGCCACGCAAGAGGTCCCGGGTTCGATTCCCGGCCGGGCAGAAATTGAAATGAAGAATTTTAATTTTTGTTACTGGTCTGGGTGTGCTATGTATAATAAGTATGTATTTAAAAGTATTTAAGTAGTATATCAGTTATCTAGCACCCATAGTACAAGCTTTGCTTAGTTTGGGGCTAGATAGCGCAGTGTGAATTTGTACACGAATATTTATTATTATTATAAAAACAAAACACATTTTAGCCAAAATAGGTATAAATAAGCCGTCAAATATCTATCATAAGCAACACCATGTCTATTTATTACGCTGTAAGTCACCCGAACAGCCTTACCATGAATTTTAAAAAGCCGTCCAAGTTCTTCGCAGGTCTGTTGGTAAAGAGACATGCTAATGTGACACGTATAGCGCTGTTTCTTTCCAAGCAGGGCAGTTCCGTTTAGGTCCTGCTATAGGAACTCATGGTATAATAATTGTACGCGCTACTGCGTGTTTGTGTGCTTGTGTAGCTTTTTACATATGATGTCTTTACTGGCGAGGACCTATAATTGGCTTACTGTTTTATACTAGAACTTTATACATTGTAATGTACAGCTGTTGGTACTCCTACAAATAAATAAATAATCGTTGACAAATTCACACAGCCCCATCTAGCCCCAAAGTAAGCAAAGCTTGCGTTATGGGTGCTAGATAACTGATAAACTACTTTTATACTTTTATCTACACTCATAGCGTAATGTTCCAATTACATATTCGAAAACAGTCGTTTAAGGGTACACTTTTTTCACGCCAGACTATAAAATTAAAAAAAAAATACTTTTCGATACAGCATTTCCCATACTATTTTCATGACAGCTGTATCGTAAAATAACTTTTTAATCATTATGCAACACCATTATTTTTTAAATTTTTGTCGGGCGCCGAGACACGGCGAAATGTAGGCTGAATACCTAAATGTCTTTGACAAATTCAAATTCAAAATTCAAATTTTCCTGTTTATATTCTGTGTAATTATTTTCCCGCTAAACAGAATATATTTTCTAATTGTTGTAATTTGAGTTTGTGAATGTTTTTTCTTGTTTGAAGCAAATAAATAGATAATGTGAAAATAATTAAGTGAATTTCCAGCCGCTTGATATCCTCGACGCGTAGATACAACAGAACTGACTCGCAGCTTACTTCCAGCAAATTTCTGCCCGGCCGGGAATCGAACCCGGGACCTCTTGCGTGGCAGACCGGCAGATGTTGACCACTGAACCACTCAGGTCGTCAAATGGTATGCATGGTAAATAGATGTATACTCACAGGAAATGCTTGTCACTCTCGAGAGGCGTGTCGCACTCGCGGCACAGCATCCCATCTGGAATGACTAGTTCCGTGCGTTCGAACGTCTCCGCGATGGTGTGGTGGCCGGAGTCTTTTACGGGGGGACGCGCGCGATTCTGGGGAGAGAAGGTTGGTTATTGGGGTGATGGGGTATGGTGATTTCGTATCATCATCACTGGCCGTGTGGTGTCCGGCAGAGTAGAATAGCACCAACCCCTTACGCTCATGGGTGTCGTACAAGGCGACTAATGTTTTCGAGGCAAAAGATCAACAGTCGCCGTAGTCTGAAAAATGGGCAGCAGCATTTTCCATAGTTATATTTAAACACTGCGATCTTCAACCCGCCTGCCAAGCGTGGAGATTATGGCAATAACCTCCCCTTACGTGGAAGAGGCCCTAAGTCCTGCAGTGAACTGTTACGGGCTGTGATGGTGATTTCGTATATCGTAATCAAAATCGATGCTCGTAACAATCCTTTAAAAGAATATCACAATGAGGGCAACCGTTTTCGTGATCACCAGTGGGCGCCTCTGTCTTGCCACTGTCGAAATAACACCGTCGTACATCAACATACTATTAGCTGAAATCAAACAGTCAACTGACAGTGTTTGATTCTGGCCAATAGCACGAGGTATTTTGACAACGGAACCTACAAGCCAGCGGCGCCATCTACTGGAAATTCGAACTCGGGATACTTCAATATGCGCTTATTGAATTTAACTAAATTTAGAAAAAATATACCGTCAGAGCAAATTAAAGTGGAATGTATTGCTCATAGAATAAGATTTATTTTTGTATCACTTATATTTAGTTACGCGTCGTTCCGCTTTTCAAAAGGCGTGATACAAAAATTGACTCTTTGATTTACTCTCACGTTGTCTGCTTCTACATGTAGGCGACTGTACACAGCATTCATCACAGCCCATAACATTCCACTGCAGGACTTAAGGCCTCTCCCACGAAAGGGAAGGTTATTGCCATAATCTCCACGCTTGGCAGGCGGGTTGGAGATCGCAGTGTTGTAAATATAACAATGGAAAATGCTGCTGCCCATTTTCCAGTCTACGGACACTCTAAGATCTTTTGCCTCGAAAACATTAGTCGCCTTGTACGACACCCACGAGTGTAAGGGGTTGGTGCTATTCTACTCTGCCGGTCACCACTCGGCTAACATCATTACATGATAAAAAACAAAGTTGCTTCCCGCGTCTGTCTGTCTATCAACCACGCAACGGATTTTTAAGTGATTTTCACCACCAATTAGATAATTTCATTCGGAAGGTTTATATGTTAAATACATGCATATTATAATAGAGAAATCCCGAGAAAACCCACACGAAGGGGCGGATCGCTAGTTTAGTATAAAACGAAAGGCTACCTTAGGCTTGGTGATCAAATGTTCCTCGTGGCAGAGTGGCTGAGCCTCCGCCATCGACGTGTGGTCGCGGACTTGATGCTCCTTCAGTTGGCCTAAGGGGAAGAAGAATGGTGTTATACACAAGGTGATGGTTCAATGTTGAGGTTACAACGATATTCGAGATTGCACGAGATTTTTATATGAAAACGAAAATTGTGTTTGCCAAGATCGAAAGGTGTTAAGTAAAGTTGGTTCGTAAGATTGTCACTAGATGGCGCTGTTCATACAACACGCCGATTACTACATCGCGGTAGCAAGTTTGCGATTTGAAAGTGTATAAGATTTAAATTTTTTTTTATGTTAACCTACGTATTTCTATCAACGTGTACCTAATATACGGTTGAAACTTTTTTGCGTGTTTTTGGGCTAAATTACTCCCCCGCACCCCTCGTGAAAGCACTAAAAGTGTTCAAAAGGGATACCTGAAATTATAAGTATAATTAAAATTTCAACACCTCTAAGCAGCAGATCTGGACGAACAATGTGACTACGCCTCGTCGTCAGATTCCTTTGCGTCGTGCAATGCATTTTAAAGTGCACAAAATTACCTCACTTTGGCTTTACTTGAATGACGGATTTCGCGATTACAGATGGCGTTACTGAGGCGTATGGTCTGTGGTCAATTACTGTCGTGCTGTCGGAAACAACTGCTGTAATATAAGGAATCAATTTCAGCCAATGACAGCTAGGGCTTTATTCTGACAGCAGATGTCTCACGACGCAGTGGCCTCATCTCGTGGATTTTGGAATCGCGAAAGCCCTCAATCTGTGCCTATTGCGTACAGGTCACCATGCTCGCGCAGGTGCGACAGGGACAGCGATACGTTGGCCGACAGCTCCTCACCCGGGGAGTATACTCACCGAGATGCACGAACCGCAGCACGCAGCGGTTGCAGCGCACCTCCAGCTCGCCGCCGTGCGAGCGCAGGTGCGACAGGAATACCGACACGTTGGCCGACAGCTCCGACTCGCCGGAGTACACTTGGATCACCTGTGGAGAGATTCGATCAATCAATATATATCTTGGACGAAATTCACACAGAGCCATCTAGCTCCAAAGTAAGCTGAGCTTGTGCTATGGGCGCTAGACACCTGAAACCCATTTATTATACAGATCCTTAAAAACATAAAATCACATATAAACATAACTGAAAATAAATTTCGTTATTTCAATTTCTGTTCATCTGAGAATCCAACCCGTGACCCTCACAGGTCACAGCGGACCGGCATGATAATCAGTAAGCCACAATCCTACTATAATATGCGAAAGTTTGTAAGGATGTTTGTTACCCCTTAACGCAGGAACTACTGAACGGATTTCGATAAAATTTGGCAGCAACATAGCTTATAGCCCAGAAAACAGCACATAGGCTAGTTTATCAAGAAACCCAATGTGGTTCCCGCGGAAACGGCTCTTGACTGTTATAACCGAATTTCCCGCGGACGATGTCGCGAGAAAAAACTAGTCTACCTAGTTTTAGCTATATTATTATTATTTGTTTACTGGTTTTGTTTTAAATATTGTGTATTCTATATATGGGCCCTTGTTACCTGAAATAAATGAAAAAATAAATAAATAAACATAACATTGACATTCTCAATTAACTAATTGAGAATGTCAATGGGTTGAGGATAATGAGATAGGTACAGACATATCAGTTGTTCCAACTGCCTGTCTGTTCAGGAATAATAATAATAATAATAAACGATTCACAGGCGACTATTATCCATACCTTGAGGCAATGCGGGCAAAGCACGCAATCATCGTCCTTATGGTGTTGATAGAAGTGGTCGACGAGAGCCCGGTGGGAGGAGGCGCGGTAGCCGCACGGCTCGCCGTCTGCGGTGTTGGCCGCACACGCGTAGGGCAACTCCAGTGGTGCGTGGGCCTTTTGCATGTGCGACGCTAGGGTTAGGACGGCTGCGAAGCGGACCTGGGGATGGTGGAACGTGTTACAGTGGCAGTAATGAATGGACGGTCAGTTTCGAAATAAACTGTCAAATTAGTCAGCGTTGCTAACTTCAGGTGAGTTCGGTGGGTACGTGGTCATAGACAGTGGATGAGTGACGGATAGTGTGAAGTCAGTACGACTGCGACTCTTATTTTTTACTTTTTCATACTGAATCATTCTCAATACCCTCAACAATAAACCAAATCACCAAAGTTTTGTCGTAATCGACCAATAAAAAGAGAAAGAACATATATTTAAAAAAGTAGACTGTCATAATGGTAATCCATATAAGCATGTAAGTACATTTGGGGTGCACATAAGTCCTGTGCCTTATCTAAACTAACTTGTAACTTTTATATATGTGAGTACATATATATGTATTTTTTAATATAACATGTTGATATATTAAAAAATAAATAAACACACAAGAACTCAAATAAAATAACCTTTTTATCATTAAAGGCTTTGAAAATTTTCACTATCTCTTGATTATCTAAATCAGTAATATGTATAATTTTGTATATTGTCACATATACTGCGCCATATTTTACCATATATACTAACCTCGCAAATCAAGCAAGCATAAGTATACAGCTCCGGCGACTTGGTGTCGCTCGGGTGCGAGTGTTTCAGATGCGAGTCCAGCTCCTCCTGCGTAGGGAACCCCTTCCCGCAGTAGTCGCACGGCAGCCCGCCCGCGGCCGACGCGTGCGTGTAGAGGTGCCGTTGCAGCGAACAGTTGTTGTTGTACTCCGTGTGGCATACTGGGCACTGTGGGTGGGGATGAATGGAGTTATGAAACATTTATTTATAATGCAGGATAGCAGGGCTAGCAAAATTTTGTAAATTACAATTTTTTTATATGTAAATAAATAAATGTAGATCTTTTGCCTCGATAACATTAGTCGCCTTGTACGAGACCCACGAGTGTAAGGGGTTGGTGCTATTCTACACCACACGGCCGAGAGTCACCGGAGGCAAAAGATCTAAGTGCCTTCGTAGACTGGAAAATGGGCAGTAGCATTTTCCATTGTTATATTATAACACTGCGATCTCCAATCCGCCTGCCAAGCGTGGAGATTATGGCAATAACCTCCCTTTTTGTCGGAGAGGCCCTAAGTCCTGCAGTGGACTGTTATGGGCTGTGATGTGAAATAAATATAGATTTTTTTTTCTATTAAAATATTTATTAAAAATTATAAATTTTATATATTTTTTTTCCTCCTATTTATAATAATAACATTAAATATTAAAAATAAATAATAAATCAATTTATATTAATTTTAATAAATTATATATTATAAATTTAATATTAGGATAAAAATAAATATGTTCTGGCGCGCGATAAGAAAAAAAAAGCGCAACGTAGATACTGATATCCATTTTCAACTTAGAATTGAAAGAAGGAAACAAATGCTCTTGGCGCGAGCTGTGTCGCGGGCACACTTGTGCTTGGGCTGCTGGTAAGAGGTAACTGTCGCCAATAACATCTACGATCCATGCATTTAGGTTGTAGGCAACAAAATACAGAATCGCAGGTTAGGACAAGATGAGCTTATGAAATATTTATTTACAGGCCAGGACTGGTCGGCAGCGTGTGGGTGGGTATTACAAAAGTCCTTAGGCTGCGGTGACTGCTTACCATCAGGCAGGCCGTAAGCTTGTTTACCACCTTATTGGTATAAATGTGGAGACCCAGGAAGCGATAGATTGACATCGCTGCGTCGCAAACCTAGGACGCAAGGCTGCTGAAGACCGGGTGAAGTGGGGAAGAAATATCAGAAAGCGGACCCTGACATAAGCCGGGATGGACGCTAAGATGATAATGATTTCATAAAAATAACTACATAACTTACCTCGACAGCAATGGCGACCCTCTTAGCCTCCCCGCTGCTGGCCACCTGGCCGAAGTAATACCTCTCCATGGAGACCGTCTCTTCTGGCTTCTGCTCCTTCTTAATAACCTTCAGAGGTACGTCGTCCATGTCGTCATCTGGCACGTAAGTGCGGGGTTGCTTCCTAGGGCGGCCGCGTCTCTCTTCTTTGTGCTCTTTTCCTGGCTCTTTCTCCTTCTTCTCTTTGGTCTTCTCCTGCTTTATTTTGGTGCGCCGGAGAGCTAACGGTACCTGCGGTGAGAATTGGAAGGTTAATTGGGTTACGGAAGGAAAGTGTTTCAGATTTCCACAGATTTGAAGAAGAAATTGACAAGTGTTTCAGATTTCCACATCAGTTTAAAAGAAGGTCCGGGTACAGGTTATACAGTTTAGGCCTTGTGACAGTATTATTTTTAAGTACATATATAATTTGCCTATTTGTGTCTTGGAGTTTTAGAGATGCGCAGAGCTGGTGTTGCTAATGTCTATAGGGAGAGAATGGTGACCACTTTCCCTGGAGAGTACAACATGGCATTCTCCAAGAAAAGGGGTAAAATGGTTTTTACGGATTTAGCACACGGGAGTGATACGCCTGCTATTGCAAACGTCTACAGCCTGCGGTAACCACTTATCATCATCCAGGCCACCTTTCTGCAACAAAAAATAAACAAAAACCCTCACCTCCTCCTCGTCGTCATCATCAGCCACGTAGGTGGTCTTCTCCTTCCTGCGTTTCTTGGGCAGCGGCTCCGGACTGGGCTCCTTCTTCTTGCGGCCGCGCTTCCCGCGACCCGCCTCGGGCTCCGGCGGCGGCTCCTCGCGCCCCTTCTGCATGGGAATGGTATTGAGAGATGTGGATTTGGCGGTCTTACACCCGTGTTTAGAAACGATAGTTGTCCCTTGTATACTATAGGGTCTTAGGCCTGTTTCAACAACTACTGTTAGGTTTCCGATATCTTATCTGATAGATATACTACACGCACGCGAGTGTATGTCCATCAGGCACGACCGTTTCAATAATAATAGTTCTTTATTTATATAAGATTGGTACATTACTTAGTTAGGTACACTTGTAGTACGTAGAATTAATATTTGTACAAATTAATTATTGAACCCTGATATCCAAACTAGGCACAGGCCTGTATCTTGGAGATCAGTTCTACCGAAAGCCAAATATGTGTTTTACTGTTACAACCGCATTGAGCGTTACCTGTACATGTATTGTACTTACAAATTTTTACATAGACAAAGAAGATTCTTGATAATAAATTTAACATTTTTGATAAATTCGAGTAGCGTTAGCATTCAATTATTGAGGGCGCGATACATCGCTATCTCACTCGGTTGCGGTTTGAGCGAGTGAGATGGTGATGTATAATCCATCCGAGTTAGACGGTTGGGCCCGACGGACATGCACTCGCGCGTGCACATGCCGTATCTTTAGTTTTGTACTAACAAGAGGGTGACGGCATAACAGATATCTGTCAAATAACATATCTGGAATTTATGAGTAGACTGTGAAACAAGCTCAGTATTATTACGCGTTTTCACAATGCTCGTCTGCTGAGAGAACGTTCAGTACGGCTCTATGATTGGTAAATTTTGTTCATTTACGCACTTTGAGACGGGTAGTAACTTTTCTGAATACGGGTGAAGGCTTTTGTGAACCACTACAATCGAATAAGGACTTTCACGATACCATCACGTGACCCTAGAATTCAGTGTCAAACTATGACCGCGTTATTGGATAGAAATAATAGCTGTAAAATGACGTATAAATTCTAGCCAATGACAGAGCTTTATTTTGACAGCAGACCTGATGTCCCACTAGTGTCTTCTGGTAGATCAGTTCAATGCCAAGGTAACTCTAATCGTGTACATGGAGCGTGCGACCGGTTTGAAATATGGAGGTAAAAATAAACAAAGCCTATGATGACAAGTAACTTTGACTATAGGGGATAACGTGAATTTGAAATTCGACTGGATGTTTGTTTTCAAAATTCGTCATGCTATTGAGAAGGCAAGAAATCCATTTTTAAATACTTATGTGCTATTGGACAGAATCCGCTGCTATATTTTTTATTAGCTACGCAATGCCAAGCGAGCAGACAACCCACCTGATGGTAAGCGGTAACTATCGGTAACTGCCCGTAACAAGTAAGACCTCATGAAGTATTTTGACATTAGACCTCCTATCGCGCATGAGGAGACGGTTGGTCATTAATTGGTTTCTCAAGTTTAAATATATTTCAAATCATCTATGGCCGCAGCGCTTTTCGCGTAATGTACATGTATTCGAACGGCCATTGCAGCTTCTTATTTTGGAATCACTATTATACTCACAAGGATTCTGTTAACTACCATACAATGAGATTGAACATTATATGTAACATATTTATTCACGAAAACAACATAAATATCTCACTTTTCAATAACACAAAGCCAACGAAAACTTTCCAATGTAACTGGATCAGTATCTACCCACTAGATGGCGCTACTAAGTCCTGAGAGAAGCTATAAAGCTCTCACATGAGTCTTTATTACGTAAGTCTAAAGTAGGAGGGCAGCTCCGTAAAGCATCTGTACATTTTATCTAAAGTTATTGAGATAGTTTTACATTATAAAATTGTCAGCATACACCTCTGAAATGGCATTGCCTTACTCTGATTACAATTATAATCTCACTGTGGTATTGTCGACGGATCCCATACGAAAGAGGGAGATAGAGATAATGAAACGTAGAAACGCACCTATACGACAGGTACCAATACCACGTACTAAATTTTTTGGCAGCACGCCTCTCTCATCTTGTAGAATATAAACTGAGTTTGATCTAAACTGTCCAGAGACTCAGAATGAGGCTTACTCATAAATTAAGACAGTAGTTGGTACAATTACAGGGCACCTCCCCCTGAACAAACTACTGCATACCATCGGAGCTACAGACAGCCCCCTGTGCAGGGGATGTTTAGTAGCTGAGGAAACGACAGCTCACATGGTCCTGGAGTGTGAGGAGCTAAAGGACTACAAAGCTAAAGCCTCAATAGGAACAGGGTCCTTTCGAGAAGTCTGTGAACGTCCCAAGAGACTAATAGACTTCTGGAAGGAGCTGGGCTGGCTACAATAGCCGGCTCTCAGTCACGTATAAAGGACCGAATTTGAGTCCAAGTACGGAAAATGGGAGCCCCCCTAACCTAAACCTAAGGCTTACTCATTCTCTTAGATACTATACTAAATTGTGTGAGAGTAAGGGAGTACTCCGACAAGCCCCAGTAGCGCCATCTAGCAGGGCGTTCAAAGCGATCATGCCACACTCAACATCCACACCACACACCTTGCCGGGGTATTTCCAGTTCTTGAAGGGGTTTGCGGCGATCTTGTTCAGTCGTACGGTGATGGGGTCCTTGCTCTCCATCTTGGTCTGCTCGGAGATGTGGGAGACTATGTTGTCGAACGCTAGGCCGGGGGACACGCCGTATCTATGGATTGGGGTTCCAGTTAACAACTGTAGGGGGAATCTATCATAATTTATTAGATGGGGTGACAATCGGCTCTCTAAACTGTTCAACCAGTCTCAGAATCGTTCGTCGACCAAAGAAGAGCTCTTTGTTGGACTTGGCTTGTTTGCAATTTCCTTAACACATGGTACCACTTGGCATGTCGCAGGTGCAAATAAGATATTGTAATATACATGGAACATTGTAGCTCGATTTTTTGTTTTATATTTTTTAGTTAAGCCTGGCCACAGAAATCAAAATAAGACACTTAAATAGAAGTCCTATGCGGCTATGCGCACGTGACATTGTCGCCATGCAGATGACCCAAAGCTATTGGGCATAGAGCATAGATGGAGCCTCGACCTATAGATAATGTGATCAAGGCCATCAAATTATGTAGCACCTTATAGCTAGTTTGACGACTTGTAGCCGTCCTTTTGGACACGTTATATGCACCATTAAAACAGCGTGTTAAAAAGGAAACAAAATATAGATTGTGACTTCAGCTGTGAGTCGGCTCCTATGTCTCTATGTCCAACTTCTTTGAGATGAGGTAATTACCCTTTTTTGTATATGTCATTTGACAGTTGTTGCGCAGTAGTATAGTTATGCGCAGTAATGGCTGAGTTGGCGACATGCGGTTCCGATAGTTTGAGGCGGCATAGGGCATTTCTATATAAGTATCTTACTTTGATTTCTGTGAGCCTGGCAGCTGTGTAGGTATCAACTGGCAGCTGGTGTTTATTAAAATATTGGACCATAAAATATTTCTGTCAAACAATATCAAAAAGACTTTGCAAACATTAAGTTAAGGTTTAAGACGGATAATGATAAGAGGATATGAAATATGAATATAGAATGACATCGACATGACGTTTAAAAACATTATCTTAAAGTTACTCACTTTTCTCTCCAAACCAGCTCATCCAAGAACTGCTGTATGATCTGCCTCGACAGCAAGGAGAGAGTATTCTGGAACATTCTGGGCACTATCCGCCTCAGGTACTCCATTATGCTAGCATTTGAAGACTTGGCTGGCTGCTCAGAGTGTGTAGATGCTTGCTGAACATTCTTGAAGCCCATTGAGATCAAAGTGCCTCTGTCTACAGTCAAGTCTGTCAGAATGGTAGATGAGGGATGCACCCAATTCGTTAGGGGTTCGAGAATTTTCTGGAATCGTTTCTTGTAGTTCTTTTCGTGTTCGGCGAGCGGCTCGACTGCTCGAAGGCGGATCTGTAGGAATGACATGTATTAGAATACTAGGATAAGAAGGTAGACGTCACGTATTCAACTGGTATAATTTGTCGTTTCTCTTATTTCAGTCAAACGAGAAACATTATGGTCAAGGTTCGTGTGTCACACGAAGAATTCACACAATTTAAGTTGTGAAAATGATAAGGTAAAAACGTCTCAATGTTTGAATTCTGAGTATCTGCATAGCTACTGTAGTAGTAGATGCTGGTAAAATAGGGGATTTCATGTGGGAATAAGTGTTGCGCTTTGACCATTGTCATTCGTTCAGCTTCAAACCACAGCACAATTCCGCCATCGCACCACTCGCCGTGGGCTGGGTGCTCATCCCTACTACGTAGAGCCACTGTTGGTTACCACGCGAAGGTTCGCAAGGACGTTTCTCGCTCGTACGATTCGGATATCGAATGAGCTCCCAGACAGTGTTTCCTTTGGACTATGACATGGGATCGTTCAAGAGGTATATTAGAGGTCTCTTCAGAGACGGGCAACGCATCAGTAACTCCCCACGTGTTGCTGATGTCCATAGGCGGCAGTGACCACTTTCCATCAGGTAGCCCGCCTGCCTGTTTGTCTGCCTTATAACATTGACAAAAATTACGTTACTCTGTACAAAGTAATCTACTCACCAGTTTCTCGGATGTATCCAGAACGCCCAGTACTTCCACCTTGACCTGTCTCTGTGTGCCATCGTGGCTGGTGGTGCCCAACGAGATCACACCCACCTCCACCTTCTTACCAGCACCGCCAAGCAGGTTCATATGCTGGTGAATGGCCGACGAGCAAACCGCCCTGAGCCATGTGAAAAGTCCTTTCACGTACAAATTGTCCACTTTGACCCACTGGACTACGTTTTGTACGTTGGTCTGACAGGCCCAGTGGTAGATCAGTTTCAGGATCACGCTTGGCGGGAATGTGGCGCCTTCGAATATGGAACTGGAGAACACGGAGACGAATCTTGTGGGGCAGCATTCTGATATCCATACGTAGCCCCCCGAGTACGGGAACTTCGAGACGTCCGAGTACATACCTGGTGGAAAGGAACTACATTTTAGAAAAAGACATGCGGTGCGTATTATTTATGGAAAGAATCGGCTGCCCAAAAAAGGTACAAAGTTCAGTAATAGTGCAAAAGTCACGCTCAGTATTTCGAATAACCCCACGCAGGGCAGCAGCGATTGTGGAAAGTCCGTACAGCGCCGTACAAACGAGACTCGGCGTGGTCTCACTATGTCACGCGCATGTGTGTATCCTTCCAATCTGAACATAACAACGCAAGCATGAAAACTTTCCCAAATATGTCTGATCATCATCATCTGAGCGGCCAGACCCGGCTTCCGCCAGGGTCCGCCTTCCAACACATATTTCTCCACTTCGCCCGGTCTTGAGCATAATCACGGCGTAAGACATTGGCTTCCGTTTCGGCGATGTCAATCCATCGCTTCTTGGGCATTGCGCGGGACCTCTTTCCTGATACCGGAATACCGGCGATATAACTTACGATATTATCGCCTGCGTTCTTGCGCTGCCCTTTCCACATTGCTGCGTTTTAATAGTCCTGGTGCAGCTATGTCATTTGCCATTTAGTTAACTCAAACAATAGGAATAGTAACAACTTCCCAAACTTGAGCACAACTTGAGTTATTCCCAGCATAATAATGCTATAGCAAACAAGCTCGTGCTGTATGAACCTCTTGCTGAACTTCATAATCGAACGCCACTGGCAGTCGGTCACCAAAATCGCCCGTGGGATTACTCCGTCCACTCACGCATAATCTGTTGTTGACCTCCCTATCAATCCCATTTTCTACCAGGGCCCGCACTCCTACTCTGCGTCCTCCACTTATCTTGCGAACCCTTGCCACGTAAGTCGTCTGCTCTTGCATTCAAAGCTTCTTGGGCCCCTTGTAGCTCTATTCTAGTACCAGGTTTAGGCACATCCACATACCTGTGGGGTTTACGATCACGTGACCAATCTCACAATCTACTAAATACTAGCAACTCACCCAATTTGAGTTTGTTCCCAGCATGCACAGCGCACCACTGCTCGGAGCGCACAAGCCCCTGCTGTATGAGCCACTCGGTGAACTTCATAGGAGTGTGCATCAGCACTGCCTTGACTTTGCTATCCAGAGCAGTGCGGTCCGGCGGCGGCGGCGCGTCCTTCGCGCGAAGGTAAGGCCGCGCCACCACCACGAGGGATGGGAATGTCTTGCCTGTGGCGGGAGAAGGTATGTCAGTGGACAGTTTTGTATGTGATTGTGACGAGGATATTGTGAAGTTGGTGATGTATTTATTCGATTTATTGTAATGACATGATTGAAATATTGGTTGAGTTAACCATCTTCAATATTCACAATCCATAATGTAACAATAGCCCTATAAAGTTCAGTTTGTTATTGTCATAACAGGTCTTTGTTGTTGGACTATTAGTAGGCAGGTTGGAAAATACAGTGATCAGAAAATGTGGCTGTTCATTTTATAAGATGTTAGCTGCTATATTGTACTCGACTCGGCTAACATTTGTATCTATTAATATCCCAATCTAATAACTGAGAATATGCATTTATGCAAACAGTAATTATAACCGTAACATACTCATGATAAGAATAATAACAAATAAGAAATATTTTTGCATTGCATTACAACTGTATTGACTGTAACAACTAATTGACAATTAACTGATAAGTCACCCTCATTAAGCATAACAAAGTAATACTTAATTAAGGCTAAAGTATTGTGTAATTATAAACTATAGTAGTGTTACTAACCTTGCAACTTATTGAATGAAACTTCCCTAGAGTCAGCTATATTTTTGTTGATTTCTTCCTTAGTCAGGTCAACAACAGGGGTGGCTTTAGCTGTGTTGCCAGTCAGCAAACCTCCAATGGCTGTGGCTTCGGATGGACGGACATTGGTCACCACACTGTGCACATCTGAAAAGAGAAGTCAAGTCATTGAATTTAAACTTCATGCACATGCCATAAAATTTTATCTATCATGTCCTAGTAAGTAGATATGGAGTTAGCAAATAATAGATTTTCTATAGGTATCCATTTCTCAGGACTCAACTAATTAATTTATGTGTTATCTCTACCAGTATGCTTCCAGTGACCTACAGGTTAAAAATGCTATTTTGATTTATGATTAAAGATGTGATTAATATGTATTATAAAGAAGTGTGGCTTATAATTTTAGAAAATCAATTTATTATGTAATTTGGTTCATTCTCATATTTTTCCTGCATAATTTTAATAGCATCAACAATGCTTGACTGGTTTGTTATAAAAAAAAACAGGAAATGCACCAAAGTGGGAATGTCTTACTGTCTAATAGGGTAGTGTAGAGACTGTGTATCATCAAACATCAAATGGGACATAGTGCTGGACAACATCTTACCTCACTAACACTATGAACATTGAACAACATAAGTTATGGGCGTTCTCATGACTATGCTACCTATTCCAGTAGGCTTATTATGTAGCTGTTGCTAACAGTTCTCTGATTTCAATGTTTGAAATTGTTACTTTTGCGATTACAGGATTGATTTAATAGTTTCAGTTTATTGCAATGGAACTTTGTTGGCAACTGAACCCATGAAATTGATGATACATAATCACAAAAGTAACAAATTGTTAGCTACAGAGTTACATAATTAGACTACAGCTAACATTAATAGTGCAACTTTGAGTTAAGAAATGAAATAGCTTACTAGAAGGAGCCAAGGTCTTATCCTTAGTCTTAGTTTCCTTTTTCTCTTCTTTGTCTTTGTGTTTGTCCTTCTCCTTGTCTTTGTCCTTGTTCTTCTTTTTTTTGTGTCTGGTTTCTGGAGACTTAACCCTTTCGGGGGACGGACTGTATTCTTTATCCTCCTCCTTTTGTTTTCTTGGACGACCTGTAAAAAAAGGCAATGAATAAACAATATCTATCTTCTGAATCATCAGAATAAATTGGCACCAAAACATGTGTTCTGTTTTAAAGTACAGGAAGCAAGTCCATAATACAAACCTTTCCTCTTAGTAGGTTCTTTTGAAACAGAAAGTGAACGGGACCTAGACCTAATGATCTCGGCACTCTGCCGCTCTAAGTCTTTTAAGACTGGTTGTCTGAAAAGTACAAATCATATTATAGAAGTAGTTCACATACTATGTAATAAAATTATGGCTATGTATGTGTGCCTTTTTCGATTTCTCTAAGTTATTTGTATTGCCCTATTGGCTAGACTCTAGCCGCTAGAGGATACCAAAGGGTGCAATTCAAAAAAACGTTTTTTCAAATACTCTGATCACTTACTTTCCAAGAAGTTGATATGCAGTGAATTGATCACCATTGTACACAATTTCACCACCAGTGTCCTTCACCATCTCATCTAGTTTGTTTTGAATACTTTTATATTCATCGTCGGCATTTTTGTACGCCTGAAGCTGAACTTCACTGAGTTCCTCCTCCCAACATTCGAGTTCCAATGTCGGAACATCAGGGCCAAAATATGAGCGTTTGTAAAGATCAGCTTCGATGATCTCCGCTTGAGGAGGAACCACTTCCTGCAATAAAACCAAGTAAACGGGAGTTATCGGCGGCGTATTGATCATAGGCACATAACCAAACCAGGGTTTCTAAAAATGGTTTACCTCCACATCCGTTTTTAACTTTTTCACCTTCATATTCACGGCACTTTTTACAACTATTAATAATCCATGAACACCTTAAAATAAGAGATTTTTGGAGAAAAATGTAGAAACGCCAAACGAATAACAACAAGCGGCGGCCATTCCTTAAAAAAAACATAAACGAATGAATATGGAAATATACAGCCACGCCTTCTGTTTACATTAGTTTAAATCGATTGCGAATAAATGTTATGTCGATTACCGGTTTTTCCCGAAAATCGTACTCTAGTTTGCCGCTGACTGCTTACGAAACAAACCAAACCACAAATTATAAAGAATACGTGAATCGGAATCGCTATTTGTACATCGTACACTGAATGAAATCCGCTTAAGACCGGGTGAATGACGTACAGAAAAGACCGAAAGCAGGTGACAGCAGATGTCAACTATCAAATCGCTATTTGTACATCGTACACTGAATGAAATCCGCTTAAGACCGGGTGAATGATGTACACGAAAGAGCCGAAAGCAGGTGACAGTGACAGCTATTCTATGACAGGCGACAGGAGGTGGTCGTACGTGCGTGAGGAACGACATCATCGCGCAAGACCTCCGTAGTCCGGCAGATGACAAGTTCGTCCGTATGTTGGCGCGTCAAATATTCGATCCTAACGATCACGGGCGCGACCACACGTCAACGGCATCGCCCCGCACCATGCCCCGCGAGCTGCTGCGTTCCCCGTCCTTGAACGGGTGAGCCGGCCTCCGCTCCCCGTTAACTATCGGCACATCACGACTGCCTCCACTGGAAAGCGGTCACCCAAAGTTTGTCCCATCCTAGATGCAGCCTGGACACGGGGACCGACTCACAGGCGCGCAGACCTCCCGACAAGTTCTTTAATCTGCAGACGAATAAGAAATTCCATGCGCTCTGTTATACATGGGGGTTAGAGCATACCAATGGGTGCAATTCAAAAGAACTTAGACCAATCGAGAAAAGGCACCCGGGTGGCCTACAATACGAGTTCCATAAAAGGTTGGCGTGGTCTTCAAGTAAATCCATCCATAATGAATTCCGAACAGGCTGGTTATGAACTGGACTAAGTTACCACAAAGTGTTATGACAGTGTCATCAGTGAACTCGTACAAAACAAACTAGACAATTGGTTGAAGTTCAATAAACAATCTGTGTATTGAAGTGAATTTGATGTGACTTTCAACAGTGCATGAAATAGACTCATCATCGTTTGGGTTTGTTTCTAGTCAAGTCTACAAGTTTGTATCTCTTACTAATTTAAACACATGCAATAGAACTATATATTTTGAGTCAATACAATAAAAATGTAGTAGAAAATATATATTGCTGTAATAAAATGATATATGCCCCTGGTCTACAGAGGTGTTATCTTGCATAAAATTAGTCACAACAAGCTCTTTAAGCAAAAGAGTACTTATTTATTATTATTTATGTTTTACATAGTGTTTGTTAATGTTTAGACATACCTACAAACAGTATACATATTATGACATTAATCGACTTTCATAGTAACCTCCGATAGCTGATATACATACCTTTTCCTTACAAATTTATTTTTTAAGAAATGATTACTAGGTTGATTACTTTATATTGCTATTTATTTAACAAGAAAAAAATAAAAAAACATTTTATAAACATGATTTATTTTATGTTTACACCACAGTAATGAGGCTCCAATGGAGCGTTGGTGGCAGAGTAGTTAAGGTATCTTAATCATAAGTGAGAGCTACCGGCTTCAAATCCCACTGCGTACCAATGACACTTTTCTGCATTATGTACATTAGTTGAATATCAACTGATGCTCTTATGGTGGTGGAAAATATAGTGATGAACCCTGCACAGTCAGGTTCCCCTGGTCGCAGGGTCACAGAGGTCAGATGGGAGTTGCTCATGATGAGATCATGGTCAAGGCAGGTTAATATAAACCATCCAAGAGGAGAGAGATTTATAATTATACATACCTACACACACACACTCAAGCCCATATGTCATAGGGGTAGGCAGATACTATTGAGTGCCACATGCTACAATCCTGAAACACCACTCTTGCAGCCTAGGGGCCATCTGCCGACCATTCTTTCTGTGATGTCTATCTGATTACTTAAATATAATTTACTGACAAAGTTTGAGATATAACATATAGATCACTTCATAAAGTCTCCCACAGTTATTATCCATGTGCAGTTTGGATCTTTGTGAATATTCAACTATTCACATTTATCCAGGGCTAAAAGTATAGATCCCTAAAAATAAATAGTGTAGCTCCCTATTAAATCAGGTTAGTATTTTTCCTCTAAAATACAGTAATAGTAAATTGAAACAAATAAAATCAACTTGTGCCAAAAACACCTGTATATGCATGTTTCTTGGACCTCTCGAAGGCGTTCGATGTTGTGTCATACAATGTACTATGGTCTAAATTGATGGGTGCAGGTGCAGCACCAGAAGTTGTAGGTATACTTTCGTATTGATACAATAATCAAAGGAACATGGTGAAATGGGGGAAGGAATTTTCTGAAGAGTATACTCTAAGTTGTGGTGTAAGACACAAAGGTCTCACCTCACCAAGGTTATTTAATTTGTATGTTGATCAGCTGATTGGTGGGCTCAGCAACATGCATGTCGGATAGATGATGTGAGTGTAAATAACATTAGTTACGCAGATGATATGGTGTTGCTGAGTCCATCAATTAATGGTCTAAGAAAGCTTTTACAAGTTTGTGAGGCATATGCTGGGCAGCACGGGTTAAAGTATAATGAGAAGAAAAGCGTCTTGGTCATATTGTGACAGAAGACCTGCGAGACGATCGGGATATCGAGAGGGAACGCAGAGCATTGTCGGTTTGTGGTAATATGTTGGCACAAAGATTTACTCGTTGTAGTATGGATGTTAAGATAACCTTATTTAAAGCATATTGCCAGAGCTTTTACACGAGTGGTCTTTGGACTAGCTTTACACAAAAGCCTTATAGTGCTCTGCGAGTTCAATATAACAACATTTTCAGGGCGCTGTTGAGGCTCCCACGTTTCTGTAGTGCATCAGGCATGTTTGCGGATGCACATGTAGATGATTTTATGCTATAATGCGTAAAAATACTGCGTCGGTCATAAAGAGACTGCGGGGGAGCTGTAACGGCATCCTGATGATGATAGCAGACAGAATGGACTCTAGTATACTGGGTCGTTTCATGGGTCTGCGCGTTAAATAATACCTAAGTCTAATTACATTTTTATTTTATCCTATTTTTTTACATGACAATAATCTTGACATTTAAAATTGCAATTTAATTTATTTTGTTGGACATTATATTGTGTACATTGACATTTTAATTGGAAATTTTTATATTTGTATCTGGAAATTTAGTTATTTGACATTGCAGTAATAATATTTTTTAGACTGACATCTTAAATCTGTCTTTCGTGTAAGATATGGACTAATATGTCTGAAATAAATGAATTTTATTTTATTTTATTTTATTTTTATTTTATAGTCAGGTAGAGAGTATTATGTAGATTTACCTAAGAATTCAAGTATTATTGGCTTAACATTCCTTCAAAGCTCTATCCCAAATTTCTTAAATTGTATTTTCCGCACTTGAGGTTCATTTAAATATCCTTGTTTCTTTGATGCCATATTTACACACATACACATATTTTTATTGGAACAGGTATGCCAAAAAAACAACAACTACCATATTATTGAGAATTTTATTTAGTTTGCTATTTTGTTCATTCTTGAGGATCATGATCATTTTTACTATATTTTTAGTTTTATATCTACATAACTTCTCCTAAACGGCTGGACTGATCTGGAAAATTTAAGTGTATACTTGACAACTCAAGTATACACTTACTCGAACCCGGTAGATAGCGTCGTGAGCGCTTTTTCATGAAAAACAATTTGCATAACAATTGGCAACATTGACAACATTTCAAAATTGGAATAATATAGACTGTTAAAAAATTGAAGTATTTAAACTGGTCTAAAAATAATAATTAATAATAATAATTTTGATATGGAAAGAGCAGAACACCACGCGGGATGAAGTCGCGCTGGGCCAGCTAGTTATAGTAGGTATAATAATCGCATGCTCCTTGCTAGTCCCTATCTAGAAGTTCAGTTTCAAAATGTGGCTGATTTCGTCCTCAACATTTGGTTTGGTGCATTTGCAGCCGGCCGCTGACAAACACCAGCACAACGTTCTTCGTAATGTAGCTTCGTGTAATAGCGCACAGTGATTTTCTTTTCTTAACTGGCTAGCGCCATCGACGATCTCTGCTAAGCTAAACCCCAAAATGGTCATGTCTTGTTGCCCTGCGAGATATCACTCACAGAGATTGTAATAATACGGCTGAGTTCCTACGTAATGCAGTACGTTGCAGTAGCAGACTGAATTTTTGCCGTAGTAGTTTCCTTTCAGCACGGAAGTTTATTATTGTCAACGCAATAATCTGCAATGTTTCGGTGTGTTTACAGTATTTACTGTGTGGCTATATAGAAACTGCCAATTTCAATGTAAAAGGGTAGGGATACTGTTGAAATCGAGGAATAAAGTTACGGAAAATAAGGAAATTTGGAAAAAGGGAATAATAGGATCTATTGGTTCGATTTATCTGGATTTATCGCTTACGGGAAAGGCAAAGGGACCTAGCCCATACAGCCAAGTCTTCCTTTATGAACTGTAATGCAAAAATATGTCCCAGCTTTAGGGACTCTGCTGAAAATATAATGTTCAATAACGCTTATTTCAAGGCTGCAGCTATTTCATGTTTTCAGTGGTCCTCGGCAAAAGTTTCGTCAAACATGTGAAGTATGCTAATTTGGTAGACGCTCTACATTCTCGCCTATTAGTGATGTAAAATGCGTCGATAGGTATGATATCGATTCATCGGTGTAATATCGCTAACCAGGTACTTTCTGCTGCTGGTCAAGTGTACCCCGAACCTATTACGGGAAAAAGCACTAGAAACATAAATATAAAATCAATACATCGGTCATCGGATACATCAATATTTTTTCTGCGTAGCAGAACTGTATATAAAAAACTGTCTGTGTATGCATATTGTACATTTTGTTGGTAGTCGGTAAATTTACTTCTTTGCAAATTTTGTACATTTTTGGATTGACCTAAGATTTTTGACTATAAAGAATCACACTGATGTGATTCAGCACAAGGCGAGATGACAACAAATAATCGAACGAATATCTCTACTTAGTCTATAAAATAGGCGAGACATGCCAAACATGCACGGATATACACGAATACTCTCTCTACATTCTCGTGATCCCGCGGAATGACGAACATGAATGCTATAGATATATTGCGTGGATTGTCGATTTACATACCTATAAAATATTTTTATAGGTATGTAAAAATATTTATCAGTTACTTAGTCTAATGTTTTCAATTTCTTGTTTTTGAGGATGTGACGACCCACCGACATGATGGTAATGAATTTTGTAACGTTACGTCTTTTAGGAGAATGACGAAAGCCAAGCCAAATAATTAGGAGTGAAAAGGAAACAAGAAAATTCATTCGGTGTTTTAAATTTTTGTGGTTAGATTTCAACCGTCGGGGTGGCTTGAGCGGGTGCGACCACTGCACCTAAAGGGGCCGCTGAGGCCGGGGCGACTGGAGGCGTCAGGACGGCCGGGGCGGGTGCGGCGGCGGCGGCTTCGGCGGCTTCGGCGGCGGCAGCGGCGGCGGCGGTGGCGGCGGTAGCGGCGGCGGTGGCGGCGGCGGCGGCGGCGGCGGCGGCGGCGGCGGTGGCGGCGTCGTTTGCCTGTTGATTATAGGAAATTGAAATATAATTACTATAATATGATCGAGCAGGACATTATCAGGGGTAGACTACGAGTCTCGCAAACATTTTCAGTGGGGGTTTTACGTAGAAAGTTTGAAATGTGAAATGACATTTTGGCTCCTGTACCGAGGAGTATTGTTCCATATGAATAGAAAGAAAAATAATTAAATTTATCTTCAGAATTATAAAATATATACATAGCCGCGAGGTCCTCCGCTGCCTCGGCCGCCACGATTGCGGTCGCCCCTGCCGCGGCCGCGCCTGTTACGGCCTCTGTAGCCCCGGCCCCAGTGGGACCCGGGACAAAACGGGCATTCACAATACTGTGGATATAGATTGCTTACGTTAGATATATTATATAGTCACATCAATTATTCCAGTGAAATAATTACGAAAGCAAAAATGACGGAAGTTATAACAAGTGTCACATTCGCAAAATCACGCTGTAATATGCAGCGAATGACTAGCAGTACCGTAGTGTGATAAAACGTTCGCCTGGTATCCTAACCCTACCCCTACCCTTAGCCTACAGTGCAATACAGTACCCTACTTCTACTTACAGTACCATAGGCCTAGCTCTAGGTCAACATTCTGGTCCAGATTCCGGAGCTGGACCGAAATTTGACTATACATAGATACTATAATAGTAGTAATAAACTGTAAATCAATAAATAAACTGCTAAGGGTGCTGCTAAAACCACTTCATCCTAGTAGTATGCTTTGATTTATAATTACGTACTTACAAGTAACATCTCCAGCTTCCTGCAGATCTGTGAATATGGAAAGTTTGGTTAGTTTAACTTTTAAAGTTGTAGATAAATAAGAAAAACAATCTGGCCTACCCCATACGGTATGGGCATGAATGTGTACCTATGTATGTTTCTTTAAACCAATGAGGTGGCAAACAAGTTTACGGCTGCCTAATGGTAATAGTACACAGTCTAGGTATAAAGAAATAAGAAGCCCATTGTAGAGGTTTTGTATCATACATTTTTCTATCGCGCGCGTATAATGATGAGACCTGTCAGAATGAGCTTCTACGACTTTGAGGTCCAATGAAGTACCAAAATGTACAATAAGATAGGCAATAGACTTGCAGAAAAATATTGATGTATCTATTTTAGACGAACACTTTTTGATGCCTACCATATTCCTCCTACTAAACTAGAACACTTTTTGATGCCTACCATATCCCTCCTACTAAACAAGAATTGCGAGAATGAGAGGTGAGAGTCGAATGGGTTCGATCAGTCTCAGGGATAATCAATATTTTAAAAACATCGATGTTGACATAGATAAATATCGAAATAATAAATAATAATAATAAATATTCGTGGACAAATTCACATAGCGCAATCTAGCCCCAAACTAAGCAAAGCTTGTACTATGGGTGCTAAAACAACTGATATACTACTTAAATACTTTTTAAATACATATTTTTTAAAATTCATCATTTCAATTTCTGCCCGGTCGGGAATCGAACTCGGGACCTCTTGCGTGCATGTTGACCATTGAACCACTCAGGTCGTCAAATGAAACATCGATGTCTAAATAAAAACAACGATGTTTATCCGCTAAACATCGATGTATGTCTATCGTCCCTATCGGCATTCGGCAAGCAAATGCACGTATGCACAGATTCCACTCGCTCGGTAGGGTTTGGGTAGTAAGTCCATGGTAGAGAGTATAGTGCGCTCTATGTCCATGTGTTCTCTTGTTGTCAGGCTTGCCAGATTGGGGGTTTATTTCGCAATTCTGGGGAAAAAATTTACACCTGGGGAAAAACTGGGGAAACAGAATATTTGGGGAATCTTTTAGGGAAAAAAAGTCATAGGGGAAATATTCAGCCCCCTGCAAGTAACAATAAGTTCAATAGCGAAAACGTCTACTGAACAGTTGACGAAGACTTGTGAAATTTGTTTGGTGAAGTTTAAGTACCGTTCATTTATTTATAAAAAACGAAGAAATAATGTATTAATTGTTTGTTAATTGCACCTACTTATTTGTTTATTGCACGAAATCAAGTTTAGGGTTTTTTTCTGAAAAAGGTATCTGTTTGGGGAAAAATAATTATGAAATTGGGGAAATATGAGAAAACACACCTGGCAACCCTGCTTGTTGTATTCTAACTGTGACAGATTCCTTCCAACCATCCATCTCCAAGGTTTCCCGTTTTGTTTCGTAATTTTCGTGTGTGCAATTTACTGAATATTATCTAGAACTTTACCCAAAACTATATGGCGAACACACAATACAGCTAGTTGCACAATTTGGCTAAATTGACAAATTGTTCCAGTTTTCTGGCCTATCTTGAATGGCCCAGCCAATCTAATATCCAGCTTGTGCCCATCCATAGGTTTAAATGTACAAAATATATGATTTATATGAAAACAAAAATAAAGCCAGCATCAAAATCTATCAATAAACAATAGCCCAAATAAATTAAATACTTAGTCCACCAATAAGGAAGTAAACAGTTTTGAGAATCATTCATCACTATTACTCCAGATGTACTCCAGACATTAAAGCATGAATAGTTTGAATAGCAACAGCAAAGACATCAGATTTCCACAAGAAGAAGAAGCTATTAAATACAAAAATAGCCTA
This sequence comes from Blastobasis lacticolella, assembly GCA_905147135.1. Classification (NCBI taxonomy): domain Eukaryota; kingdom Metazoa; phylum Arthropoda; class Insecta; order Lepidoptera; family Blastobasidae; genus Blastobasis; species Blastobasis lacticolella. The sequence continues at coordinate 19,930,244 of LR990043.1, read as the reverse complement.
ATCCACTAAAAATATATTGATTAAGGTTTATCTGGAGCATCAGACGACAGAGGATAAAAGAGGTGGGAGACTTTCGAAATTTGGTGCTGGAGAACAATGAAAAGCATTATTATTATTATTCATGAACAGACAGGCAGTTGGAACAACTGATATGTCTGTATCTCATTATCCTCAACCCATTGACATTCTCAATTAATTATGATTTTATTTAATAATTATTAAATTTCATTTCCTTTGGAACTTAGCTCAAGAAATTGTCTTAGGAAGGCAACCACTTTAATTTTTGTCTGCATTATGGATGTTCACTGACTTCACTAATAGTTACTTCATACTGGTTCTGCACATGAATTATTGCCTTGTTGTGTGGATATTTATGATTGTTTAGAACAATAAAATAATCATGGGTTAAGCAGATCAGGTAATTACTGCAGCAGAGTGACTGATATTTACTAGCCGGGGAACCAGACCAGATTGGATCATGGTTACACATTCTATCGTCTGAGTATGCAGATTTCATTGCAATGTTTTCCCTCACCATAAGAGCATCAATGTGTTCCACTAATGCACATTTTTTTACCACTGAGGCGGCAAACAAGCTTACGGCCTGCCTGATGGTAAACAGTCACCGCAGCCTATGGATGTTTGCAATACCAGGGGCATCACCCACGTGTCGCTGACCCTGTAAAAACCTTTTTATCCTTTTCTTAAAGAACTCCATGTTGTACTCTCCAGGGAAAACCTCTCCAGGTAGTTCATTCCACAACCTTAGTGGGAAAAAGTTCCTTTGGCACACACTGCACAGCAACTGCACAGTTTGTGTGGATGAACTCCATGATGGTGGCAAGCAGTGCAATGATAGAATGTAGCTGTAGGCATCATGTCAAACAGTTCTTCAGAACAAACACCATTGTACAAGCGGTAGAACACACAAAGGGAGGCGAAATCCCTCCGCTGACTCAGCAGCTCAATACCACTTGTGTGCATAGTATCATCGACAATTCTCACAGAGCGCTTTTGGATTGAGTCACAAGGACCAAGCTGATATGTCGGTGCTCCTGCGCATAGATGGTAGCAATACTCCAAATGGGGTCTGACTTAAGCCTTGTAAAGGAGAAACTATTGCCCCGGCGTGAAGAATTGCTTTGTTCTGTTATGCACACCCAGACACTGTACCACAGTAATGTAACTACATATCTCACTTTCTATATGTCAGTAATCTTACTGAGAATGAGAAATTGAACCTTTCCATGCCTCTTGGCCAGGTTGCTGGGATAAAATAATCAAAATATGACAGGTAAAACTATGGTGGTGTGGAAACCAGTGTACTTTTTTAGTTAGTTTCTCTTCTTCATCTTTTTATGACAAGCAGTAGGAAAACAGGGCAACCTGAGGGAAAGTGGTTACAGCTGTCTATGATCAATAGCATCACCCATGCCTTCGGTACTCCATCAAAACCGACAAGAACATAATAAATACTTACTCAATAATAATTATGTTCTTGTCGTAGGTAATAATTATTGAGTTCACCTTAATGGACCATGGAGAATTCGTATTTACATAATATTTTGTCTCATACAATTAATTTTTTTTAGTTAAGGCAAACAAGCAAGCACCTACATGATTAACACCACCTCTGTAATATTAACGTTTGGCTGGCTGCAGTTTGCTGTAAGGTGGAGAGTGCAGTTGGGCCTTACCTTACTTCTTAAAGTTCCTCAGTACCTGTATTGTCCCAGTAAGTATTATTAGTAAAGTTACAGAAATTGTTTTATAAATTTCGAGGGTGATTCTGGCGTGCAGCCTGGACTTGATAAAAAGTAGCCTGTGTCTTATTCCAGATCCTTATCTAGCTACCTACCAAGTTTCATCCAAATCCGTTCATCCGTTTTGGCTTGAGAAACAAACACACACACACACACATATACATACAAACTCACATTTATAATATTAGTAGGCTGTAATAATGTTTGTCACATGTATATCATTACTTAATGACATTATTACTAAGGAGCATCGGTGGCCGAATGGTTATCTGACTCATAAGCGAGAGGTACTCGTGTTCATGTACCAATGACTTCTTTTCTGTATTAGTACATTAGTTGAATGCTAACTGATACTCTAATGGGAAAAAAAACGTCGTGATTAAACATTCAGTCCCCTGAATGTGGTACCATGATGCAATCTGGTCAGGTTCCACTGGTAGCAGAGTTATTAAATGAGTTACCAAATACTGAGTCAAAGTCAAGACGGACCCCGTGCCCTCGTGAGCAAGAGCACCACCGGGACATTAACGCCAACATTATTTTTGTTGCAGGACTAAGTACCTGAAATAAATAACATTTAATTTATGTTCACAGTGTTGAGAGCCCTTAGTGATGGAATTGGAAGCGCCAGGACAGTGTGGACAAAATTACAATCCTGAATCCCAATAGAAGAAATTCAATAATTAATATTCAATGCTCACCAGTAAGCATTGAATATTAATTAAGATATACACAACACAGATACGGAAAGCTGACCCTGGGAGCAGCCGGGATTGACCGTCCGGATGATGATGATGATGATGATGATATTCACCACACAAACAATGAAAGCATTGCATTGGACAGTGTGTATTGGCGCTCATTAGTGCGGAGCGGAGCAGAGATCTATGCCCAGCATTGGACTAGTATAGGCTGATGTTTATGATGATGAGGAGGTATCTATGCCTATGCAGAAGTTACTTTGTGAGTATGTATTAAAAAAAAAAGAATTAGCTACTTTAATCTAACACCCATAACACAAGCTTTGCTTCCTAGCATATTTATTTATAACCTCCCCTTTCGTGAGAGAGGCCTTGAGTCCTGCAGTAGACTGCTATGGGTTGTGATGATTAATAGGAACATGTAATATTAGTTAGTTTGACATTGATTAAACTTGCATGTTGTAACTTATGACTATGTTTTTACAGTGTGTGGTAGAACCCATGAAATATAACGAGATGATATTAAGCATGCGTGCGTTGCGGCATCGGCGATAGTTAGTTCGGGTGGCACTCGAGCTGTCGGTGACGGAAGCGCCGCGCCGAGCAACGGCAGGCTAGCAGCGCTGAGACAATGCGAGACCTATCTACACTGAGTTTACCGGCCTTAAGGCCGAGGGCAAGGAAGGCCGTCGCAAAGATGTCGCTGGCTCAGGGCTCTTGTCTACGCGTAAAATCTAGCCGAATGTTATCCAAATCTGTTAAGCGGTTTCGGTGAGGAAAAGATGCCATATGGACAGCTCTATAATAGTAACTACTTTCGCATTCGTAATATTAAGGTTGCATTTTAATGTATTTAACATAATGTTTTAAAATGTGTTTCAATATTTGTTGTGATGTGTTATTTCACATATCATTTTGTTATTAATAAAAGTCATATGTAATCAGTTTGAGTGTAATTTTAATAATAGCTAATTAGATAGACTTAACTACTTACTAGAGCTAAAACAATTATGAAAAATAGCATAAAATAGCTAGGTTTTGCAATCAACATGTTAAAGAAAACCAATTGTATACCCCTATATACAAATTTATATAATGTTGTATGTAACAAATTAATATAATGTTCCCAGGTTTCATCAAAATTTTCTATCCAAATCTGTTCAGCGGTTTAGGTGTGGAATTGCCACATTTTTATTTATTCGATGGGCATTTGACCGACATCTCATCTGATGGGAAGCTATGTGATGATGATTGTGATATGAAGCGTCCCATTCCATTTATTATATTAATTGCTACTACTTTCCTTTGTTACTCTCACATTTTTAGGGTTGTAAATTACAATGCATTTCAAAATGCATGTGCATAGCCCTTCCACCCTTTTATTATTTCTAAAATGCCTCATTCTAGCTGATAGAATCCAGCACTGAAACTGTAAAAGTAGTGACACCCTCCAAGCTGGATATAGAAAACCAGACCAGGAGAGAGACATGCAGCAGGCAGATGTGCAAAGGATAAATGAAGAAAATATATATTGTGCATAGGGTTAGATATTTATTATATCATACAGAATTAGCATAGTATAGTATAGTATTAGCACAATACCTATTACATAAAATACTATACCTTCAAAGAGTAAAATAAACTAATATATAAAAACAATTAAAATCTTAGGTATACATTTATCACTCGAATGCATGAAGCGTCGCCTCCGCAGAACGTCTTTGGTCGCCTTTTAAATCACTGGAACCCTTCCACCACCCCCTTCAGCCAGTAGTCTTCCACTATGAAGAAAGTTAAACTCTCATATGGTACTGCTTGGTGAGGAGGATGTGCTCCACTCACACCGTCCTTCGCGATCACTGGGTAATGAAGATTATGATTCTAGTCACAGACACTTAAAGCTATCTAAATCAGGAAATGGGCAGTAGCATTTACTGTACCATGGTTTTAATAGTATGATGGTGAATGTAGAAGAAACTGGGCTGAGAAAATACTATTTCTAATGTAACATAATGAATTCTAGTTTTTCACTTTGTTTGTAGTTTCTGTTTATGTATTTGTATTTGCCACCCACTTTATCAATATCAATTGATAAACTTCCACTAGATCTTTAAAGGATGTCACTGTAATCCGAGATCCTGTCCTGTTCCAGTGGCATATTGTGAGTTGTCTTTAATCCTTGACATCAGGCCTCAATAGGTATAAACGACACTGTGATCCGAGATCCTATAAGCACTAGTCCCGTTCCAATGCCATATATGGTCAGTGTTGCCCTTTGGTGGTAGTGTTTCGCACCCCGTTACAATGGGGTGATCGTTGGAGTTGGCGCCTTCTTAACGCCCCCTGAGGTCAAGCGCACCGCGTGGACCAACGTTGGGTGAAGCCCGGCAAACGACCACGCGTAGGGGCGCCTTCCAGGCGCGGTATATTGCCGAAGTGGGGGCAGCTACAGACGTCGCAGGCGCCGCGGCAAGCCTTTTCGGAATCCGGAGGTCTCTTCAGGTGGTGGACCCGCGGGACAGTTTCTCAATTAATTCCAATAAAGTTGCGTTATTTGTTTAGCAGCAGGGGAATCCCTCTTCCTCAAGGTCTCAATGCTATTCGTTTGAATTCATTTCATGTCGTACAGTAATCTGTGTGTCGTACTACATGTGATGGCACAGATGGCACCAAAACCACAGACCGAAGCTTGAGCAAACCAACCAATCGTCAACGTCATGAGAGGGTTGACAGTGATTAGTATCTGTCACTGCCTGCACTGCGAAATCGGCACTGAGTTTCTATTTGTACATCGTACACTTGGTCTTTTCGTTTTAAAACATTCGTCCAACGCGCTATTTACACCGACGAACACCGTTTCTTTACTATTGTAACGGCTATTTACACCTATTAAATGAATAAAAGAACGAATGGATATATGTATTGAATGAACGATTAAATTGAAAAGACCAAGTGTACGATGTACATATAGCGACGGCCTACGTGAATACGTGCGGCTGAGCGACAAAACAACAAACCAAACAAAAAATGACATTTGTACAAAAAGCCTATTTATGATGAAATTGTTTTATCGAGTGATTTTTACGTTTATCGGGTAAAGAAAGAACAAAAAAATATGGAAGCGGTTCCAAAACTTCCGATGATCAGTTTCGAACTGAAAGTCAGTTCGGAACATACACATTTTGGGCCGAAACTCAAGCAGGTACGTAGAACTCATAATCATTCTCACATTCTGATAATATTTTTTGCAGATCCTTTGTTTCTTAGCCTTATTTCATTTACAGTATATTGCTGAAGCATACAGAGAAGACCCAGATAGTTATGGCAATGAGATCCACCAACTGGAAGGCCTCAGATCTACCGCCGTGAGGCCCTCCATTGATTCTTCAGGCCTGAACACTATGATCAGATATTTCTGCCAACTTCGGGCGATGCAAAGTCGCTTTCCAATGGCGAAAGGTCAACCTGTTGCATGTACTTTTTCTTGGTAAGTAATTGGATTACCTTACTGACACATACAGTATTGATTTGTTATTCCTTCCCACCAATGAGTCATAATGAGATTTCTAAATATTTGCGTTTTCTTCTTGTTGCTTTCTTTCTATAATATTTATGTTCTAATCAAACAGATGTTTATTATTATGATCCTTCCTTAACCCTCATATTTTGAATACACAATTGATGTAAAATAGGTATTTTCAATGTTTATATTATGTTTCAACTACAGGAAAGATGTCTATGCGAACATGCCATGCCAATTAGCTGATATCAGATTTGAGATGGCTTGCATTTTGTACAACATTGGTGCGATACACACACAGTTGGCTGCATCAGAGCCACGTACAACCCCAGACAGTCTGAAGGCATCTTGCACGCACTATCAGAATGCAGCATGGGCATTCATGTACTTGCGAGAACACTACCCTCAGCCACCTGGTGTAGATGTGTCTACAGATATAATGAGACTGCTGCAAGAGATATGTTTTGCCCAAGCTCAAGAGTGCATTCTTGACAAGAGTATACAGGATACAAGGAAACCCAGTGTTGTCGGTTGGTATTTATGTGTTTAACTTATTGACTATTTTTGTGTACAAATTTAAACTTAACACTTTCGCTGCTGCTGATGCAATTTATTTGCTCGATATCGGTGTTACACGTGTACACATGACTCATCTGGCTGGTCTATTTAATACTCCCGCTATGATAATTAGCAATTCTGTAGCCTCTTTAGTATTTGAGTTAGCAGGGAAAGAGTTAATTCATTTAAAATTTGTAAATCTCTTACAATATAAAACATTATTCTTATGGAATCCTTTATATTGGAAATACAGGTGCTGTAGCTACACAAGTGCAGTATTTCTACCGCAATTCACTAGCAATGCTTGGACCATCGACGGGCTCCGATAACATTCATGAGATAATCGGCACAAAGCTCTATAACTACTGGCACAGATATCTATCTTTCAAACAGTCCTACATTGGATGTGTTGTGTGTCTTTATCAAGGTATGTCAAGATAATATTTATTTTCTTGAATGGATTCTGTGAACTAATCACAAATCAAGAATATCATCTCTTTTCATTTGATGTCTCTTTGTTCTAAATAGTTAATATTTTGTTTAGTGTTTTCTGGATGAACTCTATTGTATGATAAATGAAATTTTTTTTATACTAGTTTTATTATAATTAAATTTAACATTAAATATTGCGACTTTATCATCAGGCAATTGTCATCTCTTTGTTCTATAATTAGAAATTATTAGTATTTAGTGGAATAATAAAGTAATATACAAGTAGTAGCATGTAGCATTTCAGCAGTCAACATTGTATTCATGTTGTAGGTTTGAATGCTGAAGAACAACAGAAATTTGGAGAACGTGTAGCTTTCTACCAACTTGCTGTGGACAAATTGAATGAAGCCAGAAAACTGGCCAAATACATAGAACCAACTCCAATCACTAACGAAGCCATAACATTCACCAATGATGTAGTTGAAGGCAAGAGAAAAGCAGCTAAAAATGAGAATGAGTTTATTTATCATGAGGAAGTGCCAGACAAGGACCTTCTTACAGATCTCAAGCCGGTTTGCCTAGTCAAGCCTTTGCCAATTAATTTTAATGATCCTGAGGTAAGAATCTTTATGAAAATGTTATATATAAAATTTTGTAACTTGTCCATAGGCTGTGGTGACTTGTTTGCCACCTCAAAATTGCATATATAAAAAAAATTGAGTAATTATATTATTTGTAATCATTAATACTGTCCACAAAACACAGATATCCGGTCCTGACATCTTTTCCCGACTGGTTCCGATCGGAGCCCATGAGGCATCCTCAGTCTATTCCGAGGAGAAGGCTAAGCTACTTCGACAAGTTGGTGCTCAGATTGACTCTAAGAACACAGAGCTGACGGAGTTCATGTCTTCTCTGCAATTGGATCAACTGGAAGTGCTAGACTCTGATCAGAAGTAAGTTTATGGCATTTTTTTACACCTTTCTTATGTATGATCGGACTACAGTGATAGATGACTAAGCTCCTTAATTATATCATAAATAATAATGAAAATCAATTTATCTTCTTACCTAGAAATAATAATTTATAATACTAATTCAGGATTGTTATTAGAATAATACTCTGCCCTGTAGTCAGGCGTCTTTATCTATAATTGTATCAGGGCATTGCCATTTGTTTGTTGATTTTGGATGTGAGTCAAAGATAAGTGATAATGTATATCGTCTGAAATTTATTTTTGTGCTTGTTTTGTTTTTTTTGTATGCACAAATGAAAACAAGGTAATATCAAATCTCGGCATCTTTTGTGCGGATGGATAAGACCGGTGAGGGAAAATGTAGTGGAGAAGACAGACTGTAACAAGATTCAATTTCACATTTTAAAAGTATGTTCTGGGTTTCCTATTAGGTACCTTTGCATACGAGTAGCCTGATATTTCGACGCACTTGTGCTGTAATTGCCCATGGATCATGGTCAGGGCGGACTCCGGAAATATGTTACATTATTTCAACGCGCCATCATTTTCTAAGTCTGCCATTGTGACGTTTTAATTATATTTCATTATCCATTTATGCCCAGTTACAATATTAAGAAAGCCATTATCCATCAAAAAATATGAGCCAATCAACTCAATCAACTAAAGTTCTCGTTGTAAGTAAACGAAATCGATGATTTTACCGGTAACGGTTCGTTTGATATAAGAACAGGTGAACAAGGCGTCAAACAACGCCTATGAAGCGTAACGCGTAAAACTAAAAAACTAGTACCATTAAAAAATAACATTGTCCTCTACCAGAATCCCACAAGAGATAGTGGACCGCTGTGCTGCGATGAACGCCAAGAGTGACGTCATACCTTCGCTCGTGGACTCCATGAACTCGCTCGCCGAGATCATAACTGATGTGGAACATGCGCTGGGAGAGATCAAAGAGCTCATACAGGTAGGGTTACTTGTAATGTGCATAGGCTGTTTGCCACCTTAATAGTATAAAAAATAAAGATTATTGCATGCAAGATTTGTGCATTAATGTATAATTAAAGGCGCAAGAAATCCACTATTATGATATCTATACTAACACTCATATGGTCGAAATTAATCTAAAGCACATTGGCGCAATCTCTCTTTCTTATTGTTAAATCTCGTTTCACAGGAAGAGACTCAAAGCGAGAAAGACTATCAGAAAGTGATGGGCCCGCGCCCTCCATCCATAGTTCAGACAGAGCTCTCCCGGGAGTACCATAAGTACCAAGAGGCCCACGCCAGGACCAACGAGAGCAACCAGGTGTTGCATAAAGCGATGACACTGCACATAGCCAACCTGAGACTGTTGGCGCAACCGCTGGACGTGCTGGGAAGTAAAATACCCTGCATTGAGAATATTGGTGAGTAGATTGATGATTAATTTAAATCTTTAAATGTGAAATTGTTGTTTTGTAACTGTCACCATGGCTAAAATCCAACTGAATTATCTACTTCGAGAATATGACTTCGAATTGTTAGGGTCAATTCAAGCTTCGCGTGTCTTTTTTATGTTCGAAGAAATATGAGCATTACTTTGTTGAGATAAGGGGGAATTTGTCATATTCATTTTTAGATAATTCGCTTCAATGCGCTTCGGCTTTGCGCTAGAATGAATCGGCCCTCGACAACTGTTTCCATGTTCCACTAGTGCCACCTAAAGATCATTCGCGATAATAAAATTGTGAGTCATCGTTCCAGCCTCGGCGGTTGGAATAAACAGCAAATACTAGACAAGGCTGCTAAGCAATGGGATTATCCTCAACCTATTGACAGAATTTTTACTCCACTGTGAAAACACATTTACTCACTATTTTCTTAACGCGAATGGACTATAGTGGAATTTTCCCACTTTGTAGTCTGGCTATAACGGCTAAGAACTCCGCTCGCTCGGTTCGCAGAGGGCTTAGACCGCACCCTCGACAACTGTTTTCACGTTCCACAAGTTCCACCTACTGCAATTTTCCCACCTTGTACTCCGCCAATCACGTCTTGACTGAACCCCGCCCTCTCCACAAAGGGCCTAGACCGCGCCACGATGGGCGAGATGCGTCGCGTAGTGGGCAAGGCGCGCGAGATGCAATCGCAACGTCTTCGCTACTGCGAAAGCTGCGGGATGCGCTCATAGCTCCTACCGTTTCATTAGATAATTGTAGATAATTGGCTTCAATGCGCTTCGGCTTTGCGCTAGCACGAATCGACCCTCGATAACTGTTTTCACGTTCCACTAGTGCCACCTAGTGGCATTTTCCCACAAGCTTATAGTCCACCAATCACGACTTTACTAAACCCCGCCCGCTCGTTCCACAGAGGGCCTAGACCGCGCCACGATGGTCGAGATGCGTCGCGTGGTTGGCAAGGCCCGCGAGATGCAATTGCAACGCTCCTCGCTACTGCGAAAACTACGCGATGCACTCACAGCTGATGACATCACGGCGCGGCTGCTGGCGAGACCCAATGACCCGCCTGACAGGGTTTTCGCCGAGGAGCTGGAGAAGCATACACCTACGGTGAGTAACGAGGACTCGGCTCGCGTTTTTTACAGACGAGACCGTCACAGAAATCTAAAATAAACCTTATATAGCATAGCGTCGTTTTTGTCGGGAGGAACTGCGGAGGCGCGTTGCCTTCTGACAAAAACGACGCTATGCGTTATAACTAGAAGGCTTTTTTATTATCCACCACCGCCGCACGTCTTCTGTATAAAGATGACACACAGAGCGTCGTCTCTTACGTCGCATACGTAAATACAAAGTCGAATTTAAATGATCTGCAACGTTTATCAACTTGTTATACATATTGGCCGTGTGGTGTCCGGCAGAGTAGAATAGAACCAACCCCTTACACTCATGGGTGTCGTACAAGGCGACTAATGTTTTCGAGGCAAATGATCAAGAGTCTCCGTAGTCTGGAAAATGGGCAGCAGCATTTTCCATTGTTATATTTAAACACTGCGATCTCCAACCCGCCTGCCAAGCGTGGAGATTATGGCAATAACCTCCCCATTCGTGGGAGAGGCCCGAAGTCCTGCAGTGGACTGTTACGGGCTGTGATGAATGAATGAATGAATACATATTCTAGAATTTATTAGAGATGTCTTTGAAAAGTACCACATCATCTGAGAGGACTATAACTACTCCCTACCCACCGAAATACTTATGTTTTTTTTGTTATACCACTAAGGTGGCAAACAAGCTTGCGGCCTGCGTGATGGTAAGCAGTCATCGCAGCCTATGGACGTTTGAAATACCAGGGGCATCACCCACGCGTTGCCGACCCCTTAAAAACCTTTTAACCCCTTTCTTGAAGAACTCCATGTTGTACTCTCCAGGGAAAACATATGTATTTTCTTAGTCGCCTCATGCCTAGTTTACAGCTGGTGAAGCACATATATATATATATGTCATAATCTATCACGTCTATCATCATCTGAGCGATCAATCGTGGCTTCTGTCAGATCACTCGCATCTGACTCGGCGATGTGAGGTGCTGTCCTGAATAGCAACGGTCGTGCGACGGGCGATTTTGAGGTCTCCTATTGGCCAGGTGACGTCCGACGTTGTGAATTAGAACAGCGCCTCAAAGCATCGCTTCTTGGGCTCCTATGGGACCTCTTTTCTGATACCGGAAGGTACCTAAACTTTAGGAAATACATGACCAAACCAGCTTCTAATCCAACGCGACTATCCCCAGGTGAAAATAATCGAGCAGAACCTAGCGGCGCAGGAGAACATAATCAACCGGCTGACGGCGCTCTACGCCGAGTACGGGGACTCGCGGCGGCTGCTCACGGAAGTACTGCGCAAACGCGAGGCACTCATCAACGGTGAGTCAACACATACACACATAAAGCTCACGCCTGTGTCCCACATGTGGGGTAGGCGGAGACTAGGGTGGCGAGGTGAGTTAAGTTAAAGTTCACAGAAATACAATTTAACAAAATACATTTATGAAAATTGGGCCGCGGGCCGTATATAGTATTAGCGCTGAGTTAGTCAAGTTTTCACAAATGCCATCTTAGTTTGGCTATAGTTCATTTGCGATAACAAAATAGTGAGTCATTGATGTCCGCCGGCCTAGCTCCGCATCTCGACCAATCGGGTCCCGGCAAATTAGAGAGCTAAGTTCATAGTGACCAATTTAGTGCAGAATAAACAGCAAAGACTAAACTGACTTCTAAGCAAATGTTGATTTTTATCCGTTAATAAACTTACACCCGGTTTCTGAAACGCTTGTCAACGAAAAAATTACGTAACAACTTGTTAATCTCTGATTAAATGCAGTTTGGGTTTCTGAAAAGGCCAATTGACAGTTTGTTAACAGTGTGTCAACGGATTGTCAAATTTCCAATTAACGGCCGATTAATGTAATTTTGGGATTCCGTAAAGCTTTTTCTCTTGTTAACTGTATGTTATCGTCTTGTTATTTTAATTAGCGAAAATCCAATTAACAGATTGTCAAGAAAAATTATATCCGATTTTCCTGGTCTAGGTCTTGGTCCTGGCCCTGGTCCAGGTCCAGGTCCAAGTCAAAGTCCAGGTCTAGGGTCCAGGTTCTGGTCCAGGACCATGAACAAAACTGGAACAGGTATCTGAACCGATGCCAGGACCAGGACGTACGTACATCTCTTTTTTTTTTTTATGTCATACGGTAGACAAACAGGCAAGCGGGCCACCTGATGGAAAGTGGTCACCACTGCCTATAGACATTAGCAACACCAAGAGTATCGCTAATGCGTTGCCCACCTCTATAACACGTTGCTCTGGCAGCAAAAAGCAAATGCCACTCCACTGCCAAAGCCACGGTTCCCCAAATCCCCACCCCATGGAGCACTGGAAACCTTACTCACCGGCAGAAACACAATACTATTTAAAAGAGTATTATTTAGCTGCGATATTCTGTAAGGTGGAGGTACTTCCCCAGTCGGGCGGCTCCAATTCGAACGAGATACCCCGCTATGCCCTACCTCTCTTGACTATACATGGATATGAGATTGGCCATGAAACAGAACCAAGACCTGGACCTGGTCTTGGTCTTGGGCCCGAACAAGGACCTTGATCACAATTTGAGCTTGAACCAGAACCAGAACCTAGACCAGTGCCAGCACATAGACCATAAACGTTAGCTGGACCAGGACCTGGACGTTGGAAATTCGTTACTGCCCGTCTCTGTAAATATATTTGCATCACACTCGCGCGGTTCAAGGACGCGACTCTGTGCGAGTGTGATGCAAATATATTTGAATCAATACGTATACGAAAACGGTAGGTCAATGTACGAATTTCCATCTACTGAACGTCTTTTCGAACGGTTTTGCTATTGCTAGACATTGATTTGAGCAGATTTTTGGTAATTCTTGTGGTTAACGATAGCGTCGGTAGCTGGGCGGTTGAGTATCCAATTCATAAGCGAGAGGTACCGGGTTCGAATTTCGGTGCGGCCATGTACCTAGGACTCTTTTCTGAGTTATGTGCATTAGTTGAATTCTAACCGATGCTCTTACGGTGAGGGAAAACATCGCAATGAAACCTGCAAATTCAGGCAACTGAATTTGTAACCATGATCCAATCTGGTCAGGTTCCCCAGGTAGCAGGGTCACGGAGGTCAGATAGTAGTCGCTCCATTGTAATTACCTGATCGCTAAATCCTGGATCATGGTCAAGGCGGACCCCGGGCCCTCGTTCTGGAGAGCACAACCGGGACATTAACGCCAAGATGATCTTTTTTATTCTTGTGGTTAGCGAGAACGGGGGTCTAAAAAGGCTACATTAGCGTTTCAAATTATGATTCATATTAGAGTGCCATAAACTTATCTGATTTGGTGGCCAAAACTGGTACTAAGTGATGCCATTTTGAATTGTGACATGGTGTTGATGAATCATAATTTGAAACGCTAATGTAGCCTTTCTAGACCCCCTGATTATTACCTAAAGTGGGCAGCACTTTTGCACCTCTTGGCGTAAACATAAACTAATCTAATTTATAGACTGTGAGAATGAAAATAAAAATTGTTTTCTAGCAACGTAGACATTGTATGCCACACAATAAGTAGATGACCCACTTTTTTGCATCTTTTAACTGTAGAGATCAAAGACGTCACAGCCGTGTAAATCTGGCACATTCCAGATCCCGGTTCCCGCTGAACCCACACTGTATTTCGGGATAAATTATAGTCTGTGTTTTTCTACGCTACAAACTATTGCAAAATTTTATCAAAATTAGTTTTTGCGTGAAAGAGTAACAAACATCCATTCATCCTTAAAAACTTTCGCCATTATAACATTAGTAAGATAAGATTTTCAAATGCTATCTCTCCGTTTATACACCGATAACACCTCCCCCGCTCCCACACAGCGCTGGTGACCTCGTACGACTCGTACGCGGAGCTGCTGGGCAAGTCCCAGAAGGGGCTCGAGTTCTACCGGAAGCTGCGCGGCTCGCTGCGGGCGCTCTCGCAGCGGCTGCGCGCGGCGTGCCAGGTGCAGCAGGAGGAGCGCCAGGAGGCCCACAGCCACCTCGCCAGGAAGGCCGGCAAGGGTGAGTGGAGGCTCTCGCAGCGGCTGCGTGCGGCGTGCCAGGTGCAGCAGGAGGAGCGCCAGGAGGCCCACAGCCACCTCGCCAGGAAGGCCGGCAAGGGTGAGTGGAGGCTCTCGCAGCGGCTGCGTGCGGCGTGCCAGGTGCAGCAGGAGGAGCGCCAGGAGGCCCACAGCCACCTCGCCAGGAAGGCCGGCAAGGGTGAGTGGAGGCTCTCGCAGCGGCTGCGTGCGGCGTGCCAGGTGCAGCAGGAGGAGCGCCAGGAGGCCCACAGCCACCTCGCCAGGAAGGCCGGCAAGGGTGAGTGGAGGCTCTCGCAGCGGCTGCGTGCGGCGTGCCAGGTGCAGCAGGAGGAGCGCCAGGAGGCCCACAGCCACCTCGCCAGGAAGGCCGGCAAGGGTGAGTGGAGGCTCTCGCAGCGGCTGCGTGCGGCGTGCCAGGTGCAGCAGGAGGAGCGCCAGGAGGCCCACAGCCACCTCGCCAGGAAGGCCGGCAAGGGTGAGTGGAGGCTCTCGCAGCGGCTGCGTGCGGCGTGCCAGGTGCAGCAGGAGGAGCGCCAGGAGGCCCACAGCCACCTCGCCAGGAAGGCCGGCAAGGGTGAGTGGAGGCTCTCGCAGCGGCTGCGCGCGGCGTGCCAGGTGCAGCAGGAGGAGCGCCAGGAGGCCCACAGCCACCTCGCCAGGAAGGCCGGCAAGGGTGAGTGGAGGCTCTCGCAGCGGCTGCGCGCGGCGTGCCAGGTGCAGCAGGAGGAGCGCCAGGAGGCCCACAGCCACCTCGCCAGGAAGGCCGGCAAGGGTGAGTGGAGGCTCTCGCAGCGGCTGCGCGCGGCGTGCCAGGTGCAGCAGGAGGAGCGCCAGGAGGCCCACAGCCACCTCGCCAGGAAGGCCGGCAAGGGTGAGTGGAGGCTCTCGCAGCGGCTGCGCGCGGCGTGCCAGGTGCAGCAGGAGGAGCGCCAGGAGGCCCACAGCCACCTCGCCAGGAAGGCCGGCAAGGGTGAGTGGAGGCTCTCGCAGCGGCTGCGCGCGGCGTGCCAGGTGCAGCAGGAGGAGCGCCAGGAGGCCCACAGCCACCTCGCCAGGAAGGCCGGCAAGGGTGAGTGGAGGCTCTCGCAGCGGCTGCGCGCGGCGTGCCAGGTGCAGCAGGAGGAGCGCCAGGAGGCCCACAGCCACCTCGCCAGGAAGGCCGGCAAGGGTGAGTGGAGGCTCTCGCAGCGGCTGCGCGCGGCGTGCCAGGTGCAGCAGGAGGAGCGCCAGGAGGCCCACAGCCACCTCGCCAGGAAGGCCGGCAAGGGTGAGTGGAGGCTCCTGTCTTCAGTTTTCTTACTACTTAGTGTTTGTAAGTAGAGACAAAAGGTCGCCAGCTACAAGAAGGGAAATATGGGTACGTATAAGCATCGACCTTAATAGGCTTTTGCACGTCAAGGCCTGGTTCTTTTAAAACTGTGGCTACGTTCGACAACATACACCCGAGGAGAGTCAAAACTTTTTAGCAAGTCGCCAGCTACCTTGCTAGAAAGGGGAAAAAACGTATGTGGAGGCACTTACCTAGTGTTTTTAAGTGACAAGCGATTTTCTATACTTACTGTCCACAGGATAGAGGCAGCTTTTGCTCAACAATTTAAACGTTATTGACAGGTCTAAGTGAGGATAACTTGGTCAAGATTTTCATCGTCGAGTCCAGGCATACGACTAATCGTGTTAAATATTTGTATAGTTTTGTCCTCTATCCATTACATTTCCCACACAAAACACTGACATTGTTTCCCCGGCCATTTAGCGGCGGCGACCCCGGTGCCGACCACGTCAGCGGCTACCCCGGAGCTGCCGCCGGCGCCCCCGGTCGGCGGCAGTATGAAGCTGAAGGACTACCTGCCCTACATGAAGAATAGGGGCGCTAGGAACAACATGCCGCAAGGTAACTGCCGTATATTTATTTATTTAAAACTTTATGCATATTACAGTACAAAGGCGGACTTAAAGCTACGTAGCGGATATTATGTCGCTCACGTATTCGTGTCACAACTACGCCCATGAATTTAATCAGCGGAGAGGACATGTGCTATTTTTAGTACAATATGCGAAGAATTTACCAATATGGAACTAGCTTTCTGCAGTGGTGTTTCCAGACCATTACGAAATTGAAATCTTAAAATAAACGAGTGTATACCTATCTCAAAGGCTGCAAACGCATTGGGTGTTGCTGGTGTCAATGGGCGGCGGTGACACTTTCCGTCAGGTGACCCCTCTCTCTGTTATAAAAAAGAAAATCGTCGTACGATAACATTTGCATTCGGCGACACTTACCTCTTCCCCCTACGACAACATTCCCATTCGGCGACGCTACCTTTCCCCTACGACGACATTACCATTCGGCGACGCTACCTTTCCCCTACGACGACATTACCATTCGGCGACGCCACCTCTCTCCCTACGACGACATTATCATTCGGCGACGTTTACCTCTCCCCCTACGACGACATTCACATTAGGCGACGCTACCTCTCTCCCTACGACGACAATATCATTCGGCGACGTTTACCTCTCCCCCTACGACGACATTATCATTCGGCGACGTTTACCTCTCCCCCTACGACGACATTCCCATTCGGCGACGCTTACCTTTCCCCCTACGACGACATTACCATTCGGCGACGCTTACCTCTCCCCCTACGACGACATTACCATTTGGCGACGCTTACCTCTCCCCCTACGACGACATTCCCATTCGGCGACGCTTACCTTTCCTCTTACGACGACATTCGCATTCGGCGACGCTTACCTCTCCCCCTACGACGACATTCCCATTCGGCGACGCTTACCTTTCCTCCTACGACGACATTCACATTCGGCGACGCTACTTTTCCCCCTATTACGACATTCCCATTCGGCGACACTTACCTCTCCCCCCTACGACGACATTCCCATTCGGCGACGCTTACCTCTCCCCCTGCGACGACATTCCCCTTCGGCGACGCTTACCTTTCCCCCTACGACGACATTACAATTCGGCGGCGCCTACCTCTCTCCCTACGACGATATTCCCATTCGGCGACGCTTACCTTTCCCCCTACGACGACATTACAATTCGGCGACGCCTACCTCTCTCCCTACGACGATATTCCCATTCGGCGACGCTTACCTTTCCCCCTACGACGACATTACAATTCGGCGACGCCTACCTCTCTCCCTACGACGACATTACCATTCGGCGACGCTTACCTCTCCCCCTACGACGACATTACCATTCGACGTCGCTGATCTCTCCCCCTATGACGACATTACCATTCGGCGACGCATACCTCTCCCCCATACAACGACATTCCCATTCGGCGACGCTTACCTTTCCCCCTACGACGACATTACAATTCGGCGACGCCTACCTCTCTCCCTACGACGACATTACCATTCGGCGACGCTTACCTCTCCCCCTACGACGACATTACCATTCGACGTCGCTGATCTCTCCCCCTATGACGACATTACCATTCGGCGACGCATACCTCTCCCCCATACAACGACATTCCCATTCGGCGACGCTTACCTTTCCCCCTACGACGACATTCACATTCGGCGACGCTTACCTTTTCCCTCTACGACGACATTCGCATTCGGCGACGCTTACCTCCCCCGCCCCCCCCTACGTCGACATTAGCATTCGGCGACGCTTACCTCTCCCCCTACTACGATATTCGCATTCGGCGACGCTTACTACGTCCCCCTATCATGACATTCCTATTCTACAACGCTTAGCTCTCCCCCCTACGTTGACATTCGCAGTCGGCACTGGCGACGCTCACCTCTCCCCCCGCTGCATATCGGTGCAAGTGCTTAGAACAAAAAGTACTGATTCGCCCTCCGCTTATAGGTCCCTTCGTGCTCAATTGGTACCGATGATTTCCCTTCTTTGTAATACACACATCTTTTGCTGCTATCTAATGTATTCTATCTTTGACTATTGCACCGCCTGCCATCGCTTTATTCAAAATATTCTTTGCAGCGCAAGTGGACCCAGTGGTGCACGATACGTACTACCCCGAAGCTATTTATCCCGGTGCCATCAGACCCGCCCCCGTGGGCTCTGAAGGTAAGACTATTGTTGTATAACCTAACCGACCAAAAAAGAAGTTTGAACGGCCCCCCTTTTTTCGTCGGGGGTTAAAAATGGAATGCCTATCGGCGAACGCTAACACAGCCGGCTTGGGGGCGGTTCTCGCACTGTTGTGACAGCGATTTTTTGGCACTCGATTTCGACATTATCTGTAGCCACAATATAGTAATAATATACCGTCACGGGGTGCCAATCGGCTCCCGAGACCGTTCAACCGGTAGCCGCAAATCGGTATAAATATACAATGAGCATATGTAAGAGATATTCCATATTAAATCCCCCAACCATTCCATTTCCGATCCATTAAAGGAATGCTCAGGATTGTTGACAATAACTTTTGAGATTTTAATTACTTTTTAATAGAGATAATGTCGAATTCGAAATGTTGCAGCACGAGAATCTGTCCCAGGGCAATTCCAAACGTTAACTGGGCGCTCTAGCACTACCAGTTTTTCACATAAGGAAGATAATGGCCTCCTCTCTCAAACTAGAGACACACCTAAATTATCCAATTTAATTTTCTAGCTACAGACCCGACGCAGTTGCCGGACGGCGTAATGCCAGGGATGGCCAACCCGTACGCGCGGTATGGCTCCCCAATGTTGCCGGCCGAGGCCGAGCAGTACGCGGCCCCCAGCTACGCCTACCCTGCCACCAGCAAGGCCTTTGACAAGCCGGACGATACTTACGGATACTCGGCGTACACGCCACAGTTCTCGACGCCAATCGCCGACCCGCAGTACTCCAACCCTTACTACTCGAGTACTCAAAACAACAAGATGGTCGTAACGGACTCGCAAAGCATGCCGTACGGGAACGTGAACGTCCCAAATAGCCAATACAATCCGTACGATCAATACGGCGCTCATAGCACCCAAATGGCGACCGTGCCGGAACAGCTACCGACAATGTCGACTTACAACCCCGGGAACCAAGCGAACGCAGACCTAGCCAACAGCTTCGCTCAGATGAACGTTGGGAACGTGCCAAAGGCGGACGTGCCGATGCAGTATCCGAACGATTACTACCAGAATTTCTACAGCAACTACCCGATGTCGACGTCCAACGTGCCCACGTACAGTCACGCGGCACAGAATTCCAATACCACCACAGCACCGGCCCAGGTGCCATCCGAATACGCCGCCCTGCAGTACCCCTACACGAACGATTCCGCCGCGCAATTCGTTGGCACGTCCCAGGCGGCCACCTCGTACGACCTCGCCCAGAATACTACAAACATTTACTTGCCCGGGCAGTCGAATGCGAATCCAGTATCAAACGCCTACAGTCTGTCGGACCCACAGTACAGCTACGGCCAGCATTACGACCAGGGGTACACGATATACACGAACACGGAAAGTGCGACTACCTCCACAACCAACATGATGACTGTCCCGGCCCCATCGTCCGTGAGCCATCCCCCGCTACCCAACGACCAAGCCAGTGGTCAAACCAACATGGCGCAGTTCGACGCCATCGACCAACCGATCAAATCCCACGTGACAGGCGAAGCTCTGACCTACCAGGGCTACCAGAACTACGACCGACCCACGATGAACTTCTCGAACACCGACTCCAACGTCAACTACAACCAGAGCGAGGCTAACTTCCCGAACAACCCGCAGAACTACCAGGTGGCGGTGAGCACCTATGGCGATCAACCGACCCCTCACAGTCAAAGCTATCAGAACCACCCCGGCTACTCTTACAACTTACAATCGGGCGGTTACGACTACAACTACGGGTCGCATAATTCGCAAATGTCTCAGCAGCAAGCTTGGCCTGCGCATGGGACGTATACCAGTGCGGGCGCCTGTGAGACTGTGCAGTCTCCTTCGGAACAGGTCGCAGTGACCCCAGGGAACTCCCAGCCCAAAGATCAAACTTACTACAACGCCCCCTATGGGTACCTCACGCATACTAACCAGTCGAATACGGTAGCGCAGGACCCGGCGGGCGTCCCCACCAACTATGGTGCCGACGTAAATCAGTCGACCTATATGCAGTCCGGCCAGCGAGGTGTTAGTGTCACTTTTACCAGTAATCCTGATCAAGGTAAGGGAAAATAATATGTTTATCCACTCGTATAGACGTAGAGATAGCGTAGGAAATGTCACGTAATTTTATTTAAGATCCCGCGCGATTTTCACCCGTAACTTGACTTACATTCGGCTATCCCGCGGGATTTATAGAAAATAGAATAATCCTCCTTTCTTTGAAGTTGAATACAATACTCAATTACACTGGGAAAGAAAGTAACTTCCTATTCGTAAGAGTATTCCTAAAATTTGTTCGAAATTTTCGATGCTATCTCCTAGTGTAGGTCATAATTCTGTTTACCTAACCAGTATAAAATGTCTTACCCTTTTACTTTGTGTTCATTATTCACTAATTGTATTTTACGTTACTTGCATTTATATTCTTACAGTACGTAATATACACTCAAAGCCAACTTCTACTTACATTTTCCCTGTAATCTTCTTTCTGCATATTTATGTAATCCTATGTATCTTCTGTTATAATATGTATGTGCAGTATTAACAATAAACAAATTTATCACTAACAAGTATTTTATTTATTCATTCGACTCGTACTTTCGCAGTGTCGTCGCCGGTAGAGAACGTCACTGAGCCCAATTTTAACCAAAACACAGAGGCTGCGAACGATCAAACTCCAAGTGTTGCCAATAATCCAACTCCAAGTGAGACCAAGGAGGTAGAAAAGCCAGTTAAAGTGGAGAAAACAGCGTCGACAAACACTCTGGTGCCTGAATCAAAACCTGAGCCGACGGCGTTCGATTTGCTGCTAGATATCGATTTCTCTGTCGTACAGAAACCTTTGATGCCCGAGATCAAAGTGCCTCAAGTGTCCGAGAGTGCTATAGCAAAGAGACCAGTAGCGTCCAAAGTTGAAGAAGTTGTGAAGCCGAAAGTGAAGGAGGAAGTGATAGAGAGGCCCGCGAAGATCGATCTCTTTACGGATGCGATAATGATGAACAAATTCACCCAGGAAGTGAAGAAACTGCAGCAACTGACAGACTCGTTGACCAACCGGGCGGCCGGCGGACTCACCGTTTTGGACGCCAAATGGAAACTGTTCCAGGATACGCAGGTAATTCTCTATTACTTAACTGGAATTAGTTGAGGTATGGAATAAATCCATTGTAAGTTTTGAAGTGCAACTAATAAATCATCATCTTGACGCGAGGGACCGGGGTCGGCCTTGACCATGATCCAGGATTCTGTGATCTGTGATGATCTGATCCATCTGACCTCTGTGATCCTCTTATCAGGGGAACTTGACTAGATTGGATTACGGTTTCATATTGAGTCACCTGAATCTGCAGGTTATCTCACGATGTTTTCTCTCATCGTAAGAACATAGGCAGTACAGTAGGCAGTACCTACCTACCCAAACCTGTATAAGAGGAGTTAATATTGCTATGCGTGTCCATAGATATGCCAGCTCATCTTATACTGGTTTTTAGGTAAAAAGTCTATATTATATTTTATTTTATTTTAGATAAGTAGGTACAGTAATAGACAACCAGTTATCATCTTATATCTAACAGCTCTAGCTATATGGCCGCACTGGGTATCGAATTCGATATAACAGTTATGGACCAAGTGATTTATCTATGCTTTATTTATGATGCCTGGGAAATATCAATAATGACAATTCAAATTGGGCAATGCAATAATACTGCAATGCAATTAATATAAAGTTCATTATTTATCACATTGTCCGGTCATTATGAATGAAAACTGTTGGGCAACCTGGTAATTAAGATACATTAATAAACAAATTGACCTGGTTGCACTCCAAATAGCTGTTTGTTGCGCCAGCTTTTAAAATTCCACTCCGAAAAATTGTAGATGGTTCTGGCACTCGCTGGCTCTATACAAACCAACACGCTCGTCGCTTCGCTTTTCGCAACCTAACCCCCCTGTGACAGAACGACATTTTTGATAGATTAGATTTTTTGACAAATGTTCAATCCCAAAAAGTCGCTGGCACTGTCCTAATTGGCAACAATTGTATGACCGTGGTCGTGTGACGGGCGGTTTTGAGGTCTCCTATTGGTGGGCGATTTCCGTCGTACGACCGCTGCCAATTACAACACCGCCTTTGCCCAATAAATGACGGGCATTATTAATAATGCCCGGTCAATTTAATAATTTCTATAGTTTTATTACATGGTCTGTTCATATTGCCCAACCATTATAAATGAAATACCACGTAATGCCCTATTAATCACATGGTCCATAACATAACCATTTACTTACATTGTAAATATAAAAATAAAAAACGCTGCCCATTTTCCTGCCTACGGAGACTCCAGAACTTTAGCCTCAAAAATATAAATCACCTTGTATGACGCCGGGCACCACTTCTTGAACTTTTATTTGTAAATACAAACAATGTGTCATTTCAGCAAAAAGAGAAGTCGGTAAGATCCACCTCGATTGGCACGGAACACAGCAGCGGGAATGCGCTCACTGAAGTGATACCATTCGACGATTCAAGAGTGACCCTCGCTTCGGACCCTGACGCTTATATCAATGCCACGCACTATAAGGTGAGTATAATTTATTTATATTTCAGATTCAGTATTACAATAAGTGGGGGAATAGGAGACAGCTATTTTAAAAAGTAAAAAGTGTAGTTCTGCGTGCCTCACTAGATGGCGCTGTTTAGACAGGATTCTCAAGTATTTTATTTGTAACGGAAGTTACTCGGAAAGGTGTTTCGGGAAAATATTCTTAGTTTTCGTACCTTTCTGAGAAGAAAGCGATAAATGTCTACATGTAATACATCTAACGGTCTCGTTTTTAATTAATTTTTGGGAATCGGGGCTATTTAACGCTATCTATTATAATTATTTCAACTAAATTTATTTTTAACCAGCTTTCAGAAAATCTTTAGAGGCTTCTGAACTAAATTTATCTCCCAAACTTTTGTCTACAATATAAGAAAAAGCGATAAAAGCTATGTGTCTTCTATTTGTGCACCACTCAGTTTCTTTTTCCAGCAATTGGCACCGTGGTGCATTCCCTTGATTATATCGAAGACGCCGGCGGAAGAAGAGTTCATCGTATTCTGGAAAGCCGTGCTGGAGAACAAAATTACGTGTATGGTGTGTCTGCTTAGCGAAATCGAGGTGAGTTTTCACAATTTACTTTTAATTGGGTTTGACATGGTATGCTCACAAAATGGCGGCACCGGCGAGCAAGGGCCCTGTCAAAATAGCGCCGTTTTTTTGGCTTTAATCCAACTGTCTACTTTGAGCGTGTAATTCTGACTGCAGCCTCAACAACCTCACGCTCCTAGCGCCACCTAGTAGAATGAATGGTTTTTCTATTTTGATTTTTCTGATTTGGCGACTTAAATGGTTCAGTTGGTTAACATGCCGGTCGCCACGCAGAGGTCCGGGGTTCGATTCCCGGCCGAGCAGAAATTAAAATTCTTAGGTTAAGGATGTAATGGGGCTCCGATTGAATTACTGTCTATGTCTAAATAATGATTATTAATTTCTGTTACGGTCTGGGTGTATGTATGTATTTAAAAGTGTTTAAGTAGTATACCGGTTATCTAGCACCCATAGTACAAACTTTGCTTAGTTTGGGGCAAAATGGCGCTGTGTCAATTTCTTTCTCGATTATTTATTTATTCATCTAACATTGTCCCACCACAGATGCAAGGCAGCACATACTGGCCCACGGGCATCGGGCAGCCACTAGAGTTGGACGGCGTCACCGTGTCCCTAGAAGAGGTGGTGTGCACCGTGCACTGGACCGAGCGCCGGCTGGCTGTAGCTGCCGGGCCCACGGTGTTCCATGTCACGCATTATCAGATCAACGTGTATCCTGCCAAGTGAGTGGTAGCATTAGGGTAATAAAGCGTAGGGCCTCCCTGTAGGCTAATTACGTGACACTGTTGTCAACATTTCTCTGATTTCAATGATGGAAATTGTTACTTTGGCGATTACGTATGATCGATTTAATAGTTTCAGTTTATTACAATGGAACTTTGTTAGCAACTGTACCCATGAAATCGGGTATATTGGGTAGGGGAAAGGAATACGGTACGGATAGGGAAGGGGTAGGGTGTATGGGAAGTGCTCATTATGGGAAGCTGTGTTATATATTCACTAAGACTGACGGTAGCAGCCTGATACTACCCGCAAATTTGTTTATATCGTAAAGGCAATGTTTCTTCCACAACTTACTTTAAAAATGTGTGATAATAACCGCGATAGTTTACACCAATCCCCTCCCCACAGGATGGTATGCTCCCCGCTAGTCTTACTAGCGGACAAGGTGCTATCGTCCACGTACGCGGGCCAGAACCCTCTTCGGGGCGCGTGGATACAATGCTCTGCGGGTGGCGGCCGCAGCGCCGGGTTCGCGTTGCTAATAGCAGCAGAGTGCCAGCTGAGGGCTGGACAGGTGGAGCTGTGTAGTGAGTATACACCATGTTAATGGAAGATTTTCCGAGAACCGCTTAAAAAGAAAAAATAGTTCTAATAATTATAATAGATGGCGTTGATTAAACACTATTCTCAAACTAAATGAAATTAAGACCGTTTGATGTATGACAAATTTACACTCTTTGCGCTTTCTTCTCAAAAAAGCTTTTCACTGAACACCTTTCCGAGTAACTTCGGTTACCGAATTCAATACTTGAGAATCCTGTCTAGACAACGCCATCTAGTGAGGCACGCCGAATTGAACTTTTTACTTTTTAATGTAGATGTCTGAAAACCCCTATTACATGTTAGACAAGCAAAGGGTCTACTGAGTAGTTTAGAAGTACTCCGTTGGCATGTTCCACATTAGTCCTGCTAGCAGATGCATCCACGCACAACTTTTGGCCACAGTGTGTCAATGAGGGTTTTCACAATTTCAGATGGCGCTAGTGAGTCGTAAGGCCTGTTGTCAAAATCCTGTCTTGCAACAACAGAAACAACTGCTGTAAAATGACGAATCGATTCTAGCCAATGACACTTTATTTTGACAGAAGACCTTACGTCGCTGTAACGCCATCTCGTGGATTTTAGTATCGCAAAACCATTCAGATTTGCACAGAATGTCACACGTCTGACCCCCTGTTTGCAGCCACCACATCTATGTGGCAGATTGTCATGTCTTGTTTAAGCATAATAATTAAACAACCAACTAATCATTAGAGATGTAACGGATATCCGGCCACTATCCGGTATCCGGCCTATCCGGCCATAATTTACTATCCGGCCGGATACCGGATAATGCGTTAGTATCCGGCCGGATACCGGATAGTAAAAAATGTATCAAAAGCCCATAACAGTGATTTTGCTCATCGGAAATATATGCCCTTCTGTAGCAGTCGAGTCGTATTAAAACGTTTAAAAACCATAAATATTAATCAAAGAACTATTGATTATGTCGGCATCGGCACCTATTCTACTCGTATCGTTCATTTGGTAGGTTAGCAAACAATTTTTATAGATTTCTGGTCTTTTCTTGCACTATGCCTTTTCCATTAGCTGGAGTCAGCTCTCCTTGTCTGCTTCCCGTGCTTCCTCAATTTCTTTCTATTTTGAGCAGTAGCAGCGTCAATAATATTGTCCTTCTGGTCCCGTTGGTCCGTCAGCCAGGTGGCGTGTCTTCCGCGTCAGCCAGTCGTCGTCGCCAAATTGAGGGCTACTTGCACTAAGGTTATCTTTGGGGCGGCAGAGTACATGCTCACACCATCGCATTGAGTTTACTTACATTTTCTCGGGCATAGGTGTGACTTTGCAACTTCCACGAGTGTGGACATTACGTACTTTGCCCAACAGGGTGACACCCGCTGATCAGCATAAATACGCATTTTTGTCGTGTGTGGCTAATGTGTAAGCCCGTATTTTGAAACTATCAATGCGTATAAGGGCGGAAGAATTGTTCAGTTCAACGTTCAAATTATTCACATTAAACGAAAACTTTAAATTACGTAAACACATGCAGTCGTACAAACGCCGCGATTACAGCTTGTACAAACTTGTTCAGAGACCTGACCTGTAAATATCCGGCCGCCGGATATCCGGCTATCCAGCTAGGAGGCTGGCCGGATATCCGGTATCCGGCCAAACAACTATCCGTTTCATCTCTACTAATCATTATTAACACAAACATTGTTCAAACAACTTTCAAAATATGTGCCTAAAAAATTTACATTTATTCATTTATTCTGATCCATTCGTTCTACTCACCTTTCTTGTCACTGACCAAGCCTCATTCCCCAGATATGCTAGACGCGGCCTGCATAAAGCTGTGCAAGCATCGCACCAACGTCCTGGAAGACACCAAGTACTTGGCGGACGCGTACCGCACTGTGCTGTTCTACGCGCAAGGCGTTCTGTGCTCCGGTAAGTCTAAGATCCATTCTATGCCTTGTAAATTGTTTTAGTGATAATTGGTATAATTCTAATCGGTGGCCGCTTTCCATTACGTGGACCGTCCGTGTGCCTCCCTAGACAATAATAAAAATAATTATGAATTTAATCACCTTTTGTACATTTTCATCACAACCCATAACAGTCCACTGCAGGATTAAGGCCTCTCCCACGAAAAGGAAGGTAATTGCCATAATCTCCACGCTTGGCAGGCGGGTTGGAGATCGCAGTGTTGTAAATATAACAATGGAAAACGCTGCTGCCCATTTTCCAGTCTACGGAGACTCTCAAGATCTTTTGCCTCGAAAACATTAGTCGCCTTGGACGACACCCACGAGTGTAAGGGGTTGGTGCTATTCTACTCTGCCGGACACCACTCGGCTTTTGTACATTGCACCCGGTTGTGAATTACTCATCTTCAGGCAATGATTTTCAATTCAAAATCATAATGTTTAATATTAAAAATACATAGTCTCTCCATTTAAAATATCCTACAATATTTTATTTCTCTCGTCGGCAACCAAGCTAAACTGAGCCCTATCCCCAGGCACTACGATGTTCAACGGCGAAGCGGTGACGGCGGCCGCGGCGCCCCTCCCCGCGCCAGCACAGCCCCCCACTCCCACCGGGAACAATCAGAAAGTGCAGAAATTCTCCAGAGAGTCCTTCGAGGAGATGAAACAGTCCCCGGGCCTGAAAAGCGGGGACATGAAGGACCCCCTCAACTTCTTAGACCCCCTGTGGAGTCTCAAGAAAAAGTGACCTAATCAATTGTAATTTGATGCCTTATTTTTCGTATCGTATGTATTGGGTAGCTTTTCTACGGGCGTGTCGTGATTTTTTTTTTATTGTGATCGTAATTTTTTTTAGTTTGTCGGAAAAAGGCGTCCTGTAGAAAGCGTTAGCAGTAGCGATGTATGGAATTACGGTGCATTTTTGTGTATTGGCGTGTGTCGTTCTGTGTTGTCCAAAAAATATTGATACAGGGTTCTACAATCAGCTGCAGAGAGAACGAACAGGCTTGTTATTCTCGTGAATAAGAAAAAGTAAGAAGAAACAAATTAAAACCCTGTATTAAAATATTTTTACGGATAAGATGATTCAACTTCAAAGCGAAATTTCTTTTCCTTTATCTATCCCAAATGAACAATATTGCTTGTTTTTTATGTAAATGAAATATTGACAATGTTCCGACTATCGGTTGTAAAAGGCAAAAAGAAAAATAAAAATCAGTAAAATTTAAATCTACACAATGCATCATTATTAAAGACTTATAAATACATTTTTATTAACTTAATATTGGCTAGGGATTAGAATACGCATCCGTTTTTGCGCCATAGATACATAATTAAATAATAAAATGTAAAACCTAGCAAAGAAAGTATTGATATATTGCATTTCACCGTAATGGTCTCTGTTAATACAGGGACAATACAAAATAACTGCACTTGTTAGAGCATCAGAAAGATACATAGTGAATTCATAGTATATACGTATATAATTCATTCAAGTCATTAATAACATGTCACATATTAAGGGTGGCTTGCACCAAATTGTTAAACGAATTTAAGCTGATACTTGGACAAAAAACTTCATACGAAAGCCTTCAACTTCATTTTTAAACGTGTTTAAGAGTTTGATGCAAGCGGGCTAAGTTACGGGATTATCCCAGTAGATATTATGCATTGATAATTATTGCGCTATAATTACTCTAATGGAACAAGCAACCTATGCATTCCTAGACTTCACAAATGTAAATTAGTTTTAATAATATTATTGTTGACACTAACCACTAACATCACATTGCACTTATAAAGATTAGTAATTTAAATAAGAACGAACTTTATTATGGTTATGATATATTATAAAATTATGGTATGTAAAAAGTTAATTGTATAAACTCGAGGCGTTTTGCTGTTTTAGTATTACATGTAACGTTTTTGTAGCGTATTCAATAAAGTGAACTGGACTGAAGCCAGTGGTTTTATTATGTTTCAGTGTGATGAGAAAGCCAACAGTTGGGAGTGAACTGGTCATAACATAACTTTAGTATATCTATACTCGGAGATGAAATTCATGATAAAAATAATAAAATAATCATCTTGGCGTTAACGTCCCGGTTGTGCTCTCGCGCACGAGGGCCCGGGGTCCACCTTGACCATGATCCAGGATTTGGCAGGTCAGGTAATTACAGTGGAGCGACTGCCATCTGACTTCCAAGACCCTGGAAGGAACCTGGGAACCTGGCCTGATTGGATCATGGTTACACATCCAGTCGCCTGAATGTGTAGGTTTCATCACGATATTTTCCCTCACCGTAAGATGAAAAATAAACCCAAGGTGTGGATAATTTAAAATTGAAATATTGATAAAAATCATCACATTAAATCGTATGAATGTTTAAAAACAACCTCTATTTTAAATAATCCAATCGATTGACTCATAATTCATTATCTATTTTAAATAAGTCATTCGCGGTCACGGCGCATTTTGAAGGATCAACTCGTCCCACTACCACATTCTCATATTAGTATTTTTTTCTGTATGGGTATCCTCTTTGGTAGCGCAACCAAGTGGCCACCACGTGAGGGTATCTCAGTGTCACCACTGGTAAACTTGAGAAAAAAAAATAGTTGACCCGTTTCAGTTTGACGGAGTGGAAAGATTCTGAGTTGGCTATCACTGAGTTAGTACACAGCAGGGGTGTTGCGAATATCCTCATCCGCATCCGCAATAATGCAGATATGCATCCGTGTCCTCCTCAGCATAAATGATTGCGGATCTTTTGCGGATGCAGATGTGAAATAACTGTCCTCTCTATTGGTGGGGCGTCAACCGAAGCGAATTTAAAATATTGTCAAGTTTCGCAGTCAGGTATTTTTGTCGCCTCCACCAGCAAGTGTTTTGAACGAACAACTTTTTAGCGGGGCAGTTTGAAATTACGAACCTTTAAGAAACAGACTAACCTGAAAATGCAGCAACCGGGCAGCAACATCGATTTTTATTAAATATAACGCTCCAATTTTTTTTATTTGAGTACCAAAATAGTAGTAGTGCCGGTTGTGTCAGTTATTTCTATTTTATATCTCTGTATTTTTTATTGTGTGCAATAAATGGTTAAATAAATAAATATAGATAAATGACCTACATTTTAATTTGTTTATTAACAAAAGTTAAGTATTTCTTAAAAATATTTGAAATCCGCATCCGCGGGTGTGAACCTTTTGACATCCGTATCCGCATCCGCATTCGCGGATGTCTTAAAATCCTGCATTCGCACCATCCCGGGTACACAGCATACGAGTTTCAAGAAAAAACTTACGTTTCTTTCTCTACGGAACTTTACGCAACTATAGTAGCCTATTTATCAATAGATGACTTCTTTTCCAGCTATAGTCAAGTCACTGATGGAAAGTTTGTGATGCCTTCATGTAACTTCAGTCCACAAAGAGATAATTTGGTAAAAGCAGTCTCGATCCTGAGTGCCATTCGATCCCGCTTATTTGATGACGAGCTTGTCGCACCAGGGACCCTGGGAGGGGCTCCACTGCTTTTGTTTTTACTTATGTTGGACTTTATTTGACCTCTATATACTGGTTTTTACGTGCAGTAGGTATTCTACTGATATGACTGTCATTAATTGTTTGCAGCTATTGAAACAAACTATGGATGTGCGATTTTATCTGGACATGAAGGCCGTTGATAAGAGACTACGGCATCAACTGTGGTTCAGACTGTACCTATAATACAGATAGGCCGTTTATATATAGTTATCACTTCAGATAAGTAATTTGCTATCTTGATAAGATATCCCCGTGTCCCTAAGGGTCAAACCAGTTGGGAATAGGGAACTGGGAAGCGTTTCCGGTTTCAGGAGTTGGACAATCCTAGGTTGGCGCGGCCGGCGTGGCGCTCGGCGCGGCAGTCTCGGCCCAGCCGCCGCCACGCTCGCCCGCACGTTCACGCCGCTCGTATCCGCACGCCGCGCACGCGCGCTCGCGATCGCACCCGACGACGAATCAAAATATTCACCGACAAAATCCTAGCCACCCACTTTGCGAACGAAAACATTATGACAGTGACGTTTCGGGGGAAGTGACAATAACACGCCGATCTATTTTGTATTTTGCTATGGCCTTTTGATATCCTCGCGAGATTGATCAAAATTTTCAGTGAAGTGAAGAGTTCTGGGTGTCGAGAATCTGCTTGTGGGTGTGTCGTGTGGTGTGGACCGTAGTGTGGAGGATCGATTGTGTGGTGTCGCGCCCCGGTGTGATGGTCTGGTCGGCGCCCGACGGGTAGGCGATGAGGCCGCGATGATACGCAAGCAGGGGTCCCGCGGGGCCGCGGCGGGTGCCGAGGTGGCGCTCGACGCGGCGGAGTGCATCAACCTGCAGCAGATCCTGCAGGCGTTCAACTCGACCATCAGCGAGGAGCACGCGTGGGCGCTCTGCTACCAGGCCGCGCGCTGCTTCCAGAAGTGCCTGGCGGACGGAGACCCCTGCTACCTCGTCACCGAGCCACGACATGTGCTGCTGCACCGCGAGGGGTTTGTGCATCCGGCCACGCTGCTCAAGCCTGGAGGTATGCAACTTTATTAATTCCCAGCTGTTTGCCTGTGCGGGTCACGTTCCAATACAGTTTGTCGTTTCGCGTTTCCCGCAGTAGGCAAGCCCACGTAGATCTATACGTAGAACTTTTAGATTTTTCTGAATTATTATTTCTAATTGCCGGCTTTTGCATATATTCTGACCCTAACAGTATATCTCGTGACCGACATGACGTCCCTGACCCATAGTGTAACTAAGTCGCCTAAGTCGCTAAGAAAACGGGTACGTTTATCGGTATCGTGACTTCTAAGAGTGTTGACCTCAAATCAACAATTGCATATACAGGGATCCAACTAATAAGAAATTCCCAAACTTAGCTTACTCAACTATATAGTGATTTAATTACCTAATACTGATTGATTATTATCGTTTTGGGCCAATTGCGTCTAGTGTCCTATCTCGGAGTTATCACGCACGTTGTGACGAAGTGAGTGGCCCTTATCATAAATGCTTAATTGAAAATTGGTACCCATACACATATACAATTTTTAATGAAGTACCTATATCCATATAAATAAAAGACATCAACGGGTGCCTCTTTCTCGCGTTGAACTCTTTTGTATGGGTGAATAGATTGTTATTGTGTATATTCTAGACTAGTCGTACAATACATTCTGTTATATTATAATCTGAGCCATCTGAGGCACTATTGTAATGTAATCATTTAAAAAAATCTTTAAATTCAGGAAGGTAAGGTATATAGCTACTAATACCGATTTTGCAAATAATACGGGATAGCAAAGTTTTATAAGTACGTACTATGTATTTCGCTTTCAGCACAGGTGGGAACAAACTAAGCTATACAAGATTAGCCTAACTTAATGTTCCAAGAACAGCAACGTAAAATTCGCTTGAAACAGCTACGTAACTTCGTAATCCATAAATGTGTTTATCGATTATTTAAATTTAATTAAGTGTGTACCCAACCTATTATTAATAGGTTGGGTACGCGAGGCAGTCCCAAGCAATACCTTTAATTACTGCTTGATGTAATTAGGTGTGTCACATGTTATTAGTAGGTTTGTAATTGAACTGTGGTTTCCCGTCGTCTGTTTAAAATTATGCGACGAATTTTAATGCGCATTTCAACAATAGATATAGCTGTATCATTCGGGAATCTTAGTTTATACATTACAAACAAATCATCACTCATTATAATATTAGTGAGTGAGTTCAATTATAATTTACTAGTTACCCGGCGCGACTTCGTTCGCTTACACCTACTTTACCCCTACCTACCTTGTTTTCTTGCTTACAAACCTTCCTCTTGAATCACTCTATCTATTGTTGAAAACCGCATTAAAATCCGTTGCGTAGTTTAAAAGATCTAAGCGTATATATATATTATATACAGATACATATGGCGGTCGGAAAGCGATTTTGTTTGTATAGATAGATAAAATAAATACACGGTTAATATACCTACTCAATACTCTGAATATACGCAGATACTAAAAAATTTAAATATATAATATGTATCACCTACTTATACGACTTTGAGTAGGTCCTAACCCAACCATACAGTGAAATCTCGTTAAGCTAGACCCAGTGATAATTTACAGTCTAGAAATCGTATCCTTCGTAATCTGATCAGATTTAATCTAATATATATTGAAATGCTTAACTCTGATACATGTAGTATAGATATTCTGTGTCAATGTATCGTATGTCGACCCGAATATCTTGTTTATAAATTGCCTTAAGGTTTATTCGCTTACCACCACTACCATCTGCTTTGGACCTTTATCACTAGGTGGGATGAATGTTTACGGTATAGAATACTTATGCCTAATTGCGCTAAATTTTGGGCGACGCTTAAGTTGATGCAAGATATTCTTAACAAGATGAAGCATTGCACCAACACCAACCTTAAGTGAAAATTAAACTCGGTAGGTCACTCTTAACCATATGACACCAATTTTATCGCTCCTAAATGCTGGATGCCACGTCGCTATAGCTAGGGTATTCAGCCCATTTACAACTAGGTCCAGTGGTTTTGCTAGGTATGCCTTGATTTATTGATACGTCAGTCAAGCATAATCTTTTCTAGCAAATAATAATTTTCTAAATCATAATTATACAACTAAAGCAAGACAGGCAAACCTTTGCACCGATCAGTGAAAGCTATGATGAGGGCTTGGATCCTTGGGAAGGATATAGGTGGGCTACTTTTGATTGATTCCTGCAGGATGAAGGGTGTAGACACCAACTCTGCCATTTTTAAAATGTCCACTGTCCTCTAAAAATTATCACTCACAAAACTGGTGGGGTGAGATTATCCAGTACCCAATTCTCATTTAGGTAGGTTGCTTTATGTATTTTTTTCAACATAAAAAGCTAGTGTAGCTACTAAAGCTTTTATTCGTATATTTACTTTCCTAGATAGTTAGGTGGTACGTGCGATTTCTAGTTGACTGTAATCAATTTTATACGCGTTTCATTGGCCATTGGCCTATTTGCACACTTGTTGCAGTTTGTTATGGCACTAATGGGACAGACAGACATCTGATTATAATCGATATCTAATTTTGGTCGGCCCCGTCTTTTCAATTTACGAGCACAATTTACAAAGTAGAACATTGCAGAACGGTCCTAAATGTTGAGATTAAATATTCTCATGCATCGAATTGACTGGGATGAACATTTAAAGAGTGTAGACAAGGTGTTACTTTACCAAATATGTATGCATCGTGATTTATTTATGATAGCAAATTACTGAAGTGTGAGTACAACTTGGAGTTCTTCAAGAAAGGGGTGAAATGGTTTTTACGGGGTCGGCAACGCGTGGGTGATGCCCCTGGTGTTGCAAACGGCATAGGCTACGGTGACTGCTTACCATCAACCAGCTCGTAAGCTTGTTTGTCACCTGTACCACCAATGTAAAAATAAATTTTAAGACAAATTATTTTCTGCAATAATACTCGAAGTCCGACCAATTGTTACCAACTTGAATTTATTTGAAACTGCATACCACCGAAATAGACAACGATTGTGTAACTCGTCGGGCCCCGCGCGGAATTCAAGGTGAATTCGCCAAAAACGTGTCGGTTTTGTCATCAAAGTGTTAAGTCATTGACTGTGCGCCGGTTACGAGTCATTTGCCAATGCCATTTCCGTGTTTCTTATCGCGCACTGTTTACAGTCCCGGTGCAGTCTACCTGTTAGCGTTTAGCGACGCCGCGAGATATTGCACTCGGTCGCGTTCACTCGCTTTGCTTGGGATTATCGTGCTGGCTGCTATAGCAGAGCTTTTGGCCCGTCTTGGTCTGTGTGAAATTCGGTTACGCCGAGAATGGGCATCTTTATAATTTTTAACGTGACGATATTCTCATGGACGTCCGATAACACAAATAAATTTTATATAAATATAATATGAAGACGCTAAAGGTGTTATAACGTGCTCGTCATCATGAATAGAAATTTAAAAGTTACTTCTCGGTGTCATCGTCGTATCATGGACGTCCATGATAATATCGTCACGCTAAAAATTATAAAAGCGCCCAATCATTTTGTATTTTGGGCACTATCTGTGACCTGGGTCGTAAGCTACAACACTGCAGTCTGCAATTTTCGTCAAAATCCGCTTAGTAATTTTAGTGGGAAGCTCGAAACAAGTCCATTGCTGGACTACATCCGTACTAATTCACTACTAGTAAAAAAACAGATGCCTGGTAATACCTACTAAGTGTCTGTTTACCACTACGTACCTATAGATAATTATCATTGATGTCATTGGAAACTCCAATAACGTCAGAAATCAAGTAGAATTATATTTCAATTGACTTTACTTTCGTTCTGGTTACACTTTGCTTTAGTTCGAATTTTTCTCCTTACTTTTAATCTCCAGCCACTTCTAAACCCGCTGAACATTCACCTCGCCTTGTTTCAAAGCAATTAATGCCATTGACTGATCTTAGATCACATAGACATTGCGCTCTTTCTTCACAATGCAACCGAAGAAGGCTGTTGCGTTTTTGCAACTTATCCATCTTTCTACCGTTTGCTGCTTTTTGCTTGCCAAAGTAACGTTTGTATACGATACGAGTTATTGTTCTGTCAATCAGATAGCAGACGTTTTCTATGCTGTGGGAAACGGGGTCTGGCCACGGGAAGATGTATTGATTTTGAATGGATGAGGTTTACACTGTTAAGGAGTGTAAGCGGTCATTGGGACCGCCCACCTTCACTTACGTTCTAGCAGGTAACTTGTTTGGTCTATGTATCTTTATTGAGAGTTATCTATCCATAACCGCGTGGGTCATAAACGTAGTTCATCAACTGATTAGTCTCCACTATCTACCCAATGAAGACAATCGCTATCATGTATTTCACTAATAAGAAGCTAATTTTTTTTCCGAATGTGCTAACGGACTTACTTTTTGTCCCGGGAATAGGATCCCGCGGGCATGTTCGTTTTCGGACTGTCAGTGATCAGTGGCACTGTGTGGATCTGTGGCCCCGGCCTTCTTGACCAAGTTACCATAACAAAGACAAAAACCAAATGATCTACAAAAGCAACTTAGATACCTTATAATAACAAATAAATTCTCAAATGAAAAACATATTTTTTATAACAAGCTTTTATCGCGCGGTATTGTCTTAGCAAGAACATTACAAAGAGCCCAAACACGATGAGTTTATCTTGTTGCGTGCATTAGTTCCTATCGCCACCTTCAGATTCTACTATCAGACCAGCTCCATGATACTATATTAATGCATTGTAATCCAAGTTACATAGCTATACAAAATTTTAGTTCAATTGAACGCCGGGAAGGGGGTAAAATTAGGCTTGCAAGATTCCAGGACATACAAGTGAAAATAATAAAAGCTTGTAAATAGACAAACGTCTATTGAAGATAATTTTATGACAGAAAATGGGAAAGTAGTGCAGGTACATTTTGTGTGGGTATTAAGGATTTTAACATTTTTCGAATATCTTTGGAATATTTAACTTTACGACAGAACGCGTAACTGTATTGTAATAAAATTTTAAATTCTAAGGATTTATTAGACATGAAAGGAAGAATTCGAGATTCGGAGTTCGGGAGGAAGAAAATATCGAATTAGTAGGTACCTACCTAAAGTTTTTTCCTATCCTATTGGGCCTCCTAATGTTCCATTCTCAAACAAAAACTTCCATTCTTGCCAATAAATTTCTTAGGAAACCCACAGCAAAAACCAGAGCGGTTTCTTTGACGGCATCGAATAAAATAAATTTACATATGAATCCTTTTTACAGCCCATCGATAAATAGAGCCTTTGGACAGCTACCGATAATAAAAAAAAAGAATGGTACACAACAATGGGATCGGACGATCGGACCTCTGGGGCTCGTTCTATTTTTAAACTTTGACGTTGTATAAATAGCTGATAGGTAAGGGTCCGTTCCGTTTACCTGTCGACGTTCCGAGAAGACGATTGAAGTGTTAAAGCAATCAATGAGTTAAATAGGCTCCGGTTATTAGTTTTGCTTTGATGAGATTTGGTAAAGAATGTTAATATTTGTATTGAGCTTGTTTTAATACTTAATTAAAACTCATATTTTATGTCTTTACAGTATTAAGTAGTATAATAAGTACCTTAGTAAGATGAATTAGGGTTAGTTTCTTATTGTTTAGTAGGTAATTTATTATAAAAATATAAACCTTATAATGCTGGGATTGCATGCTCTTTCTAACCGAATTAGTTGACCATCTGACCAAATGATAATAAATTTGACAATATGGACGAAACGGTCCGCTAATCTACAAAATATCCAGAACGTCCATAAAAAATCTGCCACCGTCCCAGCCATAAGCAAAAATACTGCTAACCAAAGAGCAGTAAGAAAGTAAAGACGTACCCAGTGCAAACTGGCCGCACCCCAGTACGCAACTCCTCAGATGTCGACGTCCTTGCCGACTCAAGGTCACGTGGATCGATGCCACCCTTCGCGTGTGACGTCACGAGTGCGGTGACGTCGTATCCGCCTGAGGGGGGCCGTTTCCGCAGGGGTCCCGTGACCAGTCTCACTGATGGTACAATGATACAGTGAAACCTGTGGGGCTTTGTGTGCCAGCGTGGGAAAGGTCTCTTTTTGTGCACAGGTTGTTTTTGGATGCTCTCGGGCTCGTTTTACTGGGACTCGGAGTTGGTTGTGTTTAATGATGTTGCTATATCGGACGGAATGTACCTAAATGGTTTGATGGGGTGCGTTAGAACGACAAATTTTATTATTTGATGTCCTTACATACACACAAAGCTTGACAAAAATGTACTGCAGAAAATGCATTTTTCTGCGTGCACTGCTCGTTTTTGACTGAAATCAAATTATATAATTGTCCCCAATGCAAATTAGCAAAATGTTCAAACATTTACATATAAAAGCTTCGATATTATCGCGCGATATCTATTCAGAGTACCTGCATTTTGTATTAGCACGAACGCGATTTTACACACCGCTGCGACAATAACGCAGCAACAGAATAGGACGCTTGCATTCCCGTGTTCTTGCAATATTTTTTTTAATAATTTTGTTGTAGACACGAGCTTCAAATTGCATATATAAGGCAAAGATAATAACGCAGCAGTATCGAAAAGACGGGAAATGCATTATCGCAAGATATATGTGCATGTGATAAAATTGCACCTGTTTGTGAGAGGCATAACACTCTTCACTATGTAGACTACAAATATCTGTAGATACTTATACACTGTAAGGGCGCAGTACAAGAAAAATTCTACATTGTAGCGATAGTAGAGGTTAGGAATTTTATTGTCCCAGGTTTTGCACGGGCAGACCTACGTTTTGCGGGTCTCCTAACCACTATTATGGCTACAAAGTGAAATTTATCTTGTGCTTGATGACGTAGGATAACCTATCACAGTCTATTATAACCCGCGTCACGAAAGAAGAGACTTGTCAAATGGCAGTGGAGGGTATTTCGCGCAGGTAATCGTATACAGCGCCAGCCGAACCACGTGACCCGCCAAGTCTCTTCTTATTTGACACTAGCTATACAATGTTCTCAGTCTGTGGTATTCAGCCACGTGACGTCGCGGTGACGGATTAGGGGGCGTACGGGACCGTGCAACAGGTCTTTGTGACCCTCCCGTGGCGGGTGAAGGTTTAATAGACACTCAACACTTGCTTCACGTTAAAAAGTTGATTTACTCGAGACAAAAGCGAGCCAATGTCCAGTGTCCGTCTAAATAGTTTCGTACGCCGTATGGTGCATCGCACCCATTTACTGTTAACTTTGTTTGTAGTTAGGGTAGAGTTGTAAAGTCCATGTTGTTCCAGCTCAGTTCTATTCCACGTGGAACAACATGCAATAGAGTAACCAAAGACAAACTTGATGGTTGGAGGAGGCCTTTGCCGATTGGAGAACGAACTTACAAGGAACGAGCAAAGCTAAAATTTTAAAATAAAACAATGCATGTTATGTTAAGTGGATCCTAATAAAGATTTATTTATTTTATTTAATAGGGTAGTTAATAGGTCTACGTAGATACTTCCTCGTGAGTACCTTTATCCATTCGAAAAAGTATTAAGTCTGTTACGGTGTTATTAAGTAAGCGGGAAGGGAAAATAATTTAATATCTCCTCCAATTACAAAAACTTTATTTATTCTAAACTAGTAAACCCGGCGCGACTTCGTTCGTGTCACCTATTTACCCCTACTTGCCCTTTTATTCTTGCTTATAAACCTTCCTCTTGAGTCTCTATCTATTGTTGAAAACCGCATTTCAAGCCGTTGCGTAGTTTAAAAGTTCTAAGAGTACATAGATAAAAATAGGACAGACGGCGGGCACCGACAATAATACAGAAGTTACAATAATTCTAGTTTAGGTACATGGAATCCAATACCTACTATAAACAATGACAATGACAATGACCTAGGTACAAATGTCTAAAGAAAGTATGTACCTACAGTAATAGTGAACTGCATTTTTCAATGGTATTGACGCATTTAGCTAATCAATTCAAATTTTTTTTTTTTACGTCATGTATATGAACACAAAGGGTGATTTTTATCTGCAGATTTAACAAGTACCTACTCAATGTTGTACAATACATATGATTTTGCGTCAATGTAATTTACTTTATCAATTTCATAATGTCAATGCCGTATTGATAAAGGAGCGTGTTAGTCACTGCTGGAAATAACATTTCGCTGTATTGTTACATATTTATTTCGGTTTATTTCAACAATTTTAGATAAACTCGTTGTACCGTTTGAACTTTTGACATTCATGTAAATGGTAAACCATGATTGTGTTCTGATTTATAAATCCTAAAATATCTACTACATATACCTATGTATATATTTGTGTTGCTTTAGCCAGTGACCATTATAAGATGGTTAAACGTTGTTTGGAACAGCTTTCGGCGGACTGATACATACTTTCAGCAATAAATATACCTAACTTTAACGCCTCTCTCACCAAATTAACTTCGTTATTAACTTTTACATACATATACACTTTCGCCTGTATTCCATAGGGGTAGCAGAGACTATCGAGTGCCACAAGCAACGATTCTTACACATATCTCTCGCCTCTTCCATATTCATACATCTTTTCATGCATTTACGCCGGTAGGGGGCGTATTTCTATATATGGTATGGTATAGACGTTTATTTCTATGCAGATTAAACTGTGTCTATACTGGTATATCCATAGTTAAATGTGTATGTTTTTTCGTTTAATTTACGTAATTAAATCCAATGCGACTCCTTCGAAGTCCTTTTACATTTGATTTCGTGCGGCTAAAATCGAGCATCCATACTTAGACAGCAGCACGGAGACATCTCAATTTAATCTTTAGTGTTATGGACCGTTTATTCCAGAAATCCCCACAGACATGAAAAGGCTCAATCACTCACTCGCTTCAAAAGGGCACACCCAGTCCTTCCTTTCCACGACTCTCACATAGTTCTCCCAACGTACGGAACTCCACCAATCCCCGATAGCGTGCGGAAATACCACCGCCCCATTAAAACTCCACGTGTCGCGCAAAAAAGCTCTATGGCTTTATTGAATTACCTCTAAACGGAGTTAAATTGTATTGGCGCGCCTTAGAAGAGCCCTGAGATTTCTAAACAACATAGTGGACGCATTATGGCCTCTCCCCCGTAATTACTGCGCCAATCTGCCGATGGAAAAAAGTGTTTACATAAATGCGGGCATTGGTCGTCAACTATGATATTAAAAGAAAGAAAGAAAACAAAGGACAACACGACACGATAATTTTGCAATTTCATTTAATATATTTAAAAATCGGTAAAAATCGGTTGTTTTAACAAGGGAACAATTATTGCGTTAAAATTTATTCCCAGGTCTTAACCAATTTATTTCACGAAAGCGATAGAGATTTGCCAGGACCATAGCTAGCGGATCAATGTGGTCTCTGCCCACCCCTAATGTGTGTATGTTCCCCGTCATGCCTCATATTAAATGTATCAGGACTTGAAGTCATCCTTAGTCGGTAGTTATTGACAACCCAATCAAAAGTGACGAACTATTGAGATTATTTTTATCATAATTAATAAACTAATTGTGTGTGTTTTGAATTGAAATGTAGAAAAGGTTTTCCCATCCGTACAAAACGTCAGCTGTTTTTGAATTTGGTTTATTTTGATGATTAGTAGGTAGTTGCGACATCTTACCATCGGGTTTCCTGCCGCGTACCTTTATGTCGAAATATCGGGCTACTTGTAAACAAACGCATAGGCATTGCAAACGTCATTAGGCTTCGATGACTGCTTACCATCAGGCACGCCGTAAGCTTGTTTGCCATCTTAGTGGTATAAAAACAAAAAAAGGTTCGCGGTAGGAAACTTCGATATACTTTTAAAATACTAGTTATATTTAAAAACGCTGGTTATACAAAGCAGGATAGGAATGGTTGGCAACCCATGGTGTGAGGTGCGAATAAGGCTGGAATCCCGATCGTGCTTTGCCGGTAATTGCGCGCATGCGTGCGCCCGCCCGCGTGCCATACACCGCGACGCACGCGCAACCTTTACACTTCCCCTGATATACGGGCGTCAGTGTGTATGTATGTATGTAAATAAATCAATACCGTCTACCGTAATATATTTATAGTATTCTCTTTATGTATTTATTTATGATGACATGTGTAAGCACATCTTTTAGTTTTTACCCT
This sequence comes from Blastobasis lacticolella, assembly GCA_905147135.1. Lineage (NCBI taxonomy): Eukaryota > Metazoa > Arthropoda > Insecta > Lepidoptera > Blastobasidae > Blastobasis > Blastobasis lacticolella. The sequence continues at coordinate 19,888,437 of LR990043.1, read as the reverse complement.
TTATTTGCTCTTGCACTACTATGAGATACTGTGATACCTCTTCCCAAAGGTTGTCTGGAAGAGATCGCTTAAAGCGATAAGGCCGCCTTTGCGTGCATATAAATTGTTTTTCTTTTTTTTCATGTTATGTATAATTTTTTGTGTGTGCAATAAAGAGTTTTTACTTACTTACTTACTTACCGTCACGGGGTATCAACCGGCGCCCGAGACTGTTCAACAGGTCTCAAGGTCCCCAGCGGAATACCTTGTAAAATGTAAGTGAGTATACACGATGTTACATAATATATGTATGAAGTCGTGAACCGGATGGAGTGCTAAATGTATGAAAACGATAGGTACAAAAATTCCACGTACGACAGAAATAATTGTACCGATCGTTTTAATATGTTTAGCACTCCATCCAGTTCACGGCTTCATACATATATTGTGTAACATAATGTATATGTAAATAAATAAAAACCGTCATGGGGTACCAATCGGCTCCTGAGACAATTCAACAAGTCTCAGTTCCCCAGCGGAAAACCGTGGTCATACTAACGTAAAACTAAGTGGCGAACTCGTTGCGATGCTGACGCTGAAATTCGACTCCGTTCGACCCGTGCGTGACGGTACAGTTTTTTGATTGTAGAGAGACCGAGACGCCAGGTCGATATATGTATTTCTCCCTGAACTCCTAAGAAATTAAGGATACAGTGCATGGAGCATATATTAGAGGAAAGTTACTAATATATAGGTATCTACAGGTGAACTACCACGCAGCACGCATGTAGACAAGTAAGCCACATGTTATTTATAAGTGCATCTTATCTATAAAGAAAGTGATGCCGACTCACTTGAACTACTCTAATCCCATTATGAATGCTCCTCTATGCTCACGTGGAACTCGTGCAAGTATCGATTGATATTACTTATTTACTAGTAGTTTGTTGATTTGTTTGTTTACTACTGTGTAAAGTTATGAATGCGAAGATTTTAATGGTTAGAGACGGCATCCACAAAACGAAGGAAGTATCTAAGTACCTCATAGTTATGCTATGGTACTTCGTTTATATTTTATAAGATACAAAGTCTTATCTACTTAATATTTTTTTATGTTCTAAGATACGCTAGGTCAGGTCTTAATTTACGTTAGTATTTTATTTGAAACTAGCGGCTTCGCACGGGTACCACTACGGGTACACGGGTATATAGCCTATGTCACCCGGGGATAGTGTAGCTTCCCAACGGTGAAAGAATTTTTGAAATCGGTCCAGTAGTTTAGAAGCCTATTCAATACAAACAAACAAACAAACAAAAAATCAAACCTTTCCTCTTTATAATATTAGTATAGATAGAGCTGCGCGTCAATTAGTCGATGTGATTTATATCTTTAAAACGAAGACTTTTTTATGAAAATAAAAATTCCATATCCGGATAATATGAAGTTACCAGTGTAGTCTTTGCAAGATATACTTTAACACCCTTTCGGCTTTGTACAGGTATTAAGTAACACAACACTCTGTATAGATTAAAATCCCCTAAAAAGCCTCAAATAACTTTGAGGGCTTTTGGAGATTACCTTTTTATAATTTGTAAAAGCATAAACGTGACGAATTAAAACTATAGGTGTAGTGTACTTGCAAGTCATGATAGCTTCCGTAGCAGGCACAGAGCGAATAATTCGCCGATAGGTCGCTTTAAACCATTAAATATATTTTTACACGATAGTCGATACGATAACCTATCAAATCAAAGGTCGCGGCTTCAGATAGCCACTTGTAATGATAACGACCAGTGTTACACAAAAACACAATTAACTTTTATGTAGAAAGTCGATTATTCTTTATCGAAAGATACCTGCCGCTGATAATGCGGGAGTGCGGCCGATAGCGAACGCGGCAGCGCTTTGGCTTCTATTAAAGATCACGAAATCTGGAGAGAAAGTTATTTAGCAACAATTAACTTCTAATTAGTGTTCCTTTTTTGATATTTTATCTTATGCTTGTAAAACATACACCCGCAGCAAGCAGTTTCCAAATATTGTGTAAGTGGAAACGCAGGAAATGGCGCTAAAGAATAATTTTGTCCAATCTAAATAATCTGATATCATTTTCCGCAGTATAACGCAATTGTAAGTAACTTTACGAATTTACCATTACATATTTTATTTTGATTCCTTTTTATGTCGGTTACAAAATTTTCGTTCTTGACGCTGTTATTAAAACACGCGTTCCGTAACGTTTCTAAATTAATTGTGCGCGTACGCGTAATCGTTCGTAATAAATTACGCGATGCACTGCCCACAGTGCACCTTGAGATGCGGCGGCCGCCGCGTCGAAGTTTAAAAAATTACATGCACTTGATATTGAGAAATCAGGTACGATGAACCGCGGCAGTTGCGCAAGAGTCTGGTAATGAGGCGTTTTACCAAATGGACCGGTGTGTACAACGCGGATCTCGAATTAAAATGAGTGATGGTCGAAATGATAACAATGACATTTTTATGAACTCGCTTGCTGCGCCAGGGCCTTCGAGGTTTGGAAATCGAACGCGTGATCGCTTAATTCCTCTCGCACCGGAAGGCTTTCTATTCGTGTGTGATTTTCTTCACATAATATGGTATAATATGGTATATCCGCTCGTAAGCGAGAGGTACCAGGTACGTATCCCACTGCGGCTACCAAAGACTCTTTTTTGAGTTCTGTTCATCGGTCGCATCCAATACCAAAGCTCTTATCGTGAGGGAAAACATCGCGATGAAACCATCACATATTCAGGCGACAGAATGTGTAACCATGATCAATTTAGTCGGTCAGGTTTCACTGGTAACAGGGTCACAGAGGTCAAATAGAAGTCGCTCCGCTGTAATTACCTGATTATCCAAATCCTGAATCATGGCCAAGGCGGACCCTAGGCCTTCGCTCGCGAAAGAATAAACGGTACATTAACGTCATGATGTTTATAATATGTCATTGACTCTCTATTTAGGTAACTATAAAAGAATTTTATAGTTACCTAAATACACAGACACACGGGACATTGTTGTGTACGTCCATGAATATCCATCTATTTGATATAGCAAACAGAAGCAGTTCCGCTGTAAATTCGTGTGACCCTTTGGTGTTAAATGTTTCCTGTCTGTCAGAAAAAACCCAGAAATTGGCCACGTCCAAATCCAACCTGCCAACATCTTCGCATACTAAGGTGTAACCCACCTATCGGCATGTTATACTGAGTCCCCGTCAATAATTGTCCGCGAAGGCAGCTGTCGCAACAAACTCTCCAGCCCGATCGTGCTGGCCGTCCGTTGGGAAACACCGCAGCGCCCCTGGGTGTTCCCACTCGATAATTTCAAGGAACCCGTTTTAATATCTGTCTATTGGACGGAGATAATTTAATGAAATTGTGCGTTTCGTAACACCGCAACGGACAGATGGGAGCAGTATTTTGTGCTATGGGAATGTGGGCAATGTTTTGAGACTTGGTAGTGGAGCTTGTTGCTCTTAGAAAAACATGTGTCTTAGATTTTAATTAAGATTTTTGTACGTTTACTTCAAATAAAGTCGATCTCATTGTTATTGACGTTTGAGTGTTTTCATTTCGGTCTCGGTTATATTACAAGAACTTGAACATGAACAATGGAAAACTTGTTGCAGATTTATTCAATTAACAAATTATTAAGAAAATGTTGTCATCTGCTAAAAATATGGGATCATCCACGATTATTGTACCAAGGGATCATCACAAAAGGGACCATATCTCTGTTTGATATTCTGTACGACGAGCCAAGAAGTAGGTGGTGGGTATTAACTGTCGACGTTTCTTTATGTAATAGCGCGCTAACCACGCTGCATTATCGGAACCAGCCAGCTTAGCTCAGCGGGAACTCTTTTCTTTTTAACCTGCAAGATGATATCGTAACGAGCGAATCTGCATCCGTGGGAACCTTGGAACCTGATGATAGGATAGGCGCCAATCGGCCCACAGTGAATGTGATACCATCGACCACGTAATGGCGCGAAAAGTGCTAGGTGCTGTTTCGGATATCGACCTGTCGGTAAGTGAAACAAGAGGCGTCGAAATTCTACGAACGCTCTATTGATAGATGTTTGATTGGGGGGTTAAGCGGTCTCTATGCCTGCCTACTTTGGTGTTAGAAATTGATGTTACAATGAAATTGTGTACAGTCGAATATTATTGCAATATCTGTGGGATTATTATGTAATGCAATGTTTGTTGTAATAAAGTTTTATTGGATTTTTTGGTATAGATAAGATAAGTAGATAGGTATCTACTATCTATGTTTTTTAGCTTTCTAGCGCTTATGAAGTTCATCATTCATTGCATATTATATAAAGTTATTTTCTCGTAAGTGGAAAAGCGGTTTGGCACTTCTCTACTCGAAGTTAGTAGACCCATAGACCATCAATGTCCCTGTCTTGTTTTATACATAAATAAGCTACTTATTACTATTCCTGTAGCAGCTCAAAAGCACTCAAAAGAAACCTATAAAAGGAAACGTGTGGGCGTCAAAGTGACTGCCGAGTGTACCACCAATTTTCATTTTATTGTTTTATTATCCAGCTCCTTTGTGTTCTGAATAAGTTCTACGTTGAAGTTAACAATACATTTTGTAATTTACAACGTTCTCACGGTGCAACGATATAAGGGTTGATTTATTGCTTCATTTTATAACCAACCTGTTATACTTTAATGCTTTTCGGGTAAAATTCCTCGCTGTGATGTTTTTAACGTTTTACACCGAAGTGCATTTGGATCACTTACGAAATGCAACTGCACTGTAAAATATCGAGTGATATCGACATGTCGACATTCTTGCCTATTTAGGTACTGGGCGTGGGTTTTTGAGTCTATAAATTTTGATGCTCTGCGGTAGTTATAAAACGACAAATTTTAATAAGATACATACCGTACCTTCCATAAAATATAATAACATGCTTGCACACAGCGCCATCTAGCCTCTAAGGAAACAAAACTTGTGTTATGGGTGCCAAAAAACTGATAAACTACTAAAAAATATATTGTTTTAACTACCTAGGTACCTAATATACATATTGTTATTAGAATAATTATCGTTTTCGGTACCGGGTCTGGGTGTTTGTCTAATGGCGATAGGCGTCCACCACATAGATAATACTCGTGCTCCGAGTGTATAGTTATTAGAAAAAAAAAACTTGACACAAAACTTATTGGCGCTGACAATGTACTTATAAATTTTCAATGCATTGTTTACCGAAAAGAAACTTACCTCCATAACTCTCTGCTTCCCAAGCAGCGGCTATCTCCGCTATCAGGCGCAAACAATCGCCTCTTATCATATTAATACGTGGACGGAGTGATTTGTCATTGGGACGGGACACCTCGAGAGGCTCCGGTGGCAGAAGAAAGTTATCTATAGGTAGATCATGCGATCTCGTTCAACTTTTACATGATTTCGCCGAGACTTGACACACGCGTCACTCATCATACCATGTGCATTGTTTTTATGACCTGAAATGTAAATGATTGTCTTTTTAATTTTTTATGGCAAATTTTTTAGAATGTAGGCGTTAAAAACGTTAAAATACCTTAGGACTCATGGGTCGTTTAGTCATTTATAGTGTGCGTCCATATTCTTATATTTTGTTGGGTGGTCCAAAAAGGGGCGCGATCCTCTCGGGTCAATCGTAAGGTACCTTCGCGGAGATTATGTTCTATTTACAACACGATTTTGGTGATCCTTTATCGTGGAGCCGATCTGACAAATAACACGGTTTCCGATCGCCTGATCACAATTTATTTTATCGACGATTGTAGTCGAGATATGTCTGTTAGCCTTGTTGACAATAAACTATGTTAGTGTATTATCCTGTCAAAATCTTTAAAGATTTGTCTTGTTAGTAAATCCGATTTCCGACGTTAAAATAGGCGGCGTATGAAATAATGTATCCCGCGCAACTTCTTTCGTGAGTTTAAGGGTAATACTTTTTTGTAATTTATAAAGAATATTATTTTTTGTGAGTAATAAAATGCTTATCTAGTACCTATTCTAACATTACACTTTTTCGCGAGCTCAGTGCTTTGTGCGAAAGACCTCACTAACACAATACCTAGTTACTGCTACAAGAAGGCTCTAATTCTGCATACCTACGTCGTGTTAACCCCACACATGGGTGAATCACGCGCGCATTAGCCCGGCGTTCAATAGAATAGAAAGATCGCGGCGCGCGGTGGCGCAAGCTGCGCGCGCGCAGTCGCCGCAAGGCCGAGCTGTCAAATGTCATTGGGCTTGACGCGCGCCGGATTGGGATCAAGGACGAGTGCAACACGACGCCGGCTAATCATGATGCGCTGATGAAGGAGCCCACGGTTCGGGAGCACGATTCGTGCGAGCCTGCGGAGGCCTTTGGCTGACGTGTTGAGGTGCGAAGTTGTGTTGAGGATAAAGTCCTGGGTATTGAGGCGGTCGTAAATATGAATTTAGGTTTAGATAATTTAATAGGTACCCAAATCTTACGGTGAGGGAAAACATCGCGAGGAAACCTGCAACTGAATGTGTAACCATGATTCAATCTGGTCAGGTTCCCTTGTTAACAGAGTCACGGAGATCAGGTGGCAGTCGCTCTACTGTAATTACCTGGTCTGCCAAATCCTGGATCATGCTCAAAGCGGACCCCGGGCTCTGGAGCACGAGAGCACAACCAGGCCATTAACTCCAAGATGACCGCTTAAATCCGTCGGTTTCTTCTATAAGACTTGTAATAGACAGGAATCTGTTTTTTACAATTTAGTTTCCACCCATCAATACCTTTTAGTAGTGTAGGTAGTGTTAAGAAAGAGATGTATTGTAATTCACCTTTTTGCAACAGTGTTGCAATAAATTGCACAGTAGACGTACCTAGTACAACGGTTATCACTAAGCACACGGGGACGCCAAGCTAATCTGTTAACTGGATCGGCCATTATGTCAATCGGTATTTTCCTCGGCAATCGCACGGGCAATACCTCAAGTCTGAGCACAACAAGGCCCCCATTAGGCAAATGTCGCGATCGCAGTGTTAAAAATGGTGGCCAATGACAGTAAGTGTGGACAATGATTCAAGTGACAATGGATCCTTTCTCTCGCAAGTGGGCCGTAGGTGGCCTTGCCTGGAGCGCCCTCTGGCTGTGGGCGGTATATGGCGCATGTGGCATAGCGGATGGCGGGTGGCGGATAACGGAGGGGACGTGTGGTGACCGATCGATTGATCCGATCCACGACAGGATCGATAAAAGATTTTGCGCAACTCGTCGTGATGAAATCAATGGATTTGACTAATGATTGCTTTGTTTGTTTTGCTTGTCAAGGTGGTAGATAAGCATAAGGTAGGTTAGGTAAATATTAGTGGAGAGATTTTTATCTCATTCCAAAGTTTGCCTCAAAATCCAACCAAATTTTGATAGAGATTTGTCGAGCACTGTAGAGTTTTTAGGCATCAACAATACCATCTTCACTTTTCAAATATAATTTAGATACTTTGATACAACATTTATAATACCTGCCTGCCTAGTTCACCAAAACAAAACATGCACCAGGAATTAGTTCAAAGATATATTCTATCAAGCACGCCTTACGTGTCTTATAAAGCGATTAGCCTTATCCAAGGTTCAATAATTCAATTAAAGTGTCATCTACCTCGTAAGTTACATTACATAACGTTGCTAATTATGTATCTATTTTGGGCTTAGACGGTATTAATGATAACTTGCTGCACTTAGCGATAATCCCATCCGTTCGACCAGGTTTAATAACTTTGTGTATTATCACGGTTCATGACCAAGGCGTTGACCAAGTTTGACTTTCACTGGCGATTTCGTCCTCTCAAATGTCGATATAAAGTAGCAGAAGGTGGCGATAAAGGTTCGTTAGTGATATATTTAGTTTGACAAACAGCCTGAATTTAGCAAAGTTGTAGTACTGATTCATATACACCTAGATGCCGATATTGCTGTCGATTTATCTTCATCGCTTTTAGATGCAATGAGAACATTCTACTAAATTCAAATATCTTCTTACTGGTATTGGTTATATAGCGTTAATCAACTACTTTTTGAACGTGAAGGTGGGGTATACGTTTGATGCATTGGTCCCACCTGTCCACAAACAACATCAGGATAGTGTTGGCTGCGTCACGGATATAATTATTAGCTGCACTGTAATCCATCAGTAGCTGTCTCCGCGAATATCCCTGACGCAATGCATCGCCACGGTAGGTTTTTACTTAGGAATTTTAGTGTCTTCAATATCTCATACGTAATTTGTAGCCATCATCTTCATCATCATCATCAGCCTATACTAGTCTACTGCTGGACATAGGCCTCCCCCAATGAGCGCCAATGTACCCTGTCCTCGGCTTGCCGCATCCAGCATTCACCAGCAGCTTTTCGCAAATCGTTACTCCATCAGGCCAAAGGGCGCTCCCTCACTACGCTTACCGAGTCGTAATTTGAACCCATTATCTGTAGTACTTTATTTAATTATATTGATACCATCGTTACATTATGACGTAATGTTCCGTTCACAGCTTGATCTCTACATTTTGGGAAGCAACTGCTGTTTGATAAGTATTTAAGTACCTAATTAATTTGCTATCCATGGGAGAGATCGCGGCGCCTCTTTCGAGATGGTCGTTAAATTATGTAATTTTAATGTTTATGATATTTAATTTTAATTAGTTAAGGGTTAAGATTGGTTTGTTAATTATTTCTGTGAGGTCGGTAATTTATTCGTTTATTATTTTTTATCCAATATGATTTGTTCAAGAACAAAATATATGTAATTACGTAAGTCATATTGAGACATATTTAATTTGGAACATTTTTAGAATCTATTAGTTTCAGTATTGGGTGAAACCTCAACACTGCAAATTAATTTTTAAACGAACACTCCAATATTTCACCACCATAAAACCAACTGAGGTCACTTTTGCTGAAAAAAAAGGAGCCACAATAATAAAATGTAATTCAAGCCTACATTAAACCCACAATCAAACCAAAATTATCTGGAATTAATACAGTCATGGGACCCAAATAGTTGTCTTCAAGAGTGTTCGACCTACCTCCGGTTAGATACCTATATCAACCTCTGTTGGATAACTATATTTTCGTTACGACACAGATAATATAATATTAATACTAATAGTTACGAGTACAGGCTACGCAGTTATAGTGGCACATGAGACGAAACGTGAAGCGGACCGCCGTTGACGGCGCCCAAACCGCAAGGACGCGCGTATCGTGTCCTCAGACATAATATCGATACGATACCGTGTGGGATATCGCCTCATTGGATAGCTGGCTTGGTACCTTCGTGTTACTTTGTATGAACTTGATCGATATTTTGATTAGGCTTTAAATCTTCAAGTTTTCGAGCTTGGTGCTCTTTGGCGAAAAGAATTCGCTGTAGTTTATTTATATTTTAATGTACTAGTCTTTGTTCGCAACTTGGTTCGCGTAAACTTTGGTAATGAGATTAACAGTATTCTATGTCTTTCCCTAGGTTGCCATCTGATTTATTTTATCTAAATCTGTTCAGCGCTTTAAGCGTAAAAACGTCAAATATGATTTTGGATGACTTAAACATGAATAGGAACATTAAAAGAAGGTATCATACAGAGTCATAGAGCTACAAACCTTTTCTTACGTTGAAAGTTGTGTCACTAAGTTTAAGTTGCTATTGCTGCGTCCGTAGTGGGTAAGCACCTACTTAACTTTCTTTACAGCGAGTTGTTTTCATCACCACCATATAATTACACGACCTTGTACGCGTAGCCTTGCACACAAAAGCGGGCCATAAATAAACTGACAGTTGCAATGGTGTGAAAGTTAAAGTATTTTTGTAAATATAATTTTGGGTTTCTTTATACCAGCGCTTGCATCAGTATAAAGAAACTCCTTCAATTGAATGACGGTTACGCCGTGCCGTCCGTTGTCATGTCATGTCATTTATTTACTCCAGCTACCGCCAGCATAATCGCAAATCACATCGACGATTACATTTCGAGAGCAAAAAATTTCCATATTATGCATCCTCATCAGCATACTGAGTCTAGTGACTCAGCTGATCGAGTCATTCATTATAATGTCAATGTCAGGCAAAACTGTCGTTAGCAGCTGAATAAAGCGCCTTAAGCACGTGGGAGGAGAAGCAATTAAATATTGTGTACGCAACCGGCAACCGGTAGTTTCTGGTCATTGCTTAAGAGACACATTCCCCTCGGAGTCCATCGCCAGCAATAAATGAGGGAGGTGAGGAAGTCCAGTCTCTACGAAACACCGGTCCTTGAGGGGTTGCTCATGTGAACAGTCGTTAACCTTGGGTTACATAATCAGTTTAACGTTACGGATTCATTATCCGATTATTACCAAATGCTTTGCACGGGTGGTAAATGATTTGACACGCGTGTGCGAAGAATTAATGATTGAATAATGTTAGCTTCAAAGTGCAGTGCAGTGCACCTTAGCATTGTCAATTTATTGCTATGCATTGCTTGACATTCCTTTTTCCTTGTTCCAAAAATAAAGCGTTCATGATAATCCTGGTGTTTGTTGAAGTTTGTCCAATCAAGATCAATGAACGATAATCGGAGTTACCTCATTCGATTGTTTCGTTTAATCCGCGTAGGCGATAAGTCAACCATTTTAACTCGCTGATTCTTATGACCTCCCAAATTAAATACGAATGCCATTCGCAATTTTATTTGTTATTACTGTGTTATTGTGTTTTATATTTGATACATACATCCACGACTTTCTATGTGAGAATGTCTTCACTGCTATTGGCTTCCTTTTCACGCTTGTGATGTATTGTGAAATCACAAAGTAATTTTTTATGATTATATTTTGGACCTGTCAGTCCTTCCTAAGTAAGTGTCACCATTGCTTGATTAGTCCGGTCTGTGACCGTTACGTCATTGGATCTTAAGGTAATCCCGGCGAGACGTTGCCCTTCTTGCTTCGTCTTGCGTAACGTTTGTTAGCCTCCCTTTTATGTATGAACAGGTGGTTCCAACAATTCACTTTTGCAAAAAGGAACCTTATATAAACACATATAACACTTTATCAAATATACATCATTCATTACTTTATCTATAGATACATAAATCTACATTGACACGACAGGGCAAATCGGTGAAGTGATTACATCTGTCCGTAGTTTTTAGAACGAAATGTATTAATACATTTTACTTTCTATTGTATTGATGTCTAAATCGTAGTGACGGCTTTTCATTAGCCTCATTTCTCTTCTTATTGTTGGTGCCTTCACAAGATCCAGATCTGTAAATTTATTATCGATTCTATTATTGACTATCGCTTTAATATCAAGCTCTTAGTTCCGATGTGGTCACATCATAAGCGGGCGGCCGCCGCTTTTTGTCACGTCTCAAATCGCCCGTGAAATTTTGATGGCGTCTTGTTTAAAGAGCGCACCAGTTGACCATTGTCTGGTTTAGTTTTTTTTCTGGTGAGCCACGGTATAATTTCTATCGACGCGACGTTTTGGGATCATGCTCCTGATTTACAATAGGATTAGGTATCTACTATGTTCCAACAGTTGTACATTCCTTTACCGCATCGATGTAATTATGTTATATTTGGTTAACGCATTAATGTTTACTTTATTATGATTCGCGCATTAAAACGTCGCGTCGTGAGTTAAAGCTACTTCATTTTCGCCTTCTTTCACCGCATTCAACCGCACTGCACCTCTGTTCGCCGGCCACGTTTCCAATGAAGCCGCTATTGACGGTGACGCTCTAAACAGAATCGTCGATCACGAAACTCATTCATGTTCACAAGTTTTTCTTTACGGCCATTATTGGGTACAATAATGAGGGTTTCATCGGATTCATCGCCGAATGACGGATAGCCTCAATTAGCGCCAGATGAATCTTGTTCCACTTGTGTTGCTTTCCAATGGCTCTGGTTCGAGTGGAGGGTAACGGTACCCGGCTTTGTCTCTGCTGCATCGGCACCGGGCCGGCCCTTGGCAACGAGTCGCCAGGTGAAATTGTAACTGTTGATATAAATTGCGTGACTTTTTCCACTCTTAATCGGGAGTTGATTGTTGCTCTTAATTTATCACCGGAGCGGTTTCATGTGAATTATAGGTGCTGTCGCTGAGCGGCTTTTCTGCCTAAAGTGAATAATTGTCTCGCCAATTCTCTGATTAATGTTGAATTTTGTGATACTCTAGCAATGTAGGTTTACATCAAGGTACGCTTTTGGAAGAAAGAAGTACGATTAGGTGGGTATGCTAATCAGTCTCATGTTAGCGGTTCAACTTTACAAGGTATTTTTAAAGAAACACAATGCAATTGTAGGTGCTTGTTCGCGATGTCGCGTTCCACATGTTGTGTTAACATTGCGTGTTAATTACGATTATTATTTGACAATTCACGTCATAATAACGTCGAAAATATGTGGGTCATCTCGTGTGACACTGATTCCGAAAGCCGCTAGCTACAAATCGCATGCCCCTAATGGCTGGCGGAACATTAAAAACAGTCGCTCATCCACGAAAACTTCACTAAACACTTTTTTATCTGTACAATGGAGCTGTCAAAGAGCTCAGCGCTGATGACAGCTAGTAATTACGAAACTACCGCTGCTGTAATAGCAGAGTTTTCAATGTCAATGCCGGGCACTGTAATAACCGGCCTTCCTGCGCTGAGAACGGTGTTTGGAACCGTCATTATTTTGAAGGAATTAAGCCTCTTTGGGCAAGTTGCTGATGTTTTTTAGAAATTGTAGTATTTTGATAGAAGACACAGAATCTTTAATGTGTTGCTTTGGGTAAATTTGGGACACTCTATAAATCCAAATTTTTCTCGAGATCCAACGCTTCCTAAAATACATACATATATTGCCTGCATATCTTTTAGTAAAATTGCTTTTGAGGCCTGATAACCACTCGCAATTGAGCTTTCCATACATACAAATATAACTTAAACCACTCGTAGCTAGTCGGGCCTCCGTTAACCCAAGATTCTTGTTAGCGCATACGGTGCGAGCGTCAACTCCGAACACGTTTCCATTTCCCCAACACGACGCAGCTTGTTACAGCATGCTCGGGTCGATTAGATCTCAGTTACAGATACCAGTTGCAGTAACATGGGGGTCGTCAAGAATTCATTAGCCGCGATGTCTTACAAAATTGAACATTTGCTCGCGTCTGTGCGAAAGGTCGTGCTTAAGACTACGTAGATGGACGTTGGATCCTATTTGTTTACGTCCATGACAATTTGATTTGTTGTCTAAAATACTTCTTGCTTAAGTCGCCACAATAGTCTTATTAGTAGGGTGCATGGTATGATCGATGACCCACTCAACGGCGCAATGTCACAAACGAAAATGAAATGGAGCCCACTGACCGATTTTAGAACGACCATCAATTTTCACTTACGCCAAACAGTTTAAATAAATAGCGGACATTATCGCGTTAATCACTGCGTTTTGTTAGTCACCCACACGTGGCGCGTTGCTCTCACGGTCTTCACCACGCCACTTGACACTGTTCTGTGGAATTCCTTAGCGACGCATTAAGAGACACCTCTACGGCTTTGACGGCTTGCACTTGGTGACTTTTGCTCTGCGTCTTGTAATTGCTTGCGCATTTCTTTCGCACTTCCCGTTTCTCGTGCAAGCTTTACACTTGGATTGTTGTTTTCTTATTTCTATCGTTTCCAATGTCGTTTGTGAGGCCACTTTCAAATTTATTATTGCACTCGCCGGTATGTGGCAGTTTTAATAGTTTGCGAATTTCTATTTCTTATATTGCGGTGTCCCAATTTCTTAAATCTATTATTGTTTCTTATGCGCGAATCGTTTGGTTCACGGAAAGCGTGGTGGCTTTCGCGTTGCGGCAAAGTTTTGCTTTAGTAATTATCGGTCGCGTGATTTCACTGGAGTCGCGTGATACTACACACAGTATTCCACTTTTCTCTGTAATTTTCTACTCTCCAAAACTTTAATTTATTGTTGGCGTTGAAATGAAAATGAAAAAGTCAAGTTATTATAGCCCGTAACAATTCAAGTCTTGGAATTCTTGCCAAGTCCTCTGTAATGAAGAAGAAACCATTTAATTATAGCGGTATCGTGATTGGTTTTATAGTTCACCTTCCTAGATTACCTATTAGATTATGTAGCTTTTTTATGCCGCTGAGTGACAAATGTGCAGACAGCCCACATGATGGCAAGCACATAACATCTACGATTCATGCATTTAGTTTGCAGGTAATAAAGATGCAGAACCGCAGGTACGTTGTCACTGTAAGGACTAAGATTAAATGCCTCATGCCTGTTATTGCGCTAGCTACCTTCATTATCATTCAAACCAGAACACAACAATGCAAGGATTGTTGCTTGGCGGCAGAAATAGAAAAGGCGGTGATAGTCACCCAGGCGGACTCTTTAGCCTTGACAGAGTCCTACCACCTGACATGTGCTCCGATGTGGGATTCTTTATGTGTTCCGTGTTTATGGTATTTGTATCGTACCTGGAATTAGAATATGTTACTGTTCAGGTTCACGTATTCCCATTTCTTCGCCCTCTTTACCTTCACGGTCACTTGGTGGGTTAATAACTGCGTCGTGGGTCGCGCGCTTCGACGCGGAACGCCCTTGTGTGCGAAAGTTCCCATGGGGTGCCGGTGTCTGCCGCCGATCCATTATTGTTACAGGTTTGTTCACCTACTGTATTTAAATTTATCAGCTTATGAGCGTAGAATCGAGGTACACACTACATTGTCGCTTCTGATGCTCTATTTACGACCTTTTTTAACAATTCTGATCAGATTCCTATTGTGGTTGGTCCGGAACAGCTCATGGTAGTATTAATAATAGTTTAAGTTAACTAGAAGTGTGATTGATAGTCAATCATAATATAAGCAATGATTGCGATTTCCAATATCCAATACCTCCAGTTTATCTCTTCAAGAATCTGTTCGCCAACAAAAACATTAAACAAAAGCGGATGCACTATTCGTAAATTCATGATCCAGTTTATAAATAAGGTAGGGGATTCAAAATATTTGCATACTTTTTGAGCAGGATCTGATGAGGCCGTTAAAAACGCCGATGTTCAAAACAAAATGACGCGACATGAAATGAGTGACGTGCACATCGTTAACAATCTTAATGACCAAATAAACTTGCTACCATAACGAGCGTATTAACACTTTCGATTTCCTCTTTTCAACTCGGGTTTATTGAAACAATTATTGTCTTGCTTTATGATTATTGTTCCCGACGTAACTAAAGACAACAAAGCGCATTCGTCTCGCTAATATTAGCTTCACAGATTACATTCAGTTCCTTTATGGTCGACATATTCGATTTAGATAGGTGCGTTATGATGGCGGTTGTTTTATTACTTTATAACGTATAAGCTTTCTTATTTTTATAGGTATTTAAGCATGATGTATTTGCGTTTTTGGTTGTACAGATTACCTAAGAGGTAATACATTTTTTGTAACTGTGAGATGTAGTACTTTCATCTCTCAAATATTTTTTGAGAAATATTTCACGGTTTATCCTCTCTGTTCGCAGATGCTCGCTAATGCTTTGTAGGTCGTGTCAAACCATACAAAACAGCGTTTAGCGGCCGTTCAGAAATAGTTTTTTTTATGCATACTTTCTGACTTATTGTATTTGCGTATACTTTCAGTTTCTAGGTGCACTACCTTTGGTGAATTTTGAATCCAAGCTCCGTAAAAGTAACTTTAGAAACATATTTAGACTCAGTATCCGATTACTTAGATATATCTTGAAATATGGTGGTAACTGTTACAACTGTTTAATTAATAGGTATCTGCCTATTTTCCTTTTCACAACAATCATTAACATTGAGGCACTGATCCGAGTGAAAATGATTGGCGCAGAGCTTTCTTCGGCATATGGTAACGTCATGAATATTTTCTCCTTATACAATAGTACTGTTGATTGTGAGTACCAGTTTTGCTGTATAGTCTACGAAAACACTAATTACAAGCGCTCAAAGACGTTTTCGCTTTATTAAAATGGAAGGAATCGCAATGCGGCTCGTATTTAGGACGGCTTTCAATTAAACTAACTGACTTGTTGCTTTCCTTGACAGCTGAGCTGAGGGTTCCATCGTTTCTCTCGCTAAGTGACGGTATAATTAAGTTTATTATGCTGGTACGGCAAACATGGAAGTGGGTTTTGTTTGATGTCTGCCTCGGGAGACGTTTGCGCTCGTGTTGACGCAGGACTGTTGACACTTTCAACCGCGCGCTCATGATCATAAATTAGGGTCTCGATTGTGGGCCTGAGGAGTTTTCTTTTTAGAGTGGTTTGGCGATGGTGTGAAATGTATTAGAAACGTCGATATCTAGTTTCAGTATTGCTTTAGTCTGGGCTAGTCTGAGTTTAGCCTGAGCTTGCCAATACAAAACCTTGTCGGGACGTTCAATTTATGGATTTACGGGGAAATACTTATTGGCAACATAAAGTAATCGAGAATGTTGAAAGCTCTATTGTAATGGAGGCTTAGAACGATTGAGGTTCCAAACTAAAATGAAAGTGACTCTACATCCAAGGTATTATTGTTTTGTGGTCCAAGTTACTTATAAATTAGTTGGACGCGAGATGCTTTTCCGTCGAGTGCACATTTCGCCCGTGCCGCTACCTTCTCCGTCCATCGAAAGCAATCTCGTCCACCGCAAATGCCTCCTAAATTACACGTCATTTTTTTCTCTCCGCGAGCCATTGTTCATACTCGCCGCGGCTCGGACTTATCGCTTCGAAATTACGACCTTCGGAAGAGAGCATTTCGTCTTAATAGGTGAAATTGTATACTCCGTATGATTAACTAGTCTAACTTTCTAGAGGCGAGTGCTGTATGGCGCGGCTTAATATGCGCTTTTGTGAGATTCTGCGCGGGTACTGTTTGCCTGTGATGCGTGTCAAGCACGGAAGCGCGAAATTCCGTGAACTGTTGACCTGCACAATGGGAGGCGTCTCGCGTGATAATAAAACGCAGCTTTCTAAACGGCTGTTTAAGGAGTCGCTCGGTGTGAATTGTCCACATTGGCCGGGACTGTATCAACTATCTATCTTCGCGGTGCTCATAAAGTAGATAATACCTAAATATATTAATGCTCGCATTCATGCATTTAGCTTGTCTTGCGCCAAATTCTTAAACACATTTAAGAATGACGTTTAAAGTAATTTTGTGTTTTTTTTATTGCTTGGGGAGGCAAACGACCAGACGGTCCACCTGATGGAAAGTGGCTACCGTCGTCCACGACATGTGCAATCTAAGGTTGAATTTGGTGCAAGCCGCCCTAAAGCTCGTTCACTAATGGGTTACATAGGCGGAATGATCACCAAAACTTAAAAGAATAAATGTTCAGAATGGGGTTAGTCACCGATAAAGCATCGGGTTTAATAAGAGTGGTTACCACCCAATACTAGTTGATTTGGAATATTTGAATTTCGTATTTGGTTTGATAAGAAAGAACAACAATCCAATTAGATTTCCGTTAAATAGCTAAATTATGATCGTAAAGTAGATGAAGCAGAAGATGTGGATATATTTTCCAAAAAGACCTAATACTAATATGCCTAAAAATTTAAATTTTCTACAACAATGTGATGCGACAAACTCTATCTTTAAAACAATTTACTTTCACCCTATTCTATTAACACTATAAAACCGACAACCGCAACAAACTTCCCATGAGTCATGAGTCAGTCCCAGCGTTTTCCCGGCGCCCGCGACCGCATCCATAGCCCGCGGTCCGCGTGCGCCCGCGCCGGCGGGGTCACCGCTGCGCCTGCGATCTCGCTGGTCTCACTTTCACGACATCGCCTTTTTAGCGGTCAGATATTGTTCGGAACTCTTTCGGTTTCGTTCGGACGCCTCCGGCCGCCGTCGTCGGGGCACAGATCAGCTGCGCTCTTTTGTTTCCGAACCAAATGGATATTCGAATTTCCAACCCCCGTTCCTTTTCCGCTGCATGGTGCAAACTGCGAGGCAAGAAATGTGAAGTCATCGTGCTTAGTTGAAGAATTTGCGTGTGAATTTCACGGTGGGAGCGTAAATTTAACAATCGATTGTGGATTGAGATTTATATTCAACATTCGGTTACGCTTTTTATACGACATCGATAGCATCTAGAGCATTTTTATGTTTATTCTTCCTTGTGTGGAATTCTTTTGAATATCTCAGTCACGTATCAAATACCAAAGCACAAATAGAGCCTCTGCATGGTGTTGACCAATGCCTCTGTTTAGACAACAGCAATCCTTACTCAACTGATCACATTGGGTAGCTCTGGCTCTACTTTGCTAATGGAATTAAAAATGTCAAAGGGCTACTTAAATTGATAGCTCAGTCACGAGTCGAGCCCAAATGTTTGTTTCAACATTGACTGTCGTACAATCCGATGACTTTTTGGATAAAGTTCCAATAAGTTGTTGTAAACACTGGCTCCGTCGTTGTTATTGATCGTGCACTTTTTTTGCGCAATTCGCTTGTAATAAATTGAAATACGGCATAGGTCATAGGGATTCGATGGCTGATAAAATTGTTTAAATGCCATTGCCAATAAAAATAAAAAAGGTCTGATTCGATATATGTTTTGTTCATCCACCAAGTAAAATGCTTAGATTAGTACTAACGAGTTTAATATATTATAGTGAGTTTATGATTTGTACCTACTATATTCGCTTACAAGTCTTCATCTGACCGTCAAGGTCTGAGACCGATGTGATAGGTTTTTGTTGAACATCTGTAGGGCTGAAGTCGCTCACAAAAGCTGGTTTTATTCAATTACAAAATGCAATTACTTTCCAGCAAAACTGATTTTCAGCTCATTATTTGCCTTCATTAGGCGGTCACAAAGCTGTGCCGCCATTTTAATGACCCAGACCCACCTTAGCTTTCTTAACCGACTGTGATGAGGAAAAACCGTGTTCTAGCTTTCCTAGTCGCCTAGAAAGCCTAGCCCCCGGCCGGCCTATATAGCTTCACTAATATTAACTTTCGTCGAGTTGAGGAACGCACCAATTACACTTTGCGGGTATTATAATCATACATTGTGGATGGTCCAGTGAGATATAGTTGCTGAAGCGATCTCGGGCGCGGGCGTAACTGGTCATTACGATGAAGTTATGAAGTTGTTGCGGTTTGCAAGTTCCGAGGCTAATCCGTAATCGACAGTTTGACAGACATTGCGTCGCCAATCAGACGGCTGAATTATTGCGTTCAAGTTCATTATGTACGGTGTTCAGGTTAGCTGTGTGTAGCTAACTCGTAGTATTGCGGTCTGGAGTACAAATTATGGGGCGCACTGGTGTTTTGTATGGACTGAATAATAGTTGTATAGGTACGTAAGGTAAGGTAGTCAGCATCATTACAGACATGAGGCATGTCGTGTTTATCCTTACAGTGACAACGCATCTGCGGTTCTGCATTTTTATTTCCTGTAACCTAAATGCACGAATCGTAGATCTTATGGGCGACGGTTACCGCTTACGGACAGGTGTGTAGCATAAAAAAACGTAATGTTTGTCATTAGCTTAGGCATTATGTTGGAGACTAAATTGTAATTATTTTATAACTAATAAGTTCCATATAGGTACGTAACTAGCTTTTGTCCACAACTTCGTCGGTATGGAACTTTTTATAAAAGTAGTTCTTTCTATATAGTCTTGAAAAATCAAATAAATAAATAGTTTTTTTAAGCGGATCCTTCTTCCTACGTCGTAACAGAGATATCAACATGCGATATTCAACTCGATTCGTCCAGTCGTGAATGGACTGTTCAGTCAGTCGTCTTGTTCTCTAACTCGTATATATAATTAAATACGTGATAATACTACAACATACTTCTTCTAATAAGCTCAGACGCCCAGGCGCCTGATAAAAATGCGTAGAGACTTAGAGAGACATGTTGGCGACTATCCCACTCTTAATTATCTCGACGTAGGTACCCAAGTCTGACAAGGTTGCCGACTGCGTTTCCGACCCTATCGTTTACGAGGTTATAGACCTCACTCTTGGTGTTGATTGCGACCTTATCTTATCAGAATAATAATCGGAGGTAATATTAAATAATCGTTAAACGCTCATAGCTACTTGCGCTAAGATTCTCTGTATCGAAGATGGCATAGCATACGTACAAATACAAGCGTCAGACACTGTACAGAAATGTAGGTGACAGTTACTTACCATCAGGTGGACTGTCTGGTCGTTTCTCACTGCGTAGCATAAAATAAATTCGTCATCCGTTTGCGACTTATAATGGATCCCAGGACCCTTTACCACGGACGTAGCCAGGTTTAAAATATGGGGTAATCGTAATAACTGAAAATGAAAAATAAGCGAGCGCAGCGAGCACGAAATTTTTCCAATTTTGGCGCCATTGATTCGGTTAGAACATGATACCTAAATATAACAAAAATGACTGAGTATGTGTAGCGAGCTCGGAGTTTTTGATATACCTACATATTGGCTCTTTAAATCCGAATTAAGTACGCGGCGCGATTGGTGTGCATATGTAATAAATGAGCGAGCGCAGCGAAGCTCGAAATTTTTCAATTATTTATTGAAAAGATGGGGGGTTGAACTCCCTGACCCCCCCCCCCAACCCCCCCCCCCCCCCCCGCTACGCCTATGCCCTTTACTCACCTGTACGTACCACTAAACTACCAATGGACTGCACCGGGTTATCATAAAAAGGGCACCATAAAAGTTGTCCATGCAGCTGACAAGCAGGCATGCCATTTGCAGGTTTCCGAATTTTCCTTCGAGAGCTACTTCATTTCTGAAGATAACGGAACGTCTATCGTGGTATCACACAGTTATAATTAACTGATAATGTTGTTGTTAAGGTGTTTATAAACGCTGATAGATGCGCGGTGCGGTATCGCGTAACAGAGAGTTGTAAATTTTTATATCTGCTTATTAAAATATGGGCAGTAGCGGCGCATTGTTTGATGTATTTACAACTCTTCAAGAAGTCGCACATACTATGTGGAATCGGCGCAGTTACCCAGCCATTTTCACCTATGTATTTGGTATTTGCAACATTTTGGGACCGTCGTTAACCTATTGGTTTCGGTATCCGACTCGTAAGCGAGATACCGGGTTCGAATCCTACTGCGGCCATAAACCAATGACTCTTTTCTGAGTTATATACATTAGTTAAATATTAAATTATGCCCTACGGTGAGGGTAAACATATAACGTGCACATTCAGGCGACTGAATGTGTAACCATGATTCAATCTGTTTAGGTTCCCCTGGTAGCAGGGTCTCGGAGGTCAGATGGCAGTCGCTTCACTGTAATCACCTGATCTGCCAAATACAGGATCATGGTCAAGGCGGACCTCGGCCCTCGTGCGCGAGAGTATAACCGGAACATTAACGCCAAGATGATATTATTTTGTATTTGGATTTTGCAACACTTGACATGGTAATCATTTCGTCCAGCCACCGGCGTCTATCTGGACGCTATCTAAAGATAGAGTTTTATGTATTCGCGAGACTACCGAATCAGCTGTATATTTCCCTTAATAGTCAATTTCAAGAGAAAGTGTAAACATTGACTTCGACGAAATTGCGATATTATCGTATCGTAATTATGGCTAGGTCGTAACTTAAGACATAGAATACTACTAACCATTAGCCATAAGTACTAATAATGCGTCATCGCCTTTCGGAACATTATCTTACAGCGGCAGAGATTACAAAACTGTTAATAGAATAATTTTCAATTTCGAATTTTATCCTATGTAAAAAATTCAGGCAAGTAAGTAATTTAAAACAATACCCAGGGATAAGAGGAAAAGCGGTCCCATGCGAGGCTCCAGACGCGATGGATTGACATCGCTGAGTTGGATTCGAAAGCCTTACGACATGAGGATGCTGATGCCCGGGCGCAGTGGAGGAGGGACTAGAAAGCCGTTGGCTCTCACATCCGACCCAGCGATGTCAATGCATCGCTTCTTGGGTCGCCCATGAGGCCTCTTTCCTGATACCGGCAGGTTCAGGCACCTGTTTCCCATGTATCCTTGAGGCTTACGGAACACGTGACCAAACAAGCGAAGGCAAGCCTCCTGGATCACATCTGCGATATCCCTCACGCCAAGGCCGCCACGGGTGTACTCGTTACGTACTCGATCGAGTCGCGCATCTCCACACATGCAGCTACCTATCTATTTAATTAAATATCACGCATTTTATCAACAATTCCGATTATTTACACCCTCGTTGAAAACTCCATATGAGTTACGTAAAAACCTGAAACAATTAGACCGAATAATCGGAATCACAAGTCACGTTATTATCGGCTGTGCTAGCTGTTAATACACGGTTGCATAACAGCTCTCGTTGGAAGGTTCAAGGGCAAACAAGCACTAAAACGAACGTATACAATGTTTTCGCACACGTCATACATAATGGTGCTTTCCTAAACCATTAACGTTTTATAGGCCTCTCCTAAAAATAACCAGCTAACTGTTACCAGCTAACTGTTGCTGTTAGACAGCTAAGTGTACCTATGTGCATGTCATGGTGATTCGAAATATCTACGTACTTTGAATTCTCTGTAGATATATGTATTTTAATTTGCCTTAGTCGACATCTCTGGTAATCCACAGCAACTATTTATTTATTTCACAGTTTTACAGCATATAAATTATTATTCAAAAAGGTTACATTATTAAGCTGTAATGCCAATTAAAAAACTGCAATTTATAATTTTGGTAATTAATATAGCCAGTATACCATATAAAATACAAATAGGAAAAAAAACAACAATCAAAATTAAAACTAAAACTAAATATAAACTTCTCTCTCTAAAATATAATATAAGATTCTCTCTCTGTATGTGTCAACTATATGTAGTCATTGCCTAGGAATATAGACAGAGAGACCGTAGAGCGTCAGCGGCCTAATGGTAAAGGAGTCCGACTCGTACTCCGACGCACAGGGTTCGAACCCCAGTGCCGCCATGTACCTACCCAATAACCTATCTAATAAACCTTATCTACCCAATAAGATCTAATCTGGTCAGGTTCCCCTGTTAACAGGGTGACGGAGGGCAGATGGCAGGCTCTCCACTGTACTTACACAAGGTGCCATATCGTAGATCATAGTCAAGGCGGAGCCCTATTCGTCGCACGCGAGAGCACTACCGGAACATTAACGCCAAGATGACCATAGATAGAGTCGCCCGACCCGATGGTAAGCGGCCACCGTCGTCCAGGACATCACTTTTCTCCATTGCAGTTTGTCAAGGGAAACGCCGACACCCGCTGACATCCGCTTTGCGCGAACCTTTCTCGTGAAACGCGCTAAAATATTTTCCATCGTAAACCTAGCCGTGAGAGCTTAGAGGTCGTGCAGGGTCAATTAATAACATGTACCTACGCCAATCCACACAACAGAAGACCAAATCACTTCGGGGTAAATATTTTGGTAACGATGCACTCGAGAACCGGCTACTAAAGTACTTAGACATTATCTTATCTAGTGTTGTGGCCGTAAAGCGAAACATTTGGGTCGAGTGCCGAAATTGCGCGTCGCTTAATCCGCGCTTAATCGCTGGAATTGTAAGGCGTGTGCCGAAGAAGTACCAAATACAGTGAACCATGATATCAAAATACTAGACTTAATACCTATCGCTTACCGATAGTATCGTTCAAGAGGTATATTAGAGGTCGCTTTAGAGGCAGGCAACGCATTATTAACTCCCCTGGTGCTGCTGATGTCCATAGACCACTTTTCATCAGGTGGCCCGCTTGCCTGTTTGTCTGCCGTATAACATAAAAAACTACAAATCTGTCACACCTGAGGTGGGGAGTATCGATAGGGGCCATCGCCTTATGTATTTTTGTCGCCAAAGAAAAACATTGCAGTTACAATATCAAGACATGCAGAATGATACCATAATACCTATAGTAGCCAGTAATTGCAGACATGAGACATGCCAGCCAAGCTCTCGCAGTGACAGCGCACATGCGTTTCTGCATTTTTATTACTTACACATGATAAAACTTAAATAGTAATGTATCGTATATGTTACGAGCGATAGTCACCGCTTTCCACTAGACGGTCAGTTTGTCATACCGTCATATATCGAAAGCCCCTAGTCAAAAGAAATTTTAATAATATTATATGGCGAAACTTTGTGAGGATGGATCTTTCCATGGAGCCTTCATGATAAAACTATTGACGGATTTTGATGAAATCCAGTAATGTAGCTCATAGCCCAGAATAGCATATAGGTTATAATTTATCCCGAAATGCAATGTGGTTCCCGCGGAAACAGGTCTGGAACGTAATAACCGAATTTGATGCGGGACAAGTTGTGGGCAAAAGCTAGTATATTCTAAACCGCTTACCCGATTTTAATGAAATAAAACTAAAAAAAATAAAAAGTAAACATAATTTTAGATAACTTGATCCATACATAACTCATGCTCGATCCATAGAAACTAAGAATCTTCTATTTACATTTATTGACAGTTGATTTGTCTTATCTTGATTTTTTTTAAATGCGTTAAAATGTTTCTGAGCGATTAAATGTTTTTTTTATTTTTATTAAGAGGACCAACAGCTTTATAATACAATAGTTCTTCATGGGTATGTTTTCCACTTTGTCTAAATATACCCGAGCATATTGTGTATATTTTGTAATACTTAGTTGCTTTCCGTTATCGCATATTTGTAGTTTGTAGGGCGGTTACAGGCTAATGAGGTTTACGATATTTGTAGACAATATAATTTGGGCGTGGGAACGTTGGATGCTGAAATTAACAAGTCTACAGATAACCTATTCTTTGTCTCTATAGATTTTTGTTTGTATTAACTATCGTAATGGAATCTGGTATGGTCTAATTGGAATCCTGTCGCAGAGTTTGCAATTTAATAAAGACCCTGAGCCAGAGTAATTGAGGTAATGTTGGCGTAACGCTACTTCATTGTTTCAGTTGTCGCTCTGCACCGGGCGTGTTTCTGACCAAAGTTGAACAAACAAACATGCCGATATTGCAAACACCATCATTGTTTCTCAGGTGTTTTGCAGAAGTCACGTGACTGTAAGGCGTCAACCGGTACATGATGCGTTATCAGACCCCAGGTGTGGGGTCGAACGGGATTGTTGATGTTTGGTGGGGGCGTCTGGGAACGTCAACTATTACATACTACATTGCATTTTCCTGTTGCTGTAGAGGTTTTTGCAACCCATCTATAGATGGTGGTATTTTTTTAGACAGGTAGATATATCAGC
Source organism: Blastobasis lacticolella (assembly GCA_905147135.1). NCBI lineage: Eukaryota > Metazoa > Arthropoda > Insecta > Lepidoptera > Blastobasidae > Blastobasis > Blastobasis lacticolella. The sequence goes on along the minus strand of LR990043.1, from coordinate 19,863,158 downwards.
TTGATAAAAAATTTGTTTAGATTTATGGGCTTCCCCTTTTCCCCACGTGGTCTCTAGTTTGATCCTTTGCACGTGAGTAAGGCGTAATTTAGCGAGCCCAGCTCAAGAGAAAGTGATTGTAGATACAATCTGAAATGAGATAAATTTGATTGATGTCAACATGTGATCTAAAACTTTAGAGTAGAAATGATATCATAGTTCGTAGCGGTACTTCACTAACTACATCCTACAACCAAAGTTAGCGCGAGAGGTCGAAATAATTTGCGGAAACACAGAACTCAGTAGGAAATGAGACACCTACCTACCCAATATTTGTATTCGTCCTCATCGAACTAATACGTGGGTTGAAAATCCCCGGAGCAGTACTCGTAATTCATAGTACCTGCTACCTACTTACAGATAAAAATGAGTTATGTTGATAAAGTTATTACTAAAAGTAGTGTTAGTAATAGAAAACAAACACAGCCACGTCACATGTTTGTGCTGCGTGATTGATAAATGTAGGTAGGTTGTACACACATTTACAGACTTATCTTTATTGAAATAAAAATGAGGTAATTTCTGTCTGTTTGGTTTCTGCAACGTAACACCTGTAAGTAGATGTCCAGAGATTTTATGATAACAAATAGCAGATAAAACAATTCCGTTAAAAAGCTCCTAACGATGTCTATAAAACGAGGAGTGCCTAATGGTTATGACGAAATTACTATTTCGTGAAACTAATGGTTTTAACTAAGCCCCCAAAAAACTCCTTCCCTAATAATCTCGGCTGAAGTGAGCATGACGCGCACATCAGATCTGTCCCATCAATTTTTTGTACCGCCAAAGAAGCTTTTAACTTTTTCTCCCGCGTCGTCGCTCTGTGAGAATGAAAATTCACTTGCTCGTGTACAAAATTACGTCGCGATATCAGGGTATTAAGCGGATGACATATGGAATGTCGCTATCAAGGTGATTGATCGGAACGTGGCAGTTTTGAGAATGTGCGCTCGGTTTTTGAATAAAAGTATCGCAAGTAAGACTAAACATGTACGTGCAGACTCCCGGACGGTGCGCCAAGAATGCGCCTGGCAAATTACCAAGAACCATGCCGTAAGAGGCGAAGCCTTGCGACTGCTTGATTGATTGATTTCGGAGAAATTTCGGGGAGATTGTTTTGCTTACGGTGCGTCAAAGTGACGATGATTATGTTACTAATGGAAGTAAGTTTCCATACCAAAATAGCAAAATTACTAATTATGAAATATTTTTGCAGTTAGTAAGTCTCGTGTATGTACAACACCATAGTTCATGTTCTAAAATAACCTAGATATTTTGGCTCTATATCGACGAAACTATTTCAATGTTCACGGAATTCTTCAAGAAAGAGGACGACACGCGGAGGAGGAGGATACGCGGTTATTTGGCATTGCAGACGTCGAATAGGGTACGATAACTGATTACCATCAGTACAGCCATAAGGCAGGCCGTAACCTTGTTTACCACCTTGGTGAAACTCCAATCTTCATTGTGTTATCCTGTGACACATTCGCTACGGTCAGTCGTACTCCCACCCCTGTAATCATCATCCATAGCGGCAACCTGCAAAAGACTTGACGTTGTGACTATGGTCTATTTTTAGAGTCGGTAGTCCACCATGGTCCGCCTTGGTTCCGAGGCACGAATAGATTATTCGTCATTACGGCGCTTACGACCCCGTGCGGCGTACGTGCCGAGTGTACTACGTGAGGCCATTCCATTCCACGTTTTTTGTCCCACAGCGCTCTATTATTTGTCACACCGCCGTCCCGCTGCAACACCTTAGGTACCTGTCTCTTACGCTTTTGCCCAAGTTTCCGGGGCGGGGCCGGGGCAATAAATTATCCCTTTCTTTGGACAACTTTCGTCATAATTGTAGCAAAACCTTGCGAGTTTACCGCTAGCTGGGATGGCTTTCGCGGCCAAGGTTCCGGCTGACACGCGATCAGAGCCTCTCATCCGAAATTTTCTGACCGGGCTGATCTATTATCGTTGGTAATAGCTAGGAAGTGGGGGTCTAATGGATTCGCTGGAGTCATACTAAGCTCATTTGAGCGTGAAGTATGAATCCGAAAAGCGGCGGGTCTGGGTGCTCAAAGATAATTTCATGCGTTTTTTTCTCTCCCAAAGCCATGTGAAGGTACGAAGGTGCACTGAACTATAAATTAGCGTAACAGTAATGTAGACCGCGTTTCGTAAAGCGTTACGCGTGTTTATTTTTTGCACAATCAAAGTGCCCAACTCGTGGAACTTGGTGGTCATTTGCATCTGCCGTGAATGCGCGCTTTAGTTTTAGCCGTTCAGTAGAGGATTGCGGTTATGACTACAGTTTATCTCGTTGAATCTAGCGGCTTCTTATTGTAGTGCGACGAGATTACCACTACTATTTGCGTAATGAATGGGCATTGTATTTAGCTAGGCTGTACAGTACAACAGTACTATAGAGTACCGAACGTTTTAAGGTAAATACAAAACCCTTATAACTTTGTTGTCCACCTGTAGTATCTATCTGTTGAACAAGATCCTTTATCTCTGGAGTACCTTATTGTTCTTTATGTTTTCTAAATAATCCCTTTATCGTTTTTCGCAAACAAAGTGATGAATTCTATGAGTAGCTAAATAATCATTTTATCTTTTTGGATAGTGATCTGTTTACTTTCGTAAACAAAGTAGTAGGTATTGATTTTCGTGAGTAGGTAGCCGATGTGCATAAAATGCTTCATATTTGTTAGTTCTGACACATATTAGAAACGTACTCCCTACGTTCCGGAAACCCTCGCGAAGCGGGTCCCACCCGTACTTACATACTTGACCGGTTTTCAAATTTCCTGTTGATATTTAAAATACTTTAAGGAAGGAATTCTAAAAGAAATGTTCTCATTCATCAAAGACCAATCAGCTTAGCGATAACGATAACCTAACTCGAATTTAAACAGGTAAATTAAACAATAACAACATACTCGTTTAATAATGTACTAAACATGACATTATGTCCGGTCATCCGGTGGCATGCATAGCGTGACGTGACCGACGCATGCGCGACCCGCGACGCGGTGAGCCTGACACGCGCCGGAGGTAAACGCTCTGCGCAAACGTTGCTGTGTGTTTACATTGCCAAGTGTTTAGTAGTTACTTGTAGTGAGTACATGTAGCCTGTCTATTCGGTGTTGGCTGGGCTAAAATTACAGCTGTAATTGCAATTGGTTCAATCTTTATAATGCGTATGGCTAAGGTATGGAACACGTTACATGCGAGTGTGATCGTTGTAATCTGGACGCCTTTAAGGCTAGAGTAGATAGGCTGTTCCTAGATAGGCATTATCTGTCGTCAATTACCACCTGGTGAGATGGCGGTCAAATGCTTGGCCTTACTTTGGTCTAAAAAAAGAACGATAAAGAAAGGTTCCTGATTGCGGTGTTTAGTTCTATTTATACGAGCCTTATCGTCTTTCGAACAGACTCATAGAATATATTGCATGTGGGTGTTGCTGTATAAGCAAAAACAAATCCCAATATGTTAGGCCTAAATGGCTTCTGAGCACCTCATTGAGCTGTCCATTAGCGCCGGCACGCGAACCGGGACAGCCCGTACCACAGACTGCACAACCTAAAATCTCCGTACGCAACAACGCGCGCGCAGTGCTTGTGTCTGCCGATCTGGACATTATGCGTGCCCTGTTAAACTACATGCCTTATATCCTACATCTTCATTATATACTGTAATTCGTTTTGGCTAAGGGAATGTCAAGTGAATTGGGAGTAACTGTATTTATTTTTCCGTATAAATAACAAATTCAACCAACGTTCCACTGCACTCTATGCAAGGCGTACGACCCTCAGTGATGAATCAGTCAAAAATAACGTAGTCGTTCTTTACCACAAAATATGCATTGCAACTTTCCGAAAAATCGAATAGAATCCCGTATGGTTGGTAAATTTTCAGCTGTCAAACTTTGACGACTCTATGATTGTAACAAAGTGAATCAATATTTGTTCTTTGAATAATCGGTTTAAATTATCTTAATTTTGCCTTTGAAATTTCAATGTAAAAAAATAGTTGAAACAACTTTCCTGCAAGGTCGTGAACGCACCCCAGGTTCATCGACCTTCCGCCAGACTAGCGGAAGATCGCGCTACCGCGGAAAACGCTGTGACATCCCCATGCGTTGCTTACTAGACTGTGGCGTTGTTAACTCCGAAATAATACCAGCATTACAGCTTAAAACAGTATTGTGCAGACTCCCATTGTTAGGTAGAGGCATTCCAGATAATGCGAGATGATGACTTATGTGCCGGAATCCGAACGCGGCTAGGTCTAGTAATTCGCGTGTGACACTGACTAACGGTAGTTTTCTTTCGTTTCAGATGAGAGCAGCAGAGAAGAAGTTACGTCAGAACAACAGGTATGTGTCTACCTATATTAGATTTTTTATGTTGTACCACAGACAAATAGCCAAGCGAGCCACCTGATGGAAAGTGGTCACAATCGCCTATTGACATCAGTAACATCAGGGGCGCTACCAATGCATTGCCCGCCTCTAAGGAGACTTCTTAATAACTCTTGAACGTTTTTATGTCATAGAACAAAAGGAAACACCGTGGCTGGGAGCTCATTCCACATCCGAATTGTACTACTAATATAATAATTGTTTGGTATTGGTTTATTAAACAAACATAGGTAGGTACTTACCTATTTAGTCATTCAAAAACGGTGGTCTAACAGAAATTGGGTAGCTACGAAGAGAGTACCTACTCAAAAAAGTTGAGAAAGCGTCGTCTAAGTATTACAATTTGAACACATTACTTTGCTTAACTATCAAATCAACAAGGCAAAGAACTTCAAATCGCACGTTAGTTACGTAACGCCGACATTGAACAAGTTAACCCAAGTAACGCAGTTAATGTTACTAATTGACATAGTTGTGTGTGCGAGTAACATCGGCGGCATGCAGACTGAACGATTTAATTATAGTACGGCTTGCCTCGGCGTCGCTAGACATGCTCTGTAGCCAGATTGTGTGACATTAAAATTGGTTTGACCACTTGACAAGTTTGACGATTTATGTATAATTTTCGCTTAATGTATTTGTGATCAGAATTATGGACATAATCACAAAATTTCGACTCTTCCAAAACGTAATCAATCTTGCCGTCACTATCCCAATTGTGCTCTCGCAAGCGCCCGCGGTCCGCCTTTGACCAGGGTCCAGGATATATGCATCCCAAATAATAGATATCAAAGGCTAACTTTGTAGGTGCGCAGAACACACAATCATAGCTTTTTTGCTTCACTACCTATGCTATACTTATTATGCTGTGTATATCAATTAATTTACAATGGTATTATTAACGAATACTATGCTCCGTTTTTTCTCCAAGCCAATTAAAAAAAATGCAATGAATGAACATATCATGCTGCGACATGTAACAATTATTTTTTTTATCGTTTTTTAGACACAAAAGCAGGTGAGGTTGTTGTATTAAATAGGGTTCTTATATTTTACCGAGCAATATCGATTTAATTTGTCATGGTACAGCTGGGATATTTTTATGTTTAGTTTTTCCACCAGTTGTTCATTACTGTGCTGCTTTGTGTCATTAGGTAGGAGGTCTGACTTAGAATTAGTGGTTAACTAGCACAAAAATGTATGTATGACAAAATTGTAGAGGCAGGCGGAAATAGGGAAATAGTCTTCCTTGTAAATTTTTCTATCCATTGGCAGAATGAAAATCTGTGAAAAATGTGATTAGGACGTTTTACAGGCGCGGGGCGGGGACTTTGTAGTTTAATATTAATACTGTGTAATATGGAATCGAATTAAGTCGTGATCATAATATGGAAATATTATGATCACGACCAAACACTGATCTAGTCTAGATCGATGAATTCTCGCTTTACAGCAATATCGAAAAGGCAGTTAGATGACCATACAAGTACAGTTTCGATCAGTAGTTGTTGCTGCTTGCGCCGAATTTATGACTGCGGCATCCGTTTCTATGTGGATTTTTTAAAATAAAGTAACGGATCACCTGATTAACGGAAGTAATTATCGCGGCCCATGGACATCCTCTACATCAGGAGGGTCGCAGGTGTAAGCTTGCTTCTTGAATGCCCCAATGTCGCAGTGCGGTTTTATTTCGTTTACTTCGGTTTTCTACGACATATACATATGTTTATTTCACTAGATTCGCTTTTTTTTATTCAATTTAACGTACCCCAACTATCGGGCTCCCGATCCGATTCGGTTGTCTCCGTTGAAATTACAGAAATTGACATCTCCATCCGTATTAACTCGTCTGGCTTCCCAAAGAGCCCGGGTGCAACGGTACCGTGAGTTACTGCGGATACCCTGCCGTCGGTCAGAATGATTAATGGTCCTTGGTCTGTGCGAGCCGCGGCCTACCTAGCACGGTGAAACAGCGATAAAGCTGAATCCACTCTTCACGTCTCTGCTTTACTTTAGGAGTGTGAACGAGATGCCACCACATATCGATAGGGGTTTATCGATGTGCCAGGCTGAGGAGTTTATTTCGTCTGCCAGCCTTTATTTGGTGCGAAACACACTTCGGTGGCGGATCTCGTGATATGGTGTTACTGTTAGAGCACGACTGTTTGTTCGATAGCTAGTACCGGTTGCTAGACCAGTTTCGATGTTAGGTTCGCTTCAAGCTTTCGATTGAAGGAAATGTGCACAGGTGTCTTCTGAAACTGTCCTTTAAATATTTTGTACCTCCCATTGCATACTGCGCTTGAATAAATCGTCGAGTTCAAGTGGGGCGAAATTGGAAGTTCCAGAAAAACTGCTTTGATATAGAGCAGAGCGGTTTAACGAAATCAGACTTTAATTATGAAAAAGAATCATACTTACTGGCTCTGACTCACACACGTGCCTTCTATCAAACTATTTTTTATGATACTCTACTAGTATAAATCTGTATTTTAGGAGCATGCTTCAAGTTTTAAAAAACGTACTAGTGTATTTGCTTGAAGTAGGTACGTTAGGTAGGTAGGTAAGTTAGTAGTAGTATTTGCTTAATGCAGTTCGAGGAAACGAGTTAAATGAATACTGGATGTATAACAACCTATCTACCCACATAAAAAACTGATAACGACCTATCTAATAATACATTCAGTTGTTATATTTTAAAATACCAAAGCAATAACTACTATTTTACGATAGATTTATCTTCCCCACAACTATCGATTTATAAATTGCATGTTCGGCTTTAATTATTTTGTAACCAGCAGAGTAATATTTAAAACATTAGAGCGCCTATGATTACCGACCGCAGGTAATGGGAAAAGATTAGAAATAATCATGCAGTTGATGCCATCGCATCGCCTCGCGGCCAGCCTTTAGCTAACTTGTAGTTTTTTTATGTTATACTATAGAGAGAATGATGTAGAATTACTTGTTAATGCGTATTCATGGTTAGCTGAACACTCGTCAGCAAAAATAAACTTCCACAAATCAATATTTTCACATTGCATTTATATAACATAACACCTATTGAACAGCAACTTGTTCTCAAGGATACGAGCAATCTGGGTTCAATCACATCGTCGCCGGTGAATGAAATGTAATCCAGATAAATCTGGTTGGCCACGACATCTAAGGGGCAAAAGGATGCAATATTGCTTTTTCAATCGGCTAGGTTGGATAGAGAACAGGAACCCGGCAAAGGAAACAAGCCAGCGGTGGCCAGTCGGGCTCGCGCGGCTACTTTTTGCGATAAGAATCGCTCGGGCGAAAGTGAATCGATTGTTGGCATCGGCGATTATGAGAGTAATATTTCGCTGTCCGCTCCTGGCGGCCGAGAGGCGTGAGAGTTATTGCGCCGTTGTTTTTGACAACACCTGCCGATACTTCCGCGGCCCGACACGCGGCTGCGCCTGCGCAGCGCCAGGAAGCGGCCGTCATGAGAAGCTCCTCGTTGACGACGTTCGAGCGGCCGCCTCGATCGCAGATAGCGATTTCAGGAAACAAGCCGTTCTCGTTCCTGTTATTTGCTGGAAAGATAAAATCTCTCCAACGGAGAATAAGTGCAGTGTACCCGCGCTGTGTGTGAGAGAAATGAACCAGCGAAATATCTCTACGCCAAAGAAAGTTCAATCTAGATGCGATGGCTCTAGAGAAATACCACACATAAACTAGGCACCGTTATTATTCATCAGGTGGAGTTTTAGTGAGGGAACTATCGAACCGCGCGATCGCTGGAGGGAACCCGAACGACAGGTTTGCGCATTAGCTCTGACACAGAAGCCTTATTACGTGAATGAATAAACGATGCAGCTTACAACTTAATGCTTAAAATGCCTAATACGTCGACTTAAGTAATGGATGGCAATATTAATGTCGATGTTTGCATAAACGGGTATCAATCATAATGAATCGAACATGAAATTGTGAAAGCTGAAGCGTCTTGAATGTATGCCAGCAATCACGGCAAAGCATGAGCCTAATGCTTTCAATGAAAGCACGCATTCAATAGTAATGGCATGGCGATGGGAAATTTTTAAATTGATATCTGAAAAGGTTGGGTAGGTACTTAATTTGAGTAATTGTTCTTTTGTTCGACATAACTCATAGAGAAGTCGCATCGAGAGCCAACGTCCTCCTTTGATTTATGTTCTTATGCTTGGCTGGTCTTCCATGAAATGGCGGTAATTACAAAAGAGTGACGTGATGTCATTATAAAAGGTTTTGTTTTACCTTTGACATTGTGTATCGCTTTATTTGATGAGGTAACATTATCACTGCATCGTTCCGGTCACTATTTCCTGATTTGAATTGCTTCCTCCCGAACAATGGGTATACTTTTCAAAATAGCTTTTGGTGGTTATATTTTTTGCTTTATTGCAATTTTTTTCATGCCTGGGTTGCTTGATGGGTTGGATGAAATATATCTACAAACATTTTAAATGTAGATTTATATATATCCAATTGAAATCAATACTTGATATATTTTGTTGATTGTTTGATTCAAATCAAATCAATAAGTGATTTATTTTGTTGATTGTTACTTCAGATGTCTTTACAACTCGAAAGAAAATAAACCCAAGGAAGTCCTTTAATCAATAAGCAATAATATCCAACGCTGACATAACGAAATAGTGCTCCGAGTTGCTAACCGTCATAACGTATCCTCCGCATTTCCACCACTTGAGAAAACACGAAATTCACTATGCGGACACTTAAAAGCTTGAGTGTTTAATTGTGCGTACAGTTGATTTGTTCTCGTCTCGTCTCACGGCTCTGAAATCTCGGAATGCTGGCCCCAATGACGTTTGAATAGCTTATTTGGGGATTTGCGTTAATTTGACCGTCGCTCCGTGGTTATGGTGATGAGATGGAGACTCTGTTAGTATAGGTACAGTTAATAACGACGTCTGTGTTGTCTTATGGTTTTGTGCGGCTTGATAGTGTTTGGATGTAATGTGTGCAGGTTTACCAATCGTTCTGGTCACCTTTACGGTACATAGGTCTAGGTTTCTAAGTAAAACTAAAAGCTACTCCAACTACAACGAAGTATCAAATTACTATTCTGTAGTTCACCATTGGGAAATTTGGCTCCTGTTTATCTTAATATACCATTTCGACATTTGGGGGCGTCGAGGTGTTAAATCGTCTAAGACTTATCTTCTGCGTGCGTTAGTTCATGGTCTGTTGAACTATTTAATAACACTTACAACACATTTTGCACTAAGTGTCTGTCTTTGCTCAATTGTTGCATTCATTCACTTTTTGTTTTTGTCCAGAATTGCCGCTACACCTGTAACGTAGATATATTATAACCAGCAACATTAGACGTACATAATGAGCCTCTGATGAGAAATGTTACAAAAAGTTTAGCAACGAAAACATTACCTCCAATGTGTTGGCAAACTTCCTTCATTCATAATGCGTTACTGGTCGTAAATCATGGTTTATACCATAGCTACAGATAAATTTTGCAATTGTGCTTGTTAAAAATTATGGATACAAGTAATATAATTTATAATAATATTTTTGTAAACAATTTGTGACTGCTTGCAAATAACCGTCTAAGAACGTACCTTTACCAAGGGAATGTACGACCTACAAAGCTCGATGTTTCAATTATCGTAATAGATGCACTGCGCGCTATTCAGGCGTGGTCCGCTTTACGATTAGCTGGAAGATATAGCAATCGCGTACAGTTATTGGGCTATTGCGAGCGGCGCCTGGGGGCGCGGCAAGTCTCGCTTGACACTGATTCTGCGCTTCCAATCATAGTAACTGTTGCTGTTTAACTGCTTATGTCATGCGGGGTCCGTCCCTTCATCATTTGCTTGGAATTGTGTTGATAACCCTATCCCACACATCTGAGGGTGTGCAACATACATATTCGTGTTTTATTATTAGCTTATTTAGATTTCCGATCGATAGCTTATTTTCTCAAAAGCTCAATCTTTTTTACTATTTCCTTTTTAGAGCTAATTCATTTAGCTATGCACAAGCTTGGTTTAACAGTATTTATTAATTTTATTAGCATTAATAATATATTCACACTTTATTAAAATCTTGTATCTATGTGGCCATATGAGCCCTGTAGAGTGTTGTTGTATTATGATGCTCTTCCTCTATATTATGTCCATCGACACTGGTTAATAGCATTATCCCTACGAGTGCGTATGAGTGACAGGTTGTACAGTACTATATGTAAGTTCCATTTGCTCAACCATCTCTCAAGCTCGGTGAGTTGCAGTTCACCATATTATGCGCACCTGCTCAGTACTTACCTCAAGTGCCGGTAGTAGCACCCGTGATAAGCTCGATCATAAAACGCAATAGTGTTAGAACAACCGTTACGCTGATAGGATACTTTAATGGGCTGCAGGGTGCGCTTTGTAATAGACCGAACAGTTACAGTGTTTTTACCTCATTCCACATCGCCAGCGGTGCTGTGTGAAGATGACTGATGGATGATGTAAGTAACAAAACACTGTCCATCATGTAATTTGTAATAATTGAGTTTGTAACGACCATTTTGTATTATCGAAGCTTAGCTACTTGTTTCATGTTCATGTAATTCGCTATTCAATTTAACAGGTTTTTACTTGTCTCTATTAGATTATGAGTGGTCTAATTTAGCTGGAGATGATTGCTTTATCCTTGCCTTAGGTTTTGGGATCGCAGTCTAGACATGAGTAATTATCCACCAAATTCTCGAGCACGAACACCTAATCGCTGCTTTTGTCACGGCCGGTCTTTAACTAATTGGCGATTATTAACATGGCGGCCGTTTTTGGCGTCTCCCAATTGGGATGTACACGGACAACAATACGTTTGCTGTCGCAGCGTCCTTGCGGTTCTATTGCTTTGGTCGTGTTCCAGGTGTATTCACGAGTTTGCAATGATAGTTCTTTGGTATTGTTGGGTTCGACTTTTGTTTGGAATTCTTAAAGATCACTCCCACGGTTCCGTGGTTCGAGCGGTGTTCCATTGTCCGTCCCTAACTCCTCTGAGACAGTTCTTGACCTTGTTCTCAATTTTCGTGTCGTTTGTTTGCGCTGTATATTCTTTGGGGAATCTCGTATCTTAGGCCCGCTATCTTAAATTATCGCGAATACACCATTAATGCTCACTCTGCTTTTACCGTTTCCATTGTTCTGTTCGTTTCCTTCATAGCTGCGGCACATTCTGATCTATTTCTGTATATATTCGCTTGCGATCTCAACATTCGTAGCATCGCCTGATTCGCACGGTATCCGAAGCGAATACCGCGGCGGTGGAAATTAGCAGATGTTATGAAAACTTGTGATTTCACCTAATAGATCATAGTCGACGTTGTGATGCGAGGTTTCCTGCGCTCGAGTGATTACGGGTGGCAATTAGCTGGTCCAGACCGAGTGGCTGCCGGGCTTCCGTTGCCTCATTGCTGGAAAACGTAATGATACCCTCTTCGCAGTTTCTCTGCGTATTTGCATGCCGTCTTTGCCGTCTGTTTTATGCCGGCCATATACCAATGACTCTTTTCTGATTTATGTACGGTTTTTATTGAATCGATAATCACTTTACATTTATGTCATCACATTACAGTTAACTAATAAAATAAATGATTTTATGTAACTCCAGTGCCGTTGATGGAGATTCGAGTCAGCTTCCTTCGCTGACCCGCGCAATTAGTGTAATTGTGGGTAGTTCGCAGTTTACACGATTAGATAATTAATGTAGAAGGCTTTTACTCTCTGGGGTTAAACCAGTAATATCTGCGATCTCACCGAATGGGACAACGCGGCCTTGGTTTGAGCGAAGCATGCCTGTCTAGAAACAGCCTCTCATTCTTGCCTTCAGGAGCTCTTGGTTAAATAATGGAATTCGATCTTACGGGATAGTCGACTGTTCTCGTCAGTTACTGTACAGTTGTGAAAACTGCGGTAACCGCTCGTACTGAACACATTGTTGGTTTTCCATGTAAATTGTAAGCAAAATACCCAAATGTTGCTGAAACGCCGACGCATCCGTGTCAATATTGGTCCACTACCGCAACGACTCGTCTCGCGTCGAAAGAAGCTACTTTGAATCACCTCGTTACCCACTCGGCTGAGTAAAGAGCAAGAGCAAATGAAGCGAGTAAATGAGTCGCTTACGCCTTCGCCTGCACGGTCAAGGCTAGCCGTCCGCGAAAGTTCACTGACTCGCCGAGTCGCCACTCGCCTCGGCACTCGCTCGGCGCGGGCGCAGGGAAGACGACGCTTTTAATTATTTAATTATTTCCTGCGGAGGGATTTATTGCACCGGTTGGGTTGTGTGGCGGGGAAAATAAAATTATAATCGGTGAAACGTGCTTCCAGAGGTTTGGGTTTGGCGTTATGAATGATTGCACAGTGTTGATTTTTGATATTAATTTTTTTAAAGTTGGAAGACAATGAAGTAACGTGTAGGAATTTGCAAATGTATTTGATAATTTGCTTGCCATTCCTCTCAAGAATGTTATGACGCAGTAAACGTTCGGTTGTTGAACCGTAAACGAATATTATACACTTGCGGTAAAAGTACAGCCACAATTTTCACGACGTCTGCCGTACACACAGTGCCTAACGCCGAAAGAGTACCATCTCCATATCTAATTGATATGCTAAATAACGATCCGTAGTGACTCCACCATGCGACCGCAAATTACCGATACCGAGCCCGCAGCTGCGCGTGCGCGAGCGGTGCGCACGCGCCGGCGGCCGTTGCGTTCGAATTTACTGCGACCATGTTAGCGATTTGAGGATAATACAGATTATAGAAAATAAAGCGGCAAGCGTCTTATTGTTGACGTACGGTACCTTCGATATGGATTTTCGATTTGTACGCAGGCAAAAATTGCTGACCTCATCTAAATCTAAGTCACTGAAAGGTACCTACGAATCAACCAGAACACTCTGCATTTTTATGCCGTACAACTGGTTACGTTCTTAGTAAGCCTTTAAATAACGCAATGATCTCATGCCTACAAAAATGTTGTGCGTGACAGATGCTCTAGTTTCTTTAGTTTGCTAATCTAAAACCTTAAAGTACAGTGACGGTACGCATCACTGAGATAATAATAACCTATTAAATGATTAACCATAAAAACTAGAGCTCCATTCACAAGAATGAGGTTAATGGCATCAAAATGACACCCATAGCTTAAGATAACTATTCAGATCGCTCTTATCTCGTCATACTTCATCTATCATAGTAACACGCCCTTGGCCCTTATTTCTTTTATTCATGTTGCGCCCACGCCATAGCTGGTATAGCTGTGTTATGTGTATTTTCGATAGATTTTCAAGTAAAATATAGTTCGGGTCAACTGGTTTGTTGTGCTCTTGCCCAGCAGTGGACACCACGTGCGTCGTTCGGCGATGCACCTTTTATGAAGTGGGTTATATTAATGATACATTAGAGAAATATTATGAAAACAAAAATAAAACTCTGCTTCTTTATCAATTTTTGAGGAACTGTAGTAGCGGTCACCATGGCTGTCAATTGCGTGTTGTGTTGTATGTTTTATAGTACTCATTGCATTAAGTCTGTATCAGTCTAGCTGTCCATACTGGATCCACATCTGCCAGGGTCAGCCCTCCCACTCCTTCTCCATTTCACCCTGTCTTCGAGTTATATATCATTACGTCCTTTCTGTAATTGCATTCCTTAAATAAGTCTTAAATTGTGGTGTTTTGGCTTTTACGTATGGCGACACGTTATGATAAAGATTCGACAGAGCCTTGTCCGTCTTGCAGCGTGGATGGTGGTAGCCTAGCTGAGCACCTTAGGGTGATGAAATAATTTCCGGCACCCGTAGCATGACGGGTTTTGTCAATGTGACTTTATCAATTTGCGTTGAAGCAAGTAAGACTCCCGCGATAAAGCACGTCATGCTATTCAGGCAGGTCGAGCTTACAAGTGATCTTGCTGTGGCCGCGCGGGCGTGAATCAATCGGCTGCGCGCGCGCCGCCGCGCGTGCGCGTCGCGGCGTTCGTTCCCGCGCGCCACTGACACCGTGAACCGCGGGTCTGCCCTCGGGCTGTGTAGGGCTTGCGTTCTTCGCGCATCGGTAGATCGATACCGTCGATGGTGTTGGTGAATACTTTTGTTTCCGTAGGTATCTATACTAACCCTAGAAGGATGAGCGAGGAGCAGATGACGAAAGGGATGGAAAACGGTGACAGCCAAATAAGATCACATAGTCACCAGAATTTCCTTGAGATCGGGATTCGCAGAGCGTAGATCATCAATCTTGTCATTTGCCTTGTCTGTTGTTATTTCACCTGGATACCATAAAAAGTTGGACCGGGAATGGTTTAACGCCGTCATTTTATAAGGATAGACCTGTTTCCTTGTAGCTATACCTAGCGTACGTTTATTATTTACTATAGCCCGGCCGGGCGCGGAGCAAGCAGGTGTATAAAAAGGCTCGCGCGCAGCATGGCGCCCGTTTTATGCCCACCTCGAGTAATTCTTTTACAATTTTATGCGATCCCAAAGCGGGCGGTTACATTACACGCGGCCGTGCGCAATAAAATGGTAATTCCTGGAGTGAAACACTTCCATTTCTTAGAAAACTGTACGTTTGGAACCGGCCGGTATTGGAATGTCTGATTTTAATTTCTAATGCATTTAACTTGCCTACTGCTCGCGGTTCGTGTGCTGCGCGTGCCGCTTCATTCGTCCTCAAATTGATTATTATGCAGCGACGTTGGCAATGATCAGATCAGAGACACGACTTCTTAACTTAATGGTTGTGAGCACACTGAATTATTCAGGGATTAGCATGCTATGCAACTTGTAAACTTGAATATTACATAGTTGACAAGTACTTGCGTGAACAACGCTGCATACTCATAATTTCGTATTATTACATAGGTATGTAATGCATGACTATGGGCCTGGAGATCTGATTAGTATAGTCGATGCAGACCCGCGATATGTAACGTGTTGAAATCGAAGAAGAGACAAAGTCTTCCGTGTCTGCGGTTGTCACCACGTGATATATCAACCGCACAAGTAACAGAAGAAACGTTTATTATATACGGTGATCATATGACTTTCCTACCGCAATGTTTCCTCTTGATATTTTTATATAGCGGAATTTTTAGTGGTATCGCGTTTTCATTGATTAACTGTACCTGCTTAGTCCATATTTATTTAGATCCGATATGTCCCGATGTCTTTCTTGACCATTAATGTTTTTCTGACATTTGATAAATAGTTTAACAATTGCTACAGTATAATCTTTGTAAGAAATTTGTAGATCTGTATGATTATCTATCTATATGGGAACGCGAATTCAAGTTCGCAACTTTGCAGGCAACTGCTGAATCGTAACTCGTAATTAGTCTAATTTCTTACAAATTTGATTGACGTATTCGTTATGAAAGCTCACTCGGCATATTACGGTCAAGAACGCTTTCCATTTCGTCTCAAGTTTCAAGGTTGAGCAAAAAAAATAAATGGCGAAAGTGCATCTTCATTTATGTATTTGCAAAATTAGTTGACGTGCCCTAATTTAGTCGAACTGCTAGTGTAGAATAGAACAAACTCTCGAATAAAAATGTGAATCATCATATCTCGTTTAACATAAAGCGATGTCACTTATTGGTATAGCCAATAATCGTATGTCATATAATTTCTGTTCATCCAAATCGATGCCTTAACATTCTAACCCACTTTTTTCTGTATCGTACATTATAATATGACCATTTGGAATTCTAGCGCGTTCTACATTATAGCTAAACCTGTTCAGCGGACAGGCAGGTCGCTGGGCGCTCCCAAACGTGTTACCTAGTGATTTGTGTACGCAGATTTGAATATACGACTGTTTTACGTTAAATAACGAACTTTACGACCGGTTCCGGTCATTGATACGTCAAGGCGTCTGTGATTGGCCACCGAGACTGGTTCCGACATTGACCGTTAAATGTTTATCGGTCGATAGCGTTTGCGTGATAATTCCATATGTTTGATCGGTTTTTGCATCTCGGCGGTAATGAGCAAACGTTTGCACTGAGTCACTATTATGTTGTCTCCGTTAAACGGGCCCGCGTCTCGTGCAGATTGTTTGCACTGCAATCAGACACTGTTGACAGGATCTTACCGTCTTTTACTGTTATATTGGAACGTGGATAACGCTATCCTCTTGTTTTTTCCCGAGCTGCGACCCTATTTATTCTACCAACATCTCGATTGCAGTGTTGACTCAGCCACAACGATTAGCTACGCTTCTTCTTGTACAATGGTGACTTGTTAATCATTTGTTTGCCGTATAAAGCGCTGGCGATTTACAGCTAGACTCTAACCGACAATGTGCTGGCAAGTTTTTCCCTGTAAAGGTCGCCCAGTCCTAATCCGGCGATAGCTTTCCACAATTATTCAGTTGAAATGCCAAATGGGCAGGCTTTCCATCGTATAGCAATGCGCTGGCGCCGCCTAGATACTATCGCCGACTATCGATCGCATCTGGCCGTTCGTTTTCGCTTTGTCTTGAATTGCTTGCACTTCGATTTGACTAATGAACTTAACACTCGTTTCTAGGCTTTCCAATTGGTATGTCGGCTATATAGACGAGGCGATTTGAGTTTTTTCAAGCGCTTATTTGGATTAGGTTTCTATTTTGTTGTCAATTAGTTCATGTGTAGGGTAAGACAATAGTGTTACCCTAATCATAGAGACCCTATTTTATGCAGTAAACTATATTGCCTGAATTACACTTTGGTTATCACATTTTTTATGATGCGTTGCGCGACGCGATTGTGCGCGCTTTCGCAAGAGTTCTTGAACGAAGACTACTTACTGTCATAAAAATAAGTAGCTATTTTACTTATCTGCCCCGTGTGTACTTTTTGTCTGAGAATTCATGGTCTTTTTTGGACCCATTTGGACAACTTCGTCCACTTTTCTAACTCGTCCACTTCCTAACTGGTCCATTAGACAGAATCACGCGAACTGCGCGTGGTGCCTATTTGGCAGTGACTCTTTCCACGCAATAACTTCTAGATTCCCTATAAGTTCTTCTCACATCCTGTTTATATTCACTCCCTCCTTTCTGGGGCTCGGACAACAAAAAAGACATCTTGGCTGCCGTCAGCACAACCCACTTTCAATACTCCTCAGTGGCTATCGCAGAATTTATAAAATGGTAGGATTCTGTCAAGCCTGAGGAGTCTTCGCGGGTAAGTACCACAGCCTTATTCCCGCTGCCAAGCAATGATTGCATCGTTGTCTTCTCATTTGAAGGATAAGATATCCAGCGCAATTACACGCATAAGGCATTTCATCTTAGCTCTCACAGTGTCATTTCTGTTACTAGATGATAAAGGCGACAGTTCCCTCTTTCCTTCAGGTGCTTTTTATGCTACTCAGGCATAAAAAAGACATCCGGGTTCAGGATAGCGATGATTTAGGAATAACAACGTATCCAACCCGATGTTTATCATTTGTGTGGCGTTAGGGCGAGCGGCTGCTTAGCGCCACGTGCGCGGGCGCCGATTACGATTACAGTTTTTGCGCGCGCGCCGTGCGGCAGGTGACGCGGCGGAATGCAGGCACCTGCTGAGCTGTTCGCTCACTATAAAACGAATGCGTTTGCTTGCCGTCTGTCTGTGTTGCTTGGATGGTTATGGGAGTGTTTAGTCTAGACAGGTATGCGTAGGTGTAGGTAGATACTACCTATCTTGTAGGTACTCTTATTGCTCGACGGTGGTGTGTGGAGTAAACTTTAGCACCAACCGTTTCCGCACCACCTTTAGGTGAGGCATAGGGGCAGCGATAGGTCAGTGTTCACATCTTGGTCGGATTTTCGGAAGATTCAGGCTGCTCGAAGCGTCATGCGATAATGCGATCTTCAACTCCGTCTTTAAATCCTCCAGCCAGGAGATGTTTAAGTCCAGCGGTGGACTGTTGATGATTATGCTGCCATAATGATACTGATTATCCATTAGGTACTCTCCTATCAACTTCTTATGTAGGCGTGCGTTCACATACAGTACCTAGCCATAAGTTAAATTTCTAAAGGTACAAAGAAAACTGACAATAACTTTGTCACGTGGGTATACAATATTGCTATTTACTGTGACGTGAATTAAAATTTTCAGCGTAAATTACTTTCATTTATCTTATATTGAATTCAGTGTTTTTAAACCTTTAAGTAATTTCACAGTAGATGCCAAATTACTATTCCTTGACAGCAACGTCAACTTTGTTAGGTTTAAAATATTGCTTTAGAAGACACGGTGGCACATATAGATCCACCACAACAATGAATCATAGAAGACGTACTACCGGAATAGCCGCAGATACTAGTTTGTTGACTGTTTGTGTTTATTTTAACAGGTTGTGGCTAGCCGTGGATGGCACACTTGCGATGTATCACTGACCCACACTGTTGTTTTTGTTGAATTGACACGAATCGAAATTTTTTAAGATATTTTAGCTTACTTGCACATCTTGTTTTTGAAGGACGTAAAATGTGAAATACTAGCTTTTTGCCCGCGACTTCGTCCACATCGCGACTAAATCCATTACAACAAACAATTTTTTTTTCTCTTTATTAGAGATTCAGATGTATGAATGTGGGAGAGGTAAAAGCGGTGTGTAAGGATCGTTATCTTGTTGCACTCTATAGTCTCAACCAACCCCTGTTGGATCACTACATATTATAAAACAAAGCTCCATGCCGCGTCTGTCTGTCTCTTCGCGAGAAACCAAAAACTATTGAATGGATTTTATTGCAGTTTTTTTCAGTAGACAGACTAATTAATAAGGAAGGTTTATAAGGTGGGACAACACGCGAACGAAGACGCGGCGCGGGCGGGCCAGCTAGTGTAAAATATTGTTCGAATACGAGTCTTGTATTTAGTAACGTGCGCATTCGAACTCATATCTAATTCATAACTATGTTGAGTGATACCTCATTGATTTATGAATGAAGTCTCCGAAGACATTAACCTTACAAAGTTACTAATCACTCACGCGAATATGGATATGGGACACTTATATTACCTTCTACCTAAATCCATAATTGAAATGCTCGACACAATAGAGTGAACATGTGGCCATTCAGACCATTCTCCAAGTAACAGTATCGAAAGCCATTAAACCTAGTTTGAGCTAAGTGTATGCGCCTCGAGAGCCGATATCCGATTTTAATTGTTAATTACATTACACGTAAGAAAGTGGAATGCAAGGAACGGAAAAGTGCATTTAAAGTGCCGCCGTCGGTGATTTCAATTTCCTTTTTGATTTGTTTTCCAGTTGGGATACTGACTAATGAAGAGTTGACCGTACGTTTAATGAATGAAAGATAGAAATTAACATTTATTACACATGGACCCCACGACACAATAATTTTACAATGCAATAACAATATAGTTAGAACACAGACAATTATTAGGTTCAAAGAGGCATTGTTCGTGGGCATTGTTCCAGCATAAGTGGACCCTCCTGGCCCGTTGACGCAAACCACAACGCTGGCTTTCAGTGGGATCAATTAATGATCGTCAGCGTCAGCATCCATATTTAAGAGGCATTAGGTAATATCTATAACATACTGTACCGACTACGCCTAAGTTCGAACTCAGTCTTAAATGTTAAATAAAATCTATACATGAATAATATTACTGACATATCGGCATCAATTCCAATCTTGACCATACCATCTCGCAGTCGTTTTCCTAAAATAGAATCAAATCAATGTCAGTTACTAAACATAGCATTCCCTTACGGGGAAGCAAATCGTTTAGAAATCGAAGCAGAAGGCAAGAGGCGTTCTCGGTGCACGTAAATAAGCACTAAGTATAACAGTTTTGACGCGTGCCCGCGGCTGTCTGCGCGGCGGGTATTAGCCGACTGTCACTGCGACGCCGGCACCGCCCCCGTAGGAATGCTAAATGAATACGGAGACTGTCCCTCAGTTAGAGATAAAATGATTCCTGAAAACAGTTATTTGGTGTAGAGCGAGCGAGTAAATGACAACAAATTACTTCGGTCGAGAATACTCAGCGGAAGATGCGGGGAGTTGTAAATACGTAAGTAAGAGATAGGTGTCGACTAGTTTCTTGAAGGTTTTAATGTGACCCCAGTGTAATGTGTGTGTTTCTTTTTTGTTGTTTCTAATCGTCGTCGTGGGGTCGTATGAGACATGACGTTTCGTGCAAACGTACGGTGGTATATTCTGCTCTGCCGGAGACCACACGACCGCTATGGGACAGAGGAATCTACGTGTGATATATTTACATGTGTACCATTTCGGAACCAAACTAGCACTCTATGTCTTTCCCATAGTAAACATGTGCGTTTAGTGTCCTACGTTACTCGTAAGAGTGGTATTCGTGGAAACGGGACGGTTATTATGTACCGCGGCGGTTTCGGCGTATAATGAATATATTCATAATTATTTGTGCATTTGCATCGCTATCGGCGCGCGCGCAGCTCACCGTTATCCGTCACCGGTCTGTGGATGCGGCCCTACCAAGCTACCAAGGGCTCAAGCTTTGCCACCGACACAACTGCAAGTTGAACCAGTTCAACCTAGAAGAGTTTCAATGTAATAAAACCACAACGAGTTATAGTTATAAATGTAGGTATTTATCAAATTTTACAGAACAGTCTAGTCTGCTAGCCGCCGTATAAGCTATAAGTTACATAATACATCACATTTTGTTCTCCTGTGCTGAAAGCGACAAAAGTGACAAACGAAACTGTGCCATGTGTAAATTTTTCTTTAATAAATTGATTATTACTATTATCATCAAACAAAAAGTGCGCTTGCCAGTTTCAGTTACAGAGTAAGCCCCTAATGTGTGTCATCGCGTCGCGCGGCGTCAAAAAGCGGAGGTCACCTGCGCTCGCGCACAATAGTGGCCATTAAAACGTCACACGGCTATGACGATGCATGAAGAAATTATAATGCCTAAATATCGTAGCCGATTTGGGAACAGTTTTTTAGGTAAGCCGACACAGTTATTAGTTGATCAGAATGTCTTTTGTAGGCGTTTTTAGTGGGGTATCGTTATAATGAGTAACCTATTTATTATAGGCTTTGTGAACTAGCTGTAGTGCTATCCGCCAGAGAAGGCACAAATTGCGGTTGTGATGTAGAAGTAGAAAATTGGCTACGTTTTCTACTATGTGTGTATATGTTTGTATGTATGTTTTCTACTCTGGCAGAAAATGTTCAACGTTTGCTACTGTGGCAGAGAGTAGGCGACGTATTTTTTTATTCTGAGATCTTGATCCCGCTTGCCGAGCGGAAATCTAACGAGACGAATGCTAGAACGTTAGTAGCACATAGTGGAAATGTTAGGCTTCCGATTTACGATTGTACCTATAACACCAAGAAATAATATTACGTCTACTCATGACCCTGAAGCGTGCAACCGCTTCTAAATAGGTATCGAGGTATAAATAACGATTGTTATAACCGTGGTGACAAATCGATTTACGTGTATTTACGGAGAGTGCTTTCAGTTATTTAAACACGTTTTCATGTTACTGTATCCACTTATATGATCGATCTAGTTAAAAGTTTTGTCAAATTATCTTTTTACAAAATAATGTTACAACCAGTTATGGCCATTACGGCAACAAAAAACTGAAATTCCGTAGAAACAACCCGTTTCACATTAAATTACATCTACTACATACAAATTAAGGCGTGGGAACGGTTTTTTAATCGGCAAGAGGTGTTTTTTAAATCCTACTAGACCGTGTTAAAAGATAGGCTTCGTATTAATACACGTTAATTAACTTATCACTTTGGCGTGGAAGCGATCGGACTCATCGTCATCGTTCATGTGTATCGTTATTTATGTTTTTCTGATGATGTCGGAAAAAAGGAAGTCTGCATTTAATACGCTATAGCCCCAAGGCGATCGGCACCGAAATTAGCGATTATTTATCTATTTAAGCTTGGGAGATATTAAAATACTACAATTCGTTAAATTGTGTTGTTTTTTTTATGTTAATCGGCCGACAAACAGGCAAGCGGGCCACCTGATGGAAAGTGGTCACCGCCGCCTATAGACATCAGCAACACCAGGGGTGCTATCAATGCGTTGCCAGCCTCTAAAGAGACCTCTAATGTACCTCTTGAACGATCCCATGTCATAGCCCAAAGGAAACACTGTGGCTGGGAGCTCATTCCACATCCAAATCGTACGAGCGGGAAACATACTAGAACTTACCGTCACAGGGTGCCAATCGAATCGTCTCCGGAGACTGTTCAACTAGTCTCAGGATCCCTAGCGGAAGACCTTGGTCCTTGGACCTTGGAAGAACCAATTGGTTGGTTGGGATATTGGTACGCGACCACTAAAGATGCCACTTATCACCACTTGACCATAGCTATTACTGCTCTTCAACCAATGTGAAATTAATAACTCAACTTCCCATCCTTCATATTGTTGCAAGTCTAGACTTGGGCGCTAACGGTGTTCGAGATCTTGATGTACCAATAAGCGATTCGGAATTCAATCGCGACGTAAGGCGGCCGACCATTACTGGTACACAGCGCAGCACATCAATTCAGCCTTTGGGCTTTAGATATTTCTTACGCCGATAAATGTAGAATTTTTACCCTCCCAGTAGCTAAAGACCTACCGCGGGCTCTTGTATGTAGCGCGTTAGACCTAACAACGGGATATGCGCGCGCTAACTTGCCTGTGGCTCTTTAGGGCTTGAGCACTTCTTGACATTCTACAACTCTGAACCATCAGTCCCTTCTGCTCTCTCCCATTGCACTCTACAGCCTGCCTTTTCACCTTTTCTCTTCAAAACACAAACTCCGCTGATTAACGTATGAGCCCGTACAAACGTACACGAGGTCTGCATGATTTATCCCAAATGTTGATGCAATTTGGGCTCTATGTTAATGACAGAAAGCTTACTTTACAATTTGTAAATAAACGCGCTGCACCCGCATCGTCACCGCACAGCAACCGTGCAAATCGTCGTGCCGCACCGTCATCGCGTCGTGTGCGCGCCGACAAGGTAGACTGCACGTTTTGTGTCCGGTTACTACGCGGGACTATGCGGCACGACGCGTACGCATTTTCTGTCCGGTTTGCAAGCGGTGACGTATAAACGGGCCCTAACACTTCAATTCGAACTATACGCAACTGGTCTGTTAATGTGCCGCCGAATGTACGCGAGGATAGTTACAGCCGGCGCCTACGCAGCCGCTGGGCGGTTACGAGCCCGTAAACCGGCGTCGTTGCAAAACGTCATCGGAATTAACCATTTAACCGCGGCTTTAACGGCGACCGGCGACCGGCGACAGTGCGCACCCACGGCGCCTTTGGTGTTACTAACCTAACCTAACACAAGATTAAAGTTACGCAAAAGGTATATAAATAATAACCGCATTGATATGCTTCTGCATCCTTCTGGATGTGATACCAATTTATTTTGCGGACCTTGTATCTTCGAATGGGAATTTCGCGCGCTTCAAGCGAATAATATGTGTGACGGCAACTAAGATGTGCTTCATGTAGGTGGTGCTGACGGCGGCGACAATGTTATTTGTGCTGCCCGAACCTCAGGTAGGGGAGAGTGGATACAGATAGGACTTATAGAAACCTTGTAGGGAGTCAAGCAGTGCGTGTGGAAAAGAACCACTTTCGAGTACCTACTGCGCGCACCTCCCGTGATTCGGCCTGATACGGTTCGTGCGACCGAGAGGTCGGTAGGACCATGGGTCAGGTGGTTATCTGTACGCTGTAGTTGTAATATCGTTCCGTGATACACAAAATATAGGTACAAGGCAAAACTCTATCAACCTTATGTAGGTTATTCCTCTCTTTATACTATGCAATTCTGTTACTAGTTTCAATCAATGATTTGGTCTAACTTTGTGTGGAATCCTCCATAATTGTATAGCTTTAAAGGCCAATGAAAAAGAATAAGAAATATTTATTTACACAAACATAAACACCACAATACAAAAAGATTAACTATTCATCATCATCCAAGCGACCAATCCCGGCTTCTGCCAGGGTCCGCCTTCCTACTCTTTCTACTCTACTTTGCTCGATCTTCGGCATCCTCACGTCGTAACCCGTTGGTCCTCGCGTCCGATATGGCGGTGGTAATCCATCGCTTCTTGGAACTCTTGCGATAGCTAATCTGCGAAGCGGAACACCTAACAAATTTCAATACTAAATAGTTAAATACTAAATAGTTAATATATCTAGATACTAAATAGTTTGTCTACATTGATGCTAATAAAATTGCCTTTCTTTTGTTACAGGTAAGAATTTGGAAACAGAAGCGGCAAGTATCGCTTATCGCCAGTGAAAGCGGTTTACTCAGCGCCTCAGTGGACTACTCATTTCAACTCGGATGACCGATATACGTACTCGAAGTGGGTACGTTGTAAAAACTTCACTTTTCAATACATAATTACGGGGCATTTGGCACTGGGTCGCGAAAATTCGGTCTCTCGGCGGCTCGTTCGAAAGTAAAATTGCCCAAATTGCTTGCGCGTGCGCTGACGGCGGTACTTACGCCCCTGCTGCTTCCTCAGCTTTAAGTGCTACAGATGAATTCACGATGTAGGTGCGTAAGTGGGTTTTAATGAAGGCCTTTACATAACTAAATAAACAAGAGAGTCAGATTCTGTTCGGTTTTGTTGTTTACGCAAACGTAATTTAAATATTAGTTTAAATTTTTAATTGATTCGTTACGTAATAACATCGAACGATAACTAATTGTTATTGTTAATATGTGGGCAACACTCGAACAAGAAACAAAATGTAAATAGAAGAATATTGAAAAGCCTCGCATAGCCAGGAAAGCCGCGTTCATATAGGCGGTGGTTCATATGAACATTTCTAGCACTCTTAAGGACCTGTAGGCAATGTCTTAGAAAAAGCTAAGAATGGGCTGTTATGTAAATGCAAGCTCCAACCCCTTCCGTACCGCCTCTAACTACACCGTCCGCTGAGAGTATTGAGACGGACGAATCCCATAAAACCTTTTCTTCCCGCTAACTGCTTATAATAAAACTATCAACCAAAGAATAATTACACATTCACGCCCGCATTCCACATTTATAGACAGAAACTGTCGAGTTATAGCTACGATCGCAAATACAAAAGTAAGAACTTTATAAAATATAAAATACCGTCGCAGGGTACCAATCGGTTCCCAAGACTTACCTCTATCAGGCTCTCCAATAAAAGAAAAGTAGGAAGTTACCCCCGCGCCCGCTCGTGGCTCGCTCCGGGCCCGCGCCAACCCACTGACCGGGTGCCCAAATATCGTACAGGTTGCGCGGGCCACTTCGGACCAGTCGGGCCACTTGCGCGGGCGCAGCGCAGCGCCCATTGTTTATGCACTCTCGTGTGGGCCGCATGGGAAACGATCGTTTTGGATCCATATCGCTAAGGTATCGAGTATGGTTGACAACTATGAGAGCTGGAAATTAAACTCTTTGTAGAGGGTTAAGGATCTATTAATGAGTTTTATGTTGAAGATTTTTTGAAGGAGTTCTGTACTCAACCTACCCTGTTTACACTTTGAGCCTCCTCCGGTTTGTACGCGCATCCACAGGGTTGCTAGCACATTTTATATTGGTGGTGTGTAGGTGTGTTATGTGTATGAGGCTAAATGCAGTCAAACAAAGCGTGTCGTTTTGCATACAACCACGTCTACCTACTGTGCAGCATTACAATAATCGACCGTCGAATCCAATCGAATCGTCTACCGTACAATATCACTAACATTAATTGATATGTTTGAATTTCCTTCATCTGTTTATGTACATAAGTCTTGGTACAATTCTTTTTTTATTCGAATTTATTTCAAAGCTATGGTGATGATATCTAAACACCTATTTACTTTTGCTAGGATACCTACACGTATCGCGATAAGATTTTATCAATAGGTCTTAATCCTCACTATCTTTAACTATGTCATATTCTTCGATTTCTATACGTATCATGGGATTTCCCTCTGTAGCCAACTGATTGATAAGCACCTCTAAGAAATGCTGAATAGTATTAAAGACAATATTCCTTTTGGCGAATCTAA
Organism: Blastobasis lacticolella; assembly: GCA_905147135.1. NCBI lineage: Eukaryota > Metazoa > Arthropoda > Insecta > Lepidoptera > Blastobasidae > Blastobasis > Blastobasis lacticolella. The sequence goes on along the minus strand of LR990043.1, from coordinate 19,836,618 downwards.
TGTTGTAGATAGAGTGTGTGCCTAATAAGCTAAACATCATTTTGTAAACTTTTACCGATTTGCTTCCTCTTGTTATTCTTGTTATTATTTGTCATTGATCAGTGTGTCCAACCAACCCGGTCTACTGTTCAATGAACTACATCAATACGAGAAGATATGTCCACCGGCTGGTCACAGTTTCTGCAGTGTAGTATTTCAGGGACCGTGTTTCGGGGTCGTTTGGTTTCCATTCAAGAACCTTTTTGTCCTGATGACCTGTTTGTTGTACAAGTCTCTCAGTTCCAAACTTGGATGCCTTATTAAAAGTCTCCGGCGCAATTACTTACCATATTTATTGTTGATTTCGGGTAAAAACTCTCACCGCGAGCCAGCGCCGGCCCTATCCAGGTCATCGGGCCGCGGAGCTCTGCCTTCATATAATAATAATAAATACAGATAAGTGCCAGTTGAGCTCGCATACGGAGGGTTCTTTCCTCCACCTACGTGGTATCTACACTATTATAAAACTGTAAAAAGCCGTGGCTGTACATTGAAAATATTTCAGAAATATAGTCGGGATAGAATTCGGAGACGTAACTATGACCTAACAATCATTTTTTGAAATTTGTCACTCTATTTGTTCGCACATCACGCAAAAACCGCTAACAGATTTTGATAGGTAAGGTAAGTAAAGAAAGGTAGACACCATTACACCATAAGACCATTGGTACCTACTCGCAAAATATCTCGTCAATTTATCCCATGTATTTGTGTATCGTCATTGTAGGTTTTAATAGAATTTCGTTGTATGTGGAAGAGTTTTTTTCGAAATATCACGTAGTATCATGTAAAATGACTGTGGCATTCGGGTAGACCATAGAAAATATGATTGTAGATTAATATTTCAGTCTTCTTCTTATCGAGTCGATGGACTAAACTCTGATTTATACTTTATTCTGTATAATCAACATAGTTTCTGCCATCGAAGATCTGAAATTAGGAAACGTTTCTGGCGTCGACAACATTTCTAATATTTCAGTCTACTTACTTACAAACTTAAAGTGTAATTGTAAGTTCTTTTCCTTTTTAAGATACTCGTACCTTACGGAACCCTAAAATTCGCTAATGGCTTGAATCAGTAACGACCACGAGGCATTTCTACCGGCGCGGTGCGGTTGCGTACTTTGCGTTCCGACTTCAGAGTTTAATGTTCCAATTATAGTCTCAATCGATGAATTCACTTAGACGTCATGAGGTTGGTGATGAAGCTACCTAGAATGGGAAGTGACTCTAATTATGTTCAAGGGTTGAACTTTGCGTGTCATTTGTGTTCAGAGTTCAACTTGTTAAAATGGGTCACGTCATGATGGTGTCTATTTTCCGGTATTTTATTTTGTTTGTTTAATTGGATACCTAAATACCCCTTTCGGATCAGAATGCTATTTTGGCACCCCATATTCACCACTCACATGATAACATCGACATTGATGGTGGTGAGAAAAATAAATAAATATTGTATTGTATTATAATAGCGTACTATGCATCATAGTCATTTCAGTCACAGGACGTCTACTACTGGACATGTACAATAGACATCCTCCCTCCTCTTTCCTACGAAATTTGCCAGGTCATTCGATATCGTATTAGTAGAATTAACATTGAACATACATACACACTCACGCTCGTATCCTAAAGGGATAAGTAGAGACTATTGAGTGCCATTAGCTACGATTTTAACAGACCTCTTTATTTTGGCTCTTTCACATTAATATAATTTCTCATACATTTACAACAGATGAGGCTACTCTTGATCTGTTATTTTTAGAGGTCATTTATTTAATCAGTATAATGTTATGTCCTTCTCGGGTTAGTGTAATTGGTATGAAATAAAGTAAATATCCACCAAGTTATGAGTCACTATTTAACATATTCGCTCGCCGCTACCGTTGCTATCGTGACGAGGAACGATGTCAATATTCTAATGGTCCCCGTGGAGGGTCACGACTTTGTTACTTATACAATGCACCCCCTCACATATACACCTTGTCCTGAATTCGTCCGACCGTGACTGGAATTGGTTTTAGGTCTGAATGGGCAACTAAAGTCTTATTGTGGAGTGTTAGTAGTTTATCATTTTCATTTATTCTACTAAAATTTTGTTTATTTAAGACAATTGTTTTTACCCGAGTGAGTACTTTGGCACGGGCTACAGCCCTCACGGCTCAATGGATTTGATTTAGCACATGAGGTAATGTTAGTTTCGTCTTGGTTCCTTAAAAAAAAATAATGAAATGGCGGCTATTCGGTGCCAACTTGTATCTGTCGAAAATCTTAAACCAACCGATTAGGGTTAATTAAAATACAAGTCTTCAAAAGGCGATTTTTTAAATATAATAAGACTTCCAACTTATAGTTTAGCAATCGAGATTTTAAGTTTCTGTACTACTTACTTATTACTGTATGAGTTTTAATTTCGTAATTGTAGTGACAAGTAGTGACAGCTTACCAAAGCTGTGGGTGGCACATGGTATACTTGCAATTTAACACGATGCGTTGCGTTATTTGTTTATGTAGCTGCAGATTTGGTCACTTTAAACAAACTAAAATTCAATGTCTCATGCAATCACATACACAAGCTACTTTATTCTTTCAAGCCTTAACACAACCCTCATTCTACTAGGTAGGATCTACTAGGACCCACCGGTGGATCTATAGATACTTATTCTAGACCCATAGATATTTTTCTTTTAAAATATTTTAGGACAAAAAAGTGGCACAAATTTAATTAGTCATAGCCGACACAAGCGTCGTCGCTTGACAGCTTCCAGATACTTATCAAACTTTATAAAATCCTCTTCTTCACCGGGCATTTATAAATTAAATGCTAGATCTCGACAAGAATTAGACAATAAGGTCACAGCTAAACTTGAATGTTTTTGCTCTTCGCAAGTGGGTATTTGGGTTGGCGAGTGTGTCGGGTCGGAGGTTAATGAGTTGTAAATAAATTTTAGCAACACGTTGCGTGTGCTGATAGTTTTAATGGAGTTATTGATTTTGTCGCGATTATGTGTTTTGTTTGTATAATGAATCTATTAATGATTACATTAATCTTTATGGTGTCTGCAATTAATGTAAATGAGTTGATTGCGTTTCTAGTATTGCAATTGTTTACTTTTATGTTTGGATAACTATCGATGTTTAGCTCTGATAGGTTAAGAAATGATTTTACTTATTTATGCTAATTTAATTCTTGTATGTTGTAATTGAATAGTGTATTGTATATTATTTATTGTCGACAACAGTAATAATAAGTTACGTGTCACCTTGTAGAATATTTATTTCTTGGTTTTGCTGGTTGATATGGGAAGTCGCTAATTGCAATTTTGCGTTTGGCTTAAATGACAGGTAATTGTTAATTATTACAAGTAGTAATTGTTGGGATGTTGACCATTAACTTTGAGGCGTACTTGTCCTAAACTCAAGTATAATAGCAATAATTTAAGGTCGGCCTTTGACATACCTAAAACGTTTAGCAGAAACGCTAAAAAGCAAATTATTGGCGGTATTTAAAACGCTTGGGTAGTTTAGAGGAGTTAGACGAACAAACACACGAGAATAGTGGCTTTGTTTTTAATTATTTAGTTATAGATTTGAGTGGAGTGTGACGTGGGCAGAGTGAGTGACCCCGTAGAACCCCAGTTGCAGTTTGTTACATTGCAATATTATGTACTGTCTTGGGAGCAAGACGCTCTTTGTCGCGCGAGATATAAGTTTATGTCTCGTTTATTTCATTCAAAGAGCTAGCTAGAGTTACCTTGCTGTCTTACTAGCATTGCTGGCTGAAGACCTGCTTTAAGTGTGTCCCTGTCTTTAATGCCTACACCGGCACATAATATTTGTGCTGACCAATGACAATTTTATACACGCACAGAAATTAGGTAACTAATTAAAATGGTAGATATATGTACCTGTTTCCTTCATATTTCTTAAATATACCTAGAGTTCTTGTAAAGCTAATTATTTCGTTTAATAGAACTGTTGAAAGCCATTAACATTTCTACGGGCCCCCGCTTCCTTGTCCACCTCGTTCCTCCGGGAACGATCTCGGCGGTAATTTGTTTTTTAGGTATACCCTCATCAGGAACAACATAGTTACATCGCCCCATACAACCCTGCAGCAGTGTAAATGAACGCAAAGCGATGTGTAATCAAATCAGATGTTTTTGTTCGGCCGATGATTGATGGAGTCGGGTGTACAGGTCCGAGAGAAAACTGGTTTCGGATGGGGCTGGGCTCCAGTGCGAGATGAGATGTTGTGACAGGTAGCTCCGCTAGCCACATCAAATAATAAACCATTCATGTGACGTCACAATGAATAGTTTATTATTTGAGTGCGACCATGAGCGCGCGATATAGGTACCTATAATTGTGCGACAATTCTTTACTTAGGTCGACAGTGCAGTTTCGCGAAGTGATAGAGTGCGATGTACATTTGTGCGACATTTCTGTTGAGTGATTTATTTATAATTACATAGTTTTATACAGTGTACGATTATGCAATATGCAGGTTGAATTGGTAAAGTATTTGCAAACACTGTGGCGGCATACGTAGGTGCAAAAACGGAAACTGTGTTTTCTGTTTGAAGGACGAAACCATTGATTAAATAATACAAAGAATGAAATGAAGACATTTATTATTAGGTACACTTAATACTGAAAGCCGAGGGGCCCAACCTTCAGATTCGGGATATCTCATTCGGAGGTTTTGCATCGCATTATTATTTCCGGATTTCTTCCTCTTGTCATTCCACTTACCTACAAATCAAATGAAAACTACCTAAAATCTGCGGACAATCAATAGGTACTCCTTGCGCCTCCTCCTTGTAAGTACTATCTACATTTTTCCAAATTAATTCCTCTATTACCCGTGGCTCGTTCGCCGAGTTCTACAGGTCGATCCATGTTCATTATCTGTCGTCATTCAATCACTTCAGACATTCCTCGCAAGAACATCGCTATAGCTGAACTCTCTCTGCAGCGCCGCCCCACCCGGCCGCCGCCCAAATGTTTTGAGAGTGAAAAAACAACAACGATGTACCACATAGATGCAAATATCTTTTTGTGATGTTCATTACGGGCGGCACAAAAAGCGTAGATGAAAGTGATTGGGTTCACTTTCGTGTAAAGACGGACGGGCGGACGGGTGTTGTATTATACCGTGGAGTCGCCATACAACCGCGGTATATGGCCGGTAATTTCTCTCGGATCTATTGTTTCGCGTCTCAAAACGTCCGTGTTGGGGTGAATGACATCGCGATTGGCTGCTAATAAATGAGATGCCGCTTTCTATTGGCCGCCCCTTGGGTGCCCATTGATTGGCGGTTTCGCATCTGGCCGGCAGCGGGTGACTTTTCAGCTGAGTCGCGGAACAAAAACACTTTGCCAATAGATTCGAACAATGGCTGGGGAAATTGGATTTGAGCTGGCGATTGAAATGCAGGAACGATTTTTTTTCGTGTACCTGCCTATATATTGCGAGCGCTTTGTGTGCGCGGACAAGACGTGGTCCAAATTAAGCATTGTAGTCTGAAATTAGGTCGCGTCTCGCAATGAGAAGACCTAAGGTCTGTATAGACCCAGGTAGCATGCACAACGACGCGTGTAGTTAGAGCCTCTGTGTAGCCTTGTTTGTTCAACTGTACATGGTCAAAATTCGTCGTAATACCGTCGTAATAATTGGTACACAATACTACTAGAGTGTCAGTACTAGTAAATCACCTGTATGACTTGTATGGTCAACGTGGTCTCCGATTCTGGATAGAACAAACATCTGCGAACTCCTCGTAACGTTACACAGATCCCGTAACACAACGTAATACTTGTCTGAGAACACGAACCCTACTACGAATCGACACCGCTCGCCAGTGGTTGAACATTACCACTGCATTTCGCATGTAATCGCATAATAAAAGATGATTAGAAAGGCGTCGGACACGCGAACGCCCCATCTTTTTGCCTAATTCCGCAGATTATCGCGAGTTACCATTTGCCATTGTTGGTGTGAGGCTACGCGTTACCATCGTGGGTTGCCGTCTGTTGCGTGGACCCCCGTACCGCAACGTTTCCTAACGTTCGAGCTTATGCGTTTTCATAATCGTCGTGTTTATGAACCCATAAGACATGTTAAGTTACTAGTACTGAATGTGTACCCATGAATACTATGATCCAATCTGGTCAGGTCCCCGTGTTAACAGGGTCACGGAGCCCAGATGGCAGTCGCTCCACTGTAGTTACCTGACCTGCCAAAACCTGGATCATGATCAAGCCGGACCCCGGGCCCTCGGGCGCGAGAGCACAAGGACCAATAAGAGTTAAATTATATTATATATAATATGAGCCTGATTCACCCCACTGCTGGGAAAGGGCGTCCTCCAATTCTTTTACCAAAAATTTTTAATCAAATAGGATAGACAATTAAATGGACAGACATAGATATTCACTTTTACAGTGACAGGGCGCTGATAAGCTTCATGAGACTGCCAGAAAGGGTACAAGGGTTCTGTCGCGATATCTAGTCCGGTGTCAAGCAACAATGTTTACATTGTGCTGCTACGGTTTTGAGGGTAAGGTAGACAGTGTATGACATCTTAGTCCTCATAGTGACAACGACACATATGTCAATACTTAACTGCGTTGGCTCTGCGACCCAAAGAGGATCTTGGCCTCCAACACCAAAGGACACCACTCATGCCGATCCTGAACGAATGCCTTTCATCTCGACCTCAATGAATGAATGAATCTAATTTAGCTTATTTATTTTTAACACCCTATGAAAAAAGAGGGAGGTTATAAGTTTGATGTGTGTATCTGTGGCTCTGTGGCATTGTGTGTCTGTCCGTGGTATCGTAGCTCAATAACGGATGAACCAATTTGGATGCGGTTGAACAGATGGTCCTGAGCTTTGTTTCATTAAAAGTAGTGGAAGTTATCAGTACTACTTATTCTATTGGTCAGGTTATGAAAACAGCAATACCATAAAGAAACTTGAGGTAAGTAAATAAAACAAAACAAAGTGACGTCATTGTGTGACCTTTTGGTTAACGATTCTTGGTGGCGCAACACTTTCGACTACACTAATTAAGGTATGGGCCCGTATTGGGCTGTGATCACGTTTATTATTACTTAGATATAAATTATGAACTCTCTATAATAGGATTGTCTTGATTAGGTTATTTAGGTAGCGCCAACAAAATTGAGAACACATAAATGTATAATTTAATGTTAATAGATTATAGTTCCGCCCACATAAATGGATCTGCTAAAAAAAGTGGTGAAAACGACCCGTGTTAGAGGACATCCGAATAAATTATGAATCTTGATAATGCGTGATATTAAACACAACAAAATTATGCAAATATGAGAATTAACGTTTGTTAATGACGTCCTAGCTCTCTGTCTCGACTGACTATTGGGCTATTGGTGTACCTATCCTAACTCTATAGGTTTCTCTATCAGGAAAAATCTTATACCGACAGGTTTATAATATTTCCAAAGCATTGGGGCTTTTTTTATTGCCGGACGGATGGAAAGCGGGCACCGTCGTCCAGGACATCTGCAATCTAAGGCGAAAGGATGCGGTGCCGGCCTGTGGAGGTACCTGTAGACATCCTCAGCACGTGACCAAACTAGTGCAGTCGAGCCTCTTCAATCTTATCCACGATATCGCTTACACCAAGGCTGTCACGGATGTACTCGTCTACTTTCCATCAGGTGGACCTTCCGTCCGTATGCCTCCCAAGGATGCTATTTCAAGGCAGGCTTGCTCTTTTCGGCCGCATCGTCACTCACCACGCGAGCTGGCCATCCTACGCTTGCCTTAAAAAGAAAGAAGCCAAAAAAGGGGAAAGAAATTACCTCACACGCCCCCGCGGACAACCGATCGCCCCAAGGCGTCCGATATTAATTACGCTTCCGCTCCTAGGCGGCTGGAACACAATGCCCGACGAAAGTGCGCCGACAATGCGCCAAATAACGTTACGTACAACACCTTCGCCCGTAATAAGCGTAATAATTACGATGCCGTCTTATCTCTATTGCCATCGCGCAATGTGATTGACGCCTCGCCGAAGAAAGTTTATCACTTCGGATTGACGATTGTAATGTTGACGATTGTAACATAGGATTGATCGACGAACGTTTTGTCTCGGCGACGCCCGGTGCGGGTGAAATGCGCCGGTGATAGCGATAGGCGTCGATATATGATGTTGAATTAATTAGTTTACGTTTCGCAATTATTGGTGGCGCTGGCCGTTACGTAAGTTGGGCGGTGCATTCAGTTAGAAGGGCGTGTGCAGAATTCATATCCTAATTAATGACTAAGCGCTTAGTACGACTAATTACGTTACATTTTATTTATTGTACACAAGAAAATTAACGAGATAGTACAAATTACTCCGATGAATGAAAAAACCCCGAACGGCTTGTAGTTTTTACATTGGAATTGCAGATCAATTGCCATATTTTTTACACCTGTGCTTCTAAGTAGACGAGCCTCTTCAAGCTTTTGTCCACCCCGTTAATACTCCGAATGATAATGATGAATGAAGGTATGTATACCTATAGGTACTGTAATTATTTCCCTTCAGGAGCATCACGGCTAAATAATGTGTCTAAGAAGTCGGCTGATGCTCGTAGATCAGTCAGATAGCTCCTGCTTGTCACATTGGTAGCAACTTCGTCCACACATAATTCGGCGAGAAGTACAGTAGAGACCAAGCGAGGAGCGAGGTTGACCAGGGTCTTCTGTGGACCCTGAGACTTGGTTAAACAGTCTCCGATTAGCACGTAACGAGTAAGTAGAGTACACCCTTTCTGTGTTTCACTATTGAACTACCATCATTATCATCATATATGCGGTCAATCCCGTCTTCTACCAGGTTTCGCTTTCCTACTTTGTTTTCCCCATTTTGCCGGGTCTTCGGCATCCTCACGTCGTAAGCCGACTCCACGATGTCAATCCATCGTTTCTTGGGTCTCTCGCGGAACCACTATTGAACTATCGTCTTGGCCAATTTTAGCGCGACATCGACTTGCGCATATGAAATTCTAATGATGAATGTGATCGGGAATACAAAAAGAATTTACCATTTATATATTTCGAGGCATCAATCTCTTATGGATTACAATGGCGCCGATAATAGAGCAATAAGGCAGTGACAGTGATAAAATTAAAACCTTCTAGAGCACAATGCTGCTTTATCTCTATATCACCTTCGCAATTGAACGCTTTGAAAAAAATTAGACAGGCAATAAAAACTGGTCTCTGTGGTACACATGGCCGCAAATCAAGTTATCCATATTTATAGTTCGATTTTAGAGAGTTAAACTTAAGTATGGTCTCAACTCCTAAGTCCATAAAGGGAAACTTGATGTTCCTTATGTGCGCATTGATTTTTATAACGTAGTATTTTTCATTTGTCTCCCAGTCATTTGTGTTGTGAAAAGTATTTAGTAGACTCAGTTTTCGGTGTGAAGCATGCATGCCATCTATCTCCTTGCCAAAATTTATTCAAATCTATTCAGTGATTTAAGCGTGAAAACGTAAGAGACAGACATTGTTACTTCGCATGTATATTGTCCACGAGTATTTATTTATTTATTTATAATAATAGTTTGGACGTGTTTCTATAAAAAGTAAATAAAATAACCACCCAAAGATTAAACCATAACGTAAGGTACATAACAAAAGTTACCTAACAGCTCTACTCGTACAGTCAAAGCCCAAGAGCTTACGGTCATCGCACTGATACCTACACACCAATTCTTTAGTTAGACCGCCATCCCACCAATGAAAGTAAACAGCCAGCGCGAGGCGAACACCTTTGCTTGTTCGACTTTCAAAACAATTTCCAAACATAATAGGAACCATTTGGGAAAAGTAATTCGCAATAGGTAATACTGGACGGTGTAAAAATCGGTGTGTTCTCAGTACAGCGGATACTTTCACGTCACGCATGTTAAGTGTATTTGCACTATAATGCTTGTACGAAATTGTTGGCAAACAATTTGGTTTCTTACTTACCGATCACTACCAAAACAAAATACAAAGCATAAAAATACATGTACAATTTGTGCTACGTTTTTCAGAAATTTTCTAAGAAATGTGCCGCCACAATCGAGAGAATCGTAAAGGGTTGGGAATTTGAAAAAGTGTGTAAGGCAAAAGTTGTAGAGTAATGTGTAATTTTATAAGCTTTCATTCGGTAGAAGAATACTTTTCTCTACGACCCACGTGACCCAAAAAACATAATTTTCAGCGTTTTATGGACATTGCTGAGCCTGCGGCAGCACCCCAAAGTAGAAAAAATTGATTTTTTATAAGATCCTCTACCTATAACATATCCAAAACTCGCCCATGCCTTTGGCAAGGTAAATGTACGATTTTCTTGGGTTTTGTACATTTCGCGTCGTGTTCTGTGAGAATACCAATTTCAATTGTTTACCTATTATGGTACGAATGATAGAGCTCTGTGACAAGCAGACAGACAAACCGCCGCGAAGGTTTCGTAAAAGCTCGTTGACTATAGCAATATACAAGATACCATTATATGGTGCAGAATAGAGTATTGCCCAATTAAAACTTTTAGTTTAGTTACTCCCTTAGTCGCCTGTGATGTGGGACTAAAGGAAGTAATTACAATTCAGCTTCAGTCCATAGAAAACATCAGCTTTGTATGGCGTATCGTATGCATTCATTCAGACGCTGAAAACGGAGAGGACTAAGCTCCTGCTCCATATTACTACATCTCGAAAGAAGCGAATAGCCTAATAGCAGAACACTTCAGTAATCGTCATTAGCCACCTCACTGATGAATCGTCAGTTAAAGTCTAGACAAACTACGCTGATATTAACCGTCACTGTAAGCCAAAAGTTGTGGTTGCGGGGTGCGACCGCAACTTTTGGCTCGGTCATGCCAGCCCATAGCAAACCGCACCACGCCAGCCAGGCATCAATGGCGTTGCATCACACGGCGTGCCACGCATTGTGTCGCGCCCCTATTAAATAGGTACCTAGTGTGTCGGTGTGGCCCATTATACAACCCCGCACAATAGAGCTTGACCGTAGTAGTCTATAGTTTGCTAAATGTATTGGCGTAAACAGTGTCGTCCGTTACTGCAACGCTTAAAATAGTTGCAATGGTCCCAGTATTGTAGACTCGTAACAAATCTTATCATTCAATGACTTACTCGTGCTTCTGCTTTAAGCTGATTTTCGTTATTGGCAAGAAGCCGTGGTGCCAAAGTGTTAGTTTCGGATGTCGCTCAGAGCCTGTATAACGGAATGCTTTGCTTGATGATTTTTGCTATTCCACCTGCTTCAAATGCGGACGATAGAGCAAAATGGCGATTGCTCCACCGATAAGGGCGAGGCAGACATCATGCGTTACAATATCGGGGTTTTCCTTGAATATGAAATGCACCTGTTTTTACACGATGATGATAGATTATGATTCAATTTAATCTAATCTGATAAGCGAGCCATTTCTTTGTTGCAATTCATCATCAAACATAGTCAATTTAAGTAAATACCGAACAACACTTGCTATCATACCCTAATAGATCAAAAGCGGGCGCGGCAGGTGCTTGAACATCCTTGAGCCGCCACACCGTCGCGCCCGGAAACGACCCGACAACCAATCCGTCGAAAGCCCACAATCTGTCTGTTCCGTGTCCAGCTGACTGCCGGTAATCGATAGGAGCAACCGCGTGGGCGAACCGCGAGGCCAACTTGACCCACCCACGGGACGCGACCATGAGAACTTATGGCACCACGTCGCGGCCTCGAAAGCGAGAGTCCACTTTCGCTGAATATTAAAATTGGCGAACACCACAACAGCAGAAGCGGTGCAAGTGGGCGGAAATCGGAATACACATAATCGACGTATTTACTTGCCATTCCGATCGTGATATCCACTTCTCTCTTCTCGCAGTCTCGAGAGTAAATCTCGCCGGATGGAATGTCCGGGAAAATTACGAGTGCACAGCACACGGCTAATGAAGACGAAGATGTTGTAATCTGTTTTTGTGTTTTACAATGCGAACATAGAGAAAGTCCAGTCGACTTCTCTGTGGGTGCATTCGGTAAATAATTACTAATTATCATAAAAGAAAACTCGATGAGCATTATTTTCGTTTGTATTGTTTTAGATTTTCTAAAGTATACAGACTCTTAGATTACCGTATTGGCCAAAACATCTCCTGTGATGAGTCTGGCTGGAACTATTGTTTCACTACACCATCAGCAATATTACGGTCGGCCCAATAACCCTGAATGACACCGTAGGAACATCGATTATTAAGGGTTATAACCCTAGGGTTATAGTTAGGGTTAGGGTTTTATAAAACTCAGAAAAAGTACATGGCTTCACTGGGGATCGAACTCTTTACATCTCGCTTACGAGTCGGATTCGTTGGCCATTCTACCGACGCTCCGAAAAGTACATTATTGAGTAACACGTAATGACCTGTCTGGTCCAATACCAATAAGCAATTTTAATAGCCCATGAATATTGCCGAGAAGAAATGTCTATTCAGTCATTATGACATTCATTGTCTGATCCCATGCTTTCGAAGGCATGTCTTTAGAAAGTGAAATTGCTTTTATGCAAACTACGTGGCTACTTATACCCCTAACATTTCAATGTCAGTGCCTTCTCTTGGAGAGCGCCGGCGTCCCGCTGGGTCCGTGCCCGCGATGGCCGCTTGCGTCATCGATACAATAAAACCTTTATTTGCATAACGGTGTGCATTATCCAGTTGTAAGTCTGTGTTATTGCGAAATCGTGCGGTAACGCAGCCTTTTGAGATCGCCAACGGCTCTGCGACGACAACACGCGTCGAAGCCTCTGTCGCGGCAAGAAGCGTCGAAAAGCTCTTCCGCATTGGTGGAATTGTCCGCTAGAATGCTTTCCTCGTTTACATTGGCGATTGCTCGCTCGGTTCTATTGGATTCGGAATGGCGATCGGGAGCAATTTCTGGCCAGCAATTTACTAGACAATTGCATCCTTTAGTACGTTTTACTGGCGAAATTGCTTGCCATAAAGAAGCTATTGTTACTTTGTTCTGTCATTGCAGCCTATTGTGGGGGGAGCTAATCCGTAGGATTTGAATTCGTGTGTAGCTCGAATTATCTTCTTATATTTCGATCACTTTATGTTCCCAGGGTTTATATCCATGTACGGTTTCTCTCGCGGAGGAACCGCAAGTCACTGGGTGCAATTCGCAATATATTATCACGGTAGCTGTAAATGGTAGGCGGTAATTACAACGCGCGGGCGACGTGCGGTCTTGTTTAGTAAATTAAACACGGTACCAGCGCGAATAGGAATGGAGGTGGGAGTTATGAGAACTAGAATAAGGCGGTGTCTACTATATTTATTGTTAATTAATTTGTGTTCTACTGGCTCTCCTCCAGAGGTTAGGTTAGAATTTCAATCCATTGTTGGTACGTTGTTTAGATAGGACCTCGAGGTGTTTAGAGATTATTTTTCTGGAAAGTCAAAGCTTTTTGACGTATACCGTCTCGAGGTTCGAATTGCATTCGTGAAAGTGGACATTTCAGTATAGATATCTTAATATGCAGTGTATATAAATGGGGCATACATTTATTTGATCAAATCTCAAAAGAAAATTCAGGACAAGGGTGCCCTAAACCGAAAGTTCATATATGAAAAGGCTAATGAATGTTGATGAAGCGAGACAGATTTGTCAGGACCGTAGCAAGTGGAACGATATGATTTCTGCCTACCTCTACGGGGTATACGTGACGTTATGTGTGTATTGTGATAAGTGTATATTATTGATTAATCTTCATATTAATCATAAATAATCTATAATTCATTTCATATCGCAAATATTGTTCAACCGCCGACCGCTCTTTGAAAGGCACATAATGAACAACACCAGTGCGCTCGCGCCTCAGCTCTCCATTCAAAAAGTTGGGCGAAAAAAAAGAACAATCTTGATAGCGCCTCGCGTAAATGATAAATAAACATTAATTTCACATTCACCTTTCCCTAACACTATTGTTGCACAACTGGTTTGCTCGAATTTGTCGTGGGAACCCCCCTCCCCCTCCATATGAAAATACTTGAAAAGAAACATTGTCCAAATTCATTTGTGACTCTAATTTGGCCTTCTTTGTACAAGGTGTTGGATTACGAAACAAGTTTTCTATTACCCGCAGAAATGTTTTAATTACGTTGCCCTTTCGCGCATTCAGCTTTGTTGACGGAAGTCCGTCCTCTGCAGTGTTATGCACCACTTGGTTTGCATTAACGATGTGATTACCTAATCGTAATGTTGTATTAATACTTTTATTTGGATTAATTAAATGGGTCGTGTTATTTTTGATTGTTTTATTCGCACAGTTGAGATTTGTTCGCTAGGGTGTGTGTGTAAGTTGATTAGCTTAACAATAGCTTTTGTATCCAAGAACTAATGTTGTGAAGTTTTCACAAATTTCTATCTAAATATTTGATCCTTGAATCTATGTTTTGTTAAAGTCATCGCTAACAAAAGCTAGCTCGAAACAAGGAAAGAGTTTTGATCAAACGTTCTTACTTTAGATGACATGAAGCTCAACGTAGCTGATAGAGCAATACAGGAAATACGCACTCGTAACCTTTAAAGGTGTGAGGAAAATTACGATCAGTAAAGAGATTTTCGTACCAGTGAAGTCAGGACCGACTATATACTCTCGTTTAGTGCGCCGTCATACAGTAACAAGCTGTATAATCACAGTTTATGAGTAGAGACTAATGGCGAAAATATGGTTAGATATATTATAAACATAGAAACTCCCATACTTGCGTCGCACCGTGTTAAATTTGCAAAGTTTCTCGCACGTGTTTACGTTTGTTTAATGGCCAATTTCTATTTCGTTACGGTTCCAGTTGTAAAAGCAGTCTGTATTGGCAACCGTCGGGATCGTTGGCGACCGAGGTTTTAGTTGCTTGTTAATATTGTGTGCTTTATGTTAGCCTCAAAGATTTATCGTTCCTAGAACACTGGGTGCGACTTGTTGTGTGTTGGTGCTAGGAAAAATATCCAGCTTGCGATTCATGGTGTTTATTATTTAAAAATTGTCTTCTTACAACACAATTTCAATAGAATAGATTTACACGCCGTAGTATTGGCCGTGTGGTGTCCGGCAGAGTAGAATAGCACCAACCCCTTACACTCATGAGCGTCATACAAGGCGACTTATGTTAGGCTGGAAAATAGGTAGCAACTTGTTGAGACTACGCCACATGAGATTATGGCACAAACGTGGGAGAGGCCCTAAGTCCTGCAGTGGACTGTTATGGGCTGTGACTATGATGATGATAATGATATTCAATAGACTACAAATTATGTACCTAATATCATCACAACTTGTTTATTCAAAGAGGAAATGTTCAATGTCTGCACTCAAGGATGAATATCGATGAATAATGAGACGCAGACACTTGTCTGGACTAAGACTATTGGAGAAGAATTTAGGTACCAGGTGATCAGTTGGATAAGTTTTATGGCGTTGACAAAAAGAGTCATTCAATGAATACTGGTATACGGTCTTGCCTATGTGCATTATCTTGAATTGCTGCAGTCTGCAACGAAGTCACTGCACAATGACACCCCAAAACTGCTCATGGACCGACAGAAATAAGGATGAAAATGGCGTGCATCCGGTGAAATTGATGTGCTGTCGTCGAGATAGGCATTCAATTACAGCGTTGTCTCGTGAAGTTGACGTCCCTCGAGGACACGTCTGGCGTAATGCGAGTATGATGCGTGGGTCTGACTCCATAACTTTGGGTATAACGAGATTTGTTGCTTGATATAGGCCCTTTGAGGGCGGTGAGTGTGGTTTTGCTTTAAGTCTTATGGTTGATACGTAAACTAATTCGTGTTATGGATTCTATTTTGGGTCCGCAACCGCAGTGGATATGTTACCATCAGATCAAAGCGTATGTACGCTTTGCCAAGAAAAATACGTACGCCTATTTATGTTAAATTAATGTTTGTCTTTATTTATTAACAATGTTTAATATGTCTCCACATTGCTTGTGGAATAGTTATACTTTTTAAAGTTTTACTGTAACAATAATTGGTGACAACCGCATAAAAAAACCTACAACAACTTTTCATACTATCGCTGTTCAAACAGATGACTCGGGCAATTTTGTTCTAAGTTATATCTACTGTAGATGATGACCAAGATTACTGTGACAAGAGCAGAAAACCAATCGGGAGTGCCCGCTGCGACTCGAATCGAGTTGACTTAACACCGAATTTCCCGCTGCAGGCAACAACGCCAATTACAAAAGTAATCTTTTCGACATCCATTTTGCAGATATTTCTTGCCGTAATCGATATAATGCTATAAATTAGTAAGATAACAGTCGTAAATATAACCTGTTTTTTGTTAACGACGATATTGGCTATAGCACCATTCGCCGCGTTCGCGAAACGAGATCAGACCAACAAGTAAATCCAAAGAGACCATTAACCTTTAATAAAGATCACAAAGATCGTGGCCGATTGCCGCAAAAAGTGTAGTCGATAAAAAATAAAACAAACGATTCAAAAAAAGAACAAGCGAAAGACAAGAGGGCACTGTAGCGTTTACTTTTAACGGTCGTGACGACCGTTCCGGAGCGATTTTGTTATGTTTTGCCGGTAGGTGTGCTTAAAACGTAGTTTATTTCTTCCTCTATCTATGGGTATGCTTACGTGGGCACTAGCATGAATTTGTTAGCGATGAAATTACCGTGACTGTGACATAAGTATGTAATGATGGTCTGATCTACTGTATTCTCCTAAATTTGCTGCTAAATTTTTATGTGGCCGATTCAAAGTTCGAAGACCTCGAGTTATGTTAAAAATTATATTTATATTCATTATGAATTGCAATGTCATCGTGTAATCTGTAGCTAATTACAGTATAAAGAGTGAAGTTATTTCTTTGGCTTACTGATTGATTAACTATGCATTATGGTGATCATACAGTGACCTACTTATCGGCGGAAACAGTAACAGGTTACCAGCTGATCGCTGGTCAGCGATCAAGCGGATTTTTTTCGGTACAAATGAATATTATAATTACCATTCAACCCACTTTGATGACATTGACCTGGAGGCTAGATATCTACGAGTGTAGTTTTTCTATAAATAGCAACTTTAGTTTACAAAAGTTTACAGTAACAGTTTGTATTCCATCCATCTTTCGATTTCTGTTTCCCATGCCACTACTACTTCTTGCAGTACAACTAACTTATACTCGTAGACTTAAGCCAGAAATAAGATGTGATTAAAGCCGGTAAAATGAAATAGGACTAGGCCGGACTTCACTGCCGTAAATCTAGTAGTGAGCAATATATATACGGACCCTAGTACTCGGATATGGTCTCGTGACGGACGGAAACATCATCATCGTCCCAGCGGTCAATTCCAGCTTTCCTATCCACTTTGCTCGGTGTTTCGCATCCTCGCGTCAGCAACCCGTTAGCTTCGACTCAGCAAGGTCAATCATATTAATGTACCTAATGAGTCTATTTCAATTTCATTTATTGGACTACATAGGTAATACATACAGTTGTTATGAAATTAAACTATAAGTAGTATAAGCACGAATATTGCCTACAGTCTGTGCCTGGAGTAACGTCCTTAGGCTACGGAGACTGCTACCATCAGGCAGGTCGAAAGCTTGTTCGCCACCTTAGTGGTATAAAAATAATCCAATTAGTAGTAGATAACTGTCAATGCTAACATAGCTAATAAAACCTTACCTAACGAGTAGCATACCAATCTCGTTACAAGAACATTTGTGATTTCCGGCGTTCACATGATGGTGTTTCCTTTCGCTGACTTAACATATCGAAGTGGATTTCCTTCTAGTCGTCGTTGATTTAATAAGATTTCCCTCACTAGTTAGTGTCTGTTCTCTAGTCCCTATTACCTTGCCTAAACTTTTGTCAACTGGGCCCTGTATTTGGACCGCTTGCCTCTAGTCGAACGGGTTTCAATTTTGATTTTCGGCATGAAAAATGCAATATTTTTCTAATTACATTGGCAACACCAAAAGCGAACGATTCAAAAAGGGTTCAAAAATTCATTTTATTCTTATCGAAAATCCAAATTAAAAACAGTCCTACTCGAGGTGAACGGTAAACAAATAGAGCTCCTGGTAGATATTTGTCTCCTACGGTAAAAATATCAGTAGGCCTATCTACCAGAAATTTAGATTCCACGCCATTGTCCATTATTACCTGTTCAAACACAGTTCCATGGTTGAATATACCCGCATTTGATAACTTGTGAAAGAAGCTCGTAACTATGACGTTTTATTAAACGCTTCCTAGAGTCATTTTCTTATTTATGTATGATTTTATTACAGCTCACGTTTCAGTGTCATATCTAACTAATTACACTGCGCACGGTGTGTAGGTTGTATATTATATTTTACAGCAATTTTCCCTTGTCGAGAAAGCTTCCAACACTGTGGTTTTATGTTATGAGTTTATGACAATTTTCCCTAGCCGAGGCGTCTTTGCGACTTAAAATTTCTCCTTGTAAAAGAAAACTTTTTAAAGATATTTCGCAGTATAAGCGATCGATAGTATTCTCGTAAATATTACTATTTTTTAATTTTGTTGATGAAAACAGTCACATTGTAAGGGGAAAAGGGGCTTAGTCAAGCTTGTCGACGTATTTTTAAAACTTACACCGTGTTCACAAACAATACTTGTCTAAGTAAAGTGACATACGGCTCTACGATTGGTAAATTTCGTTCATTTTGACGTCCGCATCGTGCCGATCGCCACTCAGTGTTCCAGTTCCAGATTCGATTTCTGGCCGAGCAGAAATTAAACTGATAAATTTTTATTTCTGTTTCAAGTATATAAATAGTTTATCAGTTGTCTAGCACCCATAACACAAGCTTTGTTTACTTTCGGGCAAGATGGCGCTGTGTTAATTGTCCAAGCATATTTATTATTTATTTATTTATTCATAGCAACGTTTCTGAATACGGTATCATTCAACAGAGGCCTTCATCGTGGCGTATGACGACTGCTATCAATGGACAGCGACCGACGTCTTACAGTGATACAAAAGTGACATTTGCATTAGGAAACATCTCGAGAGCCACACATGTGTAAATTCAGCGTTTACTCACTTTTTAGTTCAACTTACGTACGGGGATGCATAGAATCAGCGGGTTACACAACTAGGCTTGTTACCATCTCGTTTACCATCTCGTGTGGACATTGTTTTGAGTAAACAAAGAACCGGCCTAATGCTGCAGCCATTTTTCTCGGTAGTAGCCTAGATGACAATGTTAAGTGTTACAGCGAATTTTCTGGGCCAACTGGCGCTTCCTTAAGTACCTATAACTTGAAAAACATGTCTTTATTTTGCGTAAGTGAATCGTCGTACAGTATTGTTTCTATTTCCACTCTTAGTTTCTATTAGTGCTCGAGTAAATTCATTAAGCTTAAATAAGTATACTTTCTGCAAGCGCAACTTAGCTGTATTTCTTTAGTGCAGCTAGTTACGTCTGTCAGCTTCTGTCTTTCTCCTGATCCGAGCCTTCTAATTCTTGTCCGAACTCTCTTTGTAAGGCGCTTTCAATTTTACTGAAAGCGTAATCATACCAGAATCCTTAATTAATAATTTGTGGGGGATTTCGCTTTTTACGTGCAGCGATTGCCATCTGACCCTTACGGGTTGTATTTTTTAGGGAGGGATTGGTTAGGGAGAAGACGATTCGCCAGAGATTCGTCTATCTGTCCGTAGGTTGACCGCGTACAGGTGGGGTTGGCTAGGGCCTAGAGGATGGTGGCAGGGACTCTAACATAACAAGAACTCATAACATCATGTTTTAAGGGTATATTCCGGGTTTTCTACCGCGTAGTATGTATGGTCACGGTACGACTGACCTTGATGCATGCAACTGCGTCGAAATATCGGGCTACACGTCAACAAATGTACGCGGTAGGAAACCTATGACATACCCTTAAGAACTCATAAATCTCAATCAAAGAAAGAGAGCGATTAGTAGGCGGGAGATAGGAAGAGCCTCTTGCATCCAACGGCGCACCAGTACTCATAAATGAATACAAACATGCAAGAACCAATAGATTCACAGTGAACCGCTGGCGTCTGATTGCGGTTCCCATGCACTCGCCGCTAAACCTGCCGGCGGCGCTCTAATCCCGTTGTTCCTAGAACCATACCAAGTGAGGCATCAAGGAGATGCTCACATGCATTCAATCATGGGCTATTGTATAAAACATTAACTTCCTCGTACGCACAGCAGCGACAGTCGTGAGTTATGTCCCCTTGAATATTCAGTAGCCTTTCAGACTACTGTAGCGATGTACCACCTTATATGCTAATATTGCCTCGCCGGTTTTCTTTGCCTTGAGAATGCTGTATGTCACTTCTCCCTTACTTATTATCTATTGTGGGATGCGTGAGTGCGAAATTTGGTATGTCATATTCAAGTTAAAGAGCTAAGCACTATGTTTTCAAATGGTTCTGTGGCTGAATCTTTACCGTCCCCTTTGACTCATGATTGATAATTAATCTTACAAGAGTAAATCATGTCTCTAATCGGTCATGTCTATTTATAGCAGTTGATACAGGCATGTGAATGCACACATAATGCACACGACCAAAACATGATCGAAGATAAAACAAAATAATCACTCTCTGCGATTAATTACGTAATTAGGTATCTACCTCACTGCACCAGACAATCAACTTGATCTTGGGGCATGACTAAGAGATTAATCTTTAAAGTATCATCATCACAGCCCGTAACAGTCCACTGCAGGACTTTGGGCCTCTCCCACGAAAGGGGAGGTTATTGCCATAATCTCCACGCTAGGCAGGCGGATTGGAGATCGCAGTGTTAAAATATAACAATGGAAAATGCTGCTGCCCATTTTCCAGACTACGGAGACTCTTGATCTTTTGCCTCGAAAACATTAGTCGCCTTGTACGACACCCGTGTGTGTAAGGGGTTGGTGCTATTCTACTCTGCCGGACACCACACGGCCACTTTAAAGTATGGTAGCCATATATTCAAAAGATGAATTGGTGTTATGATAATGTTCACAGCAAACCTATTTTAAAAGTGTTTGCAAGAAAACTGAAAACGTTCACTCTGCTTCCGTTCGTCAGACTTGCAAATTATCTGCCAGACATTTGCATAACAAAACTGCTGCATCGAGATGAATTATTTCTTTTAAAAGTCCTTCTTAAAACCGTCATTCTTCTTCGCTCGACCGAAAACAAAAATAGCAAACCAGTTAAGGCTAAGAAATGGCCCCTCGTCAAAACGTTTTACGCTTTACTTGTTTACATAATTTTCGCCCCATTTTACGTAAGCAATAACTTGCAGTTTGAGTATGGAATTAAACTTTGTTTTCAAACAAAACGCAAATGAGTCGAGGCGCGTCGTAGTACCCGGGAATGTGTTTTGAAATATTTAGCAATTATAGCTCAAGATTTTTTGCTCTCTTTTGGTACATATTTCTTGCGATTGATTACCTAGTTTAGTGTAAACACACATCTCATTATAATTAAATTATTTTACAACTTTGTAGTTCCATACAACATACGTATCGTAGCATAGGACTGCTGGATATAGGACCCCACGTCTTCCACACTGATCCACTTTGTGCTATATGCATCCATCCGCTCCATATGACCTTTACAAGCACGCGAGAATTTCGCACCAAGTTAGTTATTATCCGTCTGATTGTAATGAAACTTTGTTTTTATACAATTACATTCCATCACCGAAACTTTTTGCCGGCCTTGCAAGTTGCAAATAAAAAGACGACTCCGCGTGGCCCTTACAATACAACCTAGTAATTTCTTCTACGCCTTCCCCGCAGCCAGTAGCCAATAATTTGTGGTGTGTAATTGTACAGGCAAACAGACAGTTGGACAAACGTCGCATTGCTGTGTAGGGCAAGTCAATTAAGCTGCTTCGGAACATCTGCGTGATAAATATACAGCGTGAAGGTGCTGTATGATCTATTCTATCATTAAGTTTTAGTACCAGGCTACTATAAATTCATACTAGGAATGCAACAATGTTGCACGTACTTCGTTGTCTATAAAGTGAATTAAGGCACGTGAGTCGACTGAAATTATCATTTTGCTATTTAGCATCCATATAAATGCTACAAATTTCGTAGTAATTACTAGCCTCTGTTTTGTACTGTGTTTGGGGCCAAGGAATTTTAATGTGTGTATTCATGGCTGTATGGTAACGCGAGGATGCCGAAGTCCGAGCGAAGTGGAGTAGAATGAGTAGGAAAACGGACCTTGGCTTTAGCCGGGATAGACGCTAAGATGATGATGATGGCTGCATGGTGCCTGCCTTTCCACTAACGGGAATATCACCCTGGATGTGTTAATATTTTTCTTGTTGAATTTTTTTATACCACTAGGGTTGCAAACAAACTTACGGCCTGCTTGATGGAAAGCAGTCACCGCATCCTATGAAAGTACTGGGATGATTTCTCACAATTTTCACACATACTGTACCCGGTGTTTGGACACAAGCGTCGCGGCGGACAGGCGACAAATCAAATTAATTAAGTGCATTACGGGAACCGGCGGCAGGGTCGCGTTCTGAACTCAAATTGCGTTACAGTAACGGCCCCCGATCAAATTGTTCATTTAATGTGTGGCTTGCTTTGTTTTATACACAAGTAGGTGTGAAACAAATTTGTTTTGATAGGTTAGGTATTTTACGCGGCGCAGGGCGGTACCAAATATAAATATGTACGCTTAGATATTTTAAACTACACAACGGATTTAAATGCAGTTTTGAACAATAGATAGAGTCATTCAAGTGGAAGGTTTATAAGCAAGAAAAATCGGGTATGTAGGGGTAAAGTAGGTGCACGCGAACGATGTCGCGTCGGATAAAATATATCGATACAACGTTCTCCTTCTTGATCATGTAATAATAGGTAACTACAGTTACACATTGACAATAAAAATGTATAATAACGAAAAAAAGATTTTTTTATAGAAAGTCCATAGTAGGTTAGTCACTACAATGTGTTTATAAGTAAAGTCTTACTGTTACTGAGAAGAGACAAAAATTACACAACTCACTTCCGATGGTGGTACAAAACTACACCAGGAAATTGCACATGAACATGTTCCCAATGCTCCAAGATTGCACCTTCGGATTTCCCGCACTGATAACTTACAGTATGGCTGTTGCTATGAGTTGTGTTACGATTTACACGAGGAAATTAAAACGAGTTAATTTCCTTATTCAAGGCCAGATTAGACCCTACTAAGCCCACGGTATTTAATATCACTGCCTAAGTATTACGTTTCGGAGATATAGGGCGCGATAGTGGAACTAATTCCACTCAAATCGGCCAGCTTAATTGAGATCGCCGTAGATTTCTAAGTAATTACAAATGCACGTAAATGGGCACTTCAATAATTGATGCGACTATGCAGTTCCGGTAATCTAAGCTCTAATGACTGAGCCATATAGTCTTTTATAGAAATTTTTTCATTGCAGTCGGTACATCGGTGTACATACTAATTATGCCATCCATCCATAGGTCAATTTTTATATAATATTAACGTTGAGACAATGAAGAACAAAGATACCGCGGTAATTCCGTTAAAAGTGTTTTATTTGGAACGAGAAAATGTTCGATTCGCACAATGTCTTTTGCCTTTAGATTGACAAACGTGCTATATGAACAAAAAATATGTCATTCTAACTTCCCTGAAACCCATTTTTAAAAATGTCGAACAATATGGAGCGTCATAAGATAAAAAAGTAATTCTATTAACTTAACGAAGCATAGTCATAGTAAGTCATTGTCATCACCTCGTGTTTTACTTTCATGTCAGCTTATCGGTGTTTCTTTATGGCCCGTGGCTTCCTTCCGTTTGCTTCCGCACTGTTGTCGAGGAAGCGTCGCGTCGCGTAACCTTTTATCGATCTAGCGTTACCTACTAGACCTAGTATCGAAGGAAAGGTTTCTACACGACAGTATTGAAGTTCCTGTAACTTGTTATTGCTTGTATTTTGTTTGACGAGGTTGTTGTTACTCAGACTCTGTAGATAGTTATCTGCAGTACTGGAGGGACCAATAGGTATTATACTTATTTTCTGAGTATTTATATTCACGGTGCTGAAGGTAAACGAGCGGAGGTTCTACCTAATGACAAGCTTTAACTAACGCCCATAACATCGACGTTTTACAGTTTGGGTTCGATGTGAACAAAAATTGTTGATGCTCTCTGCCTGCACTATAGGGCTTGTTTAAAAATCAGTGCTGTGATTTCTCTATCTACTGCATATGCTGAGCAGAGTTCTATTTATTTATTTATTTATTTAACCATTTATTGTACACAAGATTGTTACAAAAAGTATATTACATAATATATTAGACACAACAGGCCAGCTTATTTCTATAAAGAAATTTCTTCCAGCAGGCCTACAGCAGAGAGATCGTGATAATTAAATGCAGTAAAGACGTGCACAGTAGCAAAAACAAAATAATGATGCTTAACTAATACAATACATAAATAAATACATACCTATATACCTACATTGAAAACAAATACATATACATACATACATACAAATACATATACACATACTTACATATCTTAGACAGATAGAGAAAGGTAGTGCTCTTTTACACGTTTCTTGAAGATGAAAATAGAAGTGCTATCCCGTATTTCATGCGGAAGAGAGTTCCACAATCTTGCCGCATGGACAGTGAATGAGTAGGAGAAAAATCAGTGTCTAATTAGAAATTACACTACAATATTTACAATAAATTTTATTTGAATCAAGTCTATGTGTATGCAACTAAATTAGCTAACAACACAACTCTACTACATAACAACACAAGCATTTTTGCTTAGCGTCAGGAATATTAAGATATACGGTGACCCGTCCCTATACTATCCACATAGCTCTTGTGCCGATTTCCATATCACTCCGTACAAAATAGCTATCAGATTGGTCCATCCAATGCTCTCGTTTTCGTTGGTACCGCTTGCCTCTATATCCTACAATGGATAGTGCTTTCTCCCAACCCTTATACGGAGCAGCCGGACGTATACCCTGGGAACAGCGGTGACCGCCTAAACCGGAGGTTATCACCTCCAGGTCATCAGCACACACACACAATTGAATTGGTCCACGGCTTTATGTACGGAATCCAGGCGAGAGTAAAAGCGGAGATTTAATACCGCGCCCAGCAGCGTTTCCGAAGTATACGGAATAGTTTTGGCTGCTGTTAAGGGGACTAAAGAGTGAACGGTATTGTCGAAAAAGAAGTTGAATCAAATCTAAAAAGAGTAGATCTAAGGTTTGTTACATAATCCCTTTTTACCTTTCTGTATGAGCAAGAGTTGTAATGTTATCGCTGAAGCTTTTGAAAGCGAGTTTTTTCCATAAAGAAACATTAATTCATCAAGTTTTCGCATCGCTCGATATCCACCCGTGAAATCAGTATGATACGTGACCATATCGCCGGAGTTTAGCTCTGGTACTGTTCCATGGCGTCGAATTGCACACAAATCGAGTTTTAATATTGAAACAAATCGATTTTACTGCACATAATCCATATCCCAGCGGCTCCGAGACTCCATCTGTTTATAATCGGTGCTATTTCCTTTGAAATGTCCAGTATCTAGGGCGCCGCGCACGATCGCCCTGTTGCCTGTATCGTCCAATTATCTTTGAATTTATGACGCTTCTACGTTGCTATTGAACTTTATGATTGGAGTTACGCCTATTTCACTATTTGTTTACTTGCGCACTGTCTATGGCGCAACTATGACAATGTTTTAAGTATAATTCGATGCGATTGTGTAATTATTTCATATTGCAGTGTGCACTCTGAAATTAATAATATCCAATAAATTCTCTTTGAATGCCTCTTTCTGTTCGTCATCATCGAAAGCTGTACGCTCCCTAGATGGTTTAATTCATTTATTTTATTATTGTCTGCCCCCCACGGCAAAAAAGCGTGACGTAATTTAATTATTTGTACGCTTAAAGTAAAGATAATGTTGTCAAAGTTTTAAAAATAGACTCACTATCGAGCAATAAAGACTTAATATTGAGATACATTACTAAAGCGATAGATACAATATGCAGACATGCACCGGTGCCACAATAGCACTTGCTAATAATTCTATTTGTGAACTGGCACAATGCTTATGCTAATAAGATAAATGCTAATTCCGACTCAATTGTCTAGCTAGATAACATTAAATCAGCGTGTCACTCAACTTGCTAGCATCAACATTCAATTGTGTCACTGGCTGGCTACGTTTCCATTATATGTTAGGATATTTTTTTACGATACAGGTAAGTATAGAACTTAATAATATTTAAGGAACAATTGCAAAAGCTTTTAACAGCGATGGTCCCATTCTAGAACCCTGTGGCACACCTTAAAGTTTTTATGCAAATAGAATTGACAATCGATTCCTCCAAAGACATTAAAAATCAATTACATACCTACGTAATACACATAAACCGAAGATTGAAGACGAACATTAAGACGTAATAATTGGGTATAACACATAACATAACATATAACGATGTCGTGTAATAGTGGACATGTTTCTTATGACACCGGTGATGATAGTACGAGCGTTGCTTAGAGGCGCGACGGATTAACTATTTATGAATGGCGGAGCTCGATAGCTATGCAGTTGATGACAGTCTTCAGGCGCCGAAGTATGCTTAAAATATGCTGTCACTTTGGAATGGCACAGTGATATGATATGATTAAAACTTAAGTCCCATTGGTAAATAGCTGAAGGTTAATTCATGTCACTGTTATAATGGTAAATGAGAAGTAACAAATGCTAGTAAAGAAAACATACAAAAAGTATTTATAGAAATATGACGAGTATTTTGACCGATTGTGGAACTTGTAGTTCTTTGATATGATAAGTATGTATTTAAAAGTAAATAAGTAGTATATCAGTTAGCTAGCACCCATAGTGCAAGCTTTGCTTAGTTTGGGGCTAGATGGCGCTGTGTGAATTTGTCCATGATTATTTATTTATTTATTTGAATATACCTACGTAGATACTATTGATGACTTAGTGAAAATATTTACATTATCACCACCACAAATCGAGTGACTGCATTTATGTCGTTACGCGACCATTAACTCGCATCATTGCCTGATTGATATTTTGTTCTTACCTGCGTAGCATCCAATTCAGCTACGGAATATCTTGAATACCAACAGGTACTCAGATAAACGTTTTTAGTGCCATTAATGTCGCGTGCGCATGCACTAAGTGCTGGCGCAAAAAACAGCACGGATATAGAAAATATGGTTGCGGATATAGATAATAAATAATGCATCATCAATGTGTTTCCTTTCACAATTTACGCGATGTTATCATGAGATCTTTTTATATTATTCACTTGTGGTTTATGAAGCATCTTATGTATTACAGTACTATCTTTTGCTTTAGTCTTAGTTCTGATCAAGCGGAAATATCTTTTTCCATGTATGGCGTATTTTAAAACAACGTTACGTCTAGCCGCACTTATACCGCCCTTTTAAGGAACTCCATTGGGCCATTGCAGTCGTAAAACAGATTTTATTAAGCTCGTTACGTGCTATCCAATTTGGCGGCTGGCCAGATCAATATCCTAATGTAGGTAATATTAGGAAGTAAATTGTCTGTATCAGAAACAAAATCAGGACTTCGTCTTTGCACCAATTTGGTTTTATGTCCTTGTTGTGAATAAATAAATTTAGCTAGCCGCAAAGATGATAGCTTGAAAAAGCGTTTGTTTATGAACGTTTAATATAATGTGTTACGGATTTGACAAAAAACCATGTCTAATAGGTAGGAATGTATTTGTTATGAGTATGACTGTATGTCCAATTTTATTACGGTTCGAGTTCAGTGCGCCTGCGCAACTGACGCAACCTCATACAACACGTGATTTGCACACAATGCCACCGATAAGAGATGCTCTCCCGATACTTGTCTTTAGGTTAGCCGAAATAATGGGACAGTAATATTGTATTTGTATGGATTTGGAGTTCATGCAATTTCGGGTTGAGCAGATCAGCTATCTCGTTTTAAAGAGTTAGTATTGTTTGCTTAACACCTACCGCTATATCTTTACATTGTCAACGTTGTTTTAGTTTCACAATGACTCATTCTGTAATGTCCAACCTAACAAATCTGTGGCACGTTTTACATTGTGCCAACGCTATCGTGTTTCATCAACGTCATCCGCCCTCCATATTGTCCAATGATTAACGACATATCATTAAAACAGATGCTAGGTTCGCAACAATTGAATCGTCTAATTATACTGTGCGATCATTCAGCGCTAATTTCGTTGGGAGCATCCTCCTATTAATCTTCTTTCCTCACAGTTTAATGGAGTGTGGCGTTGCAGCGGACGGGAGCGGTTGCATTCAGATCAGTTGGGTAATGGCGCACAATGGGCCGGCCACGTTCCGGAGGCTGGCTGTGATAGTCACAGTGGGTGCATCCCACTACGTATGGTGCGAGTGCGCGAGTGCCGGTGTGCAATGCCTTTCCTTGGCTGCTCCAAGGCGATGCGCTCATAGCTTATAAAGAGGATGTTCGGTATTGTTGCCTTTATCAAGATTGGCTTATTTGTATCCAAGGTTAATTCGAGGGTAAAGAGGTCGTTTAAATTCTTGTTAAGGGCCAAAAGAAAATTAAGTACCGATCATTTCGTATTGTGTGTTTACAATGGTTACATTAAGCAGTTAGCGTTTCGTAACACCATAACTAGCTATCTAGAAAACGTCTAAACACTTTGAAGTATCTCATTGGGATCACGTTGGTCTTAAGCTCAACTATACCGCCATCGTCCGTGCCTCGGGCCATGTTAGTTGTAAAGGTGCGCCTCGTTACGCAAGAGTAGACCTAGTAACAGGGGCACTGCCCGAGATAATAGCACTTGATGGCTTATTCCGCCGAAAACTATGGCTTTGCATTCGGTTGCATCATCCTGGCTCCGGGTTCGGTTGCCAATATTTTTTGCATAACGAATTGTGTTCGGCTTTTCATTTAATTCAGAATTTGGATAAATTTGTATCAGATCTGATTTCTATATAGGTACTAGTAGCAGGTAATTTGTTTATTGTTACCTAAGTTTGCCGTGTGATGTCTAGCACCAACCTTTCCCTCTTACGGATATCGTATAACGCGACTAATGACTTAGATGCCCACTATCTCGGATCAGAATTGACTTCTTTAGACTAGTAAATGACCAATATGCCTGCCCACTATAAAGATGATGGCAAAACCTTCCTCTTGCGTTCCATTGGAAATATTACATTTAGTGGACTTGTTTATTGTATATGAACAACACATTTTCTAAACCCAAGAAGCCTACCAGAATTCATAATCCACTATACTTACACAGTGTATAAAAATGTATGTAAAATTCTCAATCTCTCGTTTCCTTTGTTCCAGCTGGTGGTAAACCTGGCGCTGGTGATATACCATGCGCTGGACTACACGCACTCGGAGGACGAGGAGCGGCTAATATCGCCGGACCTCGAGGGACTCATCACAGAGATGACCGCATGCGATGGTGCCGGTAAGACCAAGTTCCAACGGATGTAATACATACAACATATATACACATTCACGCCCATATCCCACAGCGGCAGGCAGAAAATATCGAGTGCCACAGGCTACGATCCTGACACACCTGTTTTGCCTCTTCCACATTCATAAAATGAAATGAAATGAAAATACATTTCATTCGTTCATACATCTTATCATACCTACCTCCAGACCTGCCCTCCAACGAACAATTTCTTTGATTACTTGTTGACAAGTGTATTTTCTGCTTTTGGACAAAATTGTGCGTCCAACAACGTGAATGGTTAAACGCAACGATGGCTCAACGTATTGCGCAATTTACCTATTACGAGGAAATTAACATGCGCCTCTTGATAAAGCTTATTTGACACTTCGAGTCGAGAGGTACTTTAACCGATAAACCAACCTGGATTTTTCCTAATGCCGTAATAGCATTATTACGTATCTCATTATCTATAAAAGGGTACCGAGCTTGTTGCAAAACAGTTTAAACACAAGCCAGAGCAATGAACTAGCCGCCTTACCCACCTACATAGTAAAATGCACAATTCGTTTTCTCCAGTGCCTGAGTGAACTTTCACCCCTTTGACCTTTTTGCTTCTGTCACGTCGCCGCTTGAAATACGCGTTCAGAGAGTGGCCCGTTCAGGAGACTACTTCGATTTACTTTTCTATCGTCTATGAACACTTCACCGTTATGGTTTTCTATAACAGCGCCATCTTAACCTCTTAGAGGCCTTTCTTGCAAGTTAAACACCATGATCTTCTCATGCTGAGACTTTGATGGGTTCTTACATGCTATACAAATGAAGTTTTTTGTATGATGTGCCGTTATGATTTTGTTAAACACCGGTTCTTTATGTAGTCTGCTATCTAATTCTCCACGGTTATCTATTCTTGGTTTCGAAATATTTATGTTTATTCTTATCATTGGAATGCAGCATTAATTTCCTTTATCAAACGAGTGCATCATTGTTGCTCGCTTTGCCTTTTCACATATCAATAACACTACTTTTATCTGTGTAATTATATGTATCGGGGTTTAGGATTTCAGATATTTCTTTGACGTATGTGAGCGGTACGTGGGAAACTGAGATCCCACAACTGCCTGGTTTGCATATAACGTGTTGTATTGTCTTTGCCTATTGTAGAGATGTTCCTCGAATCCGGGTCGAGTTTAATTACGTTTTTACTTGCAATTGTAACGTGCGTGCTCCCGTGCGTATCAGCTTTTTCTGTTTCAAGTACTTTGCATATTGAAGGTCACACAGATAAAGAATAGTTGTTACCTGAGTTAACGGTGATTAGTCTTGCATGATACTTGATAATTGAATCTAATTCCTGCCATTCATCATCATCATCATCCGAGCGGTCAGTGCCGGCTACTGCCAGCGATTCATTAATTACTACCATTAATAGAGCAAACGTCACTCATTCATCAGCAGCTCGCAACAGTCTAATCTTCCTGCTTCTAAGTGTAAGTTCCTAATTTAATTTAATTACAAAGACGGCAGATCAAACATGCAAGAGACAGACTTAATTAGATAAAACTAGTTTGTGGTGCGATAGCGCGGAAGAAACGGCGCCGCTGCGGCTCCCACCGTAACAATGGCTAGAGAATTCCCAAAATTTACATAATTCCCATTACACTCCGGAACATCCATGTGATTTCCGGTTGTACGTAGATCATTAACATTAACAAGGTGTTAGATCAACTTAACGGTATCATTGGAGACCCAAAAGTATACTGACACCGTTCACATATTTTGATTGTTGTGTGTAGATTTATAGCTGCAATCAAAGTAAGCGGTTAAATAAGATAAAACGATGTTTTGTAGCAGCAGATTCGAGTAAAATTAGCCGGCTTTATTTTGTAAAAAAATATATTGTTTTATAAGTTAAAAATATACGGCTAGTATTTAAATAACAAAATATTTTTTCACAAAATACAGTGTTGCACACTAAATACTTATTCAATTTTCTTTTATTCCTTTCTTTTATATTAAAATGTGCATGTTGCACATTAAATAAATCATGTTTGGTATACTGTTTAATGGAGTGATTATCTGTTATGAAAGTACGAGTTGGTGTAGGGGTGATAAAAACCTCATCTAATTATGATTAGTAGAGGCACTTCGCGTGCTTAAAATGTAAATAGAGGTGTTCAAATATTTCCCTTTTCTAGAATAGCAATATCGACGCCCACCAACTTTCGTTTGTTAGTAAACTTGTCTATTATCTCGGAGGTGTAACCGCTTGTGTTCGTCGTTGTCTTCGCGGGGTCAAGTCTTACAATTATACGACAACCCCTGGCTGGTGGTCCTTCATTTTCGCTTTCTAAGGTTTCTATCAGCAGTGTCGCCTCCGTCGTGCTGTTAATGCATGCGGTTATCGCTGCAGACAGCCTGTCTGTCTGCACGATGACATTTGGGTTATCTGCGACCTTTGCACCTACACCGTCTTGGCCACCTCCCACCGTGTAGCTCACAATGAAATGATACAATTCGTTCCGCCTGCATTTCACCTCCCTTTCCAACTCTCGCCCGTGCTCGCTCAATCTAAATTAACTTGTCATATTTTCTGCTTTTCCCCGGCCAGGCAGTTTTTGCTCCCGCTTCGAGACTACTCGATTCTAAGTCTGGTAATTTCTCCAGCGCTCGCATACCTGTACAGCTTCCCTGGTGGTACCTACGCCAGTGTGGCGTGATGAATTTATTGCTCTTTAATAGCCCACACCGGAAAGTGTACCGTTTTATATTGCCCTGTAATTTTATGCCAATCAAAATCTACACACCTGTATCGTAGGGTCATTTCTGATTTGTTGTTCCATTTAAAACGCAAGCTGTGCTTTCCGTATTGCAACTTCTATTCTATGCGAAGAATCGAGAAGCAAACCACACTCGGCTGACATTTGCCAACGATTTCGTATAATGTTAAACATGAAGCGCCACATATTCCCAATCCTAGAAACCTTGGCGAGGCGGATGCTGCCTCGGCCAGGCTGACAAGACTATCGTAAATCTCGACAGACGAAGTTCACGGTCGTTTCGTTTTCTCCGACATGTAACTGTTTATTTCGTTACAAGTGATCGAATCGAAACGAATCGAAAGTATCGATTGATCGATACGAGATGAGGTCAGTGGGCCGCGCTGGGCAGGTGATTTCGAGACTACAATGGGATGATATGCGGTGCCCATTGTGTTAATATCGACAATTTTTAAACGTATCAGGCGGACGTTGACACTATCGTCCACGATCGTGGTCGGTGATCGATGAAACCTGTCTGGTTTCGGTCGTCTCTATTGATACAATCCATCTGCGTATTCTCTTTCGTCGCGTTCTTATCTCCGTGTTTTGTTTTGTCAGATTGATCGAGATATTTGTTCGAGCTAAGCTGCGCAGATTTAGCTCAAGTTTACAAGTAGCATGGTATTGGAAACTGTGTCAATACAACATTCGTCTTTACACAAAAATACAAAGCTAATGATGGCAACATTCATAATGCGCAAGCGCAACTTGCGGCGGCCTTGTGCCATGAAAAAAAAGCCAACCGAGAAAGTGCGCCCGCTTCGTTATCGGCGTCTTTTTGTGCGGATCTAGGAAAGCATCCTCACGAGTTTCCCACGGCTGTGCGGTTTGGCGTACCTACGGCTTGTTTAAAACCCTCCGCATTATCTGATCGCGGATTTGAGACGAGATAGTTTCGGATACGACGTGATATTACATATTCGCGAGATCCGGGTTCGGGTTTTGGTGGCGTCTTATCATCTCTTTACGTTGATAACTTGAAGGAAGATTCATCCTTTCCTTATGCCAGTTCTCTTTCTTTTAGTAGTTACATACAGACGCCTGCAAACATCCTTAACGTCGACGAAAGGAAATGACGGGTACATACATAGAAAGGTAGAGTATCCTGGATTTATTAAAAAAGTTGATACCATATTGTCACATTCTTCTAAGAGAGAAAGGAAACTTTTATTACACATAGGTGTTTTTAATGTGCTAACAGCACCCAACCAAGTAGGAGCGAAAGTCTAGTTCCACATTATTAATACCAAATTACGAATACTTAACGCAACTTTCTAGATCAGAATCCAATTCTGTCGCCGTGAAGACCACTGATCCAATTACGTCGGATACTTTATAGCGTTCGTGATACTTGCTTTCTTAGTTATTGCCATTGGAAAATCATTATCGTGCGGTCAGTGGAGGTGTTGGGAATAATTTAAATAAAGTCTCACGATAAATACGCAGCTTCATTTTCTTGGCTTTTCTGAAAAAAGTACTTATAGTATTAGTCATTTTAAATATGTTAGTCTTGACTTTTTGTTATATATTTTATAAGACTATTTAGTTACACTATTCTCTCGGGATAGATTACAGTGAATACGCATTAGGTTATGATGATGTTTTGAGCATGCCAACAATAATCAATCCCTTTTTATTTTTAACACGAATTCATCAAGTCCTTTCTATATTTTTATATAAAAAATCATTTATTTCACACCAAATCCTGGGCACTATACCTACTACAATAAAACTTTATACTCTTCCAATAGAGCCCAGTGTATATGATCGTAAATTGATACTACCAGAATGCTTGGTAGCACTTGGGAACGTTCGGAATCGTTCGAACATGTTACATGCATGAAAGGAGAAATCCAAGATCCCTATCGGAGTGGAGAAAGCCGATATACAGGGAAAAGACAAGGACACATGGGTCTATATTGGGTACAACTCAATATTTCGAATGAATGGGGTTTGATAGCTTGACATTTATTAGGTACGGTCTCAATGGCAAAGACTCAATAAAAAAAGATTGTCGTTTTCGTTTTATTATCTCTGAATTGTATGCTTCATTAACGTCTAATTTGTTGGTTATCACCATTTGAGATAACATCTCCTGATTTCATGCGAATTAACCATTGACATTATCAGATACAAAACTATTAAAAGTGATGCCCATCTTCATCAATATTATTCACAACACGATTAGTGTAGAAATTAATTCCAAAAAATTAAAAGACATGTCTCACCTAACACAGAAATGATGCCTTATGATGCTAGCTAATCACCATCGGTGTGTGGAGTAAGCCAATGTGATAATGCCACTGGATCAAACCGCATGACGGTGAGTAGCCACCTTTATGCCATTTCTTTTTCGTTTATTTCTCACTAGTGGACCCGGCGCGACTACGAACGCGTACATCTACTTTATCCCTACCTACCCTTTTTTCTTACTTCTAAACCTTCCTCATGAATCATTCTACCTATTGTTAAAATCGTATTAAAATCCGTTACGTAGTTTAAAAGATCTAAGCGTACATAAATACATACATAGGTACATAAGGACAGACGGCGGGAAGCGACTTTGTTTTATACAATGTAAACCCGCATGCTATCCAAATGCCATGCAAATAACGACTGTAAAACACATTCCACACAACGACGCCGACGTCGCGGGCTCCACTGGGCTGCGGAGTTACGGTAAACACATATTAGATGTTTATTGTGCCACTTAAGACAGAGTTTAGACAATGTCACGGAAGCGGCGGAGATAGTCGCGACTCGCGGCGATTTACACGCGCACGGGAAAGGAGCCTCGGAGGGATGCGCTTGCGCAGCGCCTGGGGTGACCAACCTCGTGTGCTGAATTGGCAGGACATGTGATCTAAAATAATAGGATAGGATCCAGGAAAACGCGTTTTTTCACGTTATTTGTTAGGGAGCCTCAGAAGGATGCGCTTGCCGCGCGCCTAGGGTGACCAACCGTATTTGCTGATTTTACAGGACATGTGATCTAAATTTACAGGATAATCCTCCGGGAAAAGCGTTTTTCACGTTATTTGAATAATATATTAAAAAAATTAAATCGTCATTTTAAATTGCTGTTATTTTCTTAATAGCAGCGGTGGGCGGAAGCCGTAAGTAATACGTAATGAGTATGAGACACGTGAATTCCAATAAAAGGGACGGACCATGTGTGGTCCTGTATCCCATGGTCCCATGTTCCTTTTCATTAAAATACAGGACCCGTCGAAATTGGAAAACTGAAAAACTGGACGTCCTGTAAAATACAGTACAGTTGGCCAGCCTAACCGCGCCGGTCTATTGGGTGGATGCCCTTATCTGGATGCGTACAATTTGTCCCATGCAGTACAGGAACTCGTATCAGATGTTTTGAGTTGTAAACGATGGGAACGAGTCGTGTAGTTAATATTCGGTACTTCGGCGTAATCGTTGTAGATAGTAGGTCGGACACAATATTATATTATACAAAACAAGTATATTATTTATTTTCGTTTTGTAAACTGCATATTCGATACAATAATCTAAGAAAAGTTATTTTTTCAACCGCAAATCATTTGACGGATTTTTTTGAAATGTTTACATTTGTTTGTTCTGTCAGAACCCTCCTTTCGCGAGTCTTACTTCCGGGCTTTTATAAGAAAGGTAGTTTAACCGAGATAAATCTAGCCTCTAAAAATCGATTCAACGGTTTGGAAAATATGTGAGGTATATAACTTTGAAAACTTTGCCAGGGTTGCAGTAACTGCGACGTCTGTCGGTTAGATTATTCACTAGACCTTAAAATCCTAGCTAGAATTTTCTAGATGCAAATACGATTACGTATCAAAAGTATTGAGTGAAATCCAGATTATTTTTTATCCAATTTGTGCCAGTTCCGGCACGATCGCATCCGCCGAGCACCGCCCAACTGTAAATGCATTAGCGACGCCAGGAGGGCTGCGCTTTTGGGTCACAATTGCTATCAAATCGTTGGATGCGTGTCAAATTGTACGCCTTATAAGCTTTTACGATAACCCTAAAGAGGCGCACGGTATTATGGTCTCGTCTCTCTCAGTACAGTACTCTCTGTACTCGTACACTAGAATCTAGATTGTCTTAAATCTGAAGGTTTATCCGTAAGCGGATCTGACTTGTTTATTGGTTAGATATGGCCAAGTCAGTCAGTCTTTGACCCAATAACACATATTTCGTAGATTAGTGAGACATTATCTAAGTCTCCTTGAAATGTATGTAAACTAAACACTAGGTGCAGTCTGTATGATACGTCACACAAAACAGAGCTTGTTCAATAATTATCGTGTAGTATTACAGAAACGATACTAATTCACCGAATGCCAATACCAAGGTGCAGACACTTCCTTGTCTTCCTATCCGTTGGCACTATGCAAATAGGTTTGTTTATATCTCATGGGTGCATGATAAAACAGCGTATAGGCGGGCGTCGATTACCGCCAACAATGCCCGACGTGGTTACTCGGTGATTGATGTTGACAGTGATGTCGCGGAAATATCTATCAGCGTGTCGTCGGCTTGATCTTGCATGCATATCTTTAGAGTTATGAGGCTCTGGTACTTTTCTTATGGCGCTTGTTCTTGTTTTGGTAGTTTGGTGGACTATCATGGGATATTCGGGGTTTCCCTTTATCCCGTTTTGAAGAAGATTGAAAAAGCATGTATTACACAGAATATACCACAGAGACTTTGTGTTGAAAACTCAAATTCTCTGTGTGTAACATAATTATTTCATGACATAAGAAAGCTCTTACCTAAAACTGGCGCTATTGCCGACAGGTTCACCTATTTGGTTATCAAACCTCCAATACCATGGATATTCTATCCTATCCTATGGATATATATTAATTACATACCTATATTGGAACTACATATGCTGTATCTACCCCAAGGGGAAAAAGGGCGTGACGGTATGTAGTCATAATATGGTCAGTCTTATTATCGGTACCGTCTTATATTATTATATTATTATTATGCTAAATAGTAAGCACCCTTTAAAGGATGTTAGAGTGAAGTGTGCAAACGTAACATTGATATCGATGAAGCCGGTCTTATCATAATACTCGATACTCGTATATCCACACTGTGTAGTGTATACCTGTTTGTGGACGCAGCATACAATGACCAGAAGGGGACGCCTCGCCACCTACATTCAATCCTTGAATGATTGATGCTGACATTAATATCACGGAAATATCTGATTAATGCGTGAAGGCACAATCTGCAAGGGTGGTAGATTGATATGACTCGTCGGCGGTGAATTTTGCACGACGAATGGTCATTTGTTTTAATTTGCTTTGAGATTGATCACTTCAATCTTCTTTGAAATTTGTCTGAAAGCAAGGTATCTAATAAATACCTGCAATAAGGCAAATATTTCAAATCTTTATTGATAAAATATAAATTTCCACTTCACTTTTTTCTTCGGATTTATTTAGGTATTAAAGTGATTAATCTTATCTGGTTAGGAATTTGTATGATGTACACGACACAATACAAGTAATCCTAATGTGTGAATGCTATGAGCAGGTGAGTGTGGTACGTAATTTGTTTATTACCAAATTAACTCTAACATCGACGCAAAATTTAGCGTAATTTTTAAATTATCGTTATCGTGACGGATTATCTGATGTCTCCATTCTTGCTCGACCTTTTAGACATAATTTATTCACTTTCATCTGCTTTATTATGCCAACAATATATCTGTCTGCGTCTTATTTGTCCGATCGTTGGACAAATCTCGAGATCCGGACTCCGATCGCGTACTGTTACGTCTGTCATTGCGAACCCGGTTTGTCGTAGGTATATTTCATCTTCGAAAACGCCATGTAGGGCTGCCGGAGAAAGTCCAGCCTTCGATATTGCACTGCGGACAATGTTATAAATTGTTATTAATAGGTTTCCGTGTACTATGAACTATGAGCGTATTTAATGCGGCGATCCGGAACGGCAACGACAAGTCGGTTGTATCCACTTGTCGTGTAGATGGCAAAGAGTGAGGGTGCGTTATTTATAATTAAGGAGCTGATTTAGAAGAAGCCTGAATTTTTCACAGCTTTATGGTCATCGGCCTTGGTATTTGATATTAGTTTTAATTTGATAACTTTACCCTCTTCCTGACAAAAAGCGTTTTGAGTATCTGATACAGAGTTAACCTATAAGGGTTTCGTTCTTATACCTACCTTTAGAGGTACGGAAAGCTAAACACGACAAACACTTGCTTTCAAGGCGTACTCGGGCTGTTTTTATAAAATACTAGTGGACCTGGCGCTACTTTACCCTAACCTACCCTTTTTTTATTTACTTATAAACCTTCCTCTATAATCACTATGCATATTGTTGAAACCGCATTAAAATCCGTTGCGTAGTTTAAAAATCTAAGCGTACATAGATAGATACATAGGAACAGACAGCGGGAAGCGACTTTGTTTTAGCTAAATACTCTATCTATATAAACATCTAATTCCGATCCGACGTTTCCGCCAGCCGTCTATCGTGTCGTGGTCGTGTCGGCGTCGCCGAGTGTAAAGTGCTTTCTCCACTCGGCTGCGGTGCGTTTAGCTCGATTAGCACCCTTTGTTTGGTGCATGATCGATGGCCGTCCCCTGGCAAATGTCACTCGTGGTGCCACAGAATACTAATACGTACTAACGTAAAATAACTCGTACGCATTGCACCAGTATTGGTATACTTCCGTCAGATTTGGACGGCGAGGCGGTTCCGTGTGGGAGGTATCGTGTCGCCCCTATTGTTGGTGTTCTGTGTTAGCTGGAAGTAGATCAGTGAAGCGTCTGTAATGAAGTTAAATATATGAAATAATAGACAGAGCAAGCTTCTTGGTCAAGTATGACGGGGTGCGGGAAGATTTGCAATTAGATAGGTTATATATTTGTATATAAAGTTACTTCTGCAAGGGCATCTGAGGCCTGGTAGTGGTAAAGGTATCCGACTAGCAAGCGAGAGGTACCGGGTTCGAATCTCACCGTCGCCATGTGTAATGACTCTGTTGAACACAAACCGATACTCTTATAGTGAGGGAAAACATCGTGATGAAACTTACACATTCAGACGACTGAATGTCGTGTCGGGATAGCTAGTTTGTAAAATTTTTACTTTACCCCATTGAAACACGAACCGACGACCACCTGAAGGAATGAAGTAGGAAACTGTTCCCATAACATCTACGATTCAAATTATGTGTGCAACTTCACTCGACGCGTGTTAGATGATTACAATCGTCTAGCTCTCGCAGTGCAAGAAGCCCCGCAATGCGGTGTCAATTAATTAAACGGGTATGTGGTTACCACAATTTTCGCATACGCGAGTTACCGTTACCACCCATGGCGGTGGCATGGCGCGCCATGGGAAACGCGTGCCGAACAACGGGCGGTGGTAACTGGTAATGGTAACTGTTATCCGCGCTGATATGGCCTCGTGTGTGGAGATGAGTTTGTATGAGTCTGTGTACCTTGTCTCAGATCAATTTTCACATGGATGTAGGCAAATACTACATTTCAATTCAACATTGAACTAATTAGTGATATGTTGTAAGTGGTTATATGCTTATACAAAACTGAAGCAAAACTCACGGGGGTGTGAAATCACATCTGTTCGTTTGTTTAGGTGAATTGACGAGGTATGTAAAAGTGGTTTGTTTACATACATGGAAAATTGATCTGAGATAAGGAATATGAGTTGGTGACCGTGGAAGGAGATTATCTCTTTACGATGCTCGAGGATATCAATATCAATCAATATTATTATTGGTTTCATAGTTATGAAGATCGGAGATCAGAATTCACCATTTAGACTGCGATAATCAAAACCTATAAAAAAACAAAATTATGTAATTTTAATACTAAAGTATGTACATTATTTTATCCATACATATTATCTACATACTCCTCAAAGGCAAAAATTACAACGAAGATAAATGCGATGCAGTCATCAACGTAACTGCTCTCGTTAGTGGGGACTCTGGCTCATAAATCTAATGCCTGTTAGAGAAACTGCTAAGACCACACGTTAGAGACTCCACTCAATCTAACCTAACGTATATCAAGTCAATCTAGCAGTCTATCAAATCAAGTCTAGGAGAATCCCCTCAAAGTCCGTGGGAATCGCGGTTGTAGATAGATCTGAGGTGGGATAAGGCAAGAGTCTATATGCCATACACATCAATACTAATATTATAATGAGAAAATATTTTTTTGTCGGTTTGTTTGTCATGGATAAACTCAAAAACTACTTAACCGATATCAATAATTCTTTCACTCATAGAAAGCTACAATATCAGTGAGTAATGTAAGCTAGAGTTTTCCCAAATTTAATGTGGTTCTCACGAAAACGAGGCTGAAATCCACGGGGCCTGCTAAATATTTCGATATAAAAATTTGATGATCCGCTTTGTCTTGGATGTATTAGCCCGCCTAAATTACCACCACTTCCTTATATTTATTGCTAATATATTTCTTTAATAATAATGTAATTTACTTTGTCGTCCAGTTTGAGAGAGGCTTTACAGATTTCTAACAAAAGTAAAGTAATAAAAAAAATTAAAATTAGAATATGAATCTAATATAAAATTGACATTAGTAGGAATAGGATCCATTGGGCTCAAACTCAAACTCAAATACGTTTATTCAGTTTAGGTTTTTACAAACACTTATGAACGTCACAATTATAATATAAAATGAATACTAGGCACCACAGCACCATCGAGCGGACAACGGTTACTTGGATAGTATTAGGGCCATATAAAAAAGAAAACAAAAAAAATAGGCAGCCAAAGATTACATTCTTTGTCCACGACACTGTGACATTGACAGTCACGTAATGTCATTTGATATGTCACCCCGACACCGAGCACTGTGCTGCACCGAGGGCTGCACTCCCATGCTCTCTCTAAGCGCCCGGGGCGCCGCGGGAAAACATGAAGGCGTGTCGAAAACCAGCGAGCAGACAGGAAAAATGATAAATAACCCCATTAGCGCGGTGAAACTATGAGATCTAGTGCTAATGGTTGGTGTTTGCATCCCCCTATTTCTAATGGTGTGATATGTTGCAATAATTATAGATTAATCGATCGAGTAATTTATTTATCGTTCTAGAACGTGTTTGTTAGAAAGTGAGCATGGCTCAGACGTTATTGCAGATTAAAGAATCGCAAGAAAATATGAAACGTATTACACTACATATGTATATTTTGCAGGAGTCTGGCCACAGCCAGAGCTGACTCACGATGCTGCAGACAGGCAACAAATCATTATAGAGCCAGCCGTCTCGGATTGAGACCTCAGTCGGTGTTGAAACGAAATTAATAACGTTCCAACTCGAGACGTTTCCGTCGAGACAAAGGATAAGCAGGATCACGGTACCAGGATCGCATGGCTGAGTCAGAGTCGCATAACAATCGGGCATAAATTCTGTATATCTTGCGCAACTGTCGCCGGCCGGTCGGGGCTATTAATCCGGCGCCACTTGCGATATCTCCGATATAACGTAACAGATGAAATGGGAAAACAGAAGTGACTGAGGGTGCCCGCGATTTGATGTACGGCATCCGATAAGATGAGGCTAGATATCGGATTGGAGGAATTAGAGGCGGCGCGGGGAATCGGTTTGCGGTCGCGGCAAATTGATTCCGGGAATCTATTGACAGATACGGTCAAATGTACAGAGAGCCAAAATAATAATGATAAATGATAACCAAAAAGCAACACCGTTTGGTAACCGGAGCACTAACGGGACACGGTCCATTTAATAAACACCTCTTCACCATAGGTCTCGCCGACAGCCCCTTGTGCAGAGCCTGCCTGAGGGAGGAAGAGACAGCAGCACACATCCTGCGGACATGCGAGGGGGTGGCAACATACAGGCATGAGCATCTCGGACAACCACAAACCCTTTCGGAGACGTTTGCAAAACTGAAAGGACTGCTGCGTTTCCTGGAGGAGTTGGGATGGCAGGAACAATAGGGTATCTTGGAGTACACCATATCCACGCAGAATGGGCGCGAGTTCGCCTGAATGCGGAAAATGGCCCAGATACATCTATCTATCTATCTATGTACAGAGAGGTTCAACTTGAACATAAACTTTGGTAGAATTAAAAGTTTTATTAAATACTTGCAAAGTGTGTTGGTTTAGATCAACCTTTAAAATCTTACCACCGGACTAGATGGCGGTCAAATGCCTGGCGAGTACAAAAAAAAAATGATAAGCGTTGCAAAATTGAGACGAATAAATAGCTAAAGCCATCGCAATAATCATAACTCTTACCTCGTGCTCAAGATTGATGTAACTTATAAACGAATCGGCCTACTGTTAAATCGATTAGATACAACACTAATATTAAATTCGAACTTCACTATAATATTGTTACGGGTATCGTTTCGCGTCGCAATGGCATCATTTGTCAGAATCACGGTGTTGGCTCGCCTCGTAACTCGCACGGAAACCGTGTGAGGCCCTATTTATTATTATTAATAATAATATTAATCTTTAAACTGATCACTTTATTATGCGAAGGTTCTGCTTTACATACATTTGTGCAATGCTACAACTTGTTGCGTAAATTG
Organism: Blastobasis lacticolella; assembly: GCA_905147135.1. Taxonomy (NCBI): domain Eukaryota; kingdom Metazoa; phylum Arthropoda; class Insecta; order Lepidoptera; family Blastobasidae; genus Blastobasis; species Blastobasis lacticolella. The sequence continues at coordinate 19,793,539 of LR990043.1, read as the reverse complement.
TTTGTTTTTTGTTACTACATACTCTGTAATATTGTATGCTACGTCTTTACGTAAGTAATACTACCAAATGTATTCAATCTTTGCTTGATTTACATAATTTTTATAATCTATACCAGCGTGTTACAGCAGTTTTGGAGGGTTTCATGATACTTCTTCATCTTCTCGTTTACCACCGTTGGAGATCCCAACGTTGCAAATTTAATCAGGGACTGAATCTACTTAGTTTCTAATCCTAAAAGATATGCTAAGTGACATTTCACAAATCACATCCACACAACCCACACCAGCCCACTGCAGGTCTTGAGCTATCTCCACATTAGTCAAGGGAGTATATGTCGCCACCGGATTGTTAAATTAGTCTGTTAAAACGGCTAGCCTGTTACCAAAACACTGTCTGTTATGCCATTTATTTCTTTGTCATATCGTGTACCTATGTGTTTCCTGTGCACAATAAATTGTTAAACAAATAAAATAAGACACACACTAACCTAAACTAAGCGACTTCAAACAATATATATGTCGCAGCCAAATGGTTAAATTAGCCGGTTATTTAATGGCTAGCTATTTAAGCAGTTTTTTAATTGAAAATTGGCCAAATTCATGAACTTTGAAAGTACAGTCAAATAAACGATATTGCCTCGAGTTTACGGAGCTCTTCCATTCATTGTCATAATGCTAACCTAAACTAACCGAATAGAAACCTAATGCCAACTATTATTATACTTTGAAGTTATTGTGGGTAGGTTAGCATTGGAACAATGTGTGGAAGAGCTGCGTAAACTCGAGGCAATATCGTTCTTTCAACATCACTTTAAAATTTTATGAAACTGTCAAATTTTCAACTAAACAATTGCTCAAAATGCTAGCCGTTTAGTTAACCGGCTGATTAAACCATATGGCTGCGACATATACACTAGAAAACTCTGTAAACAATATTGTGCAACCATCAGTAGCGTAGTGATTGACGCTACGCTTCCCATTATACAGTTCACAGTCATCGCCTTCTACATTAGCACTCTAATATCAATTACCATTCATCAACGCATCCCACAATCGTAACATCATCATCAAGCCTTAAACTCAGTGAATGACACTCTACCATTAGCCTTTCTGGCGTTATGTGAATTGTAACGTTATATCTCTCACCTCCATCATTGTCCATGTCCATTGCTGCTGCAGAATATCTCATTATGCCACGATGCTACCATGCACTATTGTTCAGTTTATTGATCTCCATAGTCCTGGGGACGTGTACCATAAAATTTATTATACCCATAATGTTGATTTGATTTTAGTAGCTAGCTGAACCAAAGCCTTTGTGGTCTCGGTGCTCCCTGATTTATGTTTGAAGCATCAATATCTGCTTATATTGTTCCGTTGTTGTTGTGTTGGTTTGTTTCTTGAGTAGTAATTTATTGTTAATACGAATTTACTGTAGAGTGAGCTGAGTTTTTACTTCTACTTATATAACCCTTTCCCAATGTAGTAGTTCTAATCCAAATTTTCTCTGAAAAATTAAAGCACTTTTTACACAAGTTTAACTTTAATTCAATAAATTATAGTGGCATATAAAAAGTGTTTTTAATTTGTCATACAATGGAGTTTCATCTAGACTGCGCTACAAAAAGTATTAAGTAACTATTTAAATCGTTACTGTGATTATTTTTTGTATTTTATAACTTATACTTTACCTGTCCATTACCACCGTTGCTGATGTATTTGCCGTTTTTACACTAAAATGTGTAATGTAAATGTAATGTAAATTTTGTTACAATTTCCAATTAACCGTCCACATATTTCATATAACACATACACAGAGATAAATCGCTCTATGACATTCTAATCACAGCTAATAGTTCGTCCGTGTACTCGATCCATATTATAATACAAAAATTCCAAACGTCTGTCGAAACAGATGCAATTAGTTTTATTGGAAAATCGCATGATGTCTGGCCGGCTTAATAGCTATACGGTTGGTAATAGTCTAATTGGTAATTGTCGATTTATCTGAGACCAATGTCAAGTATGAAGCCTTCAGTCGATCGATCACCCCGCGGCGCTTGAGTTTGCTCAGCGCTTTTTGCGCTGTTTCGCGTATCTGCATTATACTTGGTTCATTTAGTTTGACAAAGACCGCATTGAAGTTGATCATGTATGATATCAATTATCGTTCTAGATTGTTACACTCGTTTGCCTATGGCAGATGCTGGATGATGTGTAAAAATACAGTTCAGTATTTCTGTATTTAGTACACTGATGTGTTTTACGGGCGTGAGTGTGTACCTCACGGTACTCATTGATTGTAGCTTCTTAGACATCGTTCATGTAGAGTGTGAGTGAACGAAGTCGTAAGTCATCTACTTTGTAGACCATTCCATCCCGAGAGTATTCCGGCTATCCATAGCCATCAAAATCGCTACTGCCGGTTAGTCCAGTAATGCAAGGACAGAACTAAAATATCCACTTATCATTAATAATATAAGTACCCTACGATAAACCCATATTACTATGAACTAGAATGTAAAATCGCATGCGAATTCAGCCATTGTACCGCCACGGGGATATCCAAGGCGGCGCGTTCAAAGCTCTTGCGCGCATGCGTGCGTGCGCTGGCGCAATATCGCGCGCGTTTTGGCGCCGACTGTCAGCTGCGGCGGCAGGCTGTTGTTGACTTGTTAGAATACCTATTCTGTAGAAACGTATATATTCAGAAATTTTATGTACATCAAGTAGATAATCTTTATTGAGTATATCTATTGCTTCCTATCGTCTCCGCTCACCGCCTTTGTGCCAACCATCCCTTAAAATGGCTCTCGTGTATGACTGCTTCTGCTTTGCAAATACCAACGTTTTTGTGTATCCACTTATTGTCTAATCTCTATAATTAAACTCCTTTTACTTCGGAAAGCGTGTTTGTTCTATTTTCGGCTTTGTCTCTTCTCATCAACAGTAATTGAAGTCATACTAAGGTCAAAAACTATGAAAAGTACTGGGTACATGGAGATCCCACAGGTATGATCGGGTGTAGAACACGGGTGCGAATGCCGAAACCACGAATAACGATAGTACGAAGACAATTGCGGGATAGCTTAAGGCATGATGTCCTGCAAATCCGCAACCTTCGGTCGCATCCGTCTTTATATGGTGCCATGGTGAATTGATTACTAGATTAGATGGACTCTTTTGTCGTTCTCTATCGAAATATAGTAACTTTATTCATAAAAAACATGACCTAACCCTAACTCTCCCTCCCCAGAGGACGACGACGAGTGCATGCTCTCGGAGGGCTCGGAGGGCTCCGAGGGCGGGCGCGCGGACACGGACGACGAGGGCATCGAGCGGGACGCCGAGCCCGCGCCCGCGCCGCGCCGCCGCAAGCCGCGGAAGCGGTTCGTGCTACGGGACGTCGTCGAGGTGAGGGATCATTACTTATGAATATAGATAAGCAAGCTTGGAGGGTTTGGATGGCGGATGCGCAGACGCAGACGTCGGTGGCATCGTGGTGAGCGGAGAGCTTTGGGAGTGTATAGTTTCGGTAAGGGCACGACCTAATTCTGTTAGTCTTTTTCTAACTTCTGGGCGTTAGAACGCTATTTGTCTCTTGCACGATATAATAAGAGGGCGTGAGGCAAGTTGTTGGTCTCGGAGGGCGAGCGGGTACGGACGACGAGGGCATCGAGCCCTTTCATTCCACCATCTGGGCGATGGCGCGGGAAGACATTGTACCCTTATATCTTGCTGTATTTGCAATCCTATAAGAAATGAATTGTTAGATTTCAGTGTGTTCCCACACAAGATAGGCACGGAGGTCCACTCTTACGTAATATAAATGTAATAGTCATAAATATAAAGACGTTTTAATTCGGAATAGCTCTGATTATCTCCAATTCAACAGTCGCTCGTTACCTATTCGTATTTCCTAATACCCTGGTTAACCGTAATGCGTCGTGTGTGTTGTAGTTCCCCGATAAGGGCCCATGGGGCATGCCGGCGCCCACTTAATACGTTAATACGTTTTGTGGAAACCGCATCGGATCACATACGACTTTCACTCGGGATCATCACGATCCTTATCCGAGTTGCATAGCTGCCGGTTGGGTTTGGGACGCACTGGGCGCTACAGGACGTGTGGATTTGTTTCGTGCTTTTGGTTTTTAGTGGTCTTGGCTTGGCTTGTGAATACGTATTAAATAATTATATGAGGAACGAGTGAACCGATCTTTAGATTCTGATACCTGGTTTTTATCAGCCGTCGGATCTGCTAGCTACGTGGCCTGTCCATTGCTCAACAGTTTTGGGGTTCCAAAACCAATGCCAGTGTCTTTAGTTCTATTAGAGATTAGTATTACGAAGTGAATTCTGAGCAAAGCTTTTTCAATCACACGCGTTATCTTGAGCCTTCTCATAATTCGCTTAGCAAGGCACCACATCTCCGTCCCATAAGTTATCACTGTCAAGACAACACACAGTGTCTCCAAAGACTTTCGTCGTGGGACACTCAGGTTCTTAGTTGTGCAGGCGATCAAACTGAACCTAAAACTTGAAAAAAAAAAGATAGCTCGTTCTGGTACCCACTGATGGTAAACCCAGCACCCACTACACCAGCGCCCTAGCGTCGCATATGACGGGTTGCGTCACCGGCCAGCTGTGGGGGCGCGATGACACCGCTTTCACTGCGCCGCGTATTAGGAAGTTATTAGCGGGCCGCGGGACGCGCACGCGCAGGGTTAAGGGCATCAGGGACTGGCTGGGGGCGGGGATGAAGGGGAAGCCTGTATGTTATACCTATGATAGTTTTCCCAGAGGCTTCGTCCGCGTGGATGTTTTCCATCCCTTGGACAACCCTTTTAGTACTATTCTGTCTCTTTTTCTTCTTATCCAGTCGATGGACTTAACTCTTCTTACACTTTGAAACACAGAATGGAGGGGGAGCTTTACTGTCTATTACCTATGGTAGTTTTCCTAAAGGCTTTGTCCGCGTGGATGTTTTCCATCCCTTGCAAGCTCCTCTTAGTACTATTATATGTCTTAGTAACATGGAAATTGTGTTGCTTCTTATATGTAAGAATTTTCGAAATAAGCTTAGAAGTTTAGATAACCTACCTCTGTCCGGATTCTTACGGATTATTCGCAGATAAATCTCTAAGTAGTCCGTTCGTGGTGAGTATATTCATAGTTGCTCACCCTAATTCCGTCAAATTTGTAACATCGTGCAATATGACTGATTGCTTAGATTACGCGCGTAAAACATTGAGAAGGCCAAGCAAAAAAGTTCAACTCTATTTTGGGAATTACCTAATTGTGGAGATTTCGCGAAGAGAATGCGAACGCGGTGTAAACGCAAACTTGCTTGATAGTAATCAACATAACCATGATCATCAAGAGCCTCTACGTGTCTTTGCTGACGACCATCAAATGACAACTTCACAGTACGATGGCTAACGATACGTCAATTATGACACTTCTTTTCCCCATAATGTAGTCAAGTCAGAGGGTACATTGTTCCAGTTGCTGCGATCTTGACAAACCTCTTTCACTACGTACAATACCACTTTATAGAAAATTTTCAGCTACACTAGTTAGATAAATTGAATTAGCTTGAGAAGGGGCTAGATATAAATGTTATTTTTAATTATAGGTTATAAGCTGTCCTTACTAATAATTAAAACTTTTTTCATTATAGTGCCGACCGGTGGCAATTTCTTAAAGCTTGTTTTAATTATACGTATATGGAGTTGCAGCAAGAAATAACTACACAAAGTTAGGTAACATCTACGATACATTTGTTTCTATTATGGAGTTCCACCAAGGATACACTGCACAAAGTACTAGCTATTGTTTCTACACATCGATGCTACAATATTACCCGACTCTCACTTCAACTATAAATAGAAGAAGATTATCAGAACAAACATCGCCTTAAGCCCTGCAATGAACCAGTAAAGTGAATCTGTCCATTCCAACCTATCGCACAGCATCAAATTAGTAAGTGGTGCCTCTATTCATGTGTGTTTTATGGAAATCGAGCTCCGTCGTGCGTTTGTTATCATTTTAATTTCTGTCTCAATGACAATGCACTAAATCTGGAATCTTTATTACGCTGCGGTGAAAGTGTTCAGTGATGTAAATTCGTTAATTGAGTATTGAGTAAGAAGTTAAGTATCGATTTGGTAGTAAAAACAACGTTGCTTGCTTAAAGTGTAATGTGTTGAAGCACTTGATCGGTACTAAATTAAGTGCTTTAAAGTGTAGGTACGGATTTTTTATGCAACTTAGTGACAAATGAGCAGGTGGTAGCAACGTCTACGATTCATACATTTAAGTTGCAGACAACAAAAATGCATAACCACAGGTGCGTCATAGTGTGTCACTATGAGGCACAAGATGAAATGCCTCATGCCTGTACCTAATTTCTCATTAATTATTTTGTAATTCACATCTTATTCTTGAATTAAATCGCATGTAATTTATATCTTTTAGCGCAACGCTAACATATAGTGACAACCGTTGCCGACATGGCGGTTGATTTTAGTTTAGGTAGTAACAAATCTTCCCGAATAAAATAAAAACAAAAATGTTCAAATAAACATCATTCGGACGTGGGAACATCCTCTTTCACCAGTTTTACAAGATAACGTCGTAAAAATGCGAATCACCAGATAAAACTGCGCGAATTATCGCGAGTGGTGTAAAAATATTACTAAACATTATTATAAAACTTTCTTTTATAAGCCGACTGACTGCTATAAAAAGAGACATGTGAAACTGTTATAATAATTTGGTTTATTGCAGAATTGGTGCAATATAAAAATTGTTAATTCATTGAATTAATTTCTCAAAAGTATTCCCTCATATGACTTGAGATTTACGATTTCTTTCACCAACTGTCGAACATTTAAGTAGGAAACAAAAAGGATTATTTACCTCAAATAAAGTAAGTGATTGATTTAGAGTTTAATTGGGATTATTTCTTAAGTAGCTACCTACTTACGTAGCAATAAAAGCGAAAGTAAATAATGTGGCGACACATTGCAACATTTAAGCCGTACCGGGAAAGTGTAAAGTGGATCGGGGAGTAAATAAATAAATAAATAAATAAATATGCTTGGACAAATTAACACAGAGCCATCTATTCCTAAAGCAAAGCTTGTGTTATGGGTGTTAGATAACTGATAAACTACTCATATACTGTTTTTTAAACACACAGTTATTTTATTATACATTGTACACAGTACGGGAATCGACCCCTAGAACTCGGCGTGGCAACCGGCTCACTATAACTGAACCACTCAGGGCGTAAAATAGTTAGCAACATTTTAGTTGCTTCTTCAGGAGATAGTTATGTTTGCTATGCGGGCGGGGTGAGATGGGGTATGTGGGTCACCGGAACAGCGCGGGCGGGACTCATCAATATTGTAGTGAGTGGGACTGCGGCTATTTCTAGGGCGCGGGACTTCGTCAAATTATTCGGAGTTTGCTGATTCTCAATAGACATCCCACGAGGGTGGGCGAGGCTTCGTCCAAGTTTTGTGTACAAGATAAATAATTGTTTAATTTATTTTTTTATTCTATGTTAAAATTTTTGGAAACCTATAGGTATTACACACCCATTGGCATTGAGTACGCTGTGGGTAAAGTTAATCTGACGAACGCCTCAAGTACACCTCCGCTATGTCTCTCGTTTTTAATTAACAGGCCACCTTGCCCGTCGAATAGAAATACAATGAATCTAGTGAGATTATGAAAGGCTAACACTAGCCGGGATCATTCAGGGTGATACATACCATATACGTAAATTCTACAAGTAAATTAATCGCCATTGTAACATTCTTTGGTACTCCTTGTCATAACCAATCCCAAAGAGAGACGTGCTCTGCCTCAAATATAAATCAAGATACACGTATTTATTTATTTATTTCACCATACATTTGTAGCATTACAGTATGTTCTTAATACTAATGCACTACAAACATGACAACAAAGTAACAAATAAAATAGTAAGAACTATGACACAGCTCCATATACAATTTTAATAATTAAGAACGCTCATTTATTCATCAACAAACAAAACCTCAGACACATACCTCGTACGTCCGTCCATCCACTAGCAAATATGTCGCACTGGCGATGTCTGAAGAGCGTTCAGCATATCCATGGCGCATATGACGTATGTAATTGTTCTAACTCAAATTACTCGTATTTTCAAAGCAGCCTATCCTCCGAGCGTGTTTTCCCCGCCGCGCTGCCAGGTATCGCGCTCGAGTTTCTCCTCGCGTACGCGAAGTCCGGAAAATCTCCTTCGCAAAGTTTCGGAATAAATTACAATTAAGACTCGTTTCGGCCTCGGACACCAAATAAATCGCCATTGATTTGCGATATCTTAACTACCTATATCGATCGGCCGACAAACGGCGGCGTTTTAGTTTACAGTTAAAATATCTCTCGGGGTCGATAATTCAAATTCCGTCGGCCATAATTCACTGTTTGTTCAAGATTTATTTGATTATACGCGATGCACGATAATAACTGCTCGGCGGGTGTCGGTGCTGGCTGGCGTGCTGTCGATCTGTTGCGGAATGGTGCGCCGCGATTTGCAACCCGCCTTTGTAATTACTCTCAAGCCCTTAGGGTCAATGGCTTGAAATCAGCTTTGGTAACGATACATATTTAAAAAATTCTGAATTCAGATTTTGCCGGCATGACACTATCCCCAATATGAACAACCAGCTATTCAGCGTACCGGTCTGATGGCTCAGTTACGTTCATTGCCCAGGAATAGTGTACCTTCAGATTTGCATTGCATATTTTGTTACATTTTGCGTGGACCGCTAGACGGCAGTTTAGTTTTGCGAAAGAACCAATAGCGTTGGTGTTTTTGGATTGGCAATCAAACTGGATTATTTTTGAAACTGGAACACAACAACGCGGCTTATTTTTACTTAGCAGCAGAAACAGATAAGGTACCCATCCGAGCAGACTCTTTAATATAGTATGAAATCCAGGTTTCATTGTGTACTGTTGTTCCATGCGGAGGTTGCGAAAGCCCTGTTAGCCCTAATCTACCCGCTTAACCTTGGCATGCACAGTCAAGGGTATGTTTAGTCTCACTCTAACATAATATGTAAATAATGGTATACGAGTAAGTACCTACCTTGTTTACTATTATTACCGGCGTACAATGACTACTGTTGTGGTGTTTATCCATTTCGCAATGAGATATTTTATGCGCTGCTTTAAGCACTTTTTAGAGTTTCTGACCCACAGTCAGGGTCATATTACTTAGTCTACACGGTATACCTACCTATCTGTATTACATACTAGTCAAACTGTATAGAAATGTATTGCAATTTAACCTATATACCAAATTGGCTGTTAACATATTGCAAAAGCTATTAGGTATGGTAAAGTCATTCGCAGAACGTATTGGCTGCCAATGTGTTTCCCGAAGAGTACGATCTGGACTCCTTCCAGGCCAGAATGAATAGGCTGTTTGAGACGGCGGGCAGTCAATTGCCTGTTTATTATAGATAGATCATTAATTCAAGATAAATACGGTATTCTTCTCCACCGTCAAAGCATTTCGCATCGCATACCTGCGGGATCCGAAATATATAGGCTGGTATGTGGGTACGGTATCCGATTGGCACTCGAATTTATGGTAAAGAGGTAGTACCTATTGCTTTGTAATTCCATCCAAACTCGAAACCGGTATCAAGATAATGCGCTCCCATTAATACTGAATCAAAACGGTGCGGTAGGCGTGCGAATGAATTTATTAAGCACCAGTACAGGTGCGGCGTCACATTTTATTGCCAACTCCCACATAATGGAGGCAGTTTCAGGTGGTTTTGTAACATTGTAATATGAGCATTATTTACTGTTATTCAAGAAGGTAGGAATGAGGTCGCTGTGGTGGTGTACGATGAACTGCGGAACGGCATTTTCGAGGTGAGCAGAGTGACCGATCGACTTTTGGCGACCAAAACGCTGATTGAGAAGTGAAAAGAGTCAACCTCATCAGCGCCTATGGCTCATACAGCCCCAGTGCAGCTGTTCAGCGCCAACTGCCTTCTAGGATAGTTTCGAGGACACCTTACGATGTATACCGTCCCCTGAACAGTAAAAAAGTCGGACAAATGAGCCTATACCGAACCGATAACGAGTCGAAAATGAGACGAATTTGTTCCGCTTGTTAAAGCAATCGTATCACCTAATGGCACCAAAAACAGCACCGACCAGCTATCACACGCATTGTGCAGCCCCAAGGAGTGACAAATAGCCTTTATGCACGAATTTGCGCAAGAGCACAACCGCTAGCTAATTACGGGGCGAACAAAACGCGTCTGCTATTCGCTCGGACTTGCAAATGTGTTTCATGACTAGATGCTGTCCTTGGACGTTTCGAAAGGGATTCGGTCTGGATCGAACAATGGAGGAGTTGTTACAATGAGACCGTAATTTAGCCTTAGATAGCGGAGGTTGTAGGGTAAACAGTTTTGCGATATGTTACGAGTGAAATGTCAGTGGGGCTGCTCTTCGAGCCCGTCTGGTAATGCTTCTGTAGGTAGTGAAAGAACTATCAAATATAAATAGAGTGACATAGAATTTTACTTATCGAATAGAAAAGTAAAGTAGTTTTTGAAATATCTTTGGAAAACTGAAGTTACCGACTAAAAGTGCCAAACCGACGGAGGCTGAACCAAAGTTGATCGGTCTCCCAAACCTTCCATGTTTCCACTACGTCCGGAGCAGGACTTCTACTACGTCCGGCAGGAGTAGTGGAAGTCCTGCTCCAGCTCCAGCTCTGTGGCAATGCCATGGTACTGGCGCGGCGCTCGACCTGACGTCATTGTATTAAATAAATATATAAATAAATATTCGTGGACAAATTCACACAGCGCCATCTAGCCCCAAACTAAGCAAAGCTTGTACTATGGGTGCTAGATAACTGGTATACTACTTAAATACTTTTTAAATACATACTTATTATATATAGAACACCCAGACCCGTAACAGAAAATAAAATTCATCATTTTAATTTCTGCCCGGCCGGGAATCGAACCCGGGACCTCTTGCGTGGCAGACCGGCATGTTGACCATTGAACCACCCAGGTAGTCAAATTAATAGCCATGAGGCAGACTACCTCAAGTGACAATGCAGTTCTGCATTTTTCTTACATGAAACTTAAGCGTGTCTGTCAATCTTATCGTTCCATCAGATGGACTGTGTCTTAAAAACTACTTTTAATATTCACCTGGTTATCTTTTCAGCGTGCAATGACAATGTAGATGAATGGTTGTGGAATGAGTTCCGTGGAAAGTATATCATGGAATTCTTCAAAGGGATGAAATATCTTTACGGGGTCCGCTACACGGGAGTGATCCCATCAGGATTCTAAGCTTTGCTACTTTAATGGTATAAAAATATATAGTATGTGCGCCATACGTACACAAGGGATGTGGAGAGCGGCGGCGAAAAGAGTGCGTTTTTATATAAGGGGTGCCTTTCCCTTATTTATATAAGGGGAAGGAAACGAGCCTCATGTCATTTTCCGTCTCGTCATATGACTGTCTTATTCCCACAAAAAGATCACCTGTATAACCTACCTTGGTCTCTGTTCCAGCGCTGCGTATGGCACTGCGGCGGCGGCGGGCGGGGCGCGCGGGAAGCGGCCGCCGCCCATTACCGCGCGGTCTGCCGCGCGCTCGTCGCCGAGGCTCTGGAGCTGGCCTCCTTCCTGGCGAGGGTGAAGGTCGGAGGCGCGAAGAACATGGGCGCGGCGGAGGACTCCGCCACGCATCTCGACACGCTGCAGTTCTCCGATTGGGTAAGGCTTTTCAAGCTAGCGCATTGTCGGAGCACATTTCTAAAAGTTGATGTAGGAAATATTCACATTTATCTTAACAATGTAATGCTCATATTTCTTCTGAGATAAAAAAGACTCGCGAATAAGGAATGCGCGTTATGGTTGTGACGGGGTGTATCACTGAGGCAATGAATCTAGTAGTTACAGCCCCTGTGTGGTCTTATATTTGTTCGACCGGACCTATGTGTATATTCTGATGTACGTGACATGTAGATAAAGCCCTGATTTAGTTCATACGTGAATGGAGTTCAAATCAGTCTATTTGCTGCATCCGTAGCCGCATCGTCACTTAAATTACCACTAGGTAAAATGCCTGGCTATTACAATGGTAAAGAAATAACCTATCCAGACAAAATGACGAAAAATATGGTAATTAATATGAAACAAACGAATAATGAAACAAAGCCAAGACCCATAATTAAACTGGTTTTCAAATAAAAGGAAACCGCATTGAAATCAGTCTAGCTGTTTGGGAGCTACGATGTCACAGACAGACACACTGATACACAAATAGATACAAAGATAGATACAGATAAACATTTAAAACTTATTACACCGCTAGGGGGTAAAACATATTTTAATTTAAATAGTTGTGGAGTTTTATGTGTAGTTTATCGAGCAGGATAAATATATGCACGACCAGTACATAAGCATTTTTTACTGAGTGCCTGTGTATTCAGTGTTAGCAAACATTGACGCATGCAAAAGTGACAGACATTTAAATATTCAATTACTCTGGCAAAGAAATTTCCATAAATCGAGCTAATATGGAAAGTAACGAGATAGTTTGCCTTTTAGTTTCCTTTTAGTAGTAATGGAGCCTGGCATGTAGATGGCAATTTGGCAGAGGATTTTTTTAATAGCAATCATCGTAACTACGACAATGTTACCCAACACATAGAAAACTTGAAATTTATTCAATAAATTAAATTGTTTTAAAGTTTTGAGTTTCAAATTAATCTACCTACTTAATTAAAACTTTAATTAAGTTCTACGCATAAAGTTAAGTAAATAAAAATATCATTTTCGATTCTAGTCTAACCGAAGGATTTGGAGAGCTTTACAAGTATGTAGCCTCATAATATTATGTATCTCAAACTATTGATTTTCTTAATTGTTTATCTTGTATACCTACTTATTGAGTTATCTGATTATTAAAATTTATACCACGATACATACGTGCCTGACAATATTATAGTAGCAAACTTTATGAATATGTACATTGCTAATATTATTTTCACAGGCGCGGTTTTGGATGCAAGTCATTGGCGAGTTGAGAATGGGTGTGAAGTTAAAGAAAGTGAGCTATTCACGGACACCCATAGAATATGAGCTAACACCATACGAGATATTGATGGATGATATCAGATCGAGGCGATATACCCTACGGAAAGTTGATGGGGCGATACCACCAAGGTGAGTTACTCTTGCTAACTTCAGTTATGTAGAGATGAGTAAGTTGTTATCTTAATATTCTGTAGATCAAACCAAATGTATGCCCTATGTCCTAAAACATTTAGGTACCGACTAAAAAACCTTTTGTTGGATAAATCTGTATACTCTGTAAAAGAGTACATTAATATTTTACATTGACCTAAGCATTTATTTTGTATTTTGTTATTCCCATACTGACATCATACTCATTAGTTACGTCTTTTGACATTTTGTATTGACATTGTTTAGTTATTTAATGAATTGACATGTAAATTTTTAAAATTTTTATGTCATACCTTATGTAGGTATCTTAATTTAATTTTTATATATTTATGATGACATTGATATTTATACATTTATCGTGTTCATTTATGTTGTTGTTGACAATATCATTGTGAATTGACTTACAATTAATGGTATATGATGTACATTTAATTTTCAATGATAGATAAATAAACTAAACTAAACTAAACTATGGCTTTACTAAGTAACAACAAAACGCGTGTTTTAATTAATATTATTTTCAAACTGACAATTTTATTCGCCATGTTCGTTAATATGATGTTTCAAGTTCTTATTATATCATGATAAATAGCTCATACTTACTTATTATTATATTGTATGTACTTAATATTAATTTTTAAAATGTAAGTCCTATATTTTGTTAAAACTTTTTTGTTTTGTTTACAGTGTTAAGAAAGATGCCCACGCTATGATTCTCGAATTCATTAGAAGTAGACCTCCACTCAAAAAGGTAAGATATAATTTAGTAGATACCTACCTAATTCCAAAATAAAAGCTCTACCACAAAGTCTTCGCTATAAAGATCGACCAGGAACACAAGTGACGTGATAAATGTGGCGGAATTACAATTGAACGGGCTGTTGACTAATTTTACTTGAATAAGTGCTAAAGATGAATGCTAAATAACGTGGTAGAAAGTACATCAAATATGAATTTTATACATATTTACCCACCACCAAATAATATTAGACGATATTTTCCTTGTACAGAAAAAAGTTGAGAACAGTAAAGTTACACTCAGAGCTTCACTACACTATGTAAAATTGTTTACAAGTAGATAAGCAATTTTACATATTTAATAACATGTCCGCAGTTTTCATTGTCACTGTGCGGACTAAGATGAAATGGTTCATGCCTGCTAATTTTCGGCAGAAATAGATAAGGCGGTGGTACTCACTCTGGCGGACTCCTCAGACTTGGCAGTTGTTAGAGTTCTCTATTGCGTATAGTTGAACACTAATTGATGCTCTTACTGTGAGGGAAAACATCACGAGGAAACCTGCATATTAAACCTACATAAGACGACGTGTTATTATGATGTGTTATCATAAACTAAACCTGACCCTAATTACTGGTCCGACTAATTACTGTGACCCTATTAACTGGTCCGGATCCCCTGTTAATAGGGTCACGGTCATCGTGCGCATGAGTACAACCGGGATATCGACGATAGTTATTTTATTATTACGTGTGCTTGCGCAGGCGTCGGAGCGGAAGCTGGCGCCGGCGCGGCGCGAGGTGACGCCGCGGGAGCAGCTGCTTGCGTCCATCCAGGTGGGCCGACCGCTGCGACCCACGCCCTACTCGAGGCGGCTCTGTAAGTACCTTTACCTTTATTATTATGGACTCTACCATAGTCCTAAGGAACTACATGTGTCTTAAAACGATTCCAACTGTAACCTGATCCGCTGACACAGCGCAGCGTTAGTATCGGCCACAAGCGCCCGCTCCTAAGTAAGCAAGCGCTACCCGCTGATGTGTAAGCGACTTGCGAACTGCACTTATCAGTTGCCCGGCTGCATTAAATATTGTGTTGACGTGACTGTCAAATTTGATATAATACAAATGTTTCCGACTTGCAATGAGGTGAAGCCGCCAATTAGGCCACCGACAGCCAAGTCGCCATGTGTTTCCTACTCCTACCTGTTACTTTAAGACAGTATTAGCGACTATCTGCGTGTCTGAGTGTCAAAACTCTGATCCTCTGAGTGTTCACCACTGTAGGTCCTGGCTACACAGGAGTTGCAGCGGTGGGTCAATGCCCATTAACTAACCAGTCGGGTCAGGTCAGTAGGCTGCTTCGATACAGTATGAGCCTTTGGCTGCATCACCGCTCCGCTATTACTTACAAGATTATGTAAACGCATTGTAATCGTGCTAAAATTAGGCGTGCAGCTATGACATCAACCTTGGAATGAAATGGACATGACTAGCGAGGCATTTGACCGCCATCTCACCTGGTGGTAACTCACGGATGCCAATCCCGATCTGTTGTACAACTGCGATGTCCAACTGGCTGCACCACGGAGAAGTAAAACCTATGGTTCAACTGGTTTTACCACGGGAAAGTAGGTTACTAATTCCAGTATTTTCCTGTCCATAGACAGGAACATAAATGGGGCACCATCTCTGGTGTGTTTAATTGCATTAGGTTAGTCGAGCGCGGTTGATTTGATTACATTAATTCCGGTATTATACATTAAAGAAATTTCGGAGAATACCTGCAGGAATTATACCTATTGAAATAAACTGGCAGTCTACGAAAGGAACTTGATGTCCCGTCCTGTTTGTTCCAGATCCTAAGTCCTCCCGATACCCGCACATCTACCCAACTCCTTGACACATTGTCCTGTTTTTGTATCTGTCCAGTTTAAAGTAAATAAAATTGTATTGTATTGTCTTAGCGTAACTTATTAACGTGTAGTTTAAAACTCAGTTTATCCATAAGTACCTATAAGTATAATTTATTACAAGTTTTGGTAATAAATATCTTTGCTTGACAATCAGTTACAGCATTTTGTAGTAGCCTTTATTTGTAGTGTGGCCTATATAGTGAAATGCAACGCCTGCGAGTTACGTAAGCGCAATTTCCTATCAGAGAGAAATATCGCGAAACAAATTTTTGAATGACATATTATTCATATTATCCGTTCCATATTTTAACGTATATCCGTTCCATATTTTAACGTATGTACTACATACGTGAATCAGTTATAGATACGTTTATCTGTTGAAGTTGTCTGTAACAATGTAAACCAGACAACGAAATCGGTCACAGGTCACAACTTGTCGTTTTCCTAGCGATGATATTATTGGATGAAGTATTTATTGGATAGATATTGGGAGTAAGTAAGTTTAACGTTCCGACGCTTTGGAAACGCGAATTACTGTATCTATACACGCTGACTGTCAAGTCTAAATCCAGTAAAGTTTTTACCTTAATATCGGACATCCTTTTCATATATTTTTTCTAACTGAGACGTCCATGCGTACAAACGCTTTTGAGCCAGTATAGCTGCTTACATCGCATGTGATGCAAGGACGTGGGATTAAGATTTAACTTGTGTCATATGTATTGCATGGACAGTTAACGTCGAGATACGCAAAAAACAAGAATTTAATTCGCAATTGGCCAGATACTCACATTAAATTACAATCCGGGGAATGAAAAGGAATTTTTTTTTTTTATAAGCTGTGTGAATGGGATAAGGGTAGGCAAATGACGATGATGAATCTGTGTGTAATACCCACTACAAGATCATGGTTGAATTCTTGTTGTCAGCACTGCACTACATTATCACTACTGGTCTAGGCGATGGTCTAGTTATGGTTTCGCAACGCATCATTGTGTGCGTTAGATAAATTCACACGGACAGTTTTGTAAGCATATTTTATGGATGCATTGCTAGCTATTGCCCGCGACTTCGTCCGCGTAAAATTCGGTTATAACGTTACAGAAAGAAAGGAATGAACGGCTTAGGAATAAAACGCTTTGGCCTCTAATGTGTTCTCTGAACAGTACAATCTCAACTTCTTGAAAGCCAGAGTTTCTAGACACGTATGTTTCATCTTCGGCCGCTTCGTCACTTACCACCAGGTAAGATGGCGACCAAATGCCTGCTTGCTAGGCAATTAGTAAATAAAGGACGAACATGTGATCTCCAAAACTCAAATGTTTTCCAAGAACATCTCGCAAAACATGACCCATTTACCGTTATAGCAGGAATTTGCGGGATTAAGTCGATAGAGCTCAGCTTGAATACTAATGTCCTCTGGTCATAAAGTTGGATCGGCAGGCTTTCCGCTTGAATAAAACACTACTGGTGTCTCCTTTCAAGGTATATGCTCGCTGGTATTGCTGTGGACGGATAGAATTGAAAATACAATGCTTTGGTATACTTAATAGTTATTATTCTGTTTGTTAAAATCGGCTAATAGACAGAAGTCACATGTACAAATCATTTGAACCTATAAATATTGCTGGATGACACTTGGATCATAACAAAATATGCGTGTAAATTGTGGATGCTTTAATTAACGTTATAAATTAAGTTTACCACGCTGTTCGTCAAAAATATACTTATAAAAAAATTATAGGTACCAATATATATAAGTGTTGTAGTATCTGAAATTGTGGTGTTTTAGGAATACAATACATGGATTGTATCCCTAAACTCCATAATTTAGTTTTCTACAATTTTCCATACAATATCCTCCCCCAAAAGGCACGCTCTTCATATATTTTACTTACTTTTACGCTACCTATACGTAGGTATTGATATTTAACATTCGCGTGTATATAGTTTTCTTTCCATCAGAACGATATTTGATTACATTTTATTCAATTGAATTTGAAATGGTTGTCAACCATTACGTTATTGATTTTGTTTATTAACTTTAGCTCTTGATTTCATTATGACGATAGGCTATAAAACTTTGGCTTTTTATGCATTACGTTCTTGTTATTGTGCCTTGGTAACAATTGTTTATTTCTTTAAGCATTGAAGATGAAGAAAATCCATGAATAAATATGAAAAATAAAGAACGACAACACTTAACATTGTTAGCATATTATTTATAGAACCCATAAGGAACGTTGTCTTCAATGTTTCTATTTCTAACTTGATAAGTCTTGCCCTTTGGAAATTGTGTGGGACGAGTGGTGACGTCATGAATACGACCAAAAATAGATAGGCTGGTTTGTTTGTAGGGCAGCGCCGGGCTTAGCGGGGTATCTTTCGGCGCCGGGCCGTCTGTAGACAATGCTCCTCTGGGTCACTGGGATATCGACCGGGATAATACTTACTCTGAGAACAGCCTTGTTACATAAAAGTTTATTTGCAATGGCGCCAAAAATTTATAAAAAAAGTGCCTAAACGCATTCAAGATGCCGAAACTTTTAGCGAATTTAAGAGACAATTGAAGTTTTTTTGATGGAACGATGTTACTATTCAGTGAATGATTATTTATCTGACACGAAAATTTAATTTAAGTACTTAATTGAAATTGTTTGGTAGTAATCGACATTTGTTAATTTATTTGTTTGACATATTCAACAATAAGTTTGTAGATCATTGACATTTTATTTACAAATTATTATTTAATTATTTTGGTTTAATTTTGTATATTAATTGTTAGAATTGACTTATAATTATGTAACTCACTAAGCCTTAGAAAGGGAACTAATGTGATCAAATAATTGTATTAACACCAATGTAACCATTAGAGAGCGAATGAATAAATGACCTATGAATTATGAGAGTCTACGGCGCTGTACCAGTTGGCAAAGGTCGTGCGACGTTGGCCTGTTGACGTCCGTCGTAAGGCCATGGTCGCACGACCGTTGCCAATTAGGGCAGCGCCGAAAACTCTTCAGTGTTCTAATACCAGTGAAAGTAACCGTATGAAGGTAATATCCTACCCTAGGGGGTCGTCCATTAATCACGTGAAACATTTGGGGGACAACGGGAATGATCGATGGTTTTTAGCAACTTTTTAACTCCTCTCCCCAGGTAATACGTCCAGGCAGACATAATAGTTCCAGGTTGTTTTTATTTGGTACAGAAATCGCACGTGAAATGAAATGATTAAAACGATATCTTGTCTAAAATAAAAATATCACTCCGATTAGTGATATTTTTATTTTGACAGTTTAGAATAACTAAGGGAAGTGTTACCTTAGACTATAGATAATCTTTAGATATTCATCATGGCTCACAAACTGTGATTATGGAATCGGTTGGTGATCGCTGTCCAATTTTGATTAGGTCTTGGGAGTTCCCAAAAGGCGCCACTGAAAGGCCTTCGGTTTGCCTCACTGCATTGTTTTGGAGAGCATCTTATCTAAAAGTAACTATTTGCTATTTGATTATAAAAAACAATCGAATCGTCCTCTTGTGATCTTCGCCAACATCACTGCAACTAAGTCGTAAAAATATTCTTGAATCGCGTTGGGAGTTGGTACGTAGGTACTACGCCCAATTAAAACTCTACTATTTCCTTGCCTCGTGTAAAATACAACGTTTGTCAACATTTTATATAAGTATAAGTATTGTGAATACCGTATACTTTGTGCTCTTTTATGAGAATGAAAACGAATGGAATTTTAATTTTGGGCCTACGATATGTGTGATATCGTAAAAGGCTGTGTAAAATACGTCGTAGGTATGTACTCATTGTCCTCCACAATGGCAGGAAGAGTGAACAAAAAAGAATCTTGTTGCGTAAACCCTAGTCTGAGATTCTTTAACTGTTCAATAACTGCTTGTGTTTTGAAGTCCCACTCTCACAACAGTCCCACCTTCAAAGTGTTTTGTTTAAGCTTGAAAATTGTCTAAAATGGTACAGAAGATACCTTATTCATAGTAAAAAAAATAGTTAGTTCATTACAGTCCACTGCTGGACTTGAGGCTTAAACTTCTCGTTTTTGGGTATTGTCAAAATTGGAAATACTAAACATTTATTATTTTGCTGACTGAGCCTGTGTCATCAATGCTGGGAAAGGCAGCGTCTTATCTATTCAATTATACCGAATGGCAAAAATAAGTTCAATACAATTCAAGATTTATAATTAGTATTTCTAAAATATCACTCAAATGCTGTTGATTGTTTATTAAAAAATGCATACTACAGGACACTTCGGACAGTTTGAGAATCGAATGCTTTACGCACAGGTTTACAATCTCGCCGCCTTACTCGCACCCGCAGTTTCTGCGCGATTGCGTTCACGCTCGCACGTGTGGATCGCTCTTGAAGAAAATTGAACAACGAATAGTAATTTTTAGCGGCCAGTGTTTCATTTCCCGCCTATTTTGTATTTTAAAAAGTTGGCGTACTTTTTCTTTTTGTGGTGTGTTTGTTATTGGCCAGTATTATCGGAAGAGTATAATAATTCGATTAGGAGTGCGTGATTTTGAGGCTTCACAACCCTTAACTGGAGGCTATGACTTATTAATTGGATTTTGTGTTGTGTATATATATCCTTCTGTGAATTTCATTGAGCCTAACGCTCAAGGCTTTTCGATACGGACCAACAACTTTATGATGGGAATACTTGTGACGAACACGCTCGCTATGGAAATCAGTCGTAAGTACTTAATCTTTGATGGTTCACACATAATAATTTAAGTACTTCAGTAACTACGTCATAGGTTAAACTCTACATATTTTAGGTATACGCAATGATTAGGTACTTACATTATGATAAGAAAGATAAAGTTTCCTGCGTTTATCTCATGGAGAGCTATAGCTTCCAGGTAACTAAATTATTATTAAAATCTCTGCAATCTTGATGCAATTTACGACATTAGTAAAGTACCCAACCGCTATTTATATCCTGTAATTTATTTCACGAGCGCGTAAAACGAAGGCAAATGAAAGGAAAATTAAGAAACCCCAAGTGAAATTGACCAACAGGCAATGCTGTGCTCCGATCAATTTCGCCTGGGGTCGTTACGGTCGGGAGTAATGGACGATTTCATCAGAAAAGTGACAGTGGCTCGATGAAATGCGTGTTGATTACGCCGAAACGTGGCCTCGTGGGCTTTGGCAGACCGAGAGCGGGTCAGGCGCAAAGTAGCAAAGTTGTTTGAACGACATACCAAAAATTAGGGCAATTGCCCAGTGTGTAATAGTCTTGCAATGTGCATATGTCTAGCATGATCTGAGGAGCAATGTAAGAGATCTATATCAGGAAAGACGTTGAGGAAGGCCTAAGAAGCGGTGAATTGACATAGCTGAGTCGGATGCGAGGCTTCGAAGCGAGGATGTTGAAGATCGGGTGAAGCGGTGAGGAATTAGTTAGGTAGGCGGACCGCTAGGATATTGATGATGATGTTTGTACTGAGGGGTGATCGAACTCGAAGACTTAACTCGTATAGCATTTTAAAAAGCGCGATGCAGAGGGAGGCGAAGAGTTTCTGACAGGATGTCAGCCATGTCCTGTGCCCTCTTTCGCCAGCTTAGAGTATGTTTAAACAGTTGAATAAAGATGATGAAGCAAAGCTATTTTCCCACTACATAGGTATGTAGCTACGTAACGAAACTTCACAATATCAATAAGTATTCCCTTGTGGTAGCCGGCTACAGAAGGGGAAATTAATATCCCATGACGTCGCTAGCTATGAATTTTGGCTACGAAATAGGACGAAAGGCTTAACTATACCTACATTTTGTCCTGTAATACAGAAAACATAATACCTACTAAAAGCGAAGGCAGGTTTGCGCGATAAACACGCAAAGGTAATTCCGCAAGACATAAATAATCGAGTTCCAAAGTTTATGAAAGTAGTATACCTACTTAATAAGTAGTACTTTCCTAACATCGCAAACTAAAGACAAAAAATGGATAACGACAAGTATTATATACAGAAATCTAAATAAATTGTTGTATTTATAGAATCTATACATCGACTTTTCTTTGGATAATACACTAAATAAGTCCAAATATTTAGATTTCCGCGAATAATACTTACCGTTGCTCGTGCTCTACTTTTAGTCTTTTTCTATTCAAACGTACTTTACGTGGTTACGGATTACCTATCCGTTTGTAAAAGTACAGTTTTTATTAACTCGATGACGGAGATAACCTACGGCGCCTTTACCGTCTAAAACCACAATTTAACATTATTTATGTGGTTTAGTTGCAATGGCTTAGTTACGACATCTAACCTGCTTCCGGTGTGCCGATGGCTTACTCAGTTGTGGCCTAAGTGTAGCGAACTACTTAAGTAACCTGTGGTTGTTGGCGGCGCTCTCTTATCGATTATTCAGGTACGATTCGATAAGATGTAGCACGATAGCTAGGCGATCGATATTGTTTATCTGTAGTACCTATTCGTAGTAAATATAGCCAGTTCACATGATTGTTTGATTGATCATGTCACCTTAGCAGGGGCCTACTTTTATGTTATCTACATACTTATTAAGAGCAGCAAAAATGATGTGCTAGCAATTCCTAAGAATCGATGTACTCGTGTACAGACTAGCTTGTACACCGTGACTTTTGGTTTACTTAGTAATATGTACTTTTCACTTTGATTGCAGATTTATAACCGACAATAATCATTCTCCTTATTAGAAAAGTTTTTATGTTTCTACGCGATAAATTGTTAAGAGTCGAGTAGGTACCTGAAGTTACTAGGTACCTATCTACATATATTATTATTTTTTGCTTGCAGCTAGCTCACAGCGATAGAAAAGTTGTAGAAAATAAAATAAAACCTTTCCAACGACATAACGCATTATGCTCATGCAGGCTAGATTGTCCGATTTAGAAGTTTAATTTTATGTAGGTGTAACTTATATTCACAGTGATTCTAGATTTGCCGCCATAGTGAGAAAAGTTGTAGAATATAAACAAAAACCTTTCCAATGACATATTTACGTTATTGATAATACATAAGACTAGGATCCGCACTGGGCCTCTATTAACACTCTCTTCGAATCCAATGGCTTCCAATTTTTATTTTCGGCATGAATAATTCAATATTTTGATGCATGACGCTGATTTTCCCTATTTTTGAACCGCTCGCTTTCAGTGCTGCCAATGCTAATCATAAAATATCGACTTTTTCATGCCAACAATAAAAAATTTAAAACCGACTAAAGGTGAGCGGTCCAAAAATTGGGTCCTAATCACCCACTTACTTGTTTGATTATCCAACACGATTTCAATATGTATGCAAGTATGGCGCTGTTATTTGAATTACATAAGCCCTATTGCTGGCTTATGACATTCATACTAGCGGCACCGAGGACAGCGTATTTGTAACAGCAACAAAGCATAAACCTGATGCAAAAGGCGTATACGTAATTCAATTAGAACATATTTTTTTTATGTCTTACAGTAGGTAAACAGGCAAGCGGGCCACCTGCAAAGAAATTGGAATGTTCAATTTAAAACTGTATCTAGGTATTTAAATTTTGGCTTGTCTACCTGCGCTTCAAATACTCTAGGTGTAAGTGTAGATTGTATGGCGATAATGTCACTGTTAAGGTGCATGTATGGTTTAATATTTAGTGACTTGACCTGCTGTGCTGGCCTTGGGCTGCGTAGTGTTATTGACTAGCGTTTACAGTCACGTAGATACTAGCATAATATAGGCTAAGTAACAAATAAAAAAACAATACTGACCAAGTCTCGTCCACTAGACCTGCCTTACTCCAATTTCAGATCACAATAGATGCCCAATCACCTAGATTTTTTTCGCGTCTCTTTTTTTTAGAGACCGCGTGGCCGCAGTTACGAAACTTGCGATTGGCAGACGGACGGACAGACAGCCTTAGTAGATAGGATGTAGTTGATAGATCTCAGGCGTGATACACGCAACGCCGTAGTCACGAAGATTCCCAGATAATCGATTTGTCTCAAGCGCGAAGGGCGTTCTCTCGAGGTCCATACTTTGAATACAATCTCTTTGATTGCCGATTCTTTTTTTCTTTTCTTTGTTTCTTTTATTTGTTTTGTTGTGCTCTACGCAATAGTGGTAACGGTGTTATTCTACGCGTACGATAGCTGTTTATCGCAGCTCATCAATATTCCTTCAATATCTTTGGTTAGATTTATTTTACGTTCAGATTTCGTAATTCGAGCCAGTCAAAAACATGGATAAATCGTGCAAGGCGACTAAATAATGTCTTCGAGGAAGACATTTCAAAATTTCAATTTCAAAATTTCTATTCAAACCACAAAGTAACGTCATAAGATTAGGCACTAATCGTCCGTTTGTTACGTTATTCGGATCTAAAGAGAGCGTTTTTTGCGATGTGATTACAATTCGTATAGCATATTGAGACATCTACTCGGTATGCATCGTAAAAAGAAGACATTGAACTCTTTTTTTAGTGTTCTAAAAGAAACTAATTCAAATTTCGTGTCACGATTCCCTTGCGAAAATAAGCACGACTTACAAAAAGTATTAACAATAAAATGGCTGAGTGTATTAAAAAATACAGCAGCTGGAAAATGTGTGTGACTTGGGAGATATGACTGCCAGTCACGATCATATGATCGAAACTGCAGAAAAACATAAAAGTCAATCCATCGATTCTTCGGTCTCTCGCGGTATCTCTTTCCTGATACCGGCATGTGTTATGCAGTAGTGACCAAGCCATCGCGAGCGAGAGTCTTCAGTAACATCTTAAAGTATATCATCAATAACAAAAAGACAAAGAGGTAACTTCCACCTATGACGTTTCTGTGGTATCGATCGAGACCGCCCCACCGATTGCCGAACCCTGTCTGACAGTTTTGCAATAAATCTCATTTATCCCGACATCATGTCGTGCCGTGGCAAACAAAAACAAGCACGTTTACGAAAATGCAAAGTTTTGGAGGCCGAGCCAATAATGTTGCTTCTATATCCATCATTTTTACCGCTACTTTGTTCAGCGATCTACCGTAGATCGCTCCTTTTCTACCCTTTTTTAAAAAGAAGAGAAATCTCTGATGTCAAGACCCGTATCTCTGAACCTGTGACTCACTGAAACTGAAATGTGATCATCGAGGCAAGGCTCATCGAAGCACATCCTCGAACTCCACGCTAACGAAATAAAAATGCGATGACAAATGCAAAATTCCTATTAACTAAGACTTAAGATACTATCACTGAGAGAAGTAAGTTGAGGACATAATAAGGGATCGATTAAAAATTATGTTATTCTTGCATGATATCCTTGATGCAGTTTTCACTATCAGTAATTTCTTCCGGAATATAACACATAATATAGTAAAGAAAAGCCTAGAAAGTCCGAGCGAAGCCGGCGCAGGTCGCTAGTGTGCCATGAAATAATTTGCCTAGATGTAAATAAATCAGTAAACTTGTAAATAAATGGCAGAAGCCGTAATAAAGAAGGCAGAATAGTTTAACAACTTTGATTTTTAAAGGTATTTTTGCAAATTTTAAATACCTATTATGGTAGTAGTATCCATAAATCGCTCGATGGTCAAGGGAATATCGCTTTTGGAAAGTCGCCAACTCGCGAAGGTTAGTTGCTTGAACGACCAAGAGAATGTTAATTTTAAAACTTGACTTTTATAAGCCGTTTTAGTACAAAACTCATATATAAAATAAACTTTTCGCTAGAAGCTCTCTAAATGTACGTAAAAACCGCATCAAAATCAGGATATACCTACAGATAGGCGCGAAAAGCGACTTTAGTAAGGATAAGGATTTATTACTAAGTAATGAAGTGTGCATCTGCTATCTCACAAACCGATGGACCAGTTTCGATGCGGTTTCATTTATTTGAAAGCCAGTAAATCAAAATTTTGTTTCATTAAAATCGGTTGAGCAGTTTTCTGATGAGTGTTGTTTTGAGTACACATAATTAGGTAGAGTTTGTTGGAGGGTTTCCGACATCGGTCGGAAAAAATCTGGCATATGCTCTACCATGTAGGTTCAGTCAACGTGCCAGAATAATATCATGCCGAACGGGAAATCCAGAACTAACGATGCAAACATTTGCTGTTTGCAAGTGCTCATAAACCGAGTAAATCGTGGTATAAGCAACTGTTCTAGATAAACATGTAATAATTACAATAGATAATGTGAAGTAAATAGTAAAGTACAAAATAAGATCATAAAACTAATGAGTACTACCTATTTCTAAGTAGGTTAGTATTTTGTGTGAGAATTCTCAGCTTAGAATGTTGCAAGGTTATTCGAAGACTGCTGCATCACGGAACATTGTCAGAAATTTTAAAGTAATCAAAACAACATATTGCAACATAAGCATACGCTGGACTCCGCGTATTACCAACCACTTTCAATATATTGGTTTCGTAAATAAAAGTGAGATTGCTGAAACACTAAACTCATCATTTTTCATTATGAAACCTATAATTTCTCAATATACTAGAAATAGATAAAAGTTCTTGAATTCGCATTAGGTGACAAAATTGAATCTGTACGGTTTCTAAATTTATTTACACATGAATATTCATGGTTATCTGAGTAACACTAATTAATATTGATACTGATATATGTATTGCAGAGATAACAGCTTAGACAGAAGTCTAGAACGTTGTGAGTTGAAACAGAAGTAAAAATTCAGATTCTGCTCGGGCAATTTCCAAGCTAACCGCATTCGCTGTCAATTTTAGCAATTACGCCAACAACTCTACTCATTACACCCGTTTCTCGGATTAGGAATTATCTGTTATTACACCAAGGCTGTATTCTAGACCCACTCGCTCATTATATATAAATTATTATCCAGACCTCAGAATTAAGAGCTTCAAGCTCTCAAAAGACTATTACGGGTATTAAATTTCACATTGTTGTGATCGGACATGGCGCGGCGTCCTTGTCTTTGCCAATCTCTTGCGAGAGCAATTTGTAAATGCTTAACTAAATAACAAAGAACATGATTGTAATGTATGTATGTTTAATTGGTTTCAGTATTTTCAAGTACATTAACAACAAATTTAATGTGCTATATAATGAGCTAATATACGCTTTTATGTATTTTAGCGATTTGTCCCGACACTTTTGTTGAATGCCGTATAAAAATCCCTTACACGGCTTGAAGACCTAGGTAAGCGAAAATATTTGTAAAAAGAAATGGAACGTAAAGCATCAAATACATCGATATCAATATAACATACACAATTTTGCCTGTATCCCATAGCATCTTAAACGTGCAGTAGAAAGAATGAACACTATATCAAAATTTTCATATCTTCAAGTACGTAAATCTAAAGTCCAGGGGCCATATTTTTGAATCGCCGCATTCACACGAGTGCTCGCCTTCTAATGCTTATCTTTTCTATCTCTAGCTACTTATCACGAGTGTGAAAGAGATAGGTAGCGTACGCGAGCGCTCGCGTGGATGCGAGTGGTTTGAGAATTAGCTCCTCAGTACCGAATTGTTAAAATGATCCAGTTTCGGTATTGGCTATTGGCCTCTCGAACGGAATAACTCATTTGTTCACTTAGCACCATTCTGTCGGCAAACATCCGAGTACTGTACCGTTATTCCATCTCTATGTACTCTTCTGCAATGTGGAAGATGGATGGTTGCGTCATTAAAACGTAGATCACTGTACGTTGTTCGAAATGAACAATGAAGATTGGTTAGGGACTTCGTAACTTGGTAGTTAAAAGAACAATAACTTCTAAGTTCCGAATTTATATGCCTCTAAATTGATTAGGTACGATTATGTCTTTGTTCACGTATAACTTTTAATTTGTCTACAGATTCCTTTATGTGTAAAGCCGTCTAGTAGATTTATGAAATAACGCCAGCCGTAAAGTTCGATTTTTATTCAAAGACAATATTGTCCAAATGCCGTAAACATTTTGAGTAAATTACGATTAATGTCACAGTGAATATTCAGTTGATCTAAATGCCAAATGTAGAATGTTAGGTCAAACTATTCCCTTTGGCCGCGTACGTAACGGGAGCTTAGGAACCAGTTACGTACCGAACAAAATTCTTTTGTTTTACGTTTGATTAAGGGCTGATTTTTCAATCCTCAGATAAAACATATCAGTCTGATAAGTTATTAAGCGGCTAAAATAAAATGGTATCATTTCTTCATATATAAGTAAAGGATTACAGATTGTTTTAATTTGACAGTATATTACTTTATCGGGCAGATAACTTTTAACTGAGGATTGAAAAATCGGCCCTAAAAGGAGTGTTTCCCGAGCGCGCTCCATACAAACGTAGTTTGATCATATTTTCAATATTACGCTATCAAAGCCAATAAATACTTGTGGTTTGTCAGATTTCAGTGATCAGTGGGGATTGTCAGTGGCGGTCCATAGTCTCTGCCTACCCCACCTGTGGGACACAGGCGTGAGCTTTATGTATGTATGTATGTGTTTGTCAGATTATTGACAAAATACATCCTTTCAAATTACACGGGATTTAAGATTTCCATTGCGGGAAGTCTGGGCGGGTCACTAGCGAAACATTTATAAAAGTCAACGTTAACAAATGGAGAATGCAAAAAATTGCAAAACCGGTTTGAAAGAGTAAATACCAGCCGGACAAGGCGAGCCTCTTACGGAAACTGTTCACTGTTCACCAGGAAACTATAAAACTGAAGAAGTAGAAGTTGTAACTGTTATTGTTATTGTATCAGTCTATTCAAATGCCCTCGCCGAAGAATAAATAAATAATAAAAATAGTAATAACGATTAAAGACGTGAAGTTTAGGAAGCTAAACTCGTTAATAAAGTTTAAAGATTTGTTGCGGGAATTATCTTGCAGCTGTCACTTTCTATTACATACCACAGTCTTGTTCCCAAGTGTCTCTTACAAAACCTTAGTGCTTCCGCAACAGATTGCATTTTTTCCCAAGCATAATTATAATTATAGAGGGAATATTAGAACAATGCGGCGATGTATTTCAATTGGATTCTTAGTAGACTGTTAAGTGTATAATATCTAGTGAGCAGGTAAAATTATCTAGGACTTCTATTACGACCTGAGTGGTTCAGTTGTCGATCATGTCGGTCTGCCACGCAGAGGTCCCGGGTTCGATTCCCGGCCGGGAAGAAATTGAAATGATGAATTTTAATTCAAAATTGTATATTAAGTATGTATTTAAAAAGATATAAGTAATTTATCAGTTCTCTGGCACCCATAACACAAGCTTTGCTTACTTTACTGCTAGACGGCGCTGTGTGAATTGTCCAAGAATATTATTTCTTAATTTTTATAATAAGTAAACAAAAGACTTTTAATTATTTTTAAGGCTTTGATTCTGTCCCAAAAAAATGTCAAGGCATATTACTTTCACTATGAGGAAAATTGTGGATGACCTTCTTTTGTAAGTAAAAAGTAAACGAGAAATTTCACGCCGAATGATGTAAGACACTTTTTGTCTAAACGGCAAATTAAAAGACGATCCCGTTATGATGTCGAAAGAGCGCCCAGTAAAGAAAGCAATCTTAAAAAATTGAATAACACAATTCCGTGGGCGACCCAGAGGAGAATTGGGACAATTATGAAGAATCGAGCGATTTGCCACTTGGATGAGTTCCACTCAACTGAGCGCTCACAATTGCATCGAAAATCAACAGAAATGTACCTTGAATTCGATGTCGTCGAGGGTTTTGAATTGCAACAGTTACGTCGAATTCTAAAGACGTTCGTCTATTACGAACATCGACAAAACATGAATGTGGAATCGAATTGCCTCACAGTATTTTATTATTATTGTACATTTTATTTCGGATAAAAAATTAGATCCATGAATGATGTTAGTAACCTCTTATAGGCTATGTTAGTAGATATTATTATTATGTATACGTAGACTGGGAAATGGGGAGCAGCGTTTTCCATTGTTATATTTATAACACTGCGATCTCCAACCCGCCTGCCAAGCGTGGAGATTATGGCAATTACCTCCCCATTCGTAGGAGAGGCCCTAAATTTTGCAGTAGATTGTTATGTTCTGTGATGATAATTATCTTCCTTATTTGTAATCACAAAAAGCTTAAGACATAAACCAGTGTTGTTGGCGTTTAAAGTTTTGATGAAGTAAGTACATTTGCGGCGGCAGTTTTTGCGTCATAAACCGACCGAATAAAGGCGTGGAGACGGAAAACCCGTCATTTGTCAAGCAGCGACGCGAGTTACTGGTAAAAATAAATCACGCAATACTTCTGCGACGTAAACAGAACCCAGATAATGCGATAAAATAGATTGCTCCACATATCTATCCAGCCATTCTAGATGAACATACGAGCGTCTGTCGACCGCATCTTGAGACCAATCAATGCCAAACCAATCTCTGATTTGAAACGGTACCCTCAAATGAGTCTATGTAATTTATTGAGCACCAATCCTTCGATATCGGTGTCGATGTTGTAAAACATGTTCTTTTGAAGGCAACTCGATATTATAAATACATTTATAAAACAAAGTCCCACGCCGCGTATGACTGTCTGTTCGCGATAAACTCAAAAATTACTGAACCGATTTTCATGCGCTTTTCATCAGAGTGATTCATGAGGAAGGGTTAGATGTATAATTTGTTAAGGTTAACTACCCGAGTGAACTGCGAAGACGGGGCGGATCGCTGGTAATAAATAAATTGTACGTAATTCTATGTATAAAATTGTGTTTTCTTCATATCGTTCGAGATAGCAAATAAACTTCCTAAGTAGTATCAATATGGACAATGGTTTTACAATAATTTATCATAATACAAGAAATCTGGCCTCAAGGCTGCCCTATAAAATCTTGGATACAGCCCATTGTTATCCTAACAGCAGCTTGTTATCGCACTATCGACCATAAATGTTGCGTAGCGACATTGAAACTGTTTCAACATGAGACCAGGCTGTGGGCCACTCGCAAGAATTCCTTGCGAACCGATCTTATCTATTGGTCAAGTGAGTATTACCTGTACATTAGTTACCCTTCTGTGGAAATAAAAGGCAATCCTCTAATCAATGTGCAATGTAGTGAATAAAGTGGTGAATCATATTCCTGTGCAGTAGTTAAACGCTGGGGGCTAAAGGTGAGTTCTTGGGGGTTAAGGGACAACTAATGGCCGCTTCTTTTAGAGCTTCAATTTGACAAATTCCTTGTAAGTTGCTGAGAAAAAAATTCGACTTATAACTTATTTTTTTCTTTTAAAGTACCTACTAATTATTTAATCTCCACGCTACGTAGGCGGGTTGAAGATCGCAGTGTCGAAAATAAAAGAAAGTTGTGATTTGTTTGCGAATACTGTCAACTACTGTCCAATCCGGCTGATGTTGACATAGGTTTGCGAGACTCAAAATAAACAGACAGACCGAGTGGCACCCGCGTATGACGTCATCAGCCAGACCTTGACCTGTACCAGAAAAAAGTTCCCAACTCCAATTTACGAAAAGTTAACATTTTGCCATTCATCATCGCGTTTGTTTGCCAATGTTATCGTTTTGCGCTAAATGAACACGCAATGGAAGGTTTGGTGGTAAATATTCGTGATGGGGTGGCATTTCATTTTAAGAGCCATCAGGGGTTGAAAGCGCATGCGTCAATCTGAGCCACCCTCGCAATCCAATATGGCGTCGACCGCCACTTGTAAAGCACGCGTCCTTCTGTTTACACTGTGTGTTCATTATGAATTGTATAAATTTTACTGTAATTTGTGAATGAGTTCGAACCTAAATTTAGTAGAAAATTAAAAGTCGGTATTTATTTTTCTAGGAAAGTAATTTTTCCTGCAAAAAGTTATTTTTAGTGGAGCAAAGAGTGGCGCAGTGCGATCATGTGTTTGATAATATAAGCTGGGTCGTGTATAATAGGTCAATGTTTTGAGTACGTAAATGTCAATTAGTCTACCAAATCTACGCTCGTTAAGTCGTA
This sequence comes from Blastobasis lacticolella, assembly GCA_905147135.1. Taxonomy (NCBI): domain Eukaryota; kingdom Metazoa; phylum Arthropoda; class Insecta; order Lepidoptera; family Blastobasidae; genus Blastobasis; species Blastobasis lacticolella. The sequence continues at coordinate 19,761,614 of LR990043.1, read as the reverse complement.
TGTGTAAATTGTGTGCGCGTTTAGCTGTGATTTTATCTACTAATACGAACAGTGATTAGGGAATTGACTTTTTAATCATTTTACTCGTGCGAATTTCGAAACTCGAAAATCCAGAACACTGTGTAAATCTGCAACACAAAACCAGCCAGCTCAAAGACAAAACAACTTTTAAAACGAAACAAAAACCTCTCGGAACTCGAATTCAAAATCGGTTCCCGCGCTTTCCCCGCTCGCGCCAGCCAGCTTCCAAGCTGCGTCGCTCGAAGGTGTCGCCGGCGGCGCTGCTGCTGGGCACCAGGCCCGTCTCCGGACTCCTGGAGCCCGCAAGGAGTCCTGACGAGCCACCACTGGACATCGCGCAGGACAAGGCTTATTGGGGCAGCGTCGCTGGCAGTATGACTAGTAAATACTTGCTTTGTTTTCAATATGTTTTTTTTTCTATTTATGGAATACTGGCCAGGCATATTTTGACCAGTTTTATACCTACCTACGTGATGATGCGGCCGACGATGGAGTATGCTTGTCTCGAAACTGCCCTTTAAATTTTATGTGGGTATTGCACCTCTAGTTTAACTGTTAGTTAATTTGATAACTACATATTAGTTATTCAGAATCATGTCCACCCTACTTGCATATGAGTCATACGTTTCTAAGCAACGGTAATAAACATAATCAGATACACCGAAGGGTGAATGGAAAGCAAGAAAACGTGTTTTAAATAACAACGCTTAGTAAAATTATGAGCGTCTAAAGAAAGAGCAAAGCAAGGAATCCAGGATGCAAAACTAGAATGTGATAATGATCTGCTTCGTTTGTAGGTAACCGTTACGCTTGTACTGTAGTTCATGTCAGTAAACGGTATCATAATTGAACGTGGAGGTCTAGGATTATATCCAAATTTGTTAAGCGGTCTAGGCGTGGAAACGTTTCAGGCAGAATTGCGATTTGACAGTATTAAATGCGAAACATTTAATGTCGATACAATTAGTATAGGACTTCCATAAAACAATAAAAAGGTAAATTGATGTCTCTGTGAATACTAAACTGAGGAAAATAGAACAGGAAAAACAGAGCCACACCACAACCTTTAACTGCAATTCAACCCCGAATTGTATTGTTGAGGGGTTCTTTAAACCCATAAAACACTTAAGTCTCGTACTTATCTACTCGTGTTAAAATGTCGAGTCTAGACAGAAATAATAAAAGCACTTCGCTATGTCTACCTTTACTCTAAAATGGTAAATTGACTGAAATTTTAACTATCCATATTACATTATAACATAGTTACAAACTTTTAACTTCACAATGTAATCAGTAACGTAAATATTTCCTAAGTAAAGACATTATTTAACAATTTTCATGAACCGCGACGTGTTGCGAATTTCCCAGCGGCTGTTAGGCTTTGTGGTTTGTTTTAATTTCGGCTGGAACACCGCCTTGGTCACGTTCGTAATTTATTAGATTGAGCATTAAATTTTGTAAAAGCTTCATTGTTTAGTTAGATGGTCAATTTTTTTTGAGTTTTATCTTTTTAGTAGGCTGATATGGCGAGTAAATGACATTGTTGCATTTAAACCGAATTAAGGCTTAGTTATTTGTACCTAATAGTAGAATTTGTAGGCGACAATCTGAAACTAATTGATCCGTGTTTGAAAATTGTTTCGCTAAGCCATATCTACAATACATGATCCCTGATTCTCGAGCCTTCCAACAAAGCCCGCCAAGTTCTCTATAAAATGGGCAATAGAAGCGCCTGTTCTCTGCAAAGTAACTTAGATCTTTCGAGATGTTACATTATGTGTAAGCTGGAATTTTATATTGAGCCTAGCCACCTATCTCATCAAAGATTAGGCGGTACTCCTAACTTGACCAGCATTTCTAACTGTATCAAGATCAGTTTCGGTTGTATACCTGTGAAGTACAGCATTTGGCGATGCAGGTTATTTTCATTTAGAGAAAATTTCCAGGGACATAATTCTTCTTTATTTTGGATACAACTTACTCCGACAATCTATAAATATAACCTTTCACTGTTCATGGGATGTACGTAAATTAATTTTCGTACACGGCATCTGGGCTGATTTAATTAATTCCAAACTACATCAAGGCTTCAGGAGTTTCTGCGAAGTTTTGCGATGGTTCATGTCAAAAACTTCAAGCATTTGAATTTTCTTTGTCGACAATGTATTCTATTTTAAGATAATTGTATCGTGTAATTGTTGGTATCTGTCTGTGATAGTGATAATACGGTTTCTGCGGCCTATTTTTTGGTTTACGTAGGTTCTATGTCTGGTCTGTGTACCTTAGTGTTTAACATAGTTTGATCATATTTTCAGTATTACGCTATCAAAGCCAATGAAAATTTTGTACACGTGATCCAGAAAACCAATATCTATGCTTGTGGTTTCTCAGATTGTTGTTAAAATATAACGTTTTAAAGTTGCACCGGGCTTTAAGATTTTCATACAAATTAAAGCCCTTGTTGAAAAAAGTTCCACTTTTAAACGATATATTTTAAGCAAATCTGACACACGACAAGCATAGATATTATCAAAGTACGTTTGTATGGAGCGCGCTCGGGAAACACTCCTAAGACATTAATCGCCTCATACGATCCCCGTCAATGGATAAGGATGCTGGGTTGCTGCTCTGCGGACCCCATATGGCCAAATTGGAATCGCTATTCGCCAGTATATTATGTAGGTAGCCAATGTCTTACCCTAGGTAACAGGTTCAACATAAAGTTTGTGATTTACACCAACCAGGTAAATGTCACAGGTCGCTTCAATTTGCGTCAGTCGCCATGGCCAGGCTACGATGCGAAAATTGTCGGCGGCAAATAAATGAAAGGATGATGGAAGACTTGTCGGCGAGATGACTTTGATGGCCTGGGAGATTTTATATTAATATTTTTAGTTATTTTTATAGTGTTTCGTCGCTACTTTGTTTGCGTATCCTACCCTGTAAACATCTTGCCTTCCTCTTAAATCACTATATTTATTGTTGAAAACCGCTTTAAAATCCGTTGGTTAGTGTAAAAGTTCTAAGCGTACACACATTCATACATACAGAGGAACAGACGGCGGGAAGAACTTTGTTTTATTCTATGTATAGAAACATACTCATCGTGATGCACTTTTCCCGTAGGGGTAGGCCACATGGTTCCATTTGCTACGGTCCTGACCAACCTATCTCGCTTGAATTTTTGTGTAACTGGTATCAATTGTCTATAGATTTTCCAATGCTGTTACAATATAGATTCAATTTGTATCAATTCAAAGAACGTTTACATCCCATAGGGTTAGACAGACACTATTATGATAACATTTTTCATGAATAATTAAATTTTTAGTTCACACCGCTCTAGACCATCGTGGGCACAATGGACACGTACAAAAGAGGCAAGCCCTGGCCTCGTGACCTGCAAAATATGCAGAACATAGAGTTTGTTACTTGCAAACTTCCGAAGGTCGTTACTTGCTCCATAAACGACTTTTCTTGTAGACGTATAAAGTTTTTGCAATTAGCTGGAAAGGAAACTATATAAATTTTCTCATTTTAGCGGATTATTATTTTACCAGACTCGATTTTCTGCTACCCTAACGTTCCATTTCGATACGTCTATCTACATATACCAAACTAACAAGCGTGGATATGACAGCGGATAAGGATGAATTGAGAAAGAAAACATACTATGCCGACCCTAAATGAATGGGATAAGGGCAGGCATTTGCCTGCCCTTATCCCTTATATGTCATCATCATCATTTGATGATGATGACATATACCAAACTAAAGTAACGGACGCACGTAACATGGATTACGACGCATATTACAGCTAGATCTAAAAATAACTTATTCTGGGATCGAATACTCGATGTGTTCGTTATTAACTGAACGACGGGCTAATTAAAAGGTATAAGAGAGATTATGTCATACATATTGCTTAATCATTCTATTATCTTTATAATATAAATATAATAGAATGATTAAGGTTTATACTTGGTAATTAAAATGTAAATGTAATGTTATCCTCTAAATTATTTAAACATAGCTACCCGTTTCAACCGTGCTCAAGTATTCCATAAATATAAAATCGTCCGACGCAAAAAGCTGCAACGACCTCTGGAGACTAAATTATAAGAGGACACTTTAAATATTTATCTCTCATACATTTCATTTAGTATTCACCTGCAATTACTCAAAGAAACGTAATACTGTATTTGCTGGGCTTCAATGTTGAAACAACGTCTGACTAAATGGTAATTATTGGAAAAGCTAGTAAAAGTAACTTTCAGTAGTATTCAGAAGAGAATATTAGAAATGTTGTAATTCAACCTATGTACCCATTTATAATTTTCTTATTATTAAATTTTGAACAATCGAGAAACAAAGAGATTGAACAATCTGGCAATTTCTAAAGGAATTTCATACAAATTAGCTATTATGTTATTTAAGGTCGCGGCGAAGTATTGTTCTAGCCAATTTGACTTGGGAACTTGACTATCAAATTCGTCACCAACTAACCAAACCATCAAAGATTTCTGAATTTACTATTCAAATGAGACACTACAATCTATTCGTAAATTCTATATATTTTGGTAGTTCTAATTAACTCGTCTTTGAGAGTATAGACTTCAAAGGTCAGTCTGTCATACGAAGGTTTGACGTATAACACTCTTACCGTAAATAGGCATACGGAATGAGGTTATTTAATTGTTGTTTCGTGCAATTGACACACAAAACGCGATGCGCAGGCGGTGCCCAATATCCAAAATGGAACGCTCGAATTACACACCCACGCAAATGATTTGATATCGCTTTATTTGCGTTGGAGTGCCGATTGTTTTTGCATTAACTCGTATACCTACGGGAAAACGTCGAGGCGAGATCTATTAATCTATTTGCTTATTATCATGTTACGTTGGTTGATATTGTACCGTTTTTGTCACCGTGGCTCGAATATACGGCCCACTTATATTGGGAAACTGGTAATGAAGCCTACTGACGTTTGCAGTACGAAGGGTTGCTGACTCCGTAAAAAACCTTTACACGAAAGAAACCATATTCTCTAGCTAAGGAAAACCTTTTTAGTGGCACATAGGAAATGGGAGTCGAGGTCCAACACTATTGCTGATTTGACGGTGGATAATTTGCACTGTTACAACCACAGAAAATAAGATAAGTAAACTTATCTTAACATGACTTATCTTGATGTCGTAAAGTGCAGTTATTATTTAAAATGTAAAATACATATTTTTTGAACTAAATAATGGTTCTTTACACTAGGTATATATCTTATTACAAAATAGGAGGGAGTACCTATATATTACGTTAACCATTACTAATATTAATAAGCCACGGATTCTCGCTTTTCTAAAGTAGATTGGAGCTGATTGAGCGTCAACAACCGGAGCGTGAACGTTTCGTCTAAAGTGTATCTAAAGAAGTAAGTACTCCTTTCCTCACTTTTAAGATTACCGACACTTTAAATGTTACTACTTACTGGAGAAAACATTTTCGGAAATATTAGATACAGATACTAGGTAGTAAAACTGATACCTGTTAATAAAAAAGTGTACTGCGATACATAACGCTTGACTAAGCTTTCAGGCTGTTCCAGCTGACGCTCTAAACCTGCGCTGTCAACCGTATCACTTTGCCTGAATTTGTTAATAATTATAGTTACTCACAAGTCACATAACAATTGACATGATAAACTCGAGTAAAATTGACATTGGACAGGCATTAATAAAGAACAAAATAAATTGACAAGAAATATGCTTCACTTCTCTTTTTTTTAGATCCGTGGAAGAAACCTGTTAAGCGAAGTTGTCTGCTTTTATCTCAATCTGAACTAGATCACACGAGCTCGTGTACTGGAGAATGTCTTATATAAGCTCTGACTGAGACACGAACGTGCTATGAAAGTAGGTTAGCTATAAGCCCTTTTTATGAAGGGTGGGTAGCACGTAGTCCTAAGTGTTTCGAAATATCCATATATGTAAGTATTTGAATAAGATTTTTTATTTCGTAGACTAGCGACCCGCCCTGGATTTGCACGGGTTTTCTCGGCTTTTATTTACTATAATATGCATCTATTATACTTAAACCTTCCGGATACAATTTTCTAACTGATGGCGAAAATCGCATCAAAATCCGTTGCGTGGATTATGGATTAGCGAACTATTAGTTATGTGCACCAGACAGAAAGGTGTTCGCTGCAAAAAATGAATGAAAGTTTAGATAATTTTATCGTAAGTAAGCAATTAGTAGATCACGATTATTTACTATTCAGGTAGGTAAATTAACTTTGCACTATAGAGTTAGGTTCTTATTTTGATAGAGAAGGACAAATTAGGCACGATCCTACTTGCAACAAAGAATTTTAATGTGGTCTTCACATGAATTTCAGTGGAAGCATTCGTACCTTCAATAGAGGCACAACTATTATAGTACCTATTAATTTTTATAATGAACATGGCGTTTGGTTGATAGAGCATTGCATATTTCTAATGATTGCTGCTTCGTTAGAGGTGGAATTAAAATCAATTGATATTTTCTTTGCAGCAGAACCTTGAAATATGGGAACAAAAGAAATGTTGCAAGTCAATTTCAAAGGAATATTAACGATGTTGGGCAAAACCTGTCGGGCAAGAAAAGAATCAACGACAATGAGAACAGTTGAGGCTAGGATATTGTTTCAAGCTTATAAAAGAACCGATGAGGCTTCAAACCTGACGTAGATAGGCATAGGAATACTTAGCTATGCCAAAATTAATACATTTTATACAACATACATACATGTTCTGGGTGTGTCATATTCTTAGTTAGCCATCTTCATTTTGAGACAGTTTAAAGGGACGTCATGTTTTGGGTTTGTCATCTTCTCAGTAGGTAATCTTCGTTTTGAGACAAACTTTTTGAAACCAAAACTAAGCCAAAACAATGATATGAGCCGCTAACGGACCAAGGCAATGAGCGAAACTCGGACAGTATTTAAAGTTAAAACTAATCACATACCCGTAAATAATTACGTCGTAATCTAGGTTTTAATACGTACATTATATTCCCACGGTATTTAAGTTAATTGAGCCCAGCCATATTGTACATTAAGTTCTTTCGAAGGCTTATGTAACGGCCTAAACTAAGCCTTATCGGGCTTTCATTTGATACAGTATCTATTTTTGGAATACGTGGGTATTTTACTTTGATGCTAACTATGCAGGTTCCCCTGATGGGTGAGGGTGTGGGTGGATCTTGTTGAGCAAAGGTCAACCTTTTCGTACATCACAACTTTCGAATAACTTACTAAAGCATACTTATCCAATATTCAGGATCATATTTTATTCATGGGTTATCGAGAGGTATAATATTTTTTAAATTTAAGCAAGCAATATAATATCTGTAAATAATAAACTTTCCCGCAGGAACCTATTATTTTTCCGGGATAAAAAGTAGCCTATGCAACTCAGTGGTAGTGAGCAGTGGGTGTCTTCCGGCTGACATTATGATAATGATGATAGAAAGAATATTAATGAAAGAATTATTACGTCCGTCCAGTACTTTTTGAGTTATTTATTACAAACTAAAATACAAATCTATCGTCTTTAAAATATTTGTATAGATAAATAATACTTTCATAATGAAACCAGTAATACCTAGCTGTATTAATGTTCAACTACTACAATGTCCGCAACCATGCATCTCTCACATAAAAATGGCATCACGCATTGCCATGTAGGGTCCATAGCCTCGATTGGTTCCTACTGCGTTCCTATTGCGTTATAATGACCACCGATTCACTTTCACCGTCCTTCACATGCTCATAGATCACAATACCTTAGTTCTATCGCCACTCACGTACTGGTTAAATGTCACGACATTCATGCCGAACCTAGTGGTCGACCATTATCTTAGTGAACGTGTCTTGGAGGCCGGCTCTTGCATTTGTCAAATTGTTAATTGACTTTACAGCCTTGAGCGTGGACTGGTAATGGGACCTGCAGGCAGCGGCTGCAGACTCTGACATTTGCTCTATTAAGATCTATTGCCTGTATATTTCCTATCCATTCCATTGGAGCGTCGGTGGCCGAGCGGTTAAGGTATCCGACTCGAAAGCGAGAGGTCCCGTGTTCGAATCCCACTGCGGCCATGTACCAATGACTCTTTTCTGAATTATGTACATTAATTGAATACTAACCGATGTTCTTGAGTGAGGGAATACATTGTGATGACACAAATTCAGGCGACTGAATGTGTAACCATGATCCAATCTGGTCAGATTCTCCTGGTAACAGGGTCACGGAGGTCAGATGGCAATCGCACCACTGTAATTACCTGATCTGTCATGTCTTGAATCATGATCAAGGCGGACCCCAGGCTCTCGTGCGCGAGAGCATAGCCGGGATATTAACGCCAAGATGATGATGATGGTAGGTTCATTCTCGATTTCTAACATGCTTGAAAGATGATGGTAGGTTCATTCTTGATTTCTAAAATGCTCGAAAGAAAATCATTACTTAACAGTAACACACTAAACATATTGAGCGTGTATGAGGGTGATACGACATGGGTGATAAGTTTGTCACAAATTATATACAAATGGCATGTAATTCACTTACAACATATGTCTTCCGTAGTTCCGCCCCGTTTAGCACCAAGGTAACCCCCAATTACAGAAGCGTATTCGCCTATTCGTACACCCATAAGTGGTAATAATGTCCCCTGTCTCCCCTCCAGCCGTTATGTACCGTTTACGAGTCACTATTACGTTTGGGGACGATAAAACAGCTGTAAATATGAAACTGGGGTACGGGCGAGCGATAACTCGTGCGTCTGCTGTGTGTAGCCAAATAAATACAGTTTGTTGTTGAAATAGTTCAAAGTCGACTATTGATTAGAATTGCAATAAGAAGTATGGTTTAATGTTTAATGCTGCAAGCTTTGTTTTAGGTAGGATTCTTGGTAGTGAATCTCAACAACATGTCCATAGGATACAGTGTGTAATGTATGCGTAAACAATATGTTGACACATGTTTTGCACACAATTCTGCTCTTCCCTCTAGATTAAGAATAGCAACGCACCTGCCCAGCGTGGAAATTAGGGCAACAACTTCGCCTTTCGTCGAAAAGGCTTTAAATCCTGCAGTGGACTATTACGGGCTGTAATGATGATACTAATGATGTTCTACTTGTTACAGCGACCAGCGGCTCGGGCAGCGGCCCCGGCGGGGGCGAGGCGCGCCGCGGCGGCGACATCACGCCGCACGCGCAGCCTCAACGGCGACTCATCAAAGTCGACTTTGACAACCTTGAGGTGAGTGTGACAATGTTGTTTTGTAATCCAAACCACGCATAAATATGCAAGGACAAGCTGGTCCGGCGTGACTTTGTTCGCGTGGTGTCCTACTCCTACCCTACTCTAGCTCTACCCTACCCTACTCTATCCTACTCTACCCCTACCTCTACATCTACCCTACGTCTACTCTACACCTACCATACACTTGATGCTATTGGTGAAGGTTAAAACTACTGTAAAATAGGTAAAAGCTGAAATTCGGCGCAAATCTGCGCTAAACAACCGGCAGTGGTTTCAGATGTACAACGCTGACTACGATATTCGAGTTTAAAATTATAAACAATTCTGAGGAACGGCGCCGATCCCAGTTCAGTGGCAGTGACATGTCTGCGCTACCACGGACAGCCATGCACGCCACACCCTTTCCACGGTGCGTCGCCATCGGTACGGGCTGGTCCGCGTCCGTCCGCAAAATCACGCACCTATAAATTAGGTATCTATAACACTTGTATCACTTGTTGACACGGTTTCAATTATCACTTTTACCTAAGTAGGTATATGTACGTAACTTTACGGAGCTGTATATCTCAATAACATACCACTGACTTACATAAAATACTAAAGCGTATAAAACGAAAAATACCTTATTCTTGGAATTTTCAAAAGCTTGCGTCAAATCCCGTGGAAAGGTTTAGCGCGGATAAACACGCTCCTTTAAAAATGCAAAGATATAAAAGAGAGATGTTCTCATGTTCCCAAGCATAAGAATGTTCAACGTTAAGAAAGAGCGTTCGACGGTAAGAAAGGTTTACTTTCGCAATATCCAGGTATTATGCAGGTACACAGGTTTTAAGTAAAGTTCACGTAACTGCCGGTATGGAGCAGTAACTATCCAGTTTTGCAGCATCGATTGATCAATAAAGTTTATTTTTTATGTGTCTGTTTTATTAGAAGAAATGCTTAATGTATTTCTATTTAAGTAAGCTGATGTATATAAGAATTATACCATGACAACGCACCGAATAACAAGCCTCGGAGTATATAAATAAAAAACTCAACAAAAAAAATCTATCGAGCTCATTTCGCTATCGTATTGTACCTATTTCCTATTCACGACAACCAAAAAGTAATAATAAAGGTACCTAATGTACTTAGTCTGTTATGTTCTGACAAAAAATAAATTGGATACACCGCCCACAAAAGCTGCGTGTACAGCCAGTAGCAATAGCCAACGTTTTTACTTGGAATATCAAAAATTGTTGGTGGTTTCTCGCATATCGCTCCAACGATTTCTGAGCCTCTCAGGTCGTCACTTCATACTTTGTTACAAAAAAATCTCACAACATACACATACATTCGCACTCATTTTTCCCGTAGTGGTTGGCTGTGTAGATACCACATTGTTTCACTTGCTACGGTCCTGATAAAGAAACAAGGAAGACTCTCGCCTCATCCACATTTACACACAAAATATATTAAAAGAAAAACATGATCTAACGTACGGGTGACTCCCAAAACCCCTTAGGTTACTTAACTAAAGTAAAATAGAGTAAGCCTTTTCGGCTATCCGTACATACCTAGACAAGATGTGTTTTCATTTTTCATGTCAAAGCTAACGACCTCCCGGTAAATAAGTTGATCGCTGGAGCGTGGCGCAGGTAGTGTGGCATACTGAAAAAGGTTGGTCTCTGCGGAATTTAATTGTTGCCTTTGCTAAAGGACTCTTTCTATGCCTACATAATTACCTTACGATGTTGAAAGGTGCAACGGCGACTAATGTCATAGATATTCATTCAACATATTTATCGTCTTTTACAACACTCTCCAAGGACAAAATATTACCTAGATTTATGTTATTACCCCTATGCTCCATGCCTGACCCGCTTCCAATGAAACAACATATTTTCTTTTCTTATTTTTCAATATAGTCCCTAATACATTTAATCCATCGGAGCTTCCATAGCCTTTAGGATCAAATTTGGTCCACCCTAGGAGAATAGGGATCAGCCTTCGTAATACTAATGCCATAAGTCATGGTGGTGTTAATACTCTACTGCCGGACAACGCCTACTCCTAACAACCATGAAATTTCAAAAGTTTGGGTCGCTATAAATTTTTCTTTTCATGTCTGTTTTTTATGTCATACAGTGGTCACCACTGCCTATAGACATTAGCAACACCGAGAGTATCGCCAATGCGTTGCACACCTCCATAACACGTTACTCTGGCAGCAAAAAGGCAAATGTCCCTCCACTGCCAAAGCCACGGTTCCCCAAATTCCCACCCCATGGAGCACTGGAACCTTACTCACCGGCAGAAACACAATACTATTTAAAAGAGTATTGTTTAGCTGCGGTATTCTGTAAGGTTGAGGTATTTCCACAGTCGGGCGGCTCCAATTTGAACGGGATACCCCGCTATGCCCTACCTCTCTTAAAAGTTGTCAAGTTGTGCACGGGCAGACTAACGTTTTGTGGGTCCCCTAAATCTCTTCTATCGCTACAAAGTGAATTTTTTTAGTATCGATGATATCGATGCCCTCACAGTCTATATAGCCTTGACAGAGTCCACACTGTATTATTACTAGGCGGCGACGTCAAAAATCAACCGGTATTTTGTGGCCTCAGCAGTATACATTTCCTGCAAAAGACCGAATATTATCAATGAATTGAATGAAATTTGTCAAGAAGTTCCGGCGGCATTCACGCGATAATTGAGTATGTTGAAGTTAATAAGGTCAATGTTATATTTTCGACATTAAGAAGTCGATTTGTGAGTTATTGCCAGATACTTTGTTTAACTCTATATATTGTGTTCCTGACGTTGATTAATTTTTAAAGTTATTGTAATTCCAAGTGGAGTATTGGAGTTAAGCAGCTGTTTTAACAAATGACGTCTATGACTTGTCTCACCTCGATCGGGTAATTGTCTTTCGTTTCCAACTCTAAATGTACCTACGAACGGGTATACAAAGGAAGAAAAACGATAAAATGACAATAAAGTAAGCCTATTGAAGGTTACTTACGATCATAGATTGTGCATGTATTCACTTATGAAGGTCGTATTTTGAAGAAATACAACGCCAAACTTACACTACTATAATTTTATCGATTATCACCCGACAGACAAAGGTATATGTAGTACACATAGACGGTCACATTCGTTATATGATCCACTTCGCTCACTAGTTGCAGCCAAACGTTATTTTGTCCCCATATTATATGGATATATACAGGGTGTTACATAATATATGTATGAAGCCGTGAACCGGATGGAGTGCTAAATTCACGAAAACGATAGGTACAAAAATTCCACGTATGACAGAAATAATTGTACCTATCGTTTTAATATGTTTAGCACTCCATCCAGTTCACGGCTTTATACATATATTATGTAACAGCCTGTATATGTATCACTTTCTTTGACATATAAAAGAGTGTAAGTAATATTATGACGTGCCACAAAAATGTGACCAAACTATTGTTACTGCCTACCTGTATACTACACCTACAAGTTTCTACCCTAACTCATTAGACTTGAGTAAAAGAAAGTGTACCTCACTTAGGGCAATATCATATGACAGCACTTACTGGGTTTCTAAAGAAAGGTTGGCAAGTCAATACGGTCAAAGAGGTTGTATCTACTCACTTGGAAGAAATTACGCCCTTGAGTAAACTACCTACAATATTGTTATAAGGTGGGAAACAAAATAAATATAGACACGATGAGAGTGGACAGCCCACCTGGTCGAAAGTGGTAGCGCCTACGATTTATGCACTAAAGCACTCTACTTACTACACTGCGACAGGCCTGATCTTGGAGGCAGCTAGACAGTTGATAGTAATTCAATTCAATTCCTTTATTTGCATATAAATATGGTACATACAAGGTCTTAATTCTATGAAGTCTCACATATTTAGTCAATTTACATGACATGCAAAAACTTATATTATATATTTATTTGTCATATATTTAACATTAAATTCTAAAAACTCCTTTATTGTGTAAAATACATACTGCATAAGCCAATCATGCAAAGCCCTTTTAAATTTATGTGGGACTACCTGTTTTATTTCGTTTGGGATTTTATTAAATATCGTTATGCACATATTGTAGCAATTTTTTTGAAACAGCGTCGTCTTTGGTTGCGTGTTTATACAAAGTCGATGTGCGTGTCTCGTACTTCTTGGATATATGTCTTTTTCCGTTTTAAATAGTCCTCTATTACACTTAACAAAATAGCATGCCTCCAAAATATACAAGCATGCCAATGGGAGAATGTTAGCTTTTTTAAATAACGGTCTACATGATACATATGGTGCTACATTATAAATGGCTCGTATGCACTTCTTTTGCGCTAAAAATGCCTTTTGAACATCTGTGCTATTTCCCCAGATAAGTAATCCTTATATAGTATCAAATAAAGTCGCTTTTCAGATGGTCTTGGTAGGACGTCCGACCACGTCTTCCGCATCACTAGTCAAACATTGATCCTTGGCGACAGAAATAGATAAGGCGATGGTGAACCTATCCATTCAGACGGACTACTCAAATTTGACAGTCCTACACCCGGTTACAATCTTAACATAAATGAGTAATATTAGAAAATAAATTACTATAGTATTTTTTTCTCTATGCTATAGTAAAAACTTACGATAATAAGTATTAATATAATACGCTTTATACCATAACGGAATATTCTTCCTACAGCATAAAAATACTCATCCCACACACTTATTAAGGCGCACAAGCTAATTCCCTCACTAACGGTCAGCCATTCACGTTTATCCTTTAAAGACAACTACTGTTACACCTACACAAACTACCTCTTTTCACCGGAAGAAAACGGAACTAATGTTGACTCGGTTGAAAAATGGCAACAACGTCTGTCTCCACAAAGAAAGTGGCGCCGCCGCGATATTTGAATCAAGTTTGTAAAGATATGAATGAGTACACTTGTGCAAATATTGCGTGGAAGGTTTCTGTGGCCCAGTTTCTTGACACGGAATTCCCAACCTTAATGAGTCACAGAGAAGGCTGTTATTCGCAGAAAAGGAAAAAGTGTATTCCAAAAAGAAATTCTGGTACAATATGGTGTGATGTTTTCAAGAAGCCACGTAAATAAAAGCATACAATACCTAACTATGTTATGGACAAACAATGTGCTGTATGTAGTAGACATACAAAAACAGAAGACACATCAATCATTAATGTAAGTTAAGTAGGACGGCTTAAGTACAGTCAGAAACATAAGAATATCAGTAGATTGCTGAAAAACTTTTATTCAAAGTAAGTAAAGAAAAAAAATGTATGGGTACATATTTTAAAGTAAATCGTAGCATTGTTATGTCACTCATTTTTGTTTTAACTTAGGTTTTTGTAGCGCGATTGCTAAACAATTGTTGTAATTATGTAATAATTATTGAGAAGATTATGTACGTTATAATAACAACCCCAAAAAGCCACCTACAATATTATGACGTTACTTTTTTACCGACTTGAAAAAAAAAGGAGGTTCAGCTTTGACACCTCTCAAGCTGCCGCACCCACAGTCATAAACAAAAGCACACACGGCTCCCATACCCACGCGCCGCCTCGACTCCATCGACTCGCCTAGAGACCACTCAAACAAGATCAAATGAACTGAGAACTGTGGCAAAGCCGACGAAATGAATGGAAGCCAATCGGGTATCGCTCGCGGCGTACAAGAAACGAAACTCAGTGGATATTACGTTTATTTGGGTCGCGAGTGTACTGAGGTTCGTACCTTACTACCTATTCGTTGATTGTAGATTGGTTTTGTGACTATGTTTGTGTATACGAGTAGGTAGGAAACATAGGCACTAATTATACTAATGAACGTGAAAATGTGTCCGTCTACCCGTTATGCTTTCACGGTTAAACTTATTTACCGATTAGGTAAAGAACTCGGCGAAACACTTTATTACTCTGACAGTACAAAATATTGTGTGTTTGTAGTTGGTATACTGAACTCTTTGGTTTGTAGTATTCTTCTACGGAACTTTTCTATGAATATTTTTAATATTCATATCATGGAAAAAGAAAAGTTTTTTTCCACATTTTGTTACTTAGACACAAAATAGTATGGAGTGACAGATAGAGCGATATTTTAATTCCAGCGACGTGTTTGTTTGCAGATTGTTAGCATTAAATGACGCAAGACACGTATAAGCTGTTTCATAAAGAAAATAATTTGAAACCTTGCCACTTAGTTCTGTTTCCTTATGGCCATTTGAGTACCTATCAAAATTGGTTAAAGATGATCTATATTATTATATCTACGAGGCAAACGAGTATGCGGGTCACCTGGTGGAAAGTGGTCATCAGCGAATGCGTTGCCGGCCTCTGAGATAGGTATTGGTTTTCCATTAAAAGGCGCGTTTACAGGCCCATTGGTTGTTGATGCGCACATATAGGTACCCTAACATACCATCGCTCTCCCAGCTTCCATTTCCGCAAAGCTTTCACACCCCCATTGACTCGTGGATAGAAAGGGCGCAAATGTCAAAGAGCAAATCGCATACTGCATCGGTTACATAACTGCAGTGCAGAGGGCCAACGTAACTGCTTTCCCTCGCGAATGCCGTGCCAGAATCTGTTCGTTGCATTTATGGTGTCCTGGTAGGTGCATTGTTAAGCGCATTGGCGAAGTACATTTTATAATTGGATTAACATGTGCAAAGCGCGTGGGAAAGGAAATCTTCTTTCTCTCTTTGAAAAAAGGATTCCTATTTGAAAGAAGGATATTAGAATCAATTACATATAGAAAGCGCAGTTCAGATCTCTGTAAACGTTCAACTTTCCCGCGGGACCCTATTATTTTTCCGTAATGAAAATTAGCAATATGTCATTCGGGTATAACGTAGATTCAACAAACAAAAATATAAACATACAAATCTTTTGTCGTCGTAATTTTAGTATAGATTAAATGTACATGTGGTCTAATCGCCATATAATTACCGAATACTTACGGCGCATTTACAGTAGGTAATTATTTTGTTTTAAGCATAACACGAACAAAGCATGTAAATTGCATAGTAATCCACAAACAATGTTTTCCAGTCAGCGAATTCTTTGTAATTACCTCCTTTGTAGCGTATAAGCATGTTGTTTTACGTAACCTGGAATTCAAGCAGGTAATAAAAATATAAATAAATAAATATTCGTGGACAAATTCACACAGCGCCATCTAGCCCCAAACTAAGCAAAGCTTGTACTATGGGTGCTAGATAACTGATATACTACTTAAATACTTTTTTTTAAATACATACTTATTATACATAGAACACCCAGACCCGTAACAGAAATTAAAATTCATCATTTCAATTTCAATCGTAATGCACGTGAATATTGTTCTTACTGCGTACAGTTGTGTTGGTGGTGTATTGAGGTCGTGAGTTTTATCGTATAATGCCCAATTGATAAGTTATAAAAGTGCAAGAGGCGCTATTGTTGGTATAACTTGCTGTAATGTGAGGTGCAAACTTATATTCTATGCTGCTAACTTAAAAATAATATTACATTTTTTATCGTATTGATAAAATTTTCAAGCCGGTCACGTGTAGCGTATGAAGTCTGCTCGGATAGGCTCGATACTGCTGTCCGCGCTAAAGGCGGCTACTTAAAACAATAGGTAACATATTTGTTTAAAAAATAACATATTGTTTTATCGATACACTGACATTTTGAATAAGGAAGATCGAAATAGGCTAAGTTATCGCGTTGTTAATTGGTAACACTTGGAGTGGAGGATACTGTATGTTAGGTTAGGTTAGACTACTAAGCTGCAATCACGATTAACTACACCTTCAAGAACACAGGTACCTCTAAAACCTCTAGGTTTTAGGTACGTCTAAAACTAAAAAGTAGGTCTCACCGGTCCACCTTACATGAGCACGAACACTACCGCCTATTCTAGGACATTGCCGTTCTTTTCCAAGCCAGTATATATCCGGCTAATGAACTGGAGGAGCGCCAAGAGTGGCCTGAAATTTATGACCGCGACAACGACGCAATAGCTCTTGTGACTTGTGAGTTGTGACGCGATAGATCACGGATTACCTGTATGTTACAGAGTATTGAGCGAAAGGCATATACCTGCAAGTGGAGTGACCTAAGTCGTTTATTTTTTATTTGCGACCGCGACAACGACGCAATTGCAGTTGTGACTTGTGACGATATAGATTACTCATGGACATACCTGTATGTGGGAGAGTATAGCGACGACGTAGTACCAATACCTCCTAAGTTCCATTTTGGCGATTTTTAAGTTTTAATGTCAATCGACGCAGAATGTAATTTTGCACGTGCTGGCAAGACCCCTAAGTTCGATATTTGATTTTTCGTAACTTTAAACACTAATAGAATAAGCTTCTTAAAAAATAAAATTCTATAAAAAATTAAAATGTGAGAAATTTTATTCGTTTCTTGAAAAGTTATAATTTTTTAGTTAGGAGATATTGGTACTTCGTCGTCGATAGGCGAAACGCATATACAAGTAGAGTGTCCTAGGTTATTTATATTTTATTTACGACCGCGGCAATGACGCAGTAGTAGTTGTGACTTCTGACTTGATATTGAGAGACAGTATTGGCGAAAGGCATATATGAGTAGGATTGGCTAAGTTTATTGTTGCTATTAAGCGAAGTTGCAAAACCTGGACAGAAGATTAGGTTGAGAATGAGGTTGCAAAAATATTTTTTTGTTGATTGCGATGTTAATTGCTTTTTGGTGGGGTGGTATAATAGCTTATTGGCTTTTGCTTTTTCTAGAGGCTAAAGCTTTGTACAGGATTGTTAGGCTAGGGAAGTCACGGAGATATTTTTTGTGTTTTATAATTTATATTATGTTGTATTTGTTGACTTATATATATTGACATTGTTTAAGCTCCAGCAATAAAGATAAAAAGAAAGGATTTGGCTTTGAATGCAATTCAGTTCAATTCAGTAGCTCCTGCAGTTTTCGGCTTAGCGTTGTTGACATAGGCGTAGGAAGGGGGGTGGCCGGGTGGGCCGTGCCCACCCCAGAATGGTCTAGTGCCCACCCCAGGATGTACCGTATGTACATATGTATATAAAAACTTCATACAAATATAATTTCAATTAAATACAACCCAGGAATTCTCAGGGGCCATGCCCACCCTGGAAAGTAGCCCTAGGTACGCTAATGGTTGTTGATGGTACCTACTTTTTTGCATAATTACTACAACCTGCCACTCTTACAAGTTTCCAAAAAAAAGGAGATATCTTGACAGATGAATGAGAACCAGTTCCGTTTTATTTCCACCTATGAACCCGAAATAATATAAGTTCTTGCCCGCAATACTGTAATGTGGTTATACGGTTGGACAAGGTCTCCAAGGGAAGTGCGGCAAGTGTCAAAGTTAAATTGAATTCGCTCAAGTATCTAAACAGTTGGTAGTTGCTATAAAAGTTTGCCAAACTAGGCTAGGTAATGTCCAAGGGAGTTTAAACATTTATGGGCTGGTTTAACTGAGAACTCTGCAAGTTCTGCGGAAAATAGCAAAGATAGTTTTAAATTTAAATGTGGTTTTAGGGACCGGTAACATAAGGTAAATGCCCCAATGATGGACAGTTTAAAAATAAAGTATTTTTGAAATTTTCCTAGTAAAGTGTCAGTTTTAACACTTAAATGTATTAAGTTAATAAGCTTAATTTGAAAGTCCTATGTTAATTCAATACTTATGTTGTGTATAGAGTAAGGTACATAATTTACAAATAAAACTTTAATTTGTTATGCACTTATGGACAGCAATACTCTCGTTATGGATACCCAGTAATGGACGGAACCTAGTCATGGACACCCAGTAATAAACATGAATCTAGTTATTATCACCCTGGTAGATTACTGACTACTCAAAGTATATGGTTGTAGTACAATTTGTTGAAGGTACTTAAAATGCAGAACGAATAAAGCGATATTCTTTAAAATTCTTGTAAAAATTGCCCAATTTGTCACACGAAAGTAAACAAGTCCGATTAGCCACGATCGATCACCGTTTAAACGAAATGAAAGTGGCCGTTTTTCGTTTGAATAAATACTTGCAAGTTATTGTCAATTAAAAATACGAACCTTCGATATTTTAGTATTGCGTAAATTGCATACTACGCTTTATGAATGTGATGAAATGGCAGCGACTATTTTAATTGAAGAGGAAATGAAACACTTCGTTATGTTTGTCGCAGCCGGATGGTTAAATTGGTTAAACGACTAGCTTTTTAAGCAATTATTCAATTGAAAATTACCATTATCATTAAATTTGAAAGTTAGTTTAAAGAACGATATTATCTCGAGTTAACGGAGCGCCTACATACATTGTCACAACGCTAACCTAACCACAATAACCTCAAACAATAATATTAGTTTGCATTAGGTTTTAATTCGGTTATGTTATGTTAGCGTTGTGACAATGCATGGAGAAGCTCCGTAAACTCAAGGCAAAACCGTTTGTTAGACGATACATTCAAAGTTCATGAATTTGGCAAAATTTCAACCAAATGACTGCTTAAAAAGCTAGCCATTTAATTAAACAGCTAATTTAACCATCCGGCTGCTATGCGACATATATACCAAATCAACGCTTCTAAAACGAATCAAATGCAAAATCGATTTAGGCTGCACTCTAATGCAATTAACAGCACAGCTTTGGGTGTTAAACTCCCGCGCAGGTGACGATCCGAGGCGTGAAATTGCTTCGTCGGTGCATGGAAGTCAAACTCATGGTTATACAACATTTAATGGGTCATCACGTCATTGTAATTGTAATACGTAATTCCGTTATTACTATAATAAGTACTTACAATCATTTAATGCAATCTTATCGATCCATACAGTCAGAATCGCTGGCTGGTTGTTATTGCGAAAAATTTTAAGCCGTCTACGAAGAAATAGGTTGCATAGGCATTCCGTGTTGAAAACTTTTCTGAAGTACCTCATGCCTGTAATTGTACTATGTGCCTTAATGGAGTATAGTTAGTATTTATTTATTTATTAAAACTTTGTGTACAAAAAGTACAGTTATAGTTAGTTCAATTATATTTCAAACATAAAGCGGTAAATACGGCTTGTCTGTTAGACCCTATTTATATTAGAACTTAATATTTAAAACAATCGTTTGGCTGCGGTGTATTCTGTAAAGAGATACTTCCCCTGTCCGGTGGCTCCGATTCGACCGGGATATCCCGTTATCCCGTCTCACATATTCGGTCACCTACCCTGTAAAAATTCAAATTGTACTTACACCTACTTCCCTTCCTACTTTATTCACGTGACATATTCCTTTCATTAAAGTAAAAGCAATCAGCGAAGCGTTTCTTTCATGGTTCAGTCATAGTTCATGGTTTTAATTTAGACGTTAGGCCATAGGGCCGTGTCCATTGGTCACGATTACCGCGATTTGAAAGTTACTGTTTGATAGGAAACTGGATCAGTAGGTACGATTAGTTTAGCTAATTTGGGAAGATATTATATCGTTCAGCCAGCATCGTCAATATCCTAAAGTAGGACTAGGTAGTATTTATACAGTACACATGTATATATCGATGAATGAAAATATCAAGGTACTATTCAGTCATATCATTATTAGTGGGCGTTTGTAGAGCTGAGAGCAGTTTGTAGAGACTCAGCAATGTCAATCCACCTCTTGTTGGGCCTCCCGCAGGACCTCTGTACGGCTAGTACAAGTGGCTCTCGCGTGCGATAAGCTAGAAAAGGCGCGACATAGATACGGCTATCTCCTTCATCTTAGTATTGAGAGAAGGAAACAAACGCCCTCTCGCGGCGTGAGCTGTGTCGCGGACACAATTGTGAAAGCCTTGCTGTTCTGATAATATTCTCTCTTTCTGATATATTTCTTTCTTATCTACTACGTCCTTATTTCAAGCGTACCTACTCTTATTCCCCAGGATGACGAAGATGAGGATGACACGGAGCCCGCGAGCCCCGCGGTGTGCGCGCCGCAGCCCTTCCCGAGGCACACGGCGCCCGCGCAGCCGCCCAAACCTTGGAAGAGAACTGGTAAGCTCATAGCTAAGAACGTATACTACGTGTGTTTTTTTTTACTTCCTACTTATTAAGTAGGCTTTGATCGTCAAGTGATATGATAGGAAGCGTCGATGCGGTTGAAGTGTCGAAACTGTCTAAAAGCAGTCGCTCTGGTCTTGAAAGAGTCCAGGCGTCTCTTTTTGTAAAGGGTATCTGTATAATGCGGTAAAGTAATGACTTTTATCTTTTTACCTAGGTCCAGTTCAGGTAAAACTAGACAAGAAATGGTGGTGATTTGAAAGTTTAATTAGGGTAATAATGGTGTATTACCGGGTAATATTGGTAGAAACACAATAAGTCCGTCATGTTTAAAAAGAGATTACCTCTACAATATATTTTTATGATATATTTATTCCACGAGAAGAATTATTGTGACGATGAGTTCAAAGAGCGAGATAACTCTTCGTTTTGGTATACTTAATTATTTATTAGCAATTCATTCTACTACTACATACTTACATAAGATGGAATCTGCACGTGCACGAAGTGCACGAACATGATCGGATTCCTCTGGATTGATCCCAACACATCCGTTATCATCTATGTCAAAAATCCCCACACAGAATAAGGAATATATCTTCCAGACACTAGAGCCATGCAAAGGATCTAATGTATTCCAACCATTGAGCAATTTAACCAGTATACAGAGTGAATTCAAATTCATGATGCCAAGGGTTGCCGTGGGCATGTGCCCGTGATAACGGCTTTTGCTATACCGGCTATGAAATCACGAAAAAAGTCAGCAGTTTCATACAAAATTGACAACGAATTCTGCCAAAGTGTATAAAACAGCAGATTTTTTTCGATTTCCGAGTCGTTGCCATAGCAAGAGTTGTTTGTCATCAAGGGCACATGCTAAGGTGTCCCTTGGTATCATTAGAATAAGCTATTATATTTAGTATACCTACGCAATGGTCTTTTTCGTCAATCGGAGTCCTCAATCGCAGCTCCAATGACGACCTCTCCCCCCGCCTCAAAACCACAAGTGGTTAGAACAAATACGTGTTTCTTTCTCCACTGGTTAAATTCCTCCATGGTCCCAACTAGTTCTAAGCACTGTGCCCTCCCCCACGCACCCCTCAACATGGCGCCGATGACGTCACAGATGGAACGCCGCCGCGCGCGCCCCCACGCACGCGCATTACCCACGACGAGTACCACCAGTTCTGCGACGAAGCGCTCGAATGTATGAACGCGTATCGCATGTGTGTTCTTGCATGTCGCGCTTTACTGATTTGCAGTGTCGCCCTCTAGCTGGATGACTGCTCGCTCAACTCGTGTGCTTGTAGGCCTTAGGTTTTTTCCTTGTGATAACCGGAACAAAGTTTTTTAATACCTACCGCTAGACAAACAAACTTACGGTTTGGAGACGTATGCAATACTAGGGGTATCTTACCCGTGTTGCAATTTTCACCCCTTTCTTGAAGAACTCCATGTTCTTTGTGTTGTTCTAAATTATATGATTTAAATTTTAGGCTTCTTGCTCCAATAAGTAAGCAGGTACCTCCTGCAAATGAATGCTTTACACAAGATATTTGTAAGCTAGATAGATAATTAATATATCGAACTAACTAAATGAAACTGAGTTGAACGTGCAGTCGCGTAATTGTTCTAGGGCGTGATTGGCTTGCGTATCATTTTTTGTAAAAAGTATATCTCTGTTGAACTGTACATTGCTGCAAGACAATTGCACAATATTTAGACTTACAGATGTGAACTTAGCATTCGCATAAAGTGTGTCTAATTTAATCATCTAACATTATAGTTAGTAACTGTCACGTTTTTGTACGAATGCATGTGTACTGTATGTCCAATATTTTTATTACTATAATTTTCTTTTCTTCGTCATCGTCTATCTACACCATAGGTATTCTAATTTATACTTATTGTATTGTTATGGATTTTTCTAATTTCACGTTGACTGTAACACTGCATTGTTATGCACGTGTTTTGTTTCCTTTAATATAACTAGTTAATAACGTATCTTTAATAACATACTTAAGTACATTTGTTTCTTTACATATTTGTAACATTTCACGCCGTTAAGACAACGAAAGGAGAGCCTATGTTACTGAATATTAACATTATATTCCGAGATGATGTAGAAAATGTAAAGAATGTTCGTCAAAATGTTCTTACTTAACATACATTTTCTAGGCGTTGTTCAGCTCAGTACTTACTCTAAAATGTATGTAAGGTACGTATGTTAGTAGTTGGTATTTACGGTAATAATAAATACCTTATAATTAAAAATAGCCAAACCATACCAAATTAAACACAAATCAAGACAGACAATTAATCACCAAATTTTTTTACTATGATTAATACAGTGGACATTCTGATGTCTGACACAGTGGACATTTCGACATAGTGGACCATATAAATGGTCCGAGGTTATTTCCTTTTCAAGGTAACCGTGGTGACATACCCGATATGGGTGACAGTGATGATTTATCTGGAGCGAATAACGACGAAAGTCTGAATAACTATATCATCTCTTAAACCGTTCCTTACAGCGTACGATCTGGCGACGCAGTGTCCGTCGCGGCGCGCATCGATGCGCAGGCACACGATACAACACGCACACAACGCGTGTACAGCCACCGACGGCGCTCAGTCGATGCCGCACTCACGGTAAGGAATACCAAAGGATTCTGTACTTTCATTGATGTCTTATTGATTTTATTGCCAAGAGAGATACGCCGTCAGACCGTTTGGATGGAAAGTGGTTACCGTCGACCAGGACATTTACAACCTAAAGGGAGGCGAATGGCCTTTGAGGTACCTGTAGACATGCCTTATCAGCCGAAAAACGCCCACTGCATCCACTCCCCATAAATATGGGTCATGTGACATCCACAACTAGCTGGTACCTGCGACCTTTAGCAGGTTGTAGGTCCACCTTGCGGGGATCCCCCTTGCAGCCCGCCTACCCACGCTGCGTCTCCCGGTACCTATTTGGTCACTACTTGGAAACCTTGTGCCAGCAGCCATCAATAATAATAATAATCCATTTATTTATCCACAACAACGTATACATAATATTTTTATGTTTTATAAAACTAGGTACATTATTAACATGTTGGATACGTATACATATTTGTGGCGACTGGTGCCTGAACTAGGGAAACCTGTGCTACAGGTCACCAGGTCTCCACCCCAGAGCAAAACAAAGCATCCGTTCTGCGAGCTATGTCCTGCTCATTGGGTCGTACCACTCGTGTAGGCCTGTACAACTGGCCATCTTATATTTCAAACCATAACACAAATATAGGTAAGCGTTGTAGCTTGGCAATTGAAATACCTATAATGGTGGTGGTATCCATCCAAAGTGTGATTTTATTTTGCTATACCAATTACAGCCGCATCACGTGTACCCAGCAAATCGACTTGCGCTTCAATTGATCTTATCTCTATACCCTCCCCGGCTATACCAATAACACCCATACGTACCACCTAATAGAGTTCCATTTCCCCCGCAGGCCGGGCTCCCGCGCGTCCTGCGCCGGCGCCTCGCTGGCGAGCAGCGACGCGGACGCGCCGCTCGGCGAGCTCTCGTGGTCGCGCTCGTCGCTGCAGGACGAGCTCATCAAGTCGGTCAGTGCTAGCCCGCAGCATGCCGAGCATGTGAGTAGACCGCTAGGGTGGATAGACTTTATTTTGTTTATGATGTCTAGATGTCCCAGATGAAACACTTAGTTGTGGGTAGATCTAAAGATGCCGCGCCGCCAGGGAGGTCTGTAATAGAACTGCTAATTCAACGAATAGTTCTTTGTCACTTTTAAAGATACATGTCACCTTACCCGTGAACGTGAATACATGATTATAAGTGAAATGGTTGGAGCGTCGGGGTTAATCCGTCAAGTGTTTCATTTTGGGTGGCTGGAGTATTTTATTTAATATTAGTACGGTGTTATAAAGGGATATTTGACCGCCGTCTCGGCTGATGGTAAGTTAAATGTGGACGAATGAGTTTGTTATCATTAGACTTTTTGTAGTAGTGAGTGCTATGGACCCACACCGGCTTTTATAAGTGCCAGATACTTCAACCATTCTCATTCAATATTCATTCTGAAATACCCGTTTGGCAATGACTTTCAGTATCGCCGAGATAAATTAAGTCACTGGTTATAGGTATACTTTATCTCCCAATTAAATATTTCTATCATTAGTCTTACCTACATATTTTTTACTATTTTCATATTCCTCATTAGTAGATAGTGTGTAGCTAGATAACTAGTAGGTAGATTTTGTTTTCTCTTATCGTGATTTCTGTTTAGATACCTAATTTAGCTCGCCGCTTACATTCTTCTAATAAATTCCTTTTTCCCCTTCCAGAAACAGTGGCACGACGCGATAATGTCTGATGACAGGCTCTCGCTGACTTTAGAGGAGATCGTCCACATCAGGTCGGTGCTCACCAAGGCCGAGTTGGAAGTGCTGCCTGTGGAAGGCAGGGTCAAGGAGGATGTGGAAAAGAGAAGGGTAAGTTTTCCACTTTTCTTATGCGCGCTGCAAAAGAACTGAAAGGCGCTGTCAGTCTCGCAGTATGCGCTATGTGAGTAGGTCGTGTTGTGCCAACTTTGTAATATTAGTGTTTTACTGAGGCGGCGGTGCATACCGTCGCGCGTGCGTCACTGCGATGGCTACAAACATCATTGTGAACGAGCTCCTCGCGTTCTTACAGCAAAAATTAGACGTGATGGACGAGGTTAGTGCCGTTCAGATATGCAAAACCAACTTCTCGGAGGCGGACATATCTGAAGCCAAGGTGTTACTGTACTCTTCACTCAACGTGATGGAGAAGATGGTGTCGCGACGGCGTGATGGGACACCGAGAAGCATACAGGACATCATCACGCTGCTGAAAGAGACAGATCCAGACGACGTACCAACGTTTGTGGCGAGGGACCTGAATAAGCTCCCGCCCGTCACCTTCGACCACGTCGACGTCACCCGGTTGCTGAAGGACATCGTGCTTCTGAAGGCAAATCTGGCCGAAATGGGAGCAAAATTTGAGGCATCCCAAAAAACTGTAGTTGAGTTGCGGGAGGAAGTCGACGCTTTGCGCAACTCTATTACAGTCATCGGGTCGCCTGCTGACGCTGCTAATGTGTGTATTCAGCGCGGCTGGGCGAGTGTCGACCTCGCGGCCTCGAGTTTCGAGTCAGCAGTTTTGTCGCCATCGCCTGCCGCACGGACACCCGACACGTCCGCGGCCCGCATCGGCGCGCGCGCTTCGGCCGGGCCGCCGCCGCCGCGTGACGCGCAACCCGCGCCCCGCCCGCCGCGGCCAGCCGCTCGCTCGCTTGCGCCCGCCGCTCGAACGCCGGCGCCCACGGCTCCTGTCCGCGCATCGACTACGCGCCAACACCTTCGCGTGGAGGCTTCAACTCCGCGAGAATCGGCGGCATTGAAGCCCCCATGCGCCCTCGACGGGGACCGTGATGAGGAAGGATTTGTCACGGTCCAGAAGAAGAGTAGACGTCGTGCTGCTCAGAATTTTCGCGGCACTGCAGTAACTGGTCCCAACTTCCTGCTGCGCCCTGCGACACCTCCGACTGCGCTCTACTTGTCCCGCCTTCATTACACGGTGACGGCAAAGGACGTGGAGGAGCACATCCGCATAACCAAGAAGTACCTCGTGAGGGTCCAGCTCTTGGAATCAAGCCATGAACGTACGTTCAACTCGTTCGTGGCGTTGGTTCCCACCGCAGATTTGGATTTCTTCAGGAGGGAAGAATATTGGCCGAAGGGTGTGGTGTACCGGCGATTCCGTGGGCGACCCAGAATTTCCGGTGCCGCCGAACGACATTAAGTGATAGTTATTTTTAAGATATTAATAAATTATATTTTTATATATTAGTTTACAATTTATAATAATTTGTATGTAGGTATAGGTTTTATCTTTGTCTGTATTTTGTATTAGTTTATTTTGTATTTATGTTGTTTGTGTATTTATAAATATGGGCCTCAGTTGCCTGAAATAAATTAATAAATAAAAAAAAAAAAAAAAAAAATAATAATAATTGGCAACGGTCGTGCGACCATGGTCGTACGACGGACGTCACCCGACCACCGACCAATAGGAGATTTCAAAACCCCGTTACCAATTAGGGCAGCGCCGAACTCCCTGCCTAAATTACCCGATAAGTATAAGCTTGGGGTCTTCAAGTCAAGAGTGAATAGGTATCTATCTGCTAGGTAACTATGCTATAATTTCGACTTCATCATCGCTTTCATTTAGGTGAGTTGAGGTCTAATAATGGTTTAATATTGATAATAAAAAGAAACGTAAAACCGGAAAGTTGTTGTTATGTGTGTACTATGGTTTTTTGGGACTACAATGTCAAT
The DNA here is from genome assembly GCA_905147135.1 of Blastobasis lacticolella. Taxonomy (NCBI): domain Eukaryota; kingdom Metazoa; phylum Arthropoda; class Insecta; order Lepidoptera; family Blastobasidae; genus Blastobasis; species Blastobasis lacticolella. Next base: position 19,733,876 of record LR990043.1, on the reverse strand, counting down.
AGGTAATAATATAGGTACAAAAAGGCAATAAGTGTTGTTGCGATGCTCAGCCACTTAGTTGATCCATTTGGAATGCTTGACCAAATTAAAGTATTTTGAATTTTAATGGGTGTGTTCATGCTGATGTTTCCAACGTCAATCTTTGCGTAAATAGTTTCATTCTATTTGATTCGGCGAGGTGTTTGGCGTAATATCGAAGGCATTACTTGAATCGCTCCATTTACTAATACTGCGACTGATTTACTGTGTTGTTGCTTCCAGGTATGCTTCCTTTGTTTGAAGACGAGATTCGGCATATTCGGCCCCTGGGGGCAGAAATGCAAATTGTGCAAAAAGACTGTCTGTCAAAAATGTTGTTCGAAGGTAAGCCAAAGTCTATTTAACCTCCGATTTCAACTTATATGTATACGCCTACTACTTATAAAAACTTTTTGCTACATGTCGAAAATGTTTTTATGGGGTCGGACACGGGGTGTATTTTTTTAAATCTAAGTTTGAGACAAACGGCCATAGGTTGCGGTAACTGCTTATCAGGACGGCCATTAGCATGTTTACCACCTTAGTGGTATGAAAAGCATATCATTCGAGTCAGCCGTGTGTACAGGCCTATCCAAGCAACCTACCCAAAACCAGCATAAAACCGGCCATCATCTCTATGGACGCGCATAGTAATGTTAGCTCCTTACTGGGGGTTAATTTTTAATTACTCCCTACTTGGGCGTTTTCCCGAATCGATCTCGAGCGCTCGTTTCCGCGAGGCGAATCAATCGTATCACCGTAAAGTTTCGATCACGAGTTTGCCATGTCAAAGCCATGTATGTATAAAGGATTTGGTTGACTCATTTGTGTGTGTGACTCATAACGTGGAAGTGTGAGTACGTCGCTCGCGATCGGGCTCCGAGGGCCGAAATTGTCTACGTCCGCGATCGATTCGGGAGCACAAATTTAGCAAAATAAGCCCCGGCCCCTGTAGGCTACTTACGTAACTCTGTTGCCAACAAATATTTAATTTCAAAGATTGAAATTTTTACTTTTCGATTACGTATGACCGATTTTTTTTATTGCAATAAAAAAAGAAAAAAAAAGTTAATTTAATCTTGTAAAAGGTAAAAATAAAACATATTTTTTTTGCCTGAGCTAGGATAATATGATACCCTGTGTTTCAGGCGAGAAATTACAGATCCTAAATTAACAAAGAATGGTTTTCTATACATATTAAAAAACCATTCTTTGTTAATTTAGGATCTGTAATTTCTCGCCTGAAACACTGAACAATGGAACTTTGTTAGCAACTGACCCATGAAATCGACGATACGAATTCGCAAAAGTAACAATTTCAATCAATGAAATCCGAGAAATGTTGGCACCGCCGTTACCAAATAAGCCCCTAGTCTCGGTTACCCCCCTAACTCCCCCCCCCCCCCCCTCCCCCTGCCCCCCAGATGCGCATCCCGACGGAGCACTTCGCGCACGTGCCGGTGGTGCTGCTCAGCCCGTCGCTGCTGCCGTCGCCGGAGCAGCCGCCGCGGTTCCCGAGATCACTCGTCGCCCGCCTCGGCGACAACGACCAGACGGTGAGAATATTAAAAAAAAAAATTTGAAAAAAAGAGTTTATGGACACGAAAGTTTACAAAACAATTACAAAGACAGTAGTATGGCAAAAATGTACAACCCTGCCATCTAAACTAGGAATAAATCCTGTATCTTAAGAGACAGATAGGTTTACAACTTACACCAACTACAATTACGTAGAAATGAAAGAGGTTTGTAAGTAAGTAAGTAAGTAAGTAAGTAAAAACTCTTTATTGCACACATATTATAAGACAATTTACAAAAAACAGCATAATATACATGCGCGCAAAGGCGGTCTTATCGCTTTAAGCGATCTCTCCCAGACAACCTTTGTTCGTTTGTGCTTGTAATATGGCGAGCGAGTCTTGTGTTAATGAGTTATTAGTGGCCTGTGGCAATTTTTTTTAGTTTTTAGACTTGTATAGGTGTAGTGTTAGTACAGAGTATCGGAAGTAGCTAAATAAATATGTTTGGACAATTCACACAGCGCCATCTAGCCCCAAAGTAAGTAAAGCTTGCTTGCTAAGCAACCAGACTGTTTAGAATGATCTGACCAAACAGAAAGAATTAAGCTTTCATAACCATGTAGTCCGCATCAGAAGTAGCTAAACAACCAGACTGTTATGAATGATTTGACCAAACAGGGCAAATTAGGCTTTATATAAACATAATACAGTTTAATTGGAATAACATTTGTCGTGAACTGTGTTAATACAGAAAAGGACTTTATGTCGTAGAAATAAGGTCTAAATCACCTTAATTGTTTATTATGAACAAAATTTGTGACCGCGGTCCCCCGTCTAGCTTTACCAACGAACAACCCCTAACCTCCCCCATCCCCCCCACAGAGTACAGCCGAGAACAGCGTGGGCAGCGCCCCCAACAGCCCGGCGGCGGGCCGGCGCAGCGCCGCGTGCGCGCACTCCGCCCCCGGCAGCCGCGGCGGCTCCGCGCTGGGGTTCGCGGAACTCTCAGTGCCGCCCAATAATGCTATGTCACGTAGCATTGAAGGCCCGGGCAGTTTGCCGCCGGTCTGCATTACGCCTAACGAGAGACGGTAAGCGATTTTCGCTGTTTTTTTAAACTAGCCAGTCTCTTAGACATTCACCTGGTGGTAAGTGACGATGCGACATTCGTGGACAATTCGTGGACAAATTCACACAGCGCCATCTAGCCCCAAACTAAGCAAAGCTTGTACTATGGGTGCTAGATAACTGATATACTACTTACATACTTTTTTTTTTTAAATACATACTTATTATAAATAGAACACCCAGACCCGTAACAGAAATTAAAATTCATCATTTCAATTTCTGCCCGGCCGGGAATCGAACCCGGGACCTCTTGCGTGGCAGACCGTTTGTTGACCATTGAACCACTCAAGTCGTCAAACACGGCATGTCTAGGAACAACCTATTCACTCTAGCCTTGAAGGTGTCTAGAGAATCGATTAGGGAACACACTCGCAGGCAACGCTTACCACTCCTTAGCCGTATGGATGATAAAGATTGAACTAAAGCGGTTCGTGCGGATAGCTGGAAGATCCAAAACATGAGGAAGGATTTTATGTGCTAATGGCGTGCAGTCTACGCCCGGCAGTAAAAGCCGTTACGTACTGGGCTATGTCTAGTAGCATCGAGGGCCCAGGCAGTTTGTTGCTATTCTGCATTACGTCAAACGAGCAATGGCAAGTGATAGTTTATAAGAAGGCTGCTAATTGCGCGCAGTCTGCCACTGGCAGCAAAGGCGACATCGTGAATCTATCAGTACCTGTCGAGGGCCTGGGTAGTTTGCTATAATTCTGAACCAAACAAGCGGCAGCAAGCGATATTCGTATTTATGTGTTTTGGAGAAGAGAATGCGATTTAAATGGCACGCTTTTGGGTCTACATTGTTTGAAAATGGAAATTTGAATGTAAGGTGCGCAATGAAATAATTCCATCTGTCCGTCAGCCATTTTCTTTTGGACATCGACTCATCTTTTACACAAACCTGTAGACCCAAAGGGTCTGACATTGGGGGAAACTTTAGTTTTATCTAAGCAAAACAATATACTTGATATGTTGACATGTTACCTGACAAATTAGCAAGTGTTAACTATAAAGACTGTAATATGTAAAAACATGTAAATGGTCGATACATTCTTTGCACTGATCCTATTTAGCTATTAACTCCTGTCTATTTTCCCAAGAAAATGAAATCACATAAACAATGTTACCTCTCGCTGTCCCCAGGGCGCGATATAGCCGCAGCGCAACGGCGGCGGCGGGCGCGGCCGGAGCGCTGGCAGCAGAGCGGTTGCGAGGCACACAAATGGCCGTCTGCCTCGACTGCAAAGCCATGGTCCTGCAAATCATCAAGTCCTCGCGAGCCTCCCGCTCAGCCTCGAGAGACCGCGCCCTGCGACACCTAACTCTGGACCTCGCACCCGTCTACACCGCAGACTGCTAGTGCGGGCCCCACTGGCCGGTGTGACAGCAAAAAAGAAGAAAAACTCCTTCAATGCATTTAAAAACTCGAAAATCAAAATCTCGCTCCTTTCAAAATTTAAAATGCGAGCGATGCGGTTGTTCCACGTTCGAAAATTGATTTGATATATTTTTTTTATTGTTGTCCTCGTTTTAATCTAACGTTCGATCTATTTGACATTTTTGTTTGTTTGTAATCTAATCTTTAATGATATAATCGGAGAATTTTTTGACCAAATTAGAAATTTCCTTCAGGAATAATTTTTCGAGCAGTTGTCCCCGGCTATGTCAGTTACGAAATTACTTTTGAAGTAAAATTACTTTTTGAAGTATGTTAATCAACTCTGTTTTCAGTCCGAACCGTAATGTCTGAATGGAAATGAGATCTGAACAAGCTTGTGGACCGACCGGGCCCCGGCCCGCCTATTGAGAGCTTCCGAGGTTGTGTAGTAATCGTGTTGTATTTCGTATCTTCGCAACGTTAGACAACCATTTGACAATACTCTAATTCTAATCATTAATTGACAGACACCTCAACTATTTTTTTTAATCGCACAAATTAGTAATTCCCTATTTAAAAGAAAACCTATAGTAGAATATATTTACCTATCTAAAATTATTATACATAATCAGAGATACTCATAATATTTAATGATATAGTTATAATATGTATATGTCTAACGAAATTAATGATATATTCCAGAAAATCACTATATGGTAAATTAATATTTTGTCACTTAATGTAATAGATATTTATATTTTTCCCCAAATCGTGTTATATTAGGATGTTTAAAAATATGTGTACAATTTCAATGTGAATTAAAATTATCTGTGTTCAAGAAAATTATAATGTTTAATGTAAAAAGATTTATAGAAGATGTTATAACAGTATAATATAACCATAACTTATTATAGGTATTTAACTCAAACATGAAGCATACCATTTACCTTGCCTTGACTTGCTCCGGGTTGCAGATATTACTTTGCTTTCTATTTCATGTATTTATTTTTGAAAGGAAATTAAACAAATGTGCCATAACTAATGAAATAGATGATTGGATCATTCGAACACACGCGACTTAAGTCGTGTCGCTCGCGTGTTGGGTCACTTGCGACTAACAGTCGTCTTTTCGGCAACGTCGCACGACTTGTCGTCGATTCTAAAACCAGTGGCTAAGTACGAATGAATTATGAACAAAATATATATTTAATAAATAATTAAGTAAGCCACTATTTATTGAAAGTATGTACCACAGTGATAAAAAATGTGAAACATCTATAGCGAGTAGAAAGTGTACCTACTAAATGATGAAATTGTACCATACAATCTTTTTTTAAGATTTCAAGGCCTGTTACACCTACCCAATGCCTAAATGCATTTAATTATGGGCCACATCAAATCACATCCATTTCCATTGTACCTACCTACCTATTATAGTAAGAAAGTGCTTGTTATTCACTACAACTCATGCTTAGGTTTATTTAGCGTTAAGTAATTAAATTATTTTGCCAAATAATGTAACCACTTCCGTTAACCTCTGTAAATATAGATATGGCATCGGTCACCTTGAATCGGTTACTTCTTAGTTGTAGGGTTCAAATATTTTGAAGAATATTTTTAGTTAAGTTGAAGTATTCAATCAGCTTAAGTTATCTGTTTTTGTATCTAAATATTATGTTAAAAAGGTATAGAAAGTAATGCTAAAACAGAAGAAGTTTGGCTGCAATAGAACAGCTATTGTATCTCCAAATGAAGTATGGGAAGTCTCATATTTCAACTCAACACTGTATAAAGTTACACCAATTTCTTTTAGCTTTCTATAACTTTTTAGTGTAGCATATTATTTTCAGTAGCATCTTATCCCTCCGTTAATTTGTAGTAAGTAAGGATTTTTCAAAATTTTGTATGGTGTTTGTATGGTGGTATGTTCCGCATGACAAAAAGTAGGTACTGTACCAGTACCAGTAAAACACGGTACCAGTAAAATATCCTCGTAGAACCATTCCTTCTGCATAATGGTACATATCACCATATAAACATCAAATACATTCGGTAATATTTTAAAGTACCTACATAATTTTAGACCGACACATACGTTGCTTGTTGCGCTAGGAGAGGGATCTCTAACCATATCACCTATTCACCATAATCTTCACAAGTGATAACCTAACTTGGATTCCAAGGCTCGTTGCGCGGAGTACAAAAGAAATGCTACTTAATTTTCTTCCACACACGACTGAACTTGGTATAGCGAAATAATCGCAGCGTCGCGGCGCTCACACTGATTTTATGCCGTTATTGTAGTATTTTTCTCTATAAATCTTTCGGCATACCAATGTCAATCGTATGTCAAAGAAAATTAGGTTGAATTTCACTTGTTGCTAAATCTCCCCGTTGGTTTGTCCCTCTCTTTTGGACTTTAGCATGTGTTTTAAATTTTAATAATACTGTGGCGAGTCCTGTCCTTAGCGAAGGCAAGTCCTGTCGCAAATATTTTGTAACGAAACCTGGCCTAACTGAAAAGTTATCATGTTTATTAAAATAATTTGATTTCTAATATTCTAAATTTATAATTCATAGGACCCAAATTCATTAAATTTATGCATTCGTTTGGTATTAATAACCCAGTTGCAAGTAAATGTAAATGTTTGTAAATTTCTGTAGTCTATATTAGATGTTACGTAGGGTGTAACTGTCTAAAATATATATCTAAGTAGTAAAAGATGGAAAAGTAACGAAAATAAAAATAATTACAAATCGTTCCTGCGGCAGTTTCATTCGCATCCCAAAATGTCACGTACAATTTAAGTTAATAAGGTATGTATTTTATTTGTAAAATAATAAGCAAAAAGTCAGATAATCACTTTTATTAGGTATGTAATTTACTGGATAATAATACAATGTCCGATTAAAATTATGGGGTTGATCTCAACTACACAGAGTACCTTCAAAGAAGCTAACTACAACTACAGGTTTGCAGCTATTTTCACAATACAGTGTGAGTAATAAAATAAATAAATAACAAAAACAGCCATATACGTAATCACATCTCATTTTATTGATCTCTATTTGATGTACATCGGATCTTATCACTTAACGATAAATAAATTGTCTATTAGACTATGGTCGTTCGTTTAGCCTACAACTAGTAATCCGTCGTCGGCGAAAGTGTGTGGGGGCACTTCCAGGTTGAGTGGGGCGGGGCCTTTGCGGATACGTCCAGAAGCGTCGTAGTGAGAGCCGTGGCACGGGCAGTAGTAGCCTCCGAAATCACCAGCGTTCGCAAGAGGCACGCAACCTGAGGGACAAAACGAAATGAGCTTCAATGAAGGAAAAGACTCGGGGTTATGTTGGCGTCATTGCCGGTTGTGGTGAGTGCGCGAGGGCCCGGGGAAGATACAAAAAAATACATAGGGAAAATTATCATAATATCAGCCGGAAGACGACCACAGATTTGCATAGGTCAGAGATCTCCACAAAGGCCGGTCTTGTGCCTCTCACATCGAGCTGGTACCTGCATCTTTACAATATCATCACCGGTCCACCTAGTCGGAGGCCTATCCACACTGTGTTTTCCGGTACGTGGTCGCCACTCGAGAACTTTCCTGCCACATCGGCCACTTAAGCTTGGCAATCCTTCGGCTTAGGTCGGTGACCTTAGTGCGATCAGATATGATCGCGCAATGAGACTCTGAGCATAGCCTTATCCATCGCCCTTTGGATGACAGTGAGTTTTCTTATAAAGGCCTACAGTGAGCAGCCACGTTTCTGTTCCGTAGGTCATCACTGGCAATACACACTAGTCAAAGACCTCCATCTTGAGACACTGCGGCAATAATGCGGAAAATATATGACGTAGCTTCCCGAACGCTGCTCAACCGAGTTGGATTCGTCAATTTATCTGTCGCGAAATCGGACCTACCTACCTGGCCTGTTGGTCCTAGGTATGTATAGTCGACAACAACTTTGAGTGGACCGCCTCCAACTGACACTGGAGTATGCACAACATGGACATTTGACATCATTTTCGTCTTGTTCATGTTCATTTTAAGACCTACTTGTTGAGAGGCACTACAGAGGTCGAGCCTTTTTCCCAAGTCTTCCAGGGTTTCAGCCATGACTACGATATCGTCAGCAAATCTGAATGAGGTACTCGCCGTTAATGTTGTGCCCGTCCTAGTCCAGAATGCAGCGCTGAGCAACTTGGTGATCTGACCTCACTTTGTCTAACAACTGCAGCTGAACGGACTTTCGAGTTCTGGTCCTGGAGACGAACTGGCATAGTGGCGTTTTCGTACAGACACTTCAAAGCTTTGATATACCGGTAGTTGATTTGGCACCGCTGTTAAGATTGCAGCTCAGCCCACAAACGCTAAGCAGCATAATGCCAAATTTCCGCGCTCACTCAATTATTGATTTTGGTTACTTTTAATTTAATTACCCCAGCTTGTATAGGGGTTCTTTCTCAGAAGACCGTGTAGGCCTCTGTCGGTTTGATATACCATTAGGTTACTGCGCCTGTCCCCCCTGCGCAGAATAATTTCTATGCCCTTGAAAACGCCCCAAGGGATACGTGGGAAACAGGTGTCTAAACCTGCCTGTATCAATCAACAAAGAATTCTCGCGGGAGCCCGACGAATTCACATCGCCGCATCGGATGCGAGATCCAATGGCCTTCAACGCGGCGAGCGACGTGAGGATGCTGAAGACCGGACGAAGCCGAGAAAGAAATGTAGGAAAGTGAACATAAGTCATGATGATGACTTACTAGCGATCGATCATTATCATATATGACGATAACTCCACATCGAGTAAAGCCGTGTATGACGTAAAGTCGGAGCTAGTTAACAGAATTTCCATTCCATTCCATATAAAATAAATAAATAAATAATCGTGGACAAATTCACACAGCGCCATCTAGCCCCACACTAAGCAAAGCTTGTACTATGGGTGCTAGATAACTGATATACTACTTATATACTTTTTTTGAAATACGTACTTATTATACATACTTCACCCAGACCCGTAACAGAAATTAAAATTCATCATTTAAATTTCTGCCCGGCCGGGAATCGAACCCGGGACCTCTTGCGTGGTTGACTGGCATGTTGACCACTGAACCACTCAGGTCGTCACACGTATGTACAGGAAAAGCTAGTCGAGGTACCGCACTAGCTTATGTGAAGGTTTTTTTTCGCCAATCACTGCTTCGACGTATGCGGCAACCGTGCTGAGCCATGTGTATAATCTGTTCTCGAGAGTCATTACGAATCGTCTCGCACGCAGGTTTGATGACTTCCAGCCTCCCGAACAAGCCGGATTCTGAAAAGGCTTTAGCACCATAAACCACATACATACGCTGCGCCAGGTTATACACACATACAGAAAACCGAAACGTATAACCAGTCATTAGGTATATCTTTTAAATCCTAAACGTTGGTAATAAATAAACAATTTTTTTTCGAAGTGTGGCTGATAAGAGCGGGAGTAAATATGAAAAGTAGCATACCAATGACTGAGCGAGGAAAACGAGCTCATCGGTACTTCGTCAGCGCCGGCCAAGTCTCGCAGCACTAGAGCAAGCAGAATGTAATACACTCACCCAAATGTGTGCAGACACCGATCACCACAAGCCAAGAGGGGTTCTGGGCGCGTTCGTCATCCCGCTGCGGATCGCGCAAGACGTCAACGGGCACAGCTTTCTCCGTTGCAATCTCTTTTTCTGTCCTGTAATTGTTACATCATGGAGTCATATACATAACAGGGGTTTTGTTGTTTGACTGTCTGCTTTTTCTAATTATATTACTGTAAAGAGGTGGTCATGTGACTGAATGCCACCCGTGAGAGGCTGAATCTGTAACCATGATCTAATCTGGTCAGGTTCCTTTGGTAGTAGGGTGGAAGTAAGATGGCAGTCGCAAAATTATAATTACCTGATCTGTTAAATAATTAACATCAAGTACAAGATGGAGTTTTTCAAGAAAAGGGTTAAAAGGTTTTTACGGGGTCGGCAACGCGTGGGTGATGCCCCTGGTATTGCAAACGTCCATAGGCTGCGGTCACTGCTTACCATCATGCAGGCCGCAAGCTTGTTTGCCACCAAAGTGGTATAAAAAAAAATCTGCCTCCATACCAGGTCCGCCTTGACACCATCATGGTCAAGGAGGACCCCGGGCCCTCGTACGTGAGAGCACAACGAGGATGTTAACGCCAAAATGTTGATTATTTTTTTACTAAGGGGTGCCAAACAAAAGTATGGTCTGTCTGATGGTGAACAGGTACCGTGGCCATTACCATTATGTATGCTTGCAATATCAGAAACACTACTGAACTACTGATAGTGAAATTGATTCATCACCATACACATAGGCTATTCTAGTTAGGCTAGGAAAAAAATAGGCCATTGTATTGCAGCCACAAAAAGTAATCAGCTTGGAGTTAATGTCCCAGTTGTGCTCTGGACCCCAGGCTCTCGTGCATGATTTGGCGATTAGGTAATTACAGTGGAACAACTACCACCTGACCTCTATGACCCTGCTACCAGGGGAACATGACCAGATTACAAATTCAGTTGCCGGAATCTGCATGTTTCATCATGATGTTTTGCCTCAACGTAAGAGCATCGGTTAGAATTCAACTAATGTATATAACTCAGAAAAGAGTCATTAGTACATGGCCACAGCGGGATCCGAACCCGGTACCTTTCGCTTACGAGTCAGATACTCAACCGTCCGGCTACCGACCAGCCACATATTGCAGAAAAATTTATATACATTTAATTAAAATGTACTTTTAAAATTTGAAAAGAACACAGATCTTTCATGATTTTTAGGATTGAATACGGTCACTGATAAGGAAACAACTCTTTTACTTTTTAGATCAATCACTCACATTTTAGATATAACCTAATACTGACAACATACTATGTCACTTTGAGCTTATAACTACTCAAATCTACAATTAATTTACTAGATTACATTAATTAACTACATTTAATAAATCATTAATTATTTCAAATATGCATTAAAATATCAAATTTAACTAACACAATTATTTCCTGAGCCATGGCTCGACATGCCAAATCATCTGTAACACAAGCTTAAATTAGTGTGATGCGATTGGCTGGTGTTTAGATAAAAGTTAAAGGCTCTTCCACACTGCAGCATTAATGACACAGAAAGAAAAGTAGGGACACTTATGTTTCTTTGCAATGCCCAACCAATGAGATACATTTTAAGTAAGTAAGTCAAATACATTCTTAAATGGTATGGTGTTGATATTTCTAGACAGATGTGTTCCAAACTCAGCTGAATTGTCACATTCCATTAGTTGTCATGGCGGTTAAATGCCTGCTTTATATGTGCAAAAATTTTGTGGTTGCTACAGGACCATAAAACACACCTGTGTGAAAGGATGCATTCATTTTCGAATAAATGCACAAGATATTTGTAACCATTATATCATAGTTGGAAGAGCCTAAAAACCAACACATCACTAAAATTTAAGGTGAAAATGACAGTGTTTTCTTACCTGTGACGAATGAATAATGGCTTTCCACGCCACTTGAATGTCACAGACTTGCCCTCAGGGATTTCATTTAACTTGATTTCAATCTTGGCCAGAGCCAACACATCGGCAGCGGCCGACATGGAGGAGACAAACTGAGTAACAACAGATTTCGCAGCATAAACTCCAGCCATGCCACCAGCTGAAAGAATATAAATTATTTACTACATTGAAATGTAGCATGAAAATAGTCAAAGAAGCAAGTATTTGTAATTTATATGCAAAATTGCAAAAAAATTGTATACCAAATCTTTTATGACATTTGTGTTTATCTATAAATTACTTATTTCCTTTACTAATAATTACTAAAAATAGTTAACTAATAAATTATTTCAACTTTAAATTATTAATGTTTATCATTTACACAGCACCCATACCCAACAACCTTTGATTTGATTTAGGCTGATGGCACGATGACATTTATTTAAAACAGGTATTCATCTGCGATATTGAGGCGAATATATAATAAGAGTATGTCCAGTCTATCAAAACAATGATGGCGCTACAGATAGGCATAATGCTATATTATTTCTAATTACTAACCTGTAGCTACGAGGTAAGTGTATGACTGTCTCTGGTCAATACTCTCGCCAGCTTTGACATTGGGGTCCTGGCATTCCTTGCGACGATACGCGGTGAAATCAGGCACAGCGATATCAGTATGGGCGAAACGCACCTGGACTGGTGCTGTAAGTCACAGTAACAAGTGTTATGTAATGACTTTTCATCACAATTCTCGAGGCGTACATTTGTCTCTGATCGTAAATAACTCACCGGTGGTCCTGCATTGTGCCTTTAAAACCTGTATTGGCAAGGCACCGTGCAAGGACTGCACAGTTGAGGTTTTGGGCAAGGGTTTCACCACCAATTTCTCCTTAGGTGTTGGCACCGCAACGACGGGCTTCAGCCCATTAGAGACCACTTGAGAGGTGCCTTTGAAATAGGGAGCCAAATGCCCAGCCCTAACCACGGAATTCATTGTGTTATATTTCCTGAAATAGGTGATGAATTAAGTTTTTCACTTCGACAGGCAAATGCGCGATTTCATGAATGAAGAAACGAAATGAAATGTCAAAGTCAAACGTCATTAAAAATGTCAAATCGTTTTTTTTTGTTTACGGCTTGGAATACTTGAAATTATGAGCCATGGAAGTATTATTTCTATCCTTTGAAGGAAGTCAAATGTTTTAGGGTGTATCAAAAATTGGGGGGAGTCGGAAGATTGAGTTCGATAGAAATTGTACCGCATACTGTCCTAAATGAAGAGGTTGGCTAGGGACGATTCCATAAAACTAGTAAACGTACTACTAAACAAGAAGGAAAAGTACTATTGGCATGGCTGTGTGGGCTTAGGTTTTCTTGCCTAACCTAAAATTTATCGAAGTTGCTATAATTCGTATTTTCACGTTTTTTTTCCAAATATTTCCTTCCGTGTACATTGTTCATGCATATCTTATATACTACATGCGCTTCATGTACATACTTACCTATGTATAAATATACATACTTAATTGGGTAATTTAGGCCCGTATCCATTGTATTAAAAGACAACGGAGCACTATTTTATTCCGTCCGTGTAAACAAAACTACTGACGTTTTCGCATAGATGGCGCCACGTTACACAACTAACAAAAGCCGTTCCCAGCACAGCTGTTAAAACATAATATCTACGTCAACTTATAAAATCAATTCTTTTCATAAAACTTAAACTTATTAGCATAAATTAATTTTTAAACCGGCCGCCTACTCGCCTGACCTCGAGGTGTTGTGATCTGCGTGCTGTAAGCCGTTTGGCCGGAGCTAGAAGAACTTTGTCGTAGTACATTGGTGAGCCCTTGCTGGCTGGGTAGCTAGGTACGTTTTTGGTTGCGCGTTGCCGTTGCGGGGGGAGAGGCAGGCCTAACGCGGCTGGTTGTCGCCTCGCGATAGGTATATTTCTATAAACAATTTCATGGCCACCGCTGCGCTTTGTTCACATGTGTCCGTGAGCGTCGCAGCACGCACACAGCCGCCGTCAGCCCACACACACGCTCTCATCCTTGACAACTCACACTCGCAGCAATAAATAACGCAGTTGAGTTGCGTGCGCCACGTAGATATCCACGTCCGTCTATTTTGCATACAATTATCTTTTGGTACTCACTCTCTCGCGCACGTTTGTCAAATTGTCACTTAGGGAGTCCTCCCAAGTTATGAATTTATGTTTCGCTTGCAGAGGAGTGGCATTGGGGAGAATACGTGGAATGTGGTTTGTTTTATTTTCAGGTTTTTGAAGATGTAAGCGCTGAAAATTAATAATTTTAGATTAGTTTAAATTTAAAGCAAGCAGGTATGTTAAGAATACTAAATAAGGGCCGTACACTTGTTTGCCGCCTCTATATGATGAGACTGCTGACCTATTCCATGACAGTAATTTGGTACCGGTTTACAAAAGTTTTGTGAAGATTTCAGAAGCCCGATCAGCTCAAGCTCTGCCGTGTTGCGTGGGTCCCTATCCCTATAGGATAAGATGGCAGCGTTCAATTCGAGTTACGCGGTCGGGCTGCAGGGTGGCCTCTCGGAAAAATTACGAAAGTAATAATTAAAAAAAAACATTGTAAATTTCAGATTAAGTAGGAATAACTTGGGCTTGTGCCAATGGACACCTACTTATTATTTATGGCTGTAAAATACTCTACACAGTTTAAAAACAAACATAGGTAATATTTAACATAATAATGTTTCCAGTCTATTAGGCTTACAAAAATAGATAGATAGATAGATATACTCTTTATTGCACACAAAATCACAGGAAAGAAAATTTAACAGGTCTATTCAAACATTGTGGGCAATGGCGGCCTTATCGCTACAAGCGATCTTTTCCAGGCAACCCTTGTCTAGAAAGAGAAAAGATACAAATCAGTCAGACAAGCAACAAAAATAGCATTAATCATCTAGATAAACTACAAACTACAACTCTAATTGCAAACGTTTGATTTGCAATTAGTTGGTTTTAAAAGTTGCAAGTGACTTTGCGTGGCGAATATCATTTGGCAACTAGTTCCCCAAAGTACTTAGAGCGTGTAAAAGGTGCCTTGTCAAAAGTAGAGTACAAGTCCCGGACCTATGAAAAAATATGAATTTCATTGACCTTGATCTACGGTAAACCGAAAACGACTCTAAAATTGCATTGGTTTATTGTACGTTACTAACAACGTACTACTAAATAAGATGACCTTAGCTAGCTGCATTAGTTGGACATTTCCGCGGTACCGACACTCTCTGCTACCTGCGCTGAGTATGCCGTCACGCACAATTTTATACCTACGAAGTACCGAAAAGTAGATAATTTATGCACACTCCGTAACCGTTTACTATCAGTCATGCAATGTGTGAGTAAACTATTGAAGTGAACACCGATGCCTTGCAAAATTACACTAGCATACGGCAAAAAAGTGAACTAACAAAATCACAAGTTAAAGACAGCGAAATACCAGAAAAACTTGCGATACCAGCACCATGGCGGCCGTCAGAATTTTCTATCGTTTTCCATCGTTAATAATAGATGGCGGTGCTGGCTGTCGATCGTTAGTTGCTGCGTGCGTTTCGGCTCTAGGCCCAGCGGCGCATGGAAATAACATTTTTCGGTGAACATAATCGACTCCCCTTAAATTGTACTATCACATCACAACCCAGTTGCATTTACTAGAAATCATCGAAGTCTCGCTGACTGACTCGAGTCTTGTAGTATTTTGAAGGCATTGAAGTCGTCGATTACGTCCACGATGCGTTTCATTGAATAGATAGAGCATGTTAAGATACGGCTGCGATGCGCGGGGCGCTCTAGGGAGGGACGGCCTAATTCGAACGGCGGGCTGCCCATTACACAATGAATTTATTGCCGCATACGGTTGACACATATTGCGTGCATGTCGTGTGTGTGCCCAGCGGAATGTGGCTGTAATTAGTGACTCTAGTCTGAAGCGAATGCAAAACTTGGTTACTATCGGAATGCTGCTAATACAATTATAATTACAAACATATAAAGTACTAACCTACTTACAAGAAATTCTACTGTCTACGCTATGTTGCTGTCTAGTATTTGTACACATTAAGTATTGAAGCACTATTTACCTCAATTGGATGAAATGACGTAAGGTCGACTTCACTCAGCTCCAGTCTGAAGTGAAATTGCGTCGAAGTGTCGATCAAATTTTCATAAGTGTAATTAATGTTGTTGAACCCTAGGAGGAATGTATGGATCGTGAATTACGGACGGCCCGATAATTACAGTACCATGACTCACTAAACAAAGTACAATATCTGAATACATCTGAAATATATATCTACCGGGTCTATCCATCTGAACCTATGCAGATTAAAAACGCTGTTACAGTATCCATTTTTAAGGATCAGCTGCCCATTACCCGTCCACTTCTAGACTTGAGACTACTAGCTCGACATTAGTAGCTAAGTTGCCACTATCTCAACAGAGAAAACTCTGCCGCCCTTTTTCTGTCCTTTTATGGTTAACCTTACCCCCAAATCATTAGTCGCTTTATACGACATCCGTAATGCGACTGGTTAGTGCTATGCACAAGGTCAAGAGTTCTTACCTCCAATATATACCTAGTCACTCGTATGCGCTAGGCTAGCACTGTAATTTACTATTTAACTGCTGTCTTTAACATAGACAGGTATACATCACATTAAACATCAACATCTTATACAGTAAGTAATAGTAGAAGCTTTTGACAAATCTAGAGAAATGAATAAACAAATAGCAGTATCGAACGGGACTTTTTGTTCCACCCTGTATATTTTCGCGTTGAGGTGTCCTCTGGGGAGAAAGGGATTTTAGTTTAATTTTATGTAATATCATAAAATTTGGGTATTATTACTTCAATTATTAGTAAATTCTATAAATTTTTATTAGATAAATTATTCGATGATAATAAGAGAAAAAATACTACTTTTAATATCTACCGCAAAATGTAAATTTTTTTCCACTCAATTTTCGCCGGAAATATCAATTCTAGACAAACCCTCCTCGCCTCGCGCCGCCGCCATTGGAAAAGCATGACCTCGTGCAGTAAGGCGAGAGTTCCGATCCGATCCACAAATTAGTACCTAAGAATTTATGTTGATCCGAACTAATCCTAAAAAAGAGTACCTAATTCTTTTCATAAGTAATACCATTTTCAGGATGCTTTCAGACCACACATATTAGGAAACATTTTGTTCAAAAACACAACCTTACCACATGGCGTATCTACGCTCGCTTAGGTTACCACAAAATCCTTCTAACAACAGTTGTCGTAAATCTTGATCTACTTGCATTTCCCGCTGGCTGAACTCCAAACTGCCAAAGAATCGTGGAGTTTGGCAAGGCACCTGTCGTCGGACGAAACGTGGCGATGGACGACCACGTGACGTCTCGTGATCGTAGCCGGTAGCGAGGTTTGCAAGGGCAAGGGCGGAGCGCGATTCGTTGGTGTCACGTGACGTCATCGCCACGTTTCTCACGTTGCTTGCTTGGGGTTATTAACGGCGTTTTTGGATCAAGGAAAACGATGTAGCATGTATACGTCTTCAGTATGTACGTATAATAATAAAAGGTAAAATTACATTTCTGGTAGAAAAAAAAGACGGGCAGATTTTGATTTTAATATTTTAATAGAAAATTTCTAATTGTTTAATGGAGACATAACCATGATCCATTCTGGTTAGGTTCCCCTGGAAGCAGGGTCTCGGAGGTCAGATGGCAGTCGCTCCACTGTAATGATTGGATCTTCCAAATCCTGGATCACCGTCAAGGCGGTCCTCAGGCTCTCGTGCACGTGAGCACAACCGGGACATTAACGCCAAGATGATTTAAGGGAGATATAACGTTAAAATAATTACAATTATAAGTGTAATAATACGACTTAGTGGCACCAAAGTGGGATTTTGATGTTCTGACTCCGACGCAAAGAGGAATTGTATCTAACGTATTCACCTGAAAATAATACTTTGCGTCAATATCTTGGTTGTGCTCTGGCGCGCGAATACTCGTGGTCCGCAATTGACCATGATCCAGGATTTGCGTTTGACCTCCTTGACCCTGTAAACAGGGGAACCTGACCAGATTGGATTATGGTTACACAGTCAGTCGCCTGGTGCAGGTTTCACCGAGAGCATCGGTTAGTGTTCAACCAATGTACCTACATACCTTACTCAGAAAGAGTCATTGGTACATGGCGGCACCGGGGTTCGTGGTAGTTGTTGGTGATTTATGAAGCTACTGCATTGTACTACCATACAACCCGTTTGGCGGTGCGGCCTGGAGAGACCAGCCACGACCGAGGCCTACTGGAAGAAAACTACAAAGTAGTGAACGTTTAGTCAGGCGGTAGCCCCCCTCGGTGTTGCTAAACTATGCATATTACTGTGCAACTAACATATAGCAAGTTATGACTTCATTTGCTAGTAACGGAACGCCGATATGAGCTATATAGCTATAGCGATAGCTGAAAGGCTCGCTGAAAGCTGCCGCCGCTTGTGAGACGAGTGCGATACTCAGTATCGACCCTTGGCTGCAGCGCGGCAGGCGCTGATCGATATGCATTGATTATACTGATGTTTAAACTCATAATTTCACTTTGTTTAAGTTTACTTTTAGGTACTGCTTCAATCAAAACTTAATTATTTCCGGCTCCATTTATTCCGGATTGCTTGAAATACATTGCTCTTCCGATTGTATATCTTAGTACAAGTATCGGAGGAATTCAAATTATGTTTACTTCCCAATATCTTGGACAAGAAATTATAAATCTTACAGCTCAACGTAAACATAAACTTTGTTCTTTATAAGAACTGATATCTAATCGATTAAGTAGGTACGCGTTTTTGCCGATTTTTATATCACAACTGGTTCTTGGTTTGTTGTTTGACAAAGCCGTTGTGAGGGTAGGTTAATAATGGGGCCCGGCGGCCGAAGACGCTTCGGCCCTTTGTGTCATCTTCCATAGGACACGTCACAGTGCAAGAAAACTGCAGTAGTACCACAAAATTGATAAATACCACAAGGTCATGTTCATAGAAATGGACTGTACACTTTGACGGTTTCACTTTCACTTGTATGGGTTGGTTTTGGTTACCTATATCTCACAAGGGTACATCGGAAACTTTGTAGATATGTATTGTACCTATGTATATTTTATACTATAGTTAGTAGGTAGTATTTAACTTTTTTTTTAATTCTATGCTGTGACAAATGAGCAGACAGCCCACCTGATAATTACCGGTATTTAACTGCCGGCAATAACATCTACGATTCGTGCATTTAGGTTGCAGGCAACAAAAATGCAGAACCGCAGGTGCGTTGTCACTGTGAGGACTAAGATGAAAAGCCTCATGCGCTAATTACACTGTCTAACTTATCTTCCCACATTCGACTGAAATGCACTCAGAGTATCCGCAAATTTTAGATAGTCGCAGTTACGTATTTTAAATCCCCGATGAAAAAAGGGGGCTGTTATAACTTTGACGCCAGTCTCTGTGACTTTGTGTATCGAAGTGTTTGTCTGTGGCATTGTAGCTCTTAAACGGATAAACCGATTTGGATGCAGTTTACTGTATTTGAAAGCCAGTTTAATCGAGAGATTAGGTACCTTTGTTTCATTGAAATCGGTTCAGTAGTTTAGAAAATATTTTAGTACCCATATGTAAACTAGGTTTTATTAAGGTATACTGTTAATCGGTTGGTAAACAAACAGGCAAGGGACCACCTGATGGAAAGTGCTCAATGCTGCTTGTGCCTATGTATATTTGCAATACCCGGGATATCATCAATGCTTAAAATTCCTAAACCTTTGGAACACGTTGCTCTAACAAATATGCAAATACAAGACCTCTACACTGCCAAAGCCACGGTTCCCAATAGAACAGGAGTTTAGGTAGTGCCCTACTACCTGTCCTAGCAAGCGCAGTAAATAATTATTTCGAGGACACAGCCAAGACTACTGCTCTACCTATGAACTGTGGCCCGCCGATTGTCTGCTTTGCTCATTGTCCCTCCAAACCAATCTGAAAGCGAGTGTCTCGGCCATGGCGAGGTATCCCGATCTGTTTGTTGAGGGTCAGGATAGGAGGTCTTTATAAAAAAAACCATGGCGATATTCCACGTTAAATATAACAGAGAAATTTTTTGCTTGCCCTGTAGTGTAGGTAGGTGTGGTTTTATCTATATATCTTGTACTATACATATATACCTATATCAATAAACCATTATAGTTTCTGCCGAGGTCCATTTTCTTGCTCTTTCTTCTCCACTTCGTCCAGTCTTCGGCATTCTCACATCATAAGCCATTTCTGGACTCACGTAGGACCTCTTTCCTATTTTTTTATACCATTAGGGTGGCAAATAAACTTACCTGACTGATGGTAAGCATATACCGTAGCTTATGGATGTTTTAATATCGTAAACACCTTTTTACCCCTTCTTGAAGAGACTCCAGGGAGTTCGTTCCACAACCTTAGTGTGCGTGGGAAAAGTTCACGACCACAACTACACAGTTCACGACTAATTTGCTAGTGTGGGGGTGCGATGAAAGAACGTGGCTATGAGTATCATGTCAAATAGTTCCGGCAGATACCGGCAAGTTTAGGCATCAATTTCAAACTGATCCCTGGGCTTTACGCCCATGGATGTGCTCGTTACGTACCTACACGGTCAAGTCATGTAGGGGAGAGATGGCATATATCTAACAGGCCCCTAACGGCCAATCACTATATCTAAGCTCAGGAAAGTAGTAGGAAAGACTTATTACTACAGATCGACGGGATCTCGCTACAGTACTGGGGTTTCAAATTTGTAAAACTATTGGCGTAATTGTAAAAATTGGAAAAACGCCAAATTAGCGAACTAAATAATTTCATGCTCCCGGGTCAACAAAATCGCGCGCCTAATAATTTCACGAAATTTGGTGAGAAACCATATAATAGAAAAAGTTTCCTTACCTACTTCTCCCTTTTTAGGCACGTGTTCAACAATCTACAATATAAATACATTTTATTTTAAGATTTTTTACGAGTTCTTACCGGGTAACGACGGCCTAGTTGATTCGTGACAATATCGTGAAATATCGTGCAACTCGTTATCCATGGTACAGAGTAAGAAACACGTGAAATATATTAATAAAAATTCTAATATTAACCGCCAAGTTCAAAACATAGGTAATAAGCTATAGCATTTTCATAGTTTATACTACCGCGCAATTGTCAAACTCGATTATTTTATTTTATTACCTCAAAATAATACGGCGCAATTAGTTGTGTGTCCAAAAGTATTTCTCACATCAACTAAAATATATTTGCATTTCAAATGTATAGGTTAAATGTGTTAATACTATATAAAATTATATAGGTATAGGCCTCATTCAGATTACCCCCGAAATTATAAGGAGTGGCGTAAAAACTTGGGTAACGTGAACTAACGTGTCGTCTTTCTATGTCCGCTCCGAAGTAAATAGGGAATCGGAAAGGTATCGGGCAAGAATATTTTAGCTCTGGGATTCGCAACTACATTGATTTTGTGCTATGCACTTGCGCGGAATTATCTACAGCGCGGTATATTGGCCAAAAATCCTGTCTAAACCTACTCTCAAATACGATGTCATCAGCGTATTCCATAAGCGTGTCCAGAATTTCAGTTGAGGGTACCAAGCACAAATCAATACAAAAGGGCTCAGGACAGAACCCTGGTGAACACCTAAATACTGTAATGGGGATTGGTGTGGCATACGATGATTTTCACGATTGCTTCAGTCAGTGTTATGATAAATATATCTAGGTTTATTGTGGGAATGTGCTTATAAATTTCGTGCATTCGCGTGTATGACTAATATTACTGCACATTAATTAAACTAAATAGTTTTTTACTTTAGGGTATTTATTTTATTTTATTTATTTAACAGTTTATTGTGCACAGGAAATACATAGTGAATAACAGGCAAAGTGAGGAGGGTATTAAGTGAGGAGTTAAAGTTGTCGTTTCTTGGTAAAGTAACAAGATCCCAATATCAATCAACTTCTTTTCAACGTCTTTCACGTCTTTTGAACTAGGTAATTAGCGAGGGCCACTAGTACATAAAACTTATTTTATATTGGCAAGTATATCTAGGTAGTAAGTATGGTGACCGGTAGAGTAGAATAGCACCAACCCCTTACACTCGTGGGTGTCGTACAAGGCGACGAACGTTTAGAGGCAAAATATCTAGTCTCCATAAACTGGAAAATGGGCAGCAGCGTTTTTCATTGTTATGTTTGCAACACTGCGATCTCCAACCCGCCTGCCAAGCGTGGAGATTATGGCAATAACCTCCCCTTTTGCGGGAGAGGCCCAAAGTCCTGTAGTGGACTGTTATGGGCTGTGATGATGAAGTATATATATCAAGCATATTTTTGTAGAATCAAAGCAAAGGATGGGCGTAAGTATTTCTGAAATGACGTAATCGTTTAGATACTCATATTTTCAGGTTATGCTCACGTTTTGCATTCGTTTATCTGCAGCGCTGCGATAAAAAGAGTACACCCACCCAATTTAGAGAATTTGTCTGAAATATGAGTCATTTGATTCGTGATAGCGGAAATGTGTTTGCACACGGAATACTTTTATGGTACTATTCACGTTGTATGCACTAATTACTTACGTGCATGCAGGTCTCGTCAACCATACAGGAGAGTCGGTAGCCGAGTGAGAAGAGTATCCGACTCGCAAGCGAAAGATAGCAGGTAATTACTCTTTCCTGAGCTATGTACGTTAGAACGGTGTTAAAAAACATCGTGATGAAACACATTTAGGCGACTTACTGTGTTACCATGATCTAATCTAGTCATGTTCCCCTGGTAGCAGGAGGACGGATAATCACGGAGGTCAGATGGCAGTCGCTCCACTGTAATTATTTGATCAGCTAAATCCTGGATCATGGTCAAGGCGGACCCCGGGCCCTCGTGCGCCAGAGCACAACCGGGACATTAACGATGATGATGCAGTACTCATTAAAAACTTTAATTTTAGACAATTCATTTTAATTCAGGAACTTTGTTCAGTTTACTTACATAACTTTGTATCGACCATCAGAAAACGGCTCTTCGCTGCTACACCTCAAACCCAACCGAGCTCCTACCAGTCAATAATAATAACAAAAACTGGTAAATTTTGATGAGAGATTCGAGAAATGTCCTTTGTGCCCTGAAGTGAGTAATAAACATTAACATTTAGATCACAATACCGAAGTAAGTGTAAGCAAAATATGCGAGCCTTGACCTCTTTCCGGATGACCCTTCGAATCGGAAACCATCGTGAATTTTGACAAATATACACCTTGACACTTTGTTTCCGTTGCCAGTGAAGAACTTCACTTTTCAAGTCCTTTTTTCTGCGATGTAAGAGCTGGAGTTAATCAATTACTTTGGCGGCTGCCCTACGAGTTCGCTGATGAATTATTCATGGTTCAGAGTAACATTATTGAAGCGAAATCACGTCAATGATCAATGGAAGAGTGTGTCAAAAATCGCGGACTGAATGAAAACCTGTTTCTTGTTGTCGGAGGAATTTCGATTGCTTTTGAAGCTGGGTGTGTCTCGGCTCTATGTACTTTACTTGCTAAAATATTGATTGGATTATGATCGCTGTTAACGTCAGTTCAGGTGGTGATTGATACGTTGAGAACACGATTAGAAACAGTTTCAAATTAATACTCGGATATTAGTGAATTTAAAAATAATAAAGATTTAAGTAGACTTGTAACAGATTTATAAACCAAAACCTAAATAAGTTTTAAGTATCTACACAGGACTCGCGGCCCCACGGTTTTCACCCGTGTACCTAGTTCGAAAGACTTTGAACTTAAACTATTCCACGAGATCTTGGGATTCTGTTGCTTTTCGGTTACTTAAAGTAGCCTACACTCGTAGATAAAACAGCTTCCTGTCAAAGTAAAACAGTGAAAAAATATTCGAAATCGGTTCATGAGATTATACTTCAGTAAAGCTAAACCATTATAATGTATTTTATTTCAAAAAAATGAAGTTAGTCCTAATATTTTGAACTAAGGCACAGTATATTGAAAGCACAGAATAATTTACTATGACTAATGATAAAAGGTAATAGGAGCTGTCGGTAAAATCTATGTCGCCAAAACGATCTGTTTTCCTTTTTTTATATTAAACAAGGCTTGACCAATTGACCGTCAGTTCGTCTGGTAGTAAGTGACGATGCAGCCGAAGATGGAGCATGCCTGTCTAAGAACAGCCAATTCATTATAGCCTTAAAGGCATTCAGATTATAATCATCAGGGAACACACTCGCAGGCAACGTGTTCCATTCCTTAGACGTACGTATTATAACGGTTGAACCAAAGCGGCTCGTGTGGATAGCTGGAAGATCCACGACATAAGAATGAAGCGTCTGCCCGGACCGCGTATGCCGATGGTGGAAACGGGCAGGCGAAATGAAACCTATAGAAGACCGACAGATGCGCAACCCTACGCCGATGCTCGAGGCTCTGCAACTTAGCATCAATCAATTGCGGGTCACAAATGATCTTCTTTGCTCGTTTTTCCACCGAATACAAAGCGGAGTTGGTATTTTTCTGATCCATCCCAAAATTGGCAGCATAACTCCATTAAGGATCGGACTTGTGCTTGATATAACTAAGGCTACTGCTTTAAAGTGTAGTACCGCCTAACCTACGATAGGATTGCAATTATTTTAATTACAGTCTTTGCTTTGGATTCGATGTACTAATCGAAGTTGAGATTGGTAGATATCTAAGGAGCTGTTGGTTGTCGGCAATTTCCTCAGTTTTGGTTGCATTGAACGCCGCCATATTGGCTTCGCCTCAATCGGAGACTGCTTTGAGTGCTTCGTCCAAGCGACCGACCATGGCCTCTCGATAAGATGAAAATCCATGCAGCAGGAAAAGGGTCATGGACAGAACCGACCCCTGAGGAACTCCCGCGTCGACAGCTTGAAGATAAGTTTAATAACCATCGATAACGACACGGATTGAATGTCAACTCAGAAAATCCGATATCCAGGTGCGAAAGCCAACAAGAATAACAAATAAAAGAAGCTTGCCATAAGGCTTGAGTGCCAAACCCTGTTAAAGACCTTGGAGATATCACGAGGCACAGCAAGCTCAGATTTCAGACCTTTTCTGAAACCAAGTAATTTATAACATGTGCAATACGATCAAGGTATCCAATCATCTATCATCTATACTAATACTTGTAAAGAGGAAAAGTGTGTAATTATCTTGTAAGCTTGTGAGTTAGTATGTAGGAACTTCTAGATTTTGAAAATCTTTCACTAATAGGAAGCTTCATTATTCCCAAGTGACATAGGCTACTTTTCATCCCGAAAAAAAAAAAAGATCCCGCGGGAAAGTTGAATGTTAACACAGATCCGAACTGCGTACTGGTGAAAACCTGGAAGTCTGCTAGTAGTAGTACATATTTGAATTATTTTTCACTTATTTTCTTACACGAACACATTGCGTATCAAGTTACCGTCCACTTCTGTCTATGAATGATTAATGGCATTGGTAACTAGTTGTGACACCAAACTGCACCTGTTTGGTCGCACGCCGGCTATTTCCGAATGCGAAACGATCGATCGTACAAGCCACATTCACTTTCACTGCGACCCAAAACTTTGTCACAAAGTGTTTTTCTCCGGTCGCAGGATTCCGTCAAGCCTTAAGAGTTCCTCTTGACGAGCACTATCGCTAAATCATTTTAATATCATCATCATATCAGCCGGAAGGTGCCCGCTGCTGGGCATAGGCCCTCCAGCATGGTACCTGCGATCTTCACTAGGTCGTCGTTCCCCCTTGTGGGAGGCCTACTCAAGCTGTGTCTTCCGGTACGTGGTAACCACTCGAGAACTTTACTACCCCATCGGTCATCTGCTCTGTGAGCTACGTGCCCTGCCCACTGCCACTTAAGCTTATCAATAGTTCAGGCTTTGTCAGTGACCTTAGTTCGCTTGCGGATCTCCTAATTTCTAATTATTATCTATAATAATAACTTAGACTGTTCAACCAACCTCAGGGTCCCCAGCGGAGGACATTGGTCAACCTCGCTTCTGTCGCTAAACCACAATGCATGCAATTTTGTGTTCCGATTTGAAGGATAACGTAGCCAGCGGAATTACAGCCATGACGCATTTCATCTTAGTCCTCACAGTGACAATGCACTTATAATACTCATATAATCGTGGACAAATTCACACAGGACAAATTCATATAAAACCCCTTATATGGTTTGGAACAATTGGTTTCTCCCTTCACAAAATTTGAGGTGGGCCGGAAGAGGTCTTTTTCATTTAGAGTTTTTTTACTGTTTATTATATGTATAGATGAGCTCGCTGTTGTACGTTGTTATTTTGTATCTTATCTATACATAGTATAAAACAAAGTCGCTTCCCGCCATCTGTTCCTATGTATATATGTGTGTGTGATCTGATATGTGAGTTGACGACCTGAGTGGTTAAATTGTCAACATCCGGTCGGTCTGCCACGAAAGAGGTACCGGGTTCGATTCCCGGCCGGGCAAAAATTGAAATGATGAATTTTAATTTCAGTTACGGGTCTGGGTGTTCTATGTATAATAAGTATGTATTTAAAAAATAATTGTTTAAGTAGTATATCAGTTATCTAGCACCCATAGTACAAGCTTTGCTTAGTTTGGGGCAAGATGGCGCTGTGTGAATTTGTCCACGAATATTTATTTATTTATTTATCTATGTACGCTTGTATCTTTTAAATTACGCAACGGATTTTGATGCAGTTTTCAACAATAGATAGAGTGATTCAAGAGAAAGGTTTAAAAGCAAAGGAAAAAGGGTTGGTAGGTCTACGCGAACGAAGTCGCGCCGGGTCCAGTAGTTGCTAAGTCAAGCAAAAGTGCACGAATAGATGTAACCGCTTTACATCAGGTGGTCTGTCAGCACGTGTAACTGAATAGTATAAAAAAAATCCTATTCACAGACTTCTAGACAGATCATGAAACACGTTTTCCGCTGTGCACACGTGTCGCAAATAATCGAGTCATTGACTTAAGACTCGCATTTGTTTTGTCGCCGTCTCCATTAGCAATTTTAATTTTAATGCATATTGTTCGATTTTCTTTTGTTCCAGCTAGATCATTTGTTTTATGAACTGGCTGTTGCCATGGTTTTGGCAGGCGGATGGATATATGAGTCTTGACTTTATCAAATACATAACTTGTCAAAATTCGCAAATCACATGAGCCGCAGCGGAAGCTGAATGAGCATCGGTTAGTGTTCAACTAATGTACATAACTCAGAAAAAGTCATTGGTACATTGCGGCAACGGGGATCAAACACTGTACCGCTCAGTTACGAGATGGTTCCTGTGGCAATTAGGCCACCGACGCCATCGGTTAAATAACTTCATAATACTTACTTATGTGTAGGTACACGATCACTGTCACATCAACAACGAAGCATTTAATTGCGTAATTACATTATTAAAGTTTTTGTTTCACTTTAAAATACATTAACATAACATCTGCTGTGCACATTGCCATTGTGATGCTTTACTACGCATAGCGCTGGGTATATTCTTATGTACCTATGGAGGTATTTCGCAGTTATTTTTGTTTCATAATCCTTGTTTAGTTTCTCTTTGTTTTATATTTTATATTATTTTATTGTAATTGTTTTGTTTTTATATACAACTTGATGAAACGTCAAGCGGCTCAAATACTTGGTGGTCTTGGTTGACCACATATATGCGCCATATGGCGTGGAAACCCTTAGGCCGTGGGGTTCAGGCGCACACTCTCTATTTCGGGAGTTAGCTAAGCGTATGGTCGATGTTTCTAAAGACCGGCTGGCCTCTACTTCTTACAGCGAATTAGCCTCGCCATCCACCTGGGAACGGCCAGCCATCTGGGCAGCTTTCATTGAAAAATATAGTCCTACCAACTAAAACTACCACATTGCATCCTCATATTCTTTTTCTCAACGAAATCACGGGACCTGTTAGCACACTCCGTAATCTCGTTGATGAGTTGCTTGCGGACATGGCAAACAGGGTCAATTTTTTTATCTGTAGGTTGGTTGATTGTTTTACTTAGTATTTGGTTTAGTTAAATTTATAATTCACATTTATTTATATAATTGTTATTACTCTTTACGTTCAATAAACTCATGATTACTTGGTGAAAATTTAAATATAAATTGATAAAACAACATCTTACTTGCAGAAAAATGTTAATCTAATTAAAGCATACCTATATAAAAAAATTGCATTCAAACCTCATAAAGCGGATAGGTGCCCAGAACGGTAGCTGCCTTGCCCCGCTGGATGGCGAGGCTAATCCGCTCGAGTGTAGGCCCCACAACTATGTCGACCAGGCGCTTACCTTGCTTCCGATATCATTTTCATGTCGGTGTCCGCAGGGTCCGCTTTCTTGCTCTTTTGATTCCATTTCGCGTGGTCTTCGGCATCCTTACGATGTAAGCCGTTGGCTCTCGCATCCGACACGGCGATGTCAATTCATCGCGTCTTAGGTCTCCCGCGGGACCTTTTTCGTGAAGCACGAGCAAACTCTCGAAGTCTTTCCTTTGCACTATAACATGGAGGCTTCAAAGGCCGGCACCGCATAGCTCCCGTTAGGTTGCAGATATCCTGGACGACGGACGGTACATTACGTAGCTAAACCAGCGAAGGTGAGGCTCTCACTAGCTAGCTCCCGACTCTTTATGAGTAATTAATGCTGTATAGTGTCCGGCAAAGTAGAATAACCAGTCGCTTACGGTGACTAAAATGATAAAGGCAAACTAACTAGCATTTGTGTTAACACAGCAGCGTTTCCTGTTGACTATTACGTCCAACTTTTATAGTCTATTTGTGATGATAATAAATTTTGTAATACACATTTTATAACAGATGTAATAGACAACACAGAAGGAGAACGCGGAAAGCTCGAATGTGTGACCGCTTTCTGTCTGATAGACCCCAAGGAAGTATGTTTGAAGACGAATAGGAGATGGAAATATTAAAAAGAGAGACACAAAATAGAAACAAGCTGAACGGAATGTGAAGAATTTTGGGAGTAATCTCGAGTAATGTAGCTTATATGATAGAATAAGACAAGTCGCTATACATTTATAAATTTCGTAAACAGTTGTTTACGAAATTTATAAATGTGTTGTGACGAGTTCGTCATCGTTGTCTTATTTTATTGTTGTTGTTGTTTATTT
Organism: Blastobasis lacticolella; assembly: GCA_905147135.1. Taxonomy (NCBI): domain Eukaryota; kingdom Metazoa; phylum Arthropoda; class Insecta; order Lepidoptera; family Blastobasidae; genus Blastobasis; species Blastobasis lacticolella. The sequence continues at coordinate 19,705,012 of LR990043.1, read as the reverse complement.
GTTTGAAAAAGGAAAAGTTTAATAAAAAGACGACGTCGTCCGGATTGTCAACTGTTTTTACTAAAGTATAAATTGCATACGTGTTTGCGGTCAGTAAACAGTAGTCATTAAATACCAATAAATATGTCGGGGACTCATGACGCTAGAGTCTAGAACATAACGTTAGTCAACCTTCAAAATAAGCCTTGACCTGGACTTATTTTGAATTGAAAATTTCCTCCTCTCTCAACGGAACGTTGATCAATTCGCCACCTCGCGCGCGATGGCTGAAATTACTATGAACATCACATTCGGCCGGCGGCAGCGGCGGCGACTTCATAAAGGACTTTTGTGAGTGATGATACTGCGTTGAAAGGCTGCGTAAATCTTCAGAATGTAGAATGTGAGTACAAGTACTGTAAACAATGTGCAGGGAGTCAAGCAGTGCGTACGTGGCGTGGCAAGAGCCCGGGCGCATCTCGGATGAGATTGGCCATGGGTGGTGAAGGAATTATCAAATAACCCACAGGTTTTGGCATGGGCTGCAATTTTAAAATCGTAATTGTGGCTTTAATTTAACAATGCATTCTTGAAACACTATAGAGACCCTTTATTACTACAAAATTATCCCGAAAATACCTTCTGATGGCCATATCTCTGCCATCGGCGAGCTTTCCCTCTTCTTTCACCAACAAATAAATAATTGGTAATATATACATTGAGAAACAAAATTCGAATTTCACGATTTATGTCATTCTAGTCTTTTGTTTATTTTTGTATGTAAATGTAGTCTTTATGCAGTGTAGTATTTTAGGAATGCCTTACACTCGAGAGTACACATTATAGGTATAGACACGTGTACTAACTGAATGAGTATACGTGTCCATACGTATTTTTTTATGCTTTACTCAAACAAAACAAATTAAAAACATATCTGAACTACTACTACATGCGGATTAAAATGGTATTGCAAATATTTTGCAATATTATTTGCAGATTTGAGTGTAATATCATTATTTTATTGACTTCACATAGCATGTTTATCATTTCCAATACCCCATAGTCTTATAAAATAAAAGTTATTGTAAATATAAATTAGCGAAATTTTGCACATGCAATCGTAGACATGCTACGGCGCGTAGACGCCCGTAGAGCGTAGCTGCACCTACGGTGCATCGGTGCATTTCGTAGCATTTGGCGTAGCACCTCTGATATTGATGGTTGGAAAGATTATATTTAATAGGAAACTACCTACATGAACCTACCTACCTTCCTATTTATACTAGAAGTATTCAATGCGATCAAAAGTCAAGGGCGTTTCGGTAGTAGTTGAGAATGCGGCAGAGACAAAACAGAATTATGTATTTTCTAAATGCAATATTACGATAAGTATATCCAAATAATGTTTTTAGTGGAAGAGAAATTGAATATGCGAAAAATTAAAATTGAACTTTTTCTGTGACCATTTCATGAACTCAATGTCCTCTTAATTAGAATCATTATTATTTTACTTTCGTAGAAATGTTTCCAGAATAAGAAACACATTGACTTAAACGTCTGTCCCTGTAATATTAACGAAGCAATTTCAACTTTATTACATGGAAATAAAGTAGATAAACGGATATGTCACCTTTACGCTCGACAGGCTTGACAGGCGGCAGGGGATCACTGTGTTAGAATCCAAGCAAGAAAATGTTTTAGCTGATCTACCCACGTGACATTATTCGCATTTAACAACATCCGTCAGTAGGATAGATAGATAAAGAGATATCAATTTTATTTCAATACAACAAAGTCCCTTTTGCTCTCTGTGCACACAAAGGCGGTAGACGTTGAGAACTGTCAGCTCCTACTTTTATACCTGTCAACAGCAAGTTACCTACAGACAGTGTCATCTTTAAAGCCCTGTGGTTATACGCGGAACTACAAACGTTAGCTAAGTATATAACTAGTCTAGAAACAACAGTAGAGACAACAGCGCCTCCCTTTCTAATTTCTAAATGTTGAAACTGATTTTAAGCAAAGTAAGGGTAGTTAGGTGTGAAGTACTTGTACGCGAACAAAGTCGTTCTGGATCCGCTATTAATATTATAATTGCGAAAGTTTGTAAGGATGTATGGTTGGACGTTTATTGGTCCTTCACACAAAAAGTACTAGTCGGATTTTGATGAAATTTGGCAGTAATATGCCTTATAGCGCAGAATGGCATACATGCTATAATTTACCCCGAAATTCAATGTAGTTCCCGCTTGAACGAGTCTGATACGTTTTATGGGGACAGAGTTGCGGGCAAAAGCGAGTTGGTATATAAAAGTATGGTTTATTATTAATGTTACAAAAATAGTTTTGATATAACACAGATATCAGATTAACACACATTACATCAACAACGCGTACCAACACTTGAGGCACATCCACATTAATGGAGGGTTATTCTATAACCGTTAGTAAGTAATTGATAATTATTTTAATAAATTCGGCCTGGAAACAGCTTTATCGATTACTAAACGTACTTTGTAAAAAAAACGGCTAGTTATTATTAATAATTGCCTAAATAACAATTTAAACACGAAACTCATTCAGTATTCTACTGTTGACCATCAAAACATTGCCTATAATCACCTTGGCCATAGTTTTTTCGTCCACGCTCGTGGCGTGTTCGTGCCTATGATTCAACTACCTAGTTGCGCTTGTCCTTGAATTGCTGCATGATGACTGGCCGGTTCGTGAAAAAGTACATTTCGTAGGTATAATCCGCGGTTTAGAGTTCCCTCGTGCGTACAGGATAAATTTATAATTTATTTATATAATTTACCTGATCGGAGCGGTCAGTCCCGGCTCCTGCTAGGGTCCGCTTTCCGATTCATTCTCCTCCATTCCGTCCGGTCTTTTGCATCCTTGTGTCGTAAGCCACAGTTGTGCTTATAGCAATGAAAAGTTGTTACAATTACAATGCAATAGCTAAAAACACCTTAATTGGCTTAGTCTGTATAATACTGATATTTGAAAACACATCATCTTCTTGGCGTCAGTTTTGGTCCGCATGTGAGGGACCGGAGTCCACCTTCCAACTTATCGTTCTCCACTTCCCTCGTGATAATGGTAACTATTACACATTTATTTCGTTGTTTTTCCTTTTTTCAGTACAGTAACGGAATGACGTGTCTTGTATACCTATTGTATAGTCTAGGGCTGAATTATTTTTTAAAAAGTGTGCTTATCGTAGAAGTGGCATAAACCATTTTTTATTTTAAAATACAATACCCAACTATGAGTGCATTGATTGTTGGTTATGATGGATGCGGTCAAACAAGATTTATCGGCCGGCAGTGAGAGCTTAGCACATCTAGACCCTAGACTAAATAGGTTTCTATAGGTAACGTTGTGGTAACTTCCTCCTACCTAACCTAACGAATTTTTGCTGCTACGTGGAACCCGTCAACGTATAAGCGGCGGGCTTGGCTGTTTTTTTGCATAGCGCGCGCAGTTCCATTTTTAAACGATGACTGGCCTAGGAATAGCGAACAAAGAACATGTGCATGCGCCGGTTGACTGAACTTGGAAATTTAAAACTGCTGGCTTCTCTGCTGGCCCTATTTTTGTAACGCTCGCCATGCGTCTAAATATTTTTTTTTTTTTGCGTAATATGAAAAATTCATTATTTTAACACTGAAAGCGTACGTGGCAGAAAATGGAAAATCAGCGCCATGTATTTATTTATTTTAATTTCTGCGTTCGACTCAAGGCAAGTGCTTCAAAAAAGGGACTCCTGGTCAATAGAGATACTGGGTATAGTAATTGTTTATACTACTCGAACTCGATTGTTTTAGCGCTTTAGTACTTGTTAGAATTGGGATTAAGTGCCTAATTAACACCTGCGTATAGAGCTGATTTGAATAATGTATTTATTTTATTCGTTTTTGACAGAAAGCATTGTAAACTCTTTTAATGTAACAATGAAATTACAATGCGTTTTTCGACTTTAGATTCGCCATTCTACTAGAATCTCACCTTACATTTCTAATTGACAATATTGATTATATAATATTAAGTAATTTTAATTATTTGCAGAACCTTCCTCTTCCTCCTCACGGACCTACCTATAGCAGAAAGAACTCACAATTCTCAGAACAATTGCAGGATTACGAAACTCGAGACGCCCAGGACTCGAACGCGGGCCCTCCCAAGGCCAGCCGAACCCGTTCACGGCCAAATAATAATAGCCCTGCTTCCCGCAAGGTCCTTTACCTTGCTTTGTGGTACTATTATCTATGACTAACGCCCAGAATTATAAATATAGCTTCTCCATACCTTGCAAACAACTGCATAGCGATTTAGAACAGACAGCGTTCGCAGAAGCATTCTTATTTCCGTGTGGTGAATCAGCTTTGAAAGCCTGTAATCTCAGTTTGCGTTGGCATTAGATCGGTACATAAACTCCGTTTAGTTGCTGTGTGTTTTCTTGTGTGAATAAGTGTCATCTTCTTTATTATTTTCCAGCTACGACCTTCGAAGTTCCTCAGGGCTTGCAATTTTAAAAGGGTGTTGTGGCAGTATGTCTCACGAAAAATTGTAAAGAAGATTGCAACGATTTATTCGTTGGTAGATATTTGTAGGAAACTATTTTAAATTTGCTGACTACCATCAAGCTTTCGCATTTAGTTTGTTGTTGTATGTTTGGTTATTTTGGACAAGCTCACTGTTTGCAGTTTTAGATATTACACTTCAATCTTGTGATATTGGTGAAATTATTGAAGTGTTATCGATTTAATTTAATAAAGTAACAGATTAGAAATGTTTGTAAGGAGTATTTAAAACCAATTTAGGTCCGCGACCGGCGCGCCCTATTCGACAAGGACGGCGAGTGCAGATTCGCACTTATTGGAAAGGGACAGAATTTTGTCGATACATTTTCGTTGCAATTTTTTGTAGTGGCCTTTGGTGCCCACTAGCAACGCAACACATGCCCATGGAGATACATGTGGACGCAGGGTCATTAAACCTAGAAGCTCCCATGTTAAAATTAGTTTCGCGTGCGAGCAGGCAGATTCTAGGAAGCTAGCTGCATCAATAGAATTTCAACATCAATTTGACATTGTCATTACAAACAATTCGCAGTCAATAGAATTGGGATTATGCGAGGCGACAGGCTGAAGTTGGCACGTCGCTTTCAAGGTATCTAGTGTGGTTTTAGTGATAGGGAGAGAAATGCAGTTGGTAACCAATTCCATTGTGGACGAAACTTGTTGGTCTAGGTCTATTAGTATTTTTTGTTGTTGTTACATAATTCGCAAAATTCGTTTTGAAAATCTCATCATCTCATATCACAATATGACGTAATAAATAGGACAAACTATGAGACATTTTGTAGTGTATTTTAAGGGTTAACGAGTACGAATATTTCGACGCAGTTGCATGCATCCTGCGGGGCTATTGTCTAACTTAGTTGGCAACTGAATTTGACATTGGATAATTGAACACTACGTCATCTACGTTGGCCACTGGTCTTTGCGTCTAGCAAATTAGAGTAGTGTAAAATTATTTTATGTCAAATTCAGTTGTCTACTGAGATAGCCAATAGCCGCTGGTCACGGTATAAAATGACATGCTAAAACCCCGTAAAATCTATACTAATTTTATAAAAAGGAAAAGTTGTGTTTTTATATAAGTAAATTTATAACAGTAATAATTAATAAATTAATTTAAGGAATTTCACTAAATTATTTATTACATCTTTCCACAATTTGAAATAGAATCCTATGACACGGTTTCCTTCCACAACTCATTATATTCAGAAAAATGACACTGTTTCCTGTAACGAATGCGGTTACAATGGTTGAAAGATAAATTTAATTACCAACATTACAGGTTGTAGTCATACGCATGCAGAAAACGTGCGATCTATGCGGTCACTACGCACTATGTTGCTAGGGGCCTAAGCAGAATGGCAAGTGACCCTCGACTGGTCTCAGTGTTGCGTCATCGCGTCGCTGCGTACCCGTGGAATGTAGACTCGGTCCGAGCCAGAGCTTGGGCTTGGGTTTGGACTCTGGGATTTCCGCCCATAACTGCGTGAGAGGTCTCTAGAACGTGATGCGTTCCGATATCTTCGTAACAATTTTGCGCCGATTTTTCCTCGTGTGTCACGGGTCTTATAGGAAAACGCTGATTTTGTTCTACTGAATTCGACATGTGATATTAAGTGGCGATGCGGCCGAGTATGAAACATGGTTGTCTAGAAACAGCCTGTTCTATCTGGCCTTGAAGGAGTGCAGAATGTGCTGATAGGGATTCACATTGTTGACGAAAGATAGAGTGAAAGCGGCTGGTGATATAGAAGATATCTATGACACAAAGGTGGAATGTGGAGGAGGTTCAGGGACAGTTACTCTACGTAAATCTGACTTAAGATCTTTGATAGTCTGAATTTTACATGAGTTCTTTCGAACCATACATTCGAATTATGGACGTAGAGGGTAGCCTTAAAATTAGAATGAGTAACGATGGCTAGTATATATATCCTGTGACGATGTATGGAAGCCAGAATTGATTGGAAATATGGAGATTCTTCTGTCAGTAGCGCTCACGTTAATCCCAGACCCGTATTATATATCAATCAGCATACGCCGATAGAGGCCCTTTGTTCTTGTTTACCCGTGCGCGAGCCCGCCCCATTCAAGCCTAGCTTTCGACAATGGCTCAAAGCTAGGTCAGACTTTATGCCGACTACTTCATTTGCAGCTGCCCTATCTGACACCTGAACAAGGGTACCAAAGGACACTGCACAAAGCCGAGTCTTTAGAACTTGTTTGGAAACTTTTAGAAGTTCAGTGATTAGGCGGGATAGCCGGCCCTCAAGAATGCGGAGGTCGTTGCCTGTTTTCGTCGCGATGTTTTTACAAAGTCTAATAGCTTCGACAAGGGCCCCTTAGTTTGTTAACGAATAACATTATTCGGGGCAGTCGCTCCGAATTTAGAAATTCAGGCGAATGGGAATGACGGCTTTCAGAAAACTTGTTTCTGTCATTTGGAACGTCCTTCCGGTCCAATTAAAATCTTATTGGTGTTCAGCGTTCGAGAAACTCTCGTAGCAGGTATTAATTTGTGTGATAATTAGCATCGAATAGTGAACCATGTTAAGTCCCTTTAATGTTTGGTGGCGGTAATTTTGTGTCGGAACATCAGCTCGGCCGGTCCCGGCGGGCCCGGATTAGGCCGGTGGTGGGGTTGCAGGCTCCCGGTTCACCTTGGAGAGTAATTATAATGATCGGCGCCAGGATCCTAGTCTGGGCCGGGAGTCCTTCCTGGAAAGGCGTGTCGGGCGGGGGTGGCGCAGCGGTCCGCCCACGCGCGCTCCCGCTCGCACCCGCGGCCGCGGCCACCCCGGCCTGCCGCCGTCCCGCTCCCGCGCCCGCCGCGACCCCCCCGCCCCCACGCACCGTAATAACCCAATTTGTAAGAACCCCCCTTTTTCAAGGACGGCCGTCGGTCTTTATGGCGGCGGCGACGGCGGCGTTGATTCCCCGACCTTGTTTATTTCAGTTTCTTTTTGTTTAGGAACTGGCTGAACTTATTTTCGTACATACCGGGACCGCTGCCGGTTGTTTTCGCGCGAAACTACTTACACCGAGATGTGATATTAGCTCGATCACAAAGGGGACCTTTGAGCGACCACATAATGGTTTACAGCTGCTCGATTCCAGTTACTCAGGCTTTTGAGGCTGAAACGCCGCATTTCCATTCCTTTAGGTTTGCGTCGATAAGTAATTGGATGTATTCTGTTCGAATGGCAAGCACTAGCCCGTAAATTCGTTCGTTTTGCTGATAAACACCGGGTTTGGGCTACGACGCGCGCGTTTAGCAAATGAGATATGTTCGGATGGAACGGGCGTCGCTGTGTGTTGTTGCGGCGGGCGGCTCATTTGTTTAAGTCATTCCAAAGTTCAAGGCCAACGACAACACCCTTATCAAAACCCGTCCTTTCGGGTCGTCTAGACGGCTTCGCACCTCCAACCCTTTAAGGGACCGATTCAATAACAATTCTTATATTTTTGTATGATGTTCACTCGTGCGGGAGCCCTGGTAGACTTTTTGCAGAAAAAGTGGACTTATTCGGTTCAGTATTAATTTCAGGCATGATAAGAATTTCTATGTATTTCTACGTACCTTTTAGGAGGTTGTATTTTTTTTAAAACGTTTCTTACATTTCTTCCCGAAGTTATTTGCTTAAACTTTCGTGTTCTTTATTTTTTCTCAAAGTAGATACTTACATATAAGTAACATAAAAAAGTTCGGTTTGATCATTAAATATTAAATTAGAAAAGGCCCATTTTATTTACTGCTGCGTGAAGATGACTGAGCACAACTTACAGAATTTATAATTAAGATTGTTAGCAAAACGTCCCTTTGGGTGTCTACGATGTTTTGCGTATCTAATATGTCGATGTCAAAGAGTCATTCGGTTCCATGCAAACATTTGTACTTTCCTTCCAGAATGGAATCAAAAATTCGAGTCGAAATGAGACACGAGTCGGCCTTTTGAAATATTCAGTTTCTATCAGAGCGTCTTTGCGTCACAAATGTTTGATATAATGAGTACTAACAAGAACCTTATCGCTCCGTTTTAATCGCGCCTACTGTTTTAGCCTCAAGTTCCTGGGCCTTGGGATATACACGTGTCATAAACCCAGACAGGCAGTTGCCCGCCTCCCCGAATTCTAGGAAAGGAGGCGCAGATCCGACAACAATTCGACTCTCGGGGGGCAATAATAAAAATAAAGTAGATAAGTAATAAATAATCAGCGTTTCACTTGTCTGATTTAAAAGCGATTTTTGTATAACTTTCTCGGTCGCTCGGAAAATCTGGCGCGTACACGGGGGTCCGTACCGCGCGGTATTTTTCAGCCGGGCTGGGCAGGCTATTGGAACTATTAGGGGGTGGGGGTGAAGGGGGGACGCTTTATCCCGGGCGAGCGCATAGAGCCGAATGTGCCGCCGATAAAGCACGCCGCCGAAATCTTACTCCCTTTTCGAGGTTGCCAGGGCTAAGCTTTAGCAGAGTCGACTTTGGGTCCTTTATCAACAAATGATGAAGTTGCAATAAAAGTCATTAATACATTATTTTTAAGCATAATTATACGATATAACCTTATTGTGTAGAATCGTGAAAATTATGAAAATAGAAATTTAAATAAATATAGTCAATGTTGGGAAAACTATATTCAGGAAAGTTAAAAGTTGCAAAATCACTGCTAGCAATTATAAAACATATGTATCACTTATTTTAATATTAAAAATCTCTCCATGTTGGGGTAAAGCCGCACCGTTCACATAATAACTAGATCAATATCCTCGCAATCTATATTTAGTAGGCCGAAACCCCTGGCAATTACTGCGCGTAGCTTTTCATTGCTCGCCTCAAGAAAATAATTTCAGTTGAATTATTTTATTATTTCCCGCGAAAGTTCAAAGGTCTACATCGTATGCAGGGCGGAGGAATAACTTATAGCGGCATGAGCGCTGGAAATCGAGGCCGCCCAGTCTGATACGGGCGCAAACTGGCTGGGGGCACGCACGGAAACGCACGCTAGTCCAGTTTTCATATTCCACTATGACTCTCTTATCGCACTTTTCACAGGCAATAAGATCGCGCGGGAGCTTACATATTTTCGGGCCGACATGCAACCATCTCACGCCATCGGGAACGCAACCGGCGATGGATATCACCCCGGTTCTTGCGTAGCAATATAACTCCCAGGACCGCGCCACAATAATCTGATACTCCCTATTCGCTCATCTATTGCGGGCGATAATGTATTCTAGTACCCGGCAATAGGGACCGTAATCGCGTCGTAGCAGGCATCGTTATAGGGATTCCAGGCAGCCATTGTAGAGGCTTCATTCTCGCCTAGATAATAAGGTTTTGTCAACACGCAAGCAAAGTTTGTTGCTTCCGTTTAGTTTGAACAGACAGGCTCGTGCTTCGTATCGCGATGCGTTTATTAAGACATTTGTATGTATTATTGGCGGGACACTTAACATAAACTTGATGAAAAATGTAGCGTAGGTAGGCAGAGCCACCCAGATTTTATTCCCACTATAAAATATACTTAGGTAGGTACTCCGTTTATTTTATAGTGGAAATAAATGGTCTACACTACATTTTACCGACTATGAAATAAGTTTAATAACTAATTGTTTTAATTAACCTTTTCCACGAAATTTGAATAAAATGACTACAACAACAAAATATGGTACGCATAGAAAACGACGTAGGTCGAGAAAGGAACCAGTTTATATCGTAGCTACATAGAAATATCGACTACCAACTTCATATTTTCGGTAGACTACTATTTATTACAACACACAAGATCCGTATATTTACAAAACGATTCAAACAGCGAACTCTGAAAAAAAACCTGCAAATCTCACTTCTAGCCAAATCAACCGACGGCGTCACGACACAAACAAAACTCAGTACCTACGCACCAGGCAGTGCAGTGCCAGCGAGCCGAGCGACCTTGAGAAAATTCTCTTCTAGTCTATGTGCTTGGAAAACGCGCGATTAGATCGTCACCGAAAATGTTGGCGAGCGATTTGATAGCTTGCAAGTAGACGGGGCTATTGCCCTCCTCACTCCATTGCAAGGCCACCCAGGGCCGCACTCGAGGCGGCGAGGCCCGCAGTCGGTAGCCATGGAAATGCCGCGTGGGCGAGCGTTGCGATAGAGACGCCCTCCCCGCGGCCCCTCTCGTCTGCGCCGCTCCACTTGCTCCCAGTCCCAGGTCTTTCCAATTCCCTTCAATTGCGCCTAAATCTGAAGGCCGAATATTATGTCACGAGCCGGTATAAACTTTTGCGTATCATGTTACTTGTGTTGGAAAAATTCTAACGAGCTTTCACGAATATGGCGATGGTTACGCACTGCTAGAAAGTTTGCGAAACATTTTCTAGGCAATTAACCGTTTTATGCTACTTACTTCTCATCCCGTAATATGTATGTAGATATATGAACCTTGATGGTGACAACGAGGCTATGGAACTCCCACACCGCATCGACACACAAGGTCTTGTTACCCAAATAATGGAAAACAAAAGGAAAAACCAGACACAGGGAGGGCATTCCATACCCTTGCAGTGCTCTAAAGCTTATTATTTGTGGATATGGCACGATATTAAATGATTTCTTACTACAAATTTAGCTGAACAAGGGATTATTTTATTACTATTCAAAGTACATTTTACTATAAACCCTCGCCACAACAATAAAGCTAGGTGTTTTAATAGAATAACTTATTGGAATCTTGTAATAATATGTCTGCGATATTTTCTTGATACTAATAATAATAAAATGTTCTGATTCTATTTAATTGCCCTTGGTACTTCTCCAGCTTTGCTCTATTCTATGTAAACATTTGCTTATAGGTAGCTATCGGAATAAGAAATATTGGAAGTGAAAACGTTGCGTTCTGTTTTGAGGTACCCCTACCATTGTCTAATGATAATGATATTCCGTAGATATCGCCGAAGTCGTAGGATGTTGCAAGTACTCGCAGGTTATCGCTCCGTATTTGCTCCGAAGTTACCTCGCCGGTAGTCAAAACTGAACTGAACTACAACTGATACTAGAATGTCCGACGATGTAAGCGTATAGACGCGTGGACACATAAGGGTATATTCTAGACAGCCGTGTGTAAAAGAACTACATTCTGGCTATCCGTACACTTATTACGTCGGTAAAAACTGTACACTTAAAGCGAAAAAAGTTATTTCGAAGCTTATTTATTTATTTTTCAGTTTATTGTACACATGAAACTTTGAGGAAAAATACAGAGTTATAGATGACACAACAGGCGCTACTTATTTGCTTAGTATTTGGGCTTTAGGGAAACTGTAAATTTGACTTGTAGATTTTTCTACGTTAGCTATATTAAACATAGATATTGGCTAAATTCGTTAACGTTGTTTCTATACTTCCTCTAATTTGAGTTTTATATTTTTTACCACTAAGTTATATTCAGTGGTGACTGAGTTATTCTCAGTGGATAATGAGCAAATAGCCCACCTCTCGGTTTGGTTCTCTAGCAGAATCACTCATTATAAAAATAAAGTTATCACTTCATTGCACTTTATGTGGCACTCTTTCAGCATTGTTGTGACCTTGATAAAATAATTTCGTGATATATCGATTTTAGTACACAATGAATAGGTACGTTCAATTATTTCAGCGTTAAGAAAACTGCCAATACCTAATCTGGGTCCAGAGTGCAACAAAATAATTTCATTGTTTTATTTTTGTAAGAACTGAATGCGCTCCTGTCTGGGAAGTACACTGTATGCCAAGTCGCAGCTTGCTATTTGTGCGCGGGCCTCCGAACTTCGTACCTATCGCCTCCTCGACCCCCCGCGACCCTCCCCCCTCCCGGCTCCTAGAACTAAAGCCGCTCCTCTGATAACTCATGTCGGTACCTACCTATCCGAAAACGATTCGTGCGATAGATTACCAACTCCCAATCGCTTTAATGTCTACAGAAATGGAAGTGAGCATCGATTAAACACTGGTATTTGTCATTTGTCAACTTTAAGTGAAATAGATAATACTCGTAATAGTCGATTTATATATTAGCATAGTATTTTATGTCGTAAAACAATATAATATAAATATAAAACATCACAAGATAATTTATTCTCTAAAATTCTATATACAAAGGATAGCTTCATAATAGGCGAAGTATTAATAATAGATTTTCCTGTTAACAGCAAGAGTGGTAATGAAGGAAGTACAAACCTAGTTATGGGACAGGCTGTACCTACTCGATATGTTTGCTAAAAATATTCAGAATTATTACGATGTCAGGTAGGTTAGGTTTTGTAATGTCCTTTAGTTTATACGTCACCACTTACAAACCACCTACGCGTCATATCCACCTCGCCACCGTGTAACCATCTGACAGGAAATGTGTAACCTAGGGTAGGTTACCCATTAGCGCCACCCCATTTACCCATTGACGCAAACACGATGATAGTATTCATATATTGTGATGTTGGTGACTATGCGTGTGCCACACGACGGATAGGCGGACACGACGCGGTGACTATGCGTACGCCACGCGTTTGCTGACAGATAAAACAGTTTTCTGTAATTAGTATAGATACCGACATTGCACCTTTTGGGACAAAAACCTCGCATAATCTGTGTACGTCTATATGGGCCCTGCCCACGCATCGGCTTTCTGGGCAGATGTATAAAAAGTAAAATCTACAACAACGAGTAAAAGTTTTTAAACGTACCTAGTTTAAAAGTTGGGCAGTGGAAAATGGGGCAGCAACGAAAAATCCCCTTTTAGGAAATTGTTGTTTGGAAATGTCTTAGCCAACGTAGGTACGCCCCTGCCGAACTAGTTGTAAATAACTAAAGTATTTTTTTGTACATTGGGCCATATTCTGTGCCGCAATTATGAATAATTTTTACCTATCTAGTAAACGTTAGGAATACCCAGACGAAAGGTGATAGTGGGCTGATGTCACACCCCCCTATCATCATTTAAAATACTTGATAAGCTCTGCTTTTCGAGAAAGATAAGAGTACCCAAAACAAAAAGCCTTTAAAAACTTATAGACACCGAACCTACACCTTTTTCATATCAGAAAAATATTAATTATTATATTTAAATATTATTAATATTTAAACCCCCCCCTTACACTCACACCCCTTACCCCTTACCCCTTACACTCGTGGGTGTCGTACAAGGCGACTTATGTTTTCAAGACCAAAGATCTAGAGTCTCTGTAGGCTGAAAAACGGGCAGCAGCGTTTTCCATTGTTATATTTACAACACTGCGATCTCCAACCCGCCTGCCAAGCGTGGAGATTATGGCAATAACTTCCCCTTTCGTGGGAGAGGCCCTAAGTCCTGCAGTGGACTGTTGATGGGCTGTGGTGGTGATGAATATTTAAATATAATAATTTCGTTTTTTATTTCAAACATCCCACGCCTACTAACAAGAAAGTTGGAACATTAGCTGTTCGAAAGGACTCTGGCTCCCTTTATTTCTAACGACTGTAAATGCCGATCATTACCAATGATCGATAATTACATAATTTCAACTCTTATCATACTCAGAAAGCTGATGAAGGCTGGTTAAGTAGCCCTTTTAGTTGTAATCGTATTTATATCTCAATCCCCTTTCAAATTAGTCGGCGGAACTCAGCTTCCCTGTGCCTGGGCGAAGGGATGGTTGCTATAGGAACGCCAAGACTTGCCAGGTCTCGATTTAACACACTTATTGATTGCGAGACTCAAATGTTCCACAAATTCTCCGCGCCTATGATTCTGTACGCGTATTTATCCATTATTTTTGATTTGTACCTTCAAATTTGGACCACATTTAGGTAGCTTTAAACACGTGGCATTATGTTAGACAGGAGATTCGCTCGTATTTTCGTCCCTAAGTATGTGTAGTCGAAGGTGATGGAAGTTATCCTACTAGCTTTTAGGCCATTTTAAAGTCACTTTTCTTTTTTGGTGGCTATACCCAATGTGGCTGAAAAGCAAAACTGCAAAGAGGAGGTGATGCCGATCGGTATTTTACTTATAGAACCCAGACGACCTGAGTGATTCAGTGGTCAACATACCGGTCTGCCACGCAAGAGGTCCCGGGTTCGATTCCCGGCCGGGCAGAAATTGAAATGATGAATTTTAATTTCTGTTACGGGTCTGGGTGTTCTATGTATAATAAGTACGTATTTAAAAAAAAAAGTATATAAGTAGTTAATCAGTTATCTAGCACCCATAACACAAGCTTTGCTTACTTTGGCGCTGTGTGAATTTGCCACGATTATTATTATTTATTATTATACAATAGGATAGGTAAGTACTATCGCTACAAAAGTCGAAGTTTGGATCAATAAAAAAATCTTATTTGTTCCAGGTTGTGCACGGGCAGACCAACGTTTTGCGGGTTTCCTAAACGTCTACAATCGCTATAACGTGGAGATAGGATCCTACGGGATAACCTATAGCCTAGTGTGGGTACTTTAAATACAAACATAATCACACACAAGCAAATCTTTATACTTATATGTGAATATGTTGACTGACTTTATAGGTAGGAGTAGGACTCTGTTAACCCTGAGGAGCTTTATCATTTTCAACTGACTCTGTAGGTACCTCAGCCCCAAAGCGACAACCCACCAACTTTAATTATTATGGTCCGGTTTCAAGGATAAGGTGGCCAAAGTTACATTACAGTTTTGAAGCATTATATACTGTACCTACTCATGTAAATTCTGAAATAAATATTAATTTTTATTTATTTGTTGTCCTTAGGTCGCTTCAGCACTTATACGGTTCGAATTCGATTCGTATCCGTTTCTGATGCGGTTTGGCCGTCCTAGTAATAATCTTGGCGTTAATGTCTTGAGAGCTTATGTTTGCTAAATCGCCCTGTTCCCAAACCGATCGCGAACAGCATTTTTCGTATCATGTGTATTTTGGCTCTCGGAGGCCGATCGCGCGTGACGTATTCACATTTTTACGGAGTTCCAACTAAATCTCGACTCGTAATCGAAACTTAACGGTGATACGATTGATTCGCCTTGCGCCTTGGAAACGAGCGCTCGGGATCAATTCGGGAAAACAGAGGAAGCTAATGGTCTTAGCCAAGATTTGTCAGATCAGGTAATTATAGTGGAACAACTGCCATTCGACCTCCGTGACCATGCGACCAGGGAAACCTGACCAGATTGGATCATGTTTTCCCTCACCGTAATAAGAGCTCGGTTAGTATTCAACTAATGTACATAACTCAGAAAAGGTTCACTGGTACATGGCGGCAGTAGGATTTGAACTCTGTAACTCTCGCTTACGAGTCGGATACCTTAACCACTAAGCCACCGACGCTCCGTTTGAACGCTCTAGTAATTCTTCCTATTACCTCCTACTGCGATCTTTCACAAATTAAACCAACAATCGTACCTAAAGAAAACGTTTTAGTACAATTCTTCCATTTTTACCGCGTAATGGAATGGCAGTTACAAATACAGTCGCGTATTTCATAGTCACTTTTACTGTCTCACTTTTCGTACCTGTTTTGTGGCCTTGGTTTTTATTGTTACGCTCTTCGCCTGCGATGGCTTTGTCCATTCATGATGGTCCCTTTCTTGGGTTACGCGTAAAATGATGCGCGAAAGAGATGGTTGACGAGCACTTCTCAATGAGATGTGGATAGCTACACGTGATTGACTGGCCGATATGTGGGCGATGTTATGTCGGTATAGGATTTGGTTATCTTAAGGGCGAAATTTCACTTGTAAGTTACGATAAATTTGTATCGATAAAAGAGTATTTACAAATTAATTGTAAGTTACTCACGTTGGTTAAGCTTATAAGTGTAATTTCTGCCTTAGGTACAGGAGTCCCGAGTTGAGGCCCGGTTTTTTTGATGTTAAGTTCTTAAGTAAATATACAATATAAATCGTAGATGTAGGTGAAAGAAAATGGCTACGGACAGGAGGAGAAGCGGACTTTTCACTTTTATTGAAATCCTTCTTCTTATATTATATTTAAATATTTGAAACGAGATTGTAATAAAATATAAAAGGATATCCATCCGAATCAACGCATCCATTGTGAGTTACAAACCAACAAACAAAGCTTTCATTTTTATTACAGTAGACTTCTTGCGTCAATCGTTTAAAAATAAACGTAAAATTATATGATCATTTGTCGCCAAATAGAAATAACAAACAAATACAAGAAAGTTTCAGTAGAGTTCGGTGTCCTCAAATATTGCTTGTCTACGAACTGTGAGAATCAATATAAACAAATCGATACAAAATTGGCTCAACGATGCAAATTATTACAATATTACGATGTTATTTTTGAATATCAAGTCACATTTTACAAACTTTAAATGTCGAACAATATTGTCCGCTAGGAATACCCTCTGCCTAGACATTCTAGACAGTAATAGACATAATGGGTTCATAAAATTGTTTATGCGGCATTCTTGATTTTTTATATAATTCAATGTTGACGTATTCGATGACTTGATCCTTAAGCAGATGCTGATGACTTTATTAAACTAAGCTACGAACAATGTAACCGACAGAAAAAAATAGGAGAACCCCCGACCAAGTTTACTGAAACTCAAATATGTTCCAAACTACAGAACCGATTTTAATAAAACAATCTCGATTAAACTGGCTTTCAAGCGCAAAACTGCATCTGTACGGAAGCTACGATGGACAGATACACAAAGCCACAGATACACGCGTCTAACTTATAACAACCCTCTTTTTTTGGGGGTTTAAAAGTACTTCATCATGATGATTAGGAACCTTGTACAGTGGCCCTCGCACAAGTGTGTCCGCTACAAAGCTCGCGCCGCGAGAGAGCGTTTGTCTCTTCCTCTCAATACTAAGACGAAAGAGATAGCAATACCTATGTCGCGGTTTTTCTCGCTTATCGCGCGCGAGAGCAACTTGTGCTAGGCCTACAGGTGCCCTTTTGGCATCGCACATTAATAAGTTACTTACACAGTGTAAGCGACTTCGTGAACCGCCAGGTGTGTGACGTAACTGAGAATCAATGATTTATAACTACCACTTTATAGCATTGTGTCAGTTATTTTAATAATTGGATACCTAGATTGTATGCTTCCTCAATAAATTTGGTTTATTATTCCGTGTTTCGATCACGTTCGGGTTTAATGGGATTTTTTACCAGCAGGCTACGTCCCGCTTTATGGTAAGCCGTCACCATAACCCATGGATGCATGCAAGACCAATTCTATCACTTAATGAACGACGAAGTAAAAAATCTTTCATACTTCTTAAAGACATAATCAGATTCAGAATTCAGTCTAATCAGATTTCTCAAATGTCGATGGCAGAAATATCCTTTCTATCCATAAATCTTTGTATTTTTGTCTGATATCTTTAAGGTTCGGCTGGCCGCAGACTAGTGTGTAGAGTGGTGATGGTGACCAGTTTGTGGCACAGAAAACCAGCGAAAGCGAGTGCTATAGACCCCTAATTTCAGTTAAAATTGTAATTATTAAGGATATACTCCCTTTCACTAAGCTTGAGGTTCTTCAAAAGGCATGTCTTCATGTTTCATGTCGTCATCTAAAGGAAACACTGTAGTTAGGAGCTTTTTCAATTTAGAAGTTTGTCCACGTAGTGCAGATCTAGGTACCCAGCCCGCGGTGAGTGGTGCGATGGCGGAATTGTGGTGTGGGTAACAGATTAAAAAGTTCCTCAGAATGGCACAAAAGTGGGAGAAATATACTTCATTTTGTAGCCGCACCTAAGCCTTATAGAGAAATTGGCGTTGACAGGGTAAAGTATCGCTTCTCAGGTCAAGCGATGCTTTGCCCTACGCTTAACTTGATTCTGCGAGGCTAAATTGACATTGCCTTCCAGGTATGTAAAACGTAACTGTCGACACCGAGGAACCTTGTAAGTTGGAGTTACTTGGAACTCCGGCACTATGTCAAAATACCCTTTGTGGCGGAAAATGCGTAAACCAGTCTATGAGAGGGGTTGAATGTGCCATGAACCATCAATGTTTTACATCTGACTCAAGCCGAATACGGGACGGGGGTCCCGTGTCACACAATAATTCGAGTAATTCGGGTAAAGCTTACGAACATGGTGCAACAAGATCGCCTAGACATGTAATTAGATAATTTTCTACTATTAACTTTTAACACCGCTCCTTCCAACCCGGATCCTCCATGCTTGGGCCGGAAGCTACGGAAAAACCCTTTGAAATTGTCTAATAATGTCCTAGGACAACATACGACTAAGCGATTTTCTAATTTGTTCTTCTAAAGACACACCTACCTTTGGTACTCTAGTTTTACCATAAGTAACTGGCGTTATTGGTCAAAGTGCTTCCTACCACGATTGAAGTTGACCTTATACGAGCCCTGACCGTGATCGTCGAGTCGATACCAAGTTCATTACGTAACGTATATGCGTTCATCTTTCCTTATTAAGCTTCGAGCGCACACATTTGGTTACTTTGGAGGTCGACGGCGTATCGTTCCAATCTTAATTTGAATATTCAGAGCTACGTACTACGAAAACTTGTTTTTACTAAACGCTAATGTAGTTGTCGGTTCTAACGTTTGGTTCGATTGAAGCGTAGGCTTTAAGTGCCTGGGTTGCTTTTACGTTTCATGATATTTCAGATCGATTTCCAATATCCTGATCTCAAAGCTACCTAGGTATATAATGAAAATGAAATAATAAATTCATTAGACAGAATTATAATATTATTGTTGCTAATGGATATAAAAACCGTACGTTTAAAATGCGCATTAAAAATTAAGTTTCACCACCTCATCATATCTAAACCTCAGACCTACTCTTTACAAAATCAAATACCCTAATCACTTAGGTACCTAGGTAGGTACTAGCTATTACAAGGAAGTGTTCGGTGACTCTTTGTATATGTTATGCAATTGCCAACGTTTCTTTACGCTGACGTCACTTGTGCTCGGTAGATGCGGAGAGTTCACGGACGCCCGTCAAGTTCAGCTCAGCAATTATATATTGTTTTATTTGGACGATATCGTCGGGGGCCGCGGATGCCCGAATTTATCTTACTACTACTTATGTCATGACGTTTACTTAGTAATACGATGAAGGCGGAAATGCGTTATTTGTTTGAAACGATCCCTTCGGATTTTGATGAATTTTTAAGTGTATTTACTTAATATCAAGAATATTTATAATATTTTGGACCTAATTATCAGATGGAGCATCGGTGACCGAGCGGTTAGGGTATCCGACGCGTTAGCGAGAGGTACTGGGTTCGAATCCCGCTGCGGTCATGTACCAATGAGTCTTTTCTGAGTTATGTACATTAGTTGAATACTAACTGATGCTCTTACGGCGAGGGACAAATTCGTGATGAAACTTAAATGAATGTGTAACCGTGATCCAATCTGGTCAGGTTCCCCTGGTAGCAGGGGCATGGTGGTCAGATGGCAGTCGCTCCACTGTAACTATCTGATCTGCCAAAACCTGAATCTTGGTCAAGGGGGACCCAGGGCCCTCGTGCGCGAGAGCACGAGCAAGACATTAACGCCAAGATGATATTTTTTTTATCAGGAGGCCCCTCGGGTTGGTCGAAAGTCCAAATTAATGTCAGAGGCAAATGTTAGGCCGATGGATGCCAGAGGCACAAACTCGATTTTGGTAGAAGACGTGGAGGCCTATCTCCAACAGTGGACGTCCTGTCAATTCCTGTGGCTAAGATGATGATGATAACCACACAATTTTCGAAGCGACGTCATATCGCTTCAGTCTTCGGGAAAGTTTCATCAAAAACTTAGTCAGATCATAGGTATGCAGGATGCTTCCTCTTCTTACCCTTCTAAGGCTTTTATTGAGTTCTGCACGTACACTCAAGCTGGTATACAAATATTATCCTTAAACACATCCGGCGGCAATATCTGCCTTTCATGTGGGCTTACTGTCAATTTAGTGGTATTTGAAGTATTCTAGTGAGGGCCGAATGATGCTTTCCATAAATTTCGGCGCCGTAACTAAAGAAATACTTATAAATAATATAGTACTTGGACTTGAAATTTTCTTAATTAGTTGGGCTAGTCTATGTTTGGTATGGAAGTAAGTAGAATATAACAAAATTGTCGGCGACGCGGCCTCCTTTTTAAACTATTTTTCTTCTTTTCATGACCTAGGGGGTTTTATAATATTAGGCACCTAATTGAAACAAAATTCTCGAAAACGTAGGTAAGTAGATAAAACGTAGGTAAATATATACCAGCAGCATTTATATATCTCGAGTATTAGCATTAGACTTGTTCTTAAGCTCCAAAAAAAAAACTGCAGCATATTAGTTTGAAACATTGTTAGGATTATGTTTTAATTTGCATTATTTACTTCCTTATTGCCATTTAGTAAATGCGACACAGCATGGCTTACTATGTAGAGGTATTTTTCATTAGACTAGACAGGCATTTGACTGCCATCTCACCTGTTGGTAAGTAACGATGCAGCCGAAGATGGAGCATGCCTGTCTAGGAACACCCTATTCACTCTAGCCTTGAAGGCGTCCAGATTATAATGATCAGGGAACACTCTTGCAGGCAACGTATTCCATTCCTTTATAAATTGCATTATAAAGGTCGTACCATAGTGGCTCTTGTGGATAGCTGGAATTGCCCAGTAATTCTGATTTCTTAGGATTTTCTTAACTGTAGGGCCAAAATCAATTATATCTGTCTACTAACTTTAATATTCTCCGATACCACATACATTTTGGGTAAGCGACTAGGTCGGGCTTAGTCGTTGATCGGTCTCGTAGGCGCGCCCCGACCCTTGCGTGCTGCGTGGGAGCGCAACCGGGATATAACGCCAAGATGATGATGATTACCTGTTGATCGGTCTATTGGAATAGGTACAATTTGTTTGTACTGAGCTGTTATATAATAATCCTTATTTGTCAAACCTAATGTTCCTATCTATACATAGCATAAAACACCCTATCCCTAAGTATGTATATATGTAGGCTTAGATCTTTTAAACTACGCAACGGATTTTAATACGGTTTTTAACTATAGATAGAGTGATTTAAGAAGAAGGTTTATATGAAAGAAAAAATGAGTAGGTAGGGGCAAAGTAAGTGTACGCGGATGAAGTCCCGCCGGGTGCACTAATACGTATACTTTTACACAAGACTTTTTAGATGGAAAGTTATCATCAACAAGTGTATCGATAATATGACTTCCAGATTTGGCAATGTAGCTTATTCCAAAATCGTAGTCTATCACTAGTTTAGTTAACTCAATGATATCAGACCTTCGATCGCTTACAGATCACTAACAATGTCGATGCTTTCCGCAATCTTAGTGCAAGATCGTCATGTGACATGTCACGAGATAGAGGCATATTTAGGCATTAGTATAACGAGCATACATAGGATATTGCATGAACATTTGAACGTACATTTTTTTTATCGCAATTAGTCCCCCATAACATAATGTTTTGAACTATCGCGGTTATTATCACACATTTGAAAGGTATGTTTCTGGTTTCCTACCAAAGGCAAAATACCTTTAAAATGTGGTCCCACATATTGGTAATTTGGTAGTTAGTCAAAACCAATTGATGTGAAAAAATCACGAAATGAAACAGCAGTTAGCAGTGTGGGTTTTCCAAAACTATCCGAACCCAACAGAAGTCGTTCGTGCAAAAAAGACTGAAGTACCAATGGTTGTCTGATTTTTCGGACACGTGACTACAGTGCCACATAAAATCGGAAACGGTCAATTTAGTATGGTATACAACTGTTTGTTTGCCTGAAATCTTTAGTGAAATTAGAAAGAACAATCCAACAACGCAGAATCCATACTTTATTACTAGAATGTCAGCTATCACAAGGCAGTCGAAAGAACTCGGTACTTGATGGGTTAAAACATCGAATTGATAGACCATCAGCTTAGATATGGCCACCCAATGATTACCTTTTTTTTCCAAGGGGTAAAAATAAATGTTGGTATTATCCTTACTTCTTTTCCTTACTTTTCCTTGTCCCACTTCAGGTGGAGCCAGTTTTCCTAATATACGTATGCCAGGCAATTTTGTCTTGGGTAATCAACTTGTTATTCAGGCGTTTTAGTTGCTTATTGGTTGCACAAAAAACATAGGTAGGTAGAGCTCGTCTAGTCTAAGATGACGCGCCCCACTACTTAGTTAGTTGATTTTGATGTGTGAGTGCAAATATTAATAACGACACTTCATCTGTGTGGGAGCCAATGAACGACGCGTGCTCCGACGTTTGAATCTTACCGGCAACTGAATGACCAATTACAACGGCATTTGTATATGTATTGCGTCCATATTTTAAACTTGCTTGTGTGCGTTAATGCGATAGTGGGGCGCGTCATTTTAAATTAGACGAGCTCTACTTACAGCTTTGGGTCAAAATTTCGGGTAGAGTCTATCAAGCGGATCTTGACAGTGTAAAGTTTAGACGCTCCTTGATTTGACAACACCCACAGCTTGTCAAAATCAAAAAGCACCGTCTAAACGAACAAGTCTGGCTGAAATGTTTTGATTCTTGTTGTATGTTTCTATTATCATGTTTGAACAGTTTTGTGTTATTTATTTTAATTAAGTATTACTAATTATTATTTAAGTGTTCAAGTACAGACTATATTGTTTTATTTATTAATAACAGGCCCTCGATTTACTCTTGACACACTCTATCTAGTGTTGAAAATCGTATTAAAATCCGTTGCGTATTTATCTATCAGTAGGTGCACTACGAGCAGGTAAGGTTGGATTAGGTCCATAACAATCCTTACGTCGTTGAATCTGGTGTCCCACAGGGATCGGTTCTCGGGCCACTACTGTGGAACATCGGGTATGATTGGTTGCTTCGGGGTGATCTCTTGGCGGGTATGGATGTCATCTGCTATGCGGATGACACCCTTGTCATAGCCCGGGGCAAAACTTACAAAGAGGCGGCACAGCTGGCTTCTGCGGGCGGGACCTTAGTCGCACGGAGGATCGAGTTACTAGGCCTGAAGGTGGCGCTGGAGAAAACCGAGGCCCTTTTCTTCCCCGGTCCGCGGAAGCGTGCACCCTCTGACGCCCATATCGTGGTCGGGGGTATCCGGGTCGAAGTTAAGGCTCAAATGAAATATTTGGGCCTTATATTGGATGGTCGGTGGCAGTTTGGCCGGCACTTTAGCGGTCTGTCACCGCGCCTCCTAAAGGCGGCTGATGCATTCAGCTGGCTCCTCCCTAACCTGGGGGGACCAAGCTCAAGGTGTCGGCACTTATATGCCGGCATATTAAAGAGCATGGCGCTGTATGGTGCCCCCATCTGGGCAGATTCTTTAAATAAAGGGGAGAATGCGGCCCTTCTTCGCAGGCCTCAACGAGCCATTGCACAGCGTGTGGCGAGGGCTTATCGTACGGTGGGGTATGCTGCAGCGTGCGCCATTGCAGGCACTCCCCCCTGGGAGCTGGAAGCTAGGGTTATAGCCGTCGTCTACGAATGGACGGCGGCGCAGAGGGCGCAAGGTGACCGCCCGGCCCCGGAGGAGCGCAACGCCGTAAGAGATGAAGCTCGCGTGACCATGTTCCGTCTTTGGAAAGAGGACATGGCTTGCGAGCAGTCTGGGCGCCGAACGCTCGACGCCATCGGTCCCGTCATCGAGGACTGGGTCGAGCGTTCGCATGGATCCCTTTCTTACCGTTTGGTGCAGATATTATCCGGACACGGTTGTTTCGGATCGTACCTGCACCGAATCGGGAGAGAGGAAGCCCCGTCGTGCCACAAATGTAACGCGACGGAGGACACAGCGCAACATACCCTCGTGGCCTGTACTGGCTGGGAGGAGCAGCGCCGTGTTCTGAATGCGGTTGTAGGTCCGGACCTTGTGCTTCCAAGCGTAATCAAAGCTATGCTGGGAAGTGAAAGGGCCTGGGGAGCCATGGCCACATTCTGCGAGGACGTAATCTCGCAGAAAGAGGCAGCGGAGCGAGAGAGGGAGGATGACCCTCTCGCTCCACCGCTCCGCAGACGCAGAAGAGGAGTGAGAAGACGGATGTACGACCGTTCTGTTCTCGCTCCCGGTGGTGGCCAGCGGGCCAGAGGTGCGGGGGCATCTCCGCCTGCATTGCACAGGCCTCCACCTGCGCTGGATGGGAATAGTCCGGCGCTTCCGGCTATTCCCATCCGTCCCCCTTGCGGGGGGCATGGCGGACCTGCCGCGTAAGGCGGGCGGTCGTCGGAGGTGTTGTGGATGACAAGGCTTCGGCTGCTCTCATGACACCTCCATTCAGACGTCGTAGGAGCGCCGCGGGGTTTAGTGGGTAGACCGGCCAATACCGGGAGTCCCACACAGGCCCTTCGTCCCCCAACGGAGGGTATCGTGCGTAATGCATTCCCCGCGTTAAAAAAAAAAAATAAAAAAAAAAAAAGGTCCATAACAATCCTTGTGGTTTTAACTGTGAGGGCTGGTGGTTTTAACTGGTTTTAACTGTGGTTTAAATTGTGGTTTTAATTTAAATGTGGTTTTAAGTTAAATTAAATGGTTTTAATTGTGGTTTTAACTTTTCCTATACAAGGAAAAAATCCACTTTGTAGTGATAGTAGCCTTTTAGGAGATCCACAAAACAGGTAGTGCACGGGCAGACCAACATTTTGTGAGTCTCCTATCACTAGAATTGCCAACCCTTCTATGTAATATAGCATCCTACTATATTAGGTGTCTACCTACTATAAATTAAAATTAAAAATATAGTAGGCGAAACTACTATATTTAATTAGCACAACATTAGCACTTACCGGAAAACGGAACGCGTCCATAAAATCCTCAAAAGAAAAAAAATCCTGATGCAAATTGAATCTTATATAAGCTAAATGTAGCAGAAAATATACATTTAAGAAACAATATAGGTACGTACATTTAATTTTATAAATTACATATGTATTTTTAAAAACTTACTATATATTTTTTAAATTAATTCCCGACCTACTATATTTTTATGGCTTCTAAAGCCGAAAATACTACTATATTTGGTCTAAAAAAGTTGGCAACCCTACCTATCACTACAAAGTGGAATTTTTCTTGTACTCAACGACGAAGGATTATCTATAGCATTCTCACAGTCTATAATGTTTATATTGTTAATTTCGCCGCATCATCTAGTGCGCTGCGATTGTAGTTTTGAGCATTCAAAATCTACGGTAACGAGCAAGTTCCCGGGTCATTGACGTTTTTGCATTTGTCATTCGCTATTGTTTTCGTAGAAGTGGCTGTGCAGTGTTTTGTTTTTCGCATTGTATTTTGTTCGCAAATGGCCTTGGTTTTGTAATTAAAGACAGATGTTTCCAATAGTGTGTACATGGGAATAGGTATTTGGAGACTCGACTAAAGTATATGTAAGTATTTATTTGGCTCTGAGTATATTTAGGCAGATACACTTTAAAGAGAAATATTAAAGGTATATCAACATACATAGTAATACGACAGATTTATTGAAGATTGTTATGTGGGGTGCAAGTCATATCACTTCAAAGTTGACTTTCGACGGAGCATGTGGCGCCATATACTATGACGCCCGTATGCTTTCCTTACAATAAGTGGTTTTGTAAGAGAGTGAGGGTAATGGGTTTCTTCCACCATCCTTTGCGCCCAAGCCAAGCTCCACTGCACACGGTCCCCCAGCTAACTGACGGATGGGGCTCTAGCGAATCGGCTTTCGCCTGCGGATCAGATAGCAGTCGTTGCACATATTAAAATCGAAAAAACTACAAATCATTATCGTAGTTTGCCGAACAGGGGCTGCGTATTAATAGTTGCCTAGGGTGGCCCCCTAATTAATAATCCCAATTATAGGAAGGGGGCTGTTGCTAAAAAGTAACTTAAGCCTGTCCTGGACAAAGGCCATTTTCCATCAGGTGGTCCGTCCGTCCGTGTGCCTCCCTAAGTAATCAGAAACACACGTTTGGGGGCCTCTGTAGCCCGGGGGCGCCTGTGGCCCGGGGGCCCCGTATCATTGATACGGCTTATAGGGTGGTAGCTACGCCCCTGCTACAAACATTTATCTAATAAGGATCTGGTAGGGAACCGTATCCAGTAAAGAGAGTAGTAGAAGAGCGAAGTTACCGCTAGAGCCGGGATTTACCGCTAGGATGAAAAAGAAGAAAGCCGCCGTTGAATTCGAATTCTTATGTAGAGAGTCAATGTCAAGCTATTGGCCATGACGGAATACCCATAAAAACCTGGAAAACAATGGGGACCCGGGGCGTAATATTGCTCACTGAGCTTTTCAACAGGATTGTAGCTACGGGGCTTATACCTGACGCGTGGCGCGTTAATATTATCACGCCAATCTATAAAGGAAAAGGCAGTGTGCAAGAGTGGGGCAGCTATCGAGGTATCAAACTTATGAGTTACACAATGAAGCTATTCGAATGGATTATTGACCAGAGACTTCGCCAGGAATGCGCCTTGTCGGAATCCAATACGGCTTCAAGCCGGGCTGCAGCACCATGGATCCAGTCTTTGCTCTCAAGGTCCTCCAGGAGTCCCATTGCAGTAGGAATCAACCGTTGCATTACGCATTTCTTGACCTGCAGAGGGCTTTCGACAGTGTCCCCCGGGAGATAATTTGGTGAGCTCAGAGAAGTCTGTGCCCGAGGCGTACATTTGTATTATACAGGACATGTATGCGAAAACTGGAGCTGTAGTCAAAACTATCGTAGGTCATACTAATCCCTTCCCGATTACTGTAGGTGTTCACCAGGGTTCTGTGCTGAGTCCTTACTTGTTCTGCATTGTGCTCGACGCCCTCTCAGCGGAAATTCAGGACATGCCTCCCTGGCTTATGAAGTACGCTGACGACATTGTACTAGTGAGCAAGCTTAGGCAGGACCTTGAGACCAGGGTAAACACGTGGAAGATGTGCTAGAAAACGGTGGTTTGAAACTGCACGTCGCCAAAACAGAGTATATGGCCAGCTGCAGCGTGGATCCCGACACCATCCGTATAGGTAAGGAAACTGTCAATAGAACAGATAAATCCAAATACCTCGGATCCGTGATGCACGAGTCTGGCGATATCGGCCCCGATGACAAGTCCCGAATCTCTGCAGCCTGGCGGGAACTTACGGCAGTCATCTGTGACCCTAAAATCCCTGTCAAGCTCAAAGGGCTTATATACAAGAAAATAATTAGACCTGTGATGCTCTATGGCTGCGAGACATGGCCAGCGCTGACGAAATACGTTCGCGAACTTCACGCCAACGAAATTAAAATGCTGCGCTTGATGTGCGGAGTTACACGGCTCGATAGAGTACGTAATGAATACATCCGTGGCAGTCTTGGCGTGAGGAATGTCGCGGACAAGATCGAAGAGGCTTGCCTGCGCTGGTTTGGTCACGTGTTGCGTAAGCCTCAGGGAGACGTGGAAAATAGGTGCCTGAATCTACCGGTATCAGGAAAGAGGCCCCTTGGGCGACCCAAACAGCGATGGATTGACATCGCTGAGTCGGATGCGAGAACCAACGGCTTACGACGCGAGGATGCCGAATACCGGGCGAAGTGGAGAAGAATGGGTAGGAAAGCGGACCCTGGTAGAGGCCGGGATAAGCGCTAGGACGATGATGATGAGAGTCAATGACAACGAAAACCTAAAAATAGGTATTATATGATGGTTTGCCGTTTTTTATTGCTTATTTATACCTTCTACTTAAAGGTACACCTACGCTAAGTTAATAAATTACTCGTTTTGGGTTCTATTTGAAATGAAATCGAAACTATCTACCTATGTGTGTTCACATAGTATATCGTTCAAAGAATCTATTTATAATTTACTGCCTTCGTTTATTGGCATTCTTTTGGGTCGGTTGTTTTATGTGAGGTTATACGTTATGCATTTTGAAAGCGTCTAAAGGCTCAGTGTCAGTTTAAGTCTTAAGACTCTTATGTTAATACCACGACATGTAATCATTATAATAATAGCTCTATTATGACCAACTCGAAACCTATTAGAAGCCTGTCTGTCCTATTTTGTTGTTTTTACTTTTATATAAACCCTGACCAGGACTACATATATCAAGGGCCATACCGTCGATCTCCAATAGAACGTCACCATCTTGGTCAAATAGAGTAGAATGATGTCATAACATCCAATTCTAATAGGGTCTACTCCAGTAGAGCCTATCCTGTAGAATGGACTGATATGTACTATTTTGAACAACGTGAAGGTTGTTATACTCTAACTTCATGGGAGTGGATTTAATGTATCTCATATTGTATAATTTATGGAACATAAAAGCATGTATAATTTTAATGCATTTTAGTTTTTATTTGATCTCATTTTTGCAGAATACTAAGAATGATAAATGCATCATATATGCACTCAAAACAACAAAATACGAAAATAATTTGAAAATATTATATTATAAGGTACACTATTCTAGCATTTTATTCAACTTAAAAAGTACGATGTACGGATCGTTGAAATACTCCCCACATTAATTTCGTTTATTCTGACCGATACTGAGTTAGGCGGTACCGACCTGTGACGTTGCCGATTCTGTGACGTTTTTAAACCACCGTGGCAACAAAGGGTACAGCCTGCTTGCTAATAATCAGATTGAAGAACTTCATGACAACATGGCGTGACGTACTCACTTCATGATGTCATGGAGTTTTTAAGGAAGGGTTACGTGAGAAAGCCTCAACAGAAAGCTCATTCTACAATCGAAGAGTGCGTGGAAGAAAGTTCATCTGAAATCGCACATAAGGTCAAATCAAATCTGCGAGGATGCGAGCTGTGCGATAATAGAATGCGGTTGTGGGCATCATGTCTAACAATTCGCCGGAACAAACACCATTATAATATTCTATGCGCAGGTTTAACGGCTTGTTGCCATATGTGAGCTTTATATCGTAGACGATTGACGGTTTTTGCAATTCTATCTAAAGGACTTTTTTTATGTCACACGGTAGGCAAGCAGGCGAGCGGGCCACCTGATGGAAAGTGGTCACCACTGCCTATAGACATTAGCAACACCGAGAGTATCGCCAATGCGTTGCACACCTCTATAACACGTTAATCTGTCAGCAAAAAGGCAAATTTTCCTCCACTGCCAAAGCCACGGTTCCCCAAATTCCCACCCCATGGAGCACTGGAAATCTTATTCACCGGTAGAAACACAATACTATTTAAAAGAGTATTGTTTAGCTGCGGTATTCTGTACTTCCCCAGTCGGGCGGCTCCAATTCAAACGGGATACCCCGCTATGCCCTACCTCTCTTAAGACTTAGTTGATAAGGAGGTGATCTCGCCCATAATTGGGAGCAATAGGAGTACCTAGGAGTCCAAATGGCTGCGGTGAATGTAAAGGTAGTTAATTATACTTAAAAGTAAACAGTGCACAGTGGTTGCAATTTCACAATATGGCGCCCTAAATCCACAATTTTTAATATTTTTTCAAAACCTTTCTAAGGGCACTTTGGTTTTTAAGATGAATTTAACGTTACCACAACCATCGAAATTCATCCTGCCGTTTAGAAGATACGAGGTAATAAAGAAATTTACAAACGAAAAAACATACCATATTCAAAAAATATAACTCTTCCTTGGTATTCGCATTATTTTTGGTTTGGCAAAAAATAATGCGATTATTTAATCGATAAACTGCCTTTGATGAGGCGAATCCATAACTTTATAGAGCTGCTACAGTTCTACAATTTTTTGGTCGAATAACGACCATCCTTCCACAGTCCTCCACACCTGCCTTCCACAGTCTACCTGCGACTAATTATATATTTAGCGCGTAGTAGCACGCTGGTACCTAGCTTTTATCCAGATACAGAGATAAGAGCAGATAAAACGTTTTATGAATGATTGCACTATTTTTCGCCACTCGCCAGATTATGACCCCATATTTTCCGGTAGAGATAACGCGCACTCCGTAACAGTTGTAGATATAATTGTTTACGACTTTCAGTGAGTAGGTATGGTATGGTACCTACTAATTTATAATCAAATACAAAAACACGTACCGCATTAGAACATTCGGCCGTCTTATCTGATAGTATTTATTTACAGATATAGAAGCGTCGATGGCCTAATGGTTAAGGAGTCCGACTCGTACCCCGAGGTACCGGGTTCGAACCCCAGTGCCGCCTTGTACGAGTTATGTCCAGTAGTTGAATACTAACCGATTCTCTTACGGTGAGAGATAACATTGTAAAACCTGCATATTCAGGCGACTATGATCCAATCTGGTTAGGTTCCCCTGGTAGCAGGGTCACAGAGGTCGGATGGCAGTCGCTCCATCTGACCTGCCAAATCCTGGATCATGGTCAAGGCGAACCTCAAGCTTTCTTGCGTGAGAGGACAACCAGGGACATTAACGCCAAGATGACCATTACTTACAAATATGATTATGATTCCCGAGGGAATTCGCGTCGTGTTTGTTTTTTAAATTGCTTCATTTTCGGTTGCTATGCCACATGTCACCCGATTGTCTCATGAGCCTTTCTACATATTTAAACAATCTTTTGTACTCTAAATACAGCAGTGCAGTTAATATATAAGTTTATCTAAGTGCAAAAATGTTGTATTTTGCGTTCACGTTTTTTGTAATCAGTTTTATTATGAAACTATTTCACTATGGATATCATTATTTTAACTTTAATAATAACTTTAATAAGTGATTATGTGTGAAGACTAGAATTGTCTGCAAAATAGACATCGGATTTAGAAACAATTCTAGAACTAACTACCTTAACCTAGGTGCTATTGACTTGATTTTTCTTAGCAGGAAAGCTGCAACGAGCGTTCACAGCTTGAGCTCGCAGCTGCGGCAGGACCGCACGCGGAAGTCGAGAATTTTCCCTACTGCGTATGTGTGGCCTGAGACTAGCTGAGCCTTGGTGTGTGTGCCGTGCAACTAGCTAGCTCGAGGTCGCCCACATCGCCTCTGTGCAAATTTCGTCCGCTGAGGTCGGTGCCCGCGCCCAGGGCCGTACGGCGTATCTCTCAATTTTTGTCTGTTAATTATAAAAATAATGCGTTATATAACGCTAGTCGGCTCCCTCTCGCACACACGCCGGCCGCCGTATACGCCTCTCATCGCCACCGGCGTAGGCACACGCACACAAACGGGAAAATACATCCACGAAATTCGGCTATCCGTGTCACGGTGTGCGTGAATGACGTTATCGCACAATGCGATTACAGGGCCGCATCGGCTGTTTGGATGTAACCCGACATTTGATTTCGCGGTATCGTTTCCTGCTCCATTTAGCTAAATCTAGCCGTTTTAAAGCGCATTTATTGGAGGTTGTTTTGTCCAGTTGCTTCAATTAGCGGCTATTGCAGTCCAAAAACGTTTTTAGCCGCATATTTCAGCTAATAGCAAGAAAACGTTGCATTATTTCAATTAGAAATACTTTTCGGTTCCATTGATGCTGATAGGGCATCGAAAATCACCAGAAAATCACCTCAGACCTTCAGAAAGGAGTCGACCGGATCGCACCCCAAAAACCTTCTGCATAAAACGATGCGTTTCCAATTCGGCGCTGTGCTTACACGTGCCGCTCCGCCGTTGCCCGGGATGCGATCTTTGGCAGTCATTGTATGCAGTCATTCGTGTTGTAGACCAGAACCACTGGAGCCCCCATCCGCTCGTATCGGCGACCCCGCGAAGGCCTCGGCGGGCGGAGGGGCTCAATGCCACGGGCCAGCTTACACTGGCGGATCGTATTTGCGCACTGGCGCCTCGCCCCCCTCGTTCTGCACCCCCGCCTGTGTGCCTACGAATATTTTGAACATGCACGCATCGGCAAATAGGTAGATAAGCTAACAGCCGGGTTGTACAACTTGCAATTGCTGAAATGTTGCGCAATTGTGCGAGTTTCATTTCTTCCTGTAAGCGAAGGTCTGGGTTATAGGACTCGTGATTTTAATTACGAGTAACCTACACTTAATTTATTATATTATTAGTTGAATGTTGACCTAACCCTAAATCTACCTTACAACTACCCTACACCTGACCTACACCTGCCCTACAACTACCTTACAACTACCCTACAGTTTTCTTACACCAAAAAACTACTAGCTAAATCGAAAATGTTTCTCTATTGACACAGGGCAGGTACCTATATCATCATATAAATCTCTAATAAGAAAGAACTTTTAGTTTGATCGTAATTTTCCAAGTACTGAAACTATTATTCTCCTCTAATTAATGAATATCATATTAATTTTCCTCTAAAACCTCGTAAGTCATATTGAGGCGGTGCACGTGTACTGATATCACATAGTCAGTTGCGAGAGGCTACGACTTGTGACGTAACGATGATGAAGACAGGGCTAAGTGGAGAATGAAGAGTAGGAAAGCAGACCCTGCAGAAGCCAGGAATGACCACTAGGACGATGATTATGATGACCGGTAACGTAATAATACCCATACACGATTTAAAAAATTAAAGGATCGTTTCGTCGTCCTCAATGTTCGTGGAACAAAAATTTTCACATTGACTTTGTTGATGCATTTGCTCATAGGAGGTAGTACATACATTTACAAAGCATTTTATTTTTTAATGGAGGCTGGCATTTGACAGCCATCTGACCTGATGGGACACGACGATGTGGCCGAAGGTGGATCATGCCTGTCTAGAAACAGCCTATTCACTCTGGCCTTGAAGAAGTCCACTAATAATGAATTACCGGATGTTGCTAATCTCTCATCATTCTAATGGGCAGCGGTGACCGTTTTCCATAAGGTGGCCCACTTGCATGCTTGGCTAGGTCCGATGTCAGGTACGGTATCTCTGCAGCTTGGGTCAAATGTCGGGAGCTCACGGCTGTCCCTGTCAAGCTCAAAATTCATTGTGACTTAAAATTTATGATATCGAAGAGCATGTGCATCCATATGCATGTGCTCCGAAACCGTTAAAAAATCAGGTGGTGGCAAAATTTAAAAGGAATTCTGCCAAAATGTATGAAATACCAATTTTTTTGCGATATCTAAGTTGGCGCCATAGTAAAAGCTGAGTGGTATCACCGTCAAAGCAGACGGTACCCTTATTATGAATTTGAAGTATCCCTGTATATAAGAGCATAATTAGGCCTGTGCCCATCATACCTGGTCAGCGCTTTCGAAGCACGTCCACGAACTCCACAGCAACGAATTGTAAATGCTGGGGTGGATGTGCGGCGTACGCGACTTGACTGAGTGCGACTGCGTCCTTAGCAGCCTTGGCGTGAAAGACATCGCGGATGAGATCCTCTTTAGGCTCGCCCGTACTGGTTTGGTCACGTGCTACGTAAGCCCCGTCTGGGAGCTACGTAAGGATCAGGGAGCCGAGATTTCTGGGGCTGCATAGGTATGTAGGACTTAATAATAGGTATCAGTAAGAGGTCCCACGGAAGTCGCAAAAAGCGATGGAGTGACATCGTCGAGTCGGATGCGAGAGCCCACGGCTCACGACGTGAGGATACCGAAGACTGGGTAAGAAGAAAGAGCAGGAAAATGCACCCCGGATGATGATGATTTGATTAAAGATGAAACGTCTTTGTAAGTCTTACTTTTGTTTGAAGAATGGAGCGTAAAATCAAACGATGGATTGCAGCCGCTACAACGATGATTTGTTATGTCCTTGAACCTTGGCTTTGGCATGGCTTGTCTAAATAACTATAACCTGCACAAGTTGTTGCCGAGACCAGTAACATAAAGCCTATTTAAACTACATAATTTTCCGAAAATACCTAAAAAACCGCGTCGCCTTGGCATAGAGCTAATAAGCATAGTCAGTTCCGTGTTCAACACTTTGAATAAACATTAGAATGCAAAAACCCACGAATATTTGACCAACGCGCAACGCTCGACTGTTTGCGCACCGCATAAACTATTTGGAATCTACATATGCATACGCAAATACCTGTTTAAACAGTATCCATGTACGGAATACGTTGCGGGTATCGCATCTAAAATGTACGATTTTCAGGATTCTTTTATGGAATTTTAGCGTGGCGTGATGCAAGGGATAATGTCTTCGTTCTCTGCATCTAAATACTTACTAGCAGTTCCTAGCGGTTTTCACGCTCGATCTATAAACATTCAACTGTTCCGCGGGATCCCGTTATTTTTTCGGGATGAAAAGCCTATGTCACTCAGGAATAATGTAGCTTCATATTGATGAAAGAATTTTAAAAATCGGTTCAGTAGTTTTGGATTACCCCCGACATACATACTCACAAATTTACAAACATAATATTTTCCTCTTTTTAAGTATATCAGTATTAGTGTAGAAATACTTTTTAATAAAATTCTTAGGTTTCTCCAATACTAAAAGAAAAAGGAGTACGTGGACTGCGCCCATATTTTTGTCATAATTCAAATTCCTCAGCACAATACAAGAGATCTTATAGATATAAACCTTTTCTCAGTGATATTTGTTAGATTTAGCGGTGATCCTTAACTCTTTCGAATCTGACTGGAATTACAATACAAGTTCAGTAACAGTCAATAAACGTCTCACTGCTTCTATTTCTAGGAACTACGACAATTTCGCAATTTTCATTACCTACGCAGATCGTCGTTGATAATACGCAGGGGAAGTACTGAATTTATTTTGACATACACACAGTCATTGCAGGGTTTGAAATATAGTCAAATTTGTTTGATGACCTTGCATTTGTTCAATTGATGGATTTTATAATAATGGCAGTTAAGTTTTTATTCTAACACTCTCTAGGGCGGTCTACGCTTAGCATTAAATGTTTTTCCTGAATCTGCATCTGAGTCTGGCTGTAGCCGATGATGATGACGATGAATATCCTACTTTGGCAGTTCCAGGACCTTACGGTTCAAGGTTCAGTTTGAGAACCTGGACGAGCTAAAAATTGTAGGGGCTCAATTGCTACTTCCTTTCTAAAAGTACCAACAGGTATTTGAGGCAAGATTTTTGCTTTGGCTTCTCTAGTTCATTCAAAGCTTCGCATAAAGAAGAATGCGTCTATTCTGTGCGCAAACGCAGGAGTATTCGTAGCAGCGAGTATAATATATCTATAAATACATTGGTAGAAAAAAATCGCGCGTTACGACCCAGTTTTCGGGCAAATCTAAAATAAAAATGGTGCGCATTGAACGCGGATGTTTTGCAGACGCATCGCCATTGCATAGAGCCGCGAGGATTGATGACTCATTTGTTTGTCAATGTAGCGTTGACGAACGTTGAAGTTTGTTAGGTATTGTACGGTTTGTGGGGTTGTCAATTGTCTTAGAGGCGTCTATCTAATGTTTTTTTTTTGTAATTAGACTATACAAGGCAATTGACCCAGACATTTGACCCAACTTTCGTTGTGTTTTGCATTGTTTTACAAATACCACTAGTTTATAGTTTGTAGTCTATAGTTTTTCCTATAATTATAACTCTGTGGTAATAAATATGCGCATAAAACATGGTTAAATATATATATTTTTAATTTAAACGTGACGGACTCTACATACAAAAGAAAGTCGTGTTGGAGTGTTTTTAAATTTCCTCGGTGCAAGCTTTATAGTTTTAATTTCTAATTGTAGTTAAAGTATATTGAGCAAATGATATAGATGTGTTAAAATGGAAAGCCTTATACTTGTAGAAGCTGTTTTATTGGAAAAATAATTTGTGACCGACAGACCAAAACGTGAACGATTCTACCGCCACTTTGGATCGCAAAATAACGAATGTTTTAAAAAGCAATAGAAACTAATATTACAGTACATGAGATAGCCATTCTGCGTATTACCAACGACGATCTGTGTAGCTAATGAAAATTGCGAAATTGTCGAAGTTCCTAGAAGTAGATTAGAGGCAGAGAGACGTTTCTTGACTGTTACTGAACTAGTATTGTAATTCCAGTCAGATTCGAAAGAGTTCAGGATCACCGCTAAATCTAAGAACAAATATCGCTGAGTAAAGGTTTATATGTATAAGATCTCTTGTATTGTGCTGAGGGATCTGAATTATGACAAAAATATGGGCGCAGTCCACGTACTCCTTTTTCTTTTAGTATTGGAGAAACCTAAGAATTTTATTATGGGCTTGAGCTTATGTTCGTTTTACATTCGGTTTAACCGAATTTTGGCGACTTGAACTAAACTTTGGCACTTGGTTGAAATTCAGTTCAAAAAGTTAATATTGGAATAACTTAACTATATTGTCTAAAATAATAAAATCCAAATCAATTAAATGCCGGGAAGTGCGTCAAGATAGTCTTGCAAGATTTACCCCAAACATATACAGGTTGTCCTTACGCTCTGGACAAAACCGAATACTACTATTTGAGTAGGGTATTTAAAACAAAACTGCAAAGTATCATAACAATCAGTCCAGTATTAACCGAAAAATCGACGATTTAAAATTTATTACTCAGGAGCATCCTGTATGTAGTGCATGGTCTAGGCAGTACCCTAAACATTGCAAACTCTTTTGAATTGCATTAAAACTCCACACCAGATGACAGCTTAAATCAAATAAAAATAATTGTATTGTAATTTGACAATAATTTGAAGTGTGACATAACGTCACTCGCTTCTCATGTGTCATGTCATGAATGTCAATAATTAATTCTAGATCAATTCATTCGTGTTGTCGTGATACAGGATGTTGTTGACTAAGTTACAATTTATTTTGTTAGAAAAAAATGTTTAACGGTTTTTTGTCTATCAACGAAAACCCTATTTTATGATACTGCTGAGTAGTAGTCTTAAACAGGGTTTCATTATTTGTCCAGAGGCTAAGGTCAACCTGTATACATAGTTATAAACATTACAAGTTTAATAAAAGCTTGTAAAAAGTTGAAAATAATAAATTCAAAATAGTTTTGGTAAGTATCTATTTCAAATATTTTTTGCATCATATAAATATTCGTACTAACGAGTTCTGACAGTTTCACAGCGGTTCCTAGTTGCAGTCGAGAAATCACCGAAAAGAGCCGAACTTCTGATTTTTAACTTTTACCCAAATTTTTATTCGGTCCAAATCACATTCGGCCCATTACTAGTATTCATAAATAATTATTGCCGTACTGAAATCAAAATTGTCATTTTGGATACCTGGATCTTGCATAATTAAAATAAAAGGGAGAGAAACTTCGGATTGACAGGTTGATAGACGGTGACTCTTGTAGGTACCACCTCTCGTCCGTCTCTATAGGATTATTAGAGTCAACATGTACCTAGGTAATAATTACATCTAACAGTGAATAGGATCAGAGGAAGATTTCTGAAATATAATGCACTGATATTTTAGAAAATATTAACGATTTTTTTATTGCCTACGGAGAGACCACGGACCGACTACGGAGAAACCAGAGTTCTGGAGACCTTCCACATTATGGAAAATTGTCGCCATCGTCCAGGACCCCTGCGTATAAGCTAATGACCATCCTTGCAGGATCTTGGAATCTGCAACAAATTTTAATTAAGTAAAATATGGATCTTTCTTGCCACTTGATAGAGTAATTTGGGCTGAGCTGATTTTCATTATACCAAATATACCAAAATAATAAACTTTCCACCGTTTATTGCATTTTATTTACACAGTATAAAACCAAGTCGCTTTCCGCCGCCAGTCCCAATGTGTCTATGTATGTACGCTTAGATATTTTAAACTACGCAACAGATTTTAATGCGGTTTTCAGCAAAAGAGTGATTCAAGAGGAAGGTTTATAAGCAAAAGAGGGTATCTAGGTAGGAGTAAAGTTGGTGTAGGGTAGGTATGTGGTAGATGTAGGGTAGGGCAGGTGTAGGGGTAGGGCGCTACGCGATGAAGTCGCGCCGGCTCCACTAGTTTAATATAATAGAAAGAGACGACCGATGTACGTTTATATTGTCGATAATAAACGGGTGACCTGATAGAAAGTGACCACCATGAGTACCCGGGGGAGTCGGGAATGCGCCGGCTTTAAGGAAAGGTGGCTAGTTTGTTGAAGGATCCAATGTACCTACTCGGGAATATCGCAGCAGAAGGATCATATCATAGTATGGTAGTGCGCGGCAGGAAGTTTCTGGAAAAGCGTACAAGTTGCGTTTTTCTATAACCACAAGCTTCATTCATCACTAAATGCGCAAATGCCGAGTCTCTTTACTACAAATGACATCAACATTAGTTTAGTTCTTTCTGGAACCACCCGCAGATAGACAAATTGAAGAGGTAGGACTATATTGCCACAAACTTATCTGACCTGAAGACGACGTCCCTGTTGCTGACATTGACACGATGTCATTTTAATTTGTGCTGCCATTTTTCCACAGTGCCAGTTTTGGCCACCGGGTCAGATAAGTTTGTGACACTGTAACTTCTTAATTTATGTCACGCCTCACTATCATCATTTACGATTACGATACATGTGTTTGCGTTTCAATTGGTGGTGTCTCCTTCACGCAAAATGCTACCCCTAGCTACTATGAAACGTATGTACGAAACAATACATGCTGCATTACGTCGTGGGATGGGCTAGGCAAGACGTAATTAATCAATATTGAAAGAGCCCAGAGAGCCGTTCTGAAGGTTTCTACTTTTCGTCCCTTTCTCTATCCTGAATTTGACAAACAATAGATTTCAACAAGTTTAATAAAAAATGCACAGTTGTCATGCCACATCACCAATGATTATAACTGTGAAAACTTGCCACGTTGTTACCCTGGGCAAGGGCAGGTGTGAGTTTTTCTTATATTTTGGTGGCTGGCTGCTCTTCGGCGTACGAAACCGCGTTTTCGTAACTAGTTTCAAACGAATACTTTTTCATCCTTGTACAAAACCAGTCGCAATCAAAGACTTTACGTATATAGAACAACCTTTTTACGCATAGGTACTACCACCGTTAAGTTGTCATTGTCACCTTCAACGCAGGACTTCCTTTGCTACACGTAGGTAAGCCGCCAAGCCTTTCACATCGAAACATATTTAACTGAAAAGGGCTTATAAGTGTGTACTCATTTCTTATGTTTTCTTCTTTGTTATACAATTAAATATTGGCCAGCTGAAACACCTACGAAATGTTCTTTATTAATAGAGGAGATTCGCATGGGAGAGCTGTCAGCCGAGGAAATAAATGTAACGAATTGAACCGAGTCGCATCGGCCGACCCACTTATCGCCCGGAATCTATTTTGAAAAGAGCACGGCTGCATTATTTTTTAGCTTAGCAGCCATGGCGACCTGGTTTAGATGTGCGTCGGGAGTTTATCCTTTGTCTACGTGTTTTAGGCTACATTCCAGAATTCCGATTCAACTTCGCTAAAATAGAGTGTATGGTTTGAATGAACGCGATGAATGAAAAGTGCGAGCGGTAAAGTCAAACTGATTCCATCAAACAGGTACAAAATCTGGGGAATTAATTCGCATCAAATTATAGCTCGTTATTTAAGAGACGCCTCTGTTTCTACCGATACTGTAACACGTTTTCGTCACGTTATGCTAATTAAATTTTTAGTCACTAATGGAACATCATAGACGTAGTCCAAATGTCACGGCCGCGATTTATGAAATTCTATTTCCTACAAATTACCTGTGCATTGGGTGCCTACACTATTACGCTCGGTTTGTATGTTTTTGTGTGAATTGAAGTTTGATGAACATATTATGACGTAAAACTTGGGTAACTTGTAAATTATCTACACTATTAATATTTTTCAACTACGAAAAATGGATCGTTACCCGCTGGCACGAGCTGAAACCTATAAACTGCAATTACGGCTCGTGATTACGGCTATTGTCTTAGTTCGATTCGAGCTCCGCAGCAAAATTGATTGGGCAAACAGCCGCCACCGTTCGGAATTTGTGAAACCGTTACGCAATGCATTTTTTAGGGTCGGGCGGCGTCAGCGCTTCAGAAATTACGGGTGGTGTACCTACCCTGTACCCGGTGGGTGGCGGTGTGGCGGGATATGACGTTCGATTTAAAGGGTAGGCTGTGGGGGTGGCGCGCCGGGCCGCGGCTGCAGGGCGGCTGTTGACGGGCGGCCCGCGCCTGCGCGCTGCGCCGCCGCCGTCTGCCGCCGCCCGATTTCCGCACGAGCGTTGACAGTTGGCCCGGTCTACTTCCTCGTACCGCGCGTTCGGGGCGCCGAGCCTACAAGGACCGAGCCCGCGCCGCAGCCTCAGCACCGCGCCGCCTCCTGCCCGGCTCATGGCACACTAGCGCCTTCTACCACGTGAGTACCTACTTACATATGAGATCCGGCTGCACCCGCCTCGACAAGGTCACAGGGCCACTCTCTTAATTTTGTTTTCCTCGACAATGACGTCACCGCACCGGCCAGTAATGCAGCCGAAAAAACGGACCCTGCGTGCATTTCCTTTGTCCGCTTCCCGCTAGTTTTTTAGAGGTCCTCTTTTTGGAATATCGCTTTTTTATTTCTTTGTGTTAAATTTTCGACGAACAAAAGAAAAAAAAAGAAATGTTTTCTGAAAAATCTATGTTTTTTTACGGATTTGTTTGTTGTTTTGACTTGACCATGTTTTTATAACAAATGTCGTTTTTGGATACCTGCCTAGATTAGCACAACTGTAATTATTTTATTTAAAAAACTATTAGCACCAAGACCTGTGTGTCTTATTGAATAGCAAATTACAATTCAAAATACAAGGCATTGCGTTATAAGTATTCGGCATTGTATTTAGTTTTGTTTTGCAGTTTTGTCGTTTTTCCTCATTCCCTCAATGTGCTCACACTTCAATTGCGCTTCACGTATTAAATTTATGTGTTTTCAGTGTTAATTTGTTTACGATGCAATAAACGCTAGGGTTCAAATAGCGTAATAGTTCAATTTTGTAAGTAAAAAACCACTTAAATTAGTTTTATACTGATAAATTTGTCTGAAAAACTAGGTATATGAGTACTATATAAAAAAAAACATGCTCTTTTTATTTATTCTAAAATGTATACCGATTGATATTTTTTTATTTAATTTTTTTTTTTCTAAATTATTATTGTAAACTATACCCAATGTGTAGCTGTAAGTAATAAAAAATTGTCAGGTATTTCAATGGACAGAAACAATAAATAAAACAAAAATATTTGAAAGTTATAATATCCGGCTAGAGCCCAGCCAGAGTTACCATTGTCAACTCTTGCAGGCAGGTTGCGGTGCTAACCGGAGTGGCGCTGTTAACGAAAGTCTATCAGAACCCTGCTATAAATCGTTAGTTCCGCTTGCCGCCGCCGACACATTTAAGTTGGCGGTGCTGTATTTATCAAGTCAGATGCAGAACTTTGACATTGAGCTAGTAGCTAGTACGCATGCGTAAACATTTGCCCAGATGGAACGACAGCCTGGAAATTCGGTGAGGAATTTAGGAGAGTAGAATTAGATTGCTTGCTGAGGGCTGGCTCAACCAACGACGATTTGAGACCCTCAATGCGGGCCCAGAAATGTACTGCTACGGCTTGAGGGCGGACATGCGCTTTGTTTTGAAATTTAGGTTGGTAGGATCCCCGGGTCGAGTTTGGTAGTCGGAAAATGGTATGACGAAAACGTGATTAGGAATTTAAAATTAAAATAAATGGGGCGTGTGATCCCTAATGACCTACATGTCATAGATAGTGTACGTAGGTACTATTTTAATCGTGATAATTTCGTTTTTTTTAGATTTTTGTCGCCGGAAAGGAATAGATGAAATATCATACATCAGTAATTATTATAGTTTTACCACCTACCAGACCACTACTAAAAAAGAAAATATCTTTTGGTTCAGCAGATAGCGCATTTCTTCTTAGTTATTAAACATAATATTTTTATTAAAAAAATATTGTACGACCCATATAATAAGTAGGTACCATAAGCTAGATTTTTGTAAAGTTCAAACGAAATACTAGTGAAAAGTAGTAGGTTGACTAGGTTTGGTCAAAGGAAAAGTACAATAGCAAACGTTGAAACTATGTAGGTACATATCGATGCGTATTGAATAGTCACCAAATGTTTGTCTTGTTTGAAGGCCACGCGTTCATTCCATTTGCATCGGGTTAGTAACATAACTATGTCGGTTTACGTCAAAGTATTTTCTATTTAGAAGGAAAATAATTAATAACAATTTATGAAGGCAAATTTACGAGTACCTACCCTCAATCAAAGTACTGGTCGAAAAAACCTGCCACGAGTCGACACGCCAAGAAACCAAAGCGACAGAAGAAGTCGGATAACCCACGACTAAGTTTATTTAAACTTAAATATTTTTAAAACTACACGACCGATTTTAATGAAAAAAAGCTAAGAATAATCTCGATAAAACTGTCTATCAAATAGAGAAAACCGCATCCAAATCGGCCCATACCTAAGCTCGGCAGCTTCTATGCCACAGATATATATACAAAGCCACAGATACACACGTAAATCTTATAACATCTTTTTTTTCGGGGGTTAAAAAATAACCGAAATAAATATATGAAAAGCGTTTGTATGAGAAGCAATAGAAGCGTCAAATCTTAAAAATAGCTTGTGACGACCTGTAGTACTTACCAATGATACCTGTACACTTTAAGCGCGGATTATATCAAGCGTCGGCGACGCAGGTTGCGTTATGCTGTCAAGTCAAAATTGTTTGAATTTTCGTCGGTAACGCAAGTTGCGTCGGCGACGCAGGTTTATTGAGGACCGACCAAACCGGAGCTCAAAATACGCCGTCGCTGTGATAACGCCGCATATAGTCGATTGCGTCGGGTTTTTAACGCGAGCTGTCTACACGATTTGTTCAACAAACTTTACAAAAACATTTTTTCATAGTAGCAAATTGTCACACCCTATCCCCATCTCTCCTCTCTCGTTTAGCTCGGAAGCGATTGGTCCTAGGACTATAGTTCCTAAAGAGAAATTATGGTACTCATCGAGATCTACATTTCGGGTGATAGCTGTCAAACTTAAAACGGTTGTAACTCTGAAACTATTGGTCCTGGAACACTACACAATTTCGACAAGTAATTATATTATCATCGTGAGGGATACCGCGAATAAGGGCGAGGGGGCTCGCCTGCGCTGATATTTATTTATTTAGGACAACCAACAAGACTTACACTAACAAAAGTTGTAGCATCTTATAGCTAAAAATATGGTCACGTGTTGCGTAACCCTAGGTATACGCGGGGAAAAGGTACCTGAACCTTCCAGTATCAGGAATGAGACCCCGTGGGTAGTTCAAGAGCCCATGGATTTGATCAAGAATCGCTGAGTCGGATGCGAAAGCCAATGGCTTACGACGCGAGGATGACGTAGACTGGGCGAAGTCGAGAAGATTTTTTTTTTATACCACTAAGGTGGCAAACAAGCTTACGGCCCGCCTGATGGTAAGCTGTCAAGCAATCGGACACTGTCTTGAGACCCTCGTTCAAGCGACCAACCATGGCCTCTCGACAAGACCGAATATCGCCCCTGTTCGATTTTGCATCTGCCAGATATCTATCCGTTACTGTGCTGTCGTCTGCGTACCCAAAGATACCGGGTCCAAGCATATCGTTAATATGCAGCAGGAAAAGAGTCGCGGACAGAACCGACCTTAAGCCTTAAGATCTGACGTGTAACCGTCTAGAAATACACGGATTAATCGTTCACTCAGAAAATCCGACATCCAGGTGCAAAAGGCAGCAGGAATACCGTATGAGGGAAGCTTGCTTAAAAGGGCTGCGTGCCAAACCCTGTCAAAGGCCTTGGAGATATCGAGAGATACAGCAAGGGCTTCGCCATGCTTCTCAATGGCCTCACTCCAAAGGTCCCCAGTCGACGGACCACAGCGGAATCCGTACTGGTGGTCGCTGAGGAGATCGTTACGTTCAAGATGCGCGAGGAGTTTCTTGTTCAGTGCACGCTCCATATTCTTACAGAGTATGGAGTTGACCGAAATAGGGCGGTAGTTGGCAGAGTCTGCGCGGCTGCCCTTCTTGGGCACGGGCTGCACATTGGCAAGCTTCCATGTCTTAGGTACAATTCCAGTCTCTAGTGAGAGGCGATACAGGCGCGTGAGAACAGGAGACAACTCAGGGGCACAACTACGTAGGACTATTGCTGGTATACCATCAGGTCCACTAGCCTTGTTCACGTCCAGACTCCGCAGGATTTTTAAAATCTCTTTCTGATGTATACGCACCTCTGCCATAGTGCAGTCAGCGCGGGGTGAGATTGGTGGAGTTTTTTCCGCGGTATCCAAACGTGAATTCGCCGCGAAATGAGAAGATAGTAAATTTGCTTTCTCCTCCGCAGCATGCGCCAGTGTCCCGTAAGGCTCATGTTCTGTCATCGCCATAGAAACCATAATCAAGTGGCCAGTCAATTTTATGGAATAACTTTTTCCTTAGTAATTGTTCCTTGTATGCTGTATGCGTCGCCGAATACTGCTCGAATAAAGTGTGAAGTTTAGTCCATCAACTCGATAAGAAGAAGAATTTCCTTGTATTTATGCCGTGGTGCCTAGCATTCATTATATATTGTATGACGT
Source organism: Blastobasis lacticolella (assembly GCA_905147135.1). Taxonomy (NCBI): domain Eukaryota; kingdom Metazoa; phylum Arthropoda; class Insecta; order Lepidoptera; family Blastobasidae; genus Blastobasis; species Blastobasis lacticolella. The sequence goes on along the minus strand of LR990043.1, from coordinate 19,660,044 downwards.
TCATAAGTGTTTCTGAAAACCTGAATAAACGTATTTGATTTGATTTAATAAAAATGTTTCATTTGAAACAATAGTTATTTAAATTAATGCGGCTGGTAATTTTCGCTCTACACAATGTCCATATTTAACTGGAAATGAAATGGGTCGAGCGAATGGTGCTGATACCCTTGGACAGACAAAGACACAAACTAGACAAAGCGTAATATCAAGATTTTGGTCTCGTGACAACGAAGCGGTAATCATGTTACCACCTCAAGACAAGATCTGTTCCTAAAAACTTCGAGAAAACTACGAAATTCTACAGGTTTAAGGTGAATTCTAAGGCTGCAGAAGGAATACGGTGTATCGGCAAGCGACCGAAGCGAAGAAGAGGTTGCATGAAGATCGCCTTCGTGAATGATGAAGAAGGCGAATGATTGGCGAAAATCTGGACGAGAGGGCCGTTTTTGACACCCTCAAGAAGTCCACCCATATCAAGGTGGAAGAATCATGAAATGGGTGGGGCCTTGACGGGAGGACTCGCCTCATTTGCTGATTTCACTGATGCATGACAATGCTCGTCCATATAATAATATGGCAGGAGTCGTAGCTTAGTGGTTACAGGAAAATGATGTCGCGTTCCCGAACTGATGCGCCCAGTGATCATTTAGCATTTTCCCGGATAATTTAAAGACGGAATACGGGTAACCGTATTTGGAGCCATATCCCACAGAAAGATATCGGATATGTTGATTTTAGCATGTAATATCGCTGCTAATCTGTGATGTTTGAAAATGTGTGATCAATACAAATCCGAGATGCTTTTATAAGTTGGGAATAAGGGGGGAGGGGGGGTCTTACCCAAGGGAGCGATCCATCAGAAGGTCGTTTTCGGGAACGAAGAAACAAAGAATCTGCAAAATGTCAATTCGTATTATTAAAATCGAATTTAATATAAAATATAGGTATTCGAATAAATGTACCTCACACCAAATAAGAAATATAGAAGGAATCCTGCGAATAGCATACTGACGCACGCAAAACTAATGCTTGCGTGTACGTACACGGTCACAAGCACACATTGACAACCAAACTGCGCCATGGTACATATATTTACGAAACCGGCCTCATGTCACTGTTGACAGCGCGCCATCTTTATTTCTAATTGGATCCGAGAAGAGTACATATCAATCGCTAGGATAGTTTACAGATTTTACAGTAGCAGACGTAATGTGGGACTACCAAACGGCCGGCTTGTTTGACAAACCCTTCACCACCCATGGTCATATCTCAGCACGTGCGCACTACACCCAACAATTTTTTTTGTCAGTCCCTTCTGTACTCACACTCTTTAATGGATGAGGAGCTAGTCTTAGTGTACTTATATCTTCGAAGGATGTCTTAGGATGTCATCACAGCAGTTTTCAGCCATGCCGGCGTGGTGGCGGTAGGTGGCGTAGCATTCGACGTTCCATTCCCGCTTTCCGAGTCAAAATGAGTCTAGAGAAGTCCAGACTCATGACCGTCTCCGACATACAGATTATCACATATTTTTTATTTCATAGTAATTTTAGTGATTAAAATGCTTTTTCTTTCATTTGTTAGAAAAAAAGTAAAATATAATAAAAATACTGGTTGTTATTACTTATCCTGTTGAACTATTTTAAAAATATATCTCGTCTTAATAAATGTCGTCGCTGTACAGGGAGATTTCTGCAACACCATGCCCTGAATGACATAGTCCGTAGAGTCCTGATATCGGCCAACGACCCCTTTGTAATTGAGTCCCCGGGTCTAAGTAGTTTCGATGGTAAAAGGCTGGATGGGCTGACTCTGGTGCCCTGGAAGAATGGCAAGTGCCTAATATGGGACGCAACTTGCGTCAGCACTGTTGCCGCCAGCCACCTGAGTCGCACCGTTCACTCTCCATCGGCCGCTGCCGAGGACGCCAGTTCTAGAAAGAGACTCAAGTACGCTTTCTTGGAGCAGCACTACGATTTTGTGCCGGTGGCCGTGGAGACCTTGGGCTATTGGAGTGCAGGGGATAAGAGCTTTGTGGGGGAAATAGGCCGTAGGCTCGGGGATATCACGGATGACTCCCGCTCCAGATCGTCTTGGTGCAGAGGTTGGCCATTGCGGTTCAACGCGGTAATGCAGCGAGCGTGATGGGCACCTTTGCGCCGGAAGCTGTCTGGGGTGGGTTATTTGGCTGACAAAGTTATTTGTTAATTTAGTATTAAGTTTGGACTGTTTAATTATATAAAAATATAAGGCTTATTTTTACGTATGTCCTAAGTAACCAGGAATACATTATAAATTTTTGGAAGACTAAAATAGCCCTAGACAGTGTTGATGTGTGCATGTTTATGACAGCTTACGCATAAATAGGTATCTGAATTCTGTCCAAACTTCTGAATTGTGTCTGTCAACTTGGATGTTTCTTGGTGAAAGAAACAGCCGTATTGTCGAAAGAATCTACGTTGTATTTAACATGGCCTTTAATTACAAAACGATTTCTTCGCAACAGGTCCCAGTGGGACAATTATGTAAGACCTAAGTCTATTTCGGGTTGTTTTGTTGTTGTTGTTATATTGATTTCATGTTCTTCTGTACCTATTTATGTAAAACTATGAAAAATTTAGAAAAAATATGAAACATTTCATCATTTTTATATTTTCATACATCATCACTAGACTCCCCCTAATAATTTTCGAAGACGCTTAAGTACAATAGTGGATGATTTGTCACGAGCTGTTCAACTGTATATCTGTGGATCTGTGTGTCTGTCTGTAGCATCGTAGCTCCCGATCGGATAGACCGATTTTCATGCGGTTTTCTTTATTCGAATGCCAGTTTCATTGGTTCTTATGATTGTTGTAAATCGTCATTATTGAAAAGCTTCGGACAAAGCCTGACACAAACGTTTCCTAAACTACGAATGTAGCAAAGCCAATAACAACCGGGATGAAACTGGCCTTCGTGTAATATAAATTGCATCGAAATCGACGCAAGCGTTCGGGACCTACCTATGATGCTACGAACAGATGCACTGATACATTAATAGACACATATTATCTAGGTGGGCACACGAACAGAGGGTGCATCTAATGAGACGCGATCATCAATAATCACCGTCAAAGATAACCATAATATTGTTACAATACATGATAATATAGATTGGCGCCGGTGACCGCTTTCCATTAGGTGGCCCGCTTGCCTGTTTATCTGCCGTATAACATAAAAAATAATGGTCCCATGGTTCGGACTTGTTCTCACATAAAAACCTTACACTAGCTGTAACATTGCACCCAGCTCATTAATAAGATTGAGCTTAACTCCCCTAAATGAGATTACCTGGTTTCTAGGTTACGAGCAGTTTCTTGTACCGTGTAGACCTCATTAGTCGTTTGGGGAGCCGATGTATGTATCATTAAGGGTTTAGCTCAAACAGCAAAAGAAGTACAGTCGCCATCAAAAGTAGCTAAGCGTAATAACAGGATAAAATTATTAGAATAACTACGAAAAAATAAATCTTAAGTCTGTTTTGGTATAGACAAGACACAGTAAACGATAAATGCCATTCTTATTAGAATTGTAGCAATTGTAGAATTTCTCCGTCTGGTCAGATGATTCTGAGTCAAGTTGATTAGATACTTATCATAATTATCCCAGCCCATCCCGGCCTCTGCCAGGGACGCGTCCGTTGTTACTTCTCCAGTTTACTCGGTATTCGGCATCCTCGTGTCCCTGTTGGCTCTCGTATTCGACTCGGCGATGTTAATCTATCACTTTTTAGACCGACGTGACTTCTTTCCTAATACCGACAGATTTTTGGCATAATGTCTGATGATCTATCTCTTTTTAGACCTTCCATGGGACTTCTTTCCTGATACCGGCAAGTTTAAAACACCTATTTCCCTAGGCCATCTCTCCCTCTGGAGGACCTCTGCAGATTGAGAAATGAAGAATGCAGCTTCGTTGTTTTATGTATTTGCAATAATTTATACTGAAGGATGTGTAATTGATATGTATGTATTTAAAAAAGAAGGTTTAATCACAAACCGTTCAAAAAACAAATGAACTTTGAGTTAAAACATGATTTGTAGAATATTTATAATATACTTTTATTAAAATAATTGTAACTTAATGATTATCGTAACCTACGTAACGGTAATTATGGGTCCTTGGATCCAAGAATGCTATTATCGAAGTCACTTAGGTACATAGGGCTCACTTTTTGCGTTATAACCCATAAAAACCTGATCAAACTCTACAGTGCAGCCGTGTGTACTCCCAAACTGATTAGATAACCCTGCAAGAATTTTGTAAGCCCTAAGACGATACAGGCTGTTGATATTCTTTATGTACCTACACACATTAAAATTAATAAGAAACTCTAGCAATGACTGGAAGTCTCCTTGTTTGTCTCTGATTGATACAACTTATCGTATATAATTGTCTCAAAAAAGACGTTTTTTCTCTGTGACTTGTCATCATCAATTATTGACCGAGTGGCTAAATCTGGCTTCTGTCAAATTTCTCTTTTTTGCAATTTCTCTTATACTTCGTCTAGTCTTCAGCATCCTCACATTGTAAGCAGTTAGCGATGTTAATCCGTCGCTCCGCCGGTCTCACACTCACACGGGCCGTCTTTCAGGTTTAGGCACCTATTTGACACGTATCTCTAGGTAGTTTCTTCGAGAGTACAATTACTTATTAAACTTCTGCCCCTTTTGGCGAGGCAGGTCATTTTCTTAAAAAGTCATTTTCTGGGTTGTCATCTTCTCAGTAGGTCAATTTCTAAGGACGTCATTTTCTGGTTTGGTTATCTTTTTATACTGCGACAGCTTTTTCAAGTACTTCCTCTAAACCGATTCTTATGTTACTATGCACACATACTAAGTTCATGTGATAGTACAATATTATTATATATACATGAGGATCTGATGATGGAGTCAGGAGGTGGACAATGGAACTCTTCAACCGTTGCTAGTAACCAAGTCGAGTTTGGACTCATTTGGTTACTTCTGATGAGTTATATGCAGTATGCTTGAAGGCGACGGCCTGATGATGGATTCAGGAAGTGGACAATGGAACTCTTCAACCGTTGCTAGTAACCAAGTCGAGTTTGGACTTATTTGGTAACTTTTGACAAGTTCTATGCAGTATGCTTGAAGAGAGAGATATGCAGTATGCTTGAACTGAGTATTTGTGCATAGTTACATAAAATTCGGTTTAGAAGAAGTACTTACTTAAAAAAACTGTCGCAATATAAAAATATGACTAAACCAGAAAATGACCTCCCACGAAATTGACCTACTACGAAAATGACTTGGAACGAACATGACGCTCTTCTAAATTGACTATTCAAGAAAATGACCAGCCTCGCCAAAAGGCTTCTGCCTGCCTGCAAACATGAATAATTTTCAAAACCTTCAACATAACACGTTTCTTCTAAGTCTATCGAGTATTCTAAGAGGAGCGGACTATCCCAACACAGACAAAGAATATTGTCTACTGGGAGTATTCAACCTGATGTACACACTACAAATGTTGATTTAAGAAATAAAAATTATTATTATTATTAAACATAGAACACCCAGACCCCTAACAGAAATTAAAATTAATCATTTAAATTTCTGCCCGGCCGGGAATCGAACCCGGGACCTCTTGCTGGTATGTTGACCACTGAACCACTCAGGTCGTCAAAATGCGAGTATGAAAAAAAAGTGCAGCTATGTTACTCTCTAAGGCAACATCCGTGAGCGCAACGATGAAACGTGACAGATCGTGGCCAGGTTGCCAAGCAACGCGTAAATTCACCCGACAGAACATCCTACATTTCATCGTTATTATCTATAATGTTTCTTAGAGAATCGCAGCCCTGTTATACTTCACAGCACTGTTAAAAAGTGAAGACCTAAGAAGCGTTTCTATAGGATGACAATTTGTGCGTAGAACAGGTATATATACGGAATTTACAAAATGTTCCCCAATTTATTATCCATTTCAGATGCGCATTAGTTTTCGGACACCCTGTATTCTAATTCAATCGCGTTATCATAATTCGGGCGGCCTTGGTGTCGTTGATAACAAATCAGACCGTATTGAAATTTTGTTATTGTTCTTTTTTGGAACTGCACATTTTTGTTTCACGCATTGCTGTACTGCTAGTACTCGTAGTTTGAGTGAGGAATGCTTGATTGTCGTTAAAGAATAACTTACACCTTTAAAATATTTTTTGGTTTTATTACTGCGTACCTTATAGCAGTGGGCAAGGCACATAGCTCGCAGAACAGATGGTCGACAGGGCTGTAAAGTTCTCCAGTTCTCGTGAGGTGACCACGTACCCAGAAGACGCAGCGAGGGTAGGCGTCACACAAGGACCGATGACTTGGTAGATGACTTGGTAAAGATCGCAGGTACCAGCTGGATGCGGAAGGTACAGGAACGGCCTTTGGGGGATATCTCTAGCCCAGCAGTGGGCGTCAGCACAGGACGACTCAGGAACCCGAAAAATACTTTTCAAATATCAGATAATAACCTAATCAAAAACTTCCTTGAATTCTTGAAAATTGAATTCTTATTTGGATTGTAGAGTTTTCTAGAGCAGGTAGAGGTTGCATAACATGTGTACGTTTTCATAATAATTAACGAAATAGAGCTGCAGAAGCCGCGGATTAAATAAAGTTATTTAAATAATTTCCGCGTAGTAGTGTCAGAGATAGGGACGATGTACTTTTAGTAGTTTATGGAGTTTATCAATTTGGTTGTTGTTTATTTATTGAAGTTAATATAATCTATAACTGAAATGAGAATGATAACAGCGTGTAGAAAAATATAGCAAAAATATGCTTTATTATTATTGTAATGAACAAATAAGTAAAACGTAGTTGTAATTGAACAATAAAATTATCTTTATGTATTCCAATTCCTCTCAAAATAACGGGTATCTCCGGGTATTTTACACAGTAAAGTATGCGAGTACGTTTTCAAAGAATCCGATATAATAGTAGTTTATGCAACTGTCATATAAAAGGGGGTATTAAAACATGAGTGTCTGTTTATCATACGAGGCGTAGCCGAGTATGATAATAGTTTGACACGAGTGTTTTAATACCTAATTATATGCAGTTGCGTACTACTTTATCTACACTCATATTTTTATGTTAAAATATCGTACCTATAATTTTCTCAACTTAGCTGTAAGTAAGCTGCGAGTCAGTTCTGTTGTATTTACGCGTCGAGGATATCACGCGGCGGAAAATTCACTTTACTACTTTCACATTTATCTATTTATTTGCTTAAAATAAGAAAAAACATTCACAAACACAAAATATTCTGTTTAGCGGGAATCTGCGGGAAAACAATTACACAGAATATAAACAGGGAAATTTAAATTTGAATTTGAATTTGTTAAAGACATCTAAGTATTCAGCCTACATTACGCCGTGTCCCGGCGCCCGACAAAAAATTAAAAAATAAAAGTGGTGCATCATGATTAAAAAGTTATTTTACGATACAGCTGTAATGAAAATAGTATGGGAAATGCTGTATCGAAAAGTAATTTTTTAAAATTTTATATTCTGGCGTGAAAAAAGTGTACCCTTAAACGACTGTTTTCGAATATGTAATTGGAACATTAAACTATGAGTGTAGATAAAAAAGATTATAACAATTCTCTTTATCTTGTATTGTACCTCCTAATTACTAAATTCTGAGTAAAATATCGTGACTCATGAGTAATCAACTTACATAATGCATGCAAACGTGGTCGTACTAGCTCTACAAGATAACTATTGATAACATATTAATTTAGAAATATCTAAACTTTTTTCTTTAACCAACCTAATAGGAACTTACAACATTTTTAAGTTTATTTTTGAGATGGTGATACCGTAAGTAATGCAATCAATTAATCCAGAATCCTTTTCTGTTAATATTCCGACACTGTTTTAAAACGGAGGGACACAATCGAACAAGCATGTCACCTGATGGTAAGGGCCTCCCAGGGCCTCAAGTTCGCTTTTTTTAGTTATCTTACAATTCGATTGGGGTTCGATTACAGTAGATTACAACTAGAGACAAATTGGGTATTCTGCAAAACTTGTAAATAAGCGCAATAGAGTTGTAATCGAATCGACTCTCTATCGATGGTCTCCTTAGTGTTGCCTTCTAAAATCTACCTACCGAGTGACTGAACAAATTTACGTCTTTAATAGATTTAATATTCCTATACTTTTAATTTCTCGTAAATTAAATTGTCCGCAATGAAGATCTTTGTCAAATAAGAGGAGAATACCATTTTATCACACAAACGAATCGAGCTACGATTGTAACAGCAATCGAAAATCAATCGAATTAGATTGGTCTTTTATAAGTAGGAAAACCAAAACCGTGTCAAAGTGCGATTGAGGTACGATTGCTACCCAATTCCAATTCGATCGAGCCATTAGTAAAACGGACTCGAGGCCCTAGTAACATCCTTATTTTCATTTAATCCATGCTTGGGCTAGATTAAAAAATTGCGCTGAGTATGTAAGCGAATGATTTTCAGCATTTTCAGTGGCATGAAGCCGCATCATGTCATAGTTTTGTTTACGGAACTATTAACTGGAAGCTCAAGGCCACACGTTCTATGGCTGCCCAAACGTTAGGAACGATTTGGGATCAATAACCAAACATACATCACGTAATAGTTATTGATGTATTGTTCAACATACGTACATAGATGTGTGATAATGTTACGCCGTTTCCCCGTAAGGGTAGCAGACCACATTGTTAGACTTGCTGCGAAGCTGGCAAATACTCTCGCTTCTCCCACATTTATCAATTTTAGTACAAATATAATAAAATAATAAATCTTCCTCTTGAATCACTCTTTCTATTGTTGCGTAGTTTTAAATATCTAAGCGTTCACAGGGACAGATGTCGGGAAGCGACTTTGTTTATAAAGATATTTTGAAAGAAAGGTCAGGTCAAAAGTTCATATCTACAATAAAACAGACGAACATATATGAAAGGGTTATTGTATTTGGAAGAAGCGATAGAGGTAAGTCAGGACCGCAGCTAATGAAACAATGTGGTCTCTGTCTAATCCTATGGGAAAACGACGCGGCGACCAGGATATATCTTTATCACTCTAAGGTTGAATTTAGGCTGCACGACTTTTCAATTCCGGACAGTTAGTACAATTCCCAATTTGTCAATAGCGCGCCATGAAGCAACAAAGTTGATTTTCCCATGCAATTACATTCTGACAGTTGGCAGTCTCAACCTGAGCGATTCTCAAGCAGACCCAAGAAGCGATAAATTGACATCGCCGAGTCGGCCGCGAGAGCCATCGGCTTACGACGTGAGGATGCCGAAGATCAGGAAAAGTGGAAAAGAAAAAGTAGGAAACCGAACCTTAGCGCTGGAATTGACCGCTCGGATGATGATGATAAACCGTTTCTTGACCTGACTGTATCTGAAGTTACGTAAGATTTTTAACATCGAATTTTCACTTATCAAAGTATGCGAAATTCAACAGTTTTCTTTAAACGCCTTCTGTTAGACAATATCCTTTAAAACTGGGTCCACGCCATGCAATAGATCGCTGTGACGCATTTTCTGGTCTATTGAGGTTCTTGGACTGCAGTCCAATTTTTGAAACCGCTCGCATCCACGCGTACGCTCGAGTGCACTACCTATCTCTTTCACACTCGTGGTAAGTTGCAAGAGAAAGAAAAGACAAACATCTCTCTCAGTCTTTTTTCCTGGATGTACGCCGATCAGGCTAGCATCTAGCAGCTAGCTTTCTTAATAATCAGGGTGATTTTTATTAATCAACGTTTGAAAAGTAAATGTACCAATGTCTTCATCAATATACAAATTTTAATTTTAATCTGCTAATAATAAAAAGCTGTTTATTAAAAAATGATTATCTATGTGATAGGTGCTTTTTAATTACACAATTAAATTTGTTTTTCTTTAGTTTTTATTGGCATCATTATTAAGTATGTAATTTCAGTAAATTTTCGTAATTATTCATAATTACTATTGTCTAGGTAGGTATTTTCATGATTGATCTAACTAAAGCAACATAAGTACCCAGGTTAAATTTCTTTTGCATTTCTATGAACAAACCGCAATGCAATCAAATCTAACGTACCTAACATCAACGCAAAACTCCTACGAAGGTTATGCGGCATTGCAGCGCGTACCGATCCCGAATCGCCCACCGACCACATAATAGCAATCATAGGTACCTAGCACAGCAATAGCGCGAGTAATAACGCTCGCGCAGACGGCTGCACCGGAGGGCCCGCGAGGGGCATCGCTCTAGCCGCCTTTTTACTGCGCGCGTCTTTTTGGCAGAGCGCGTAACGCGTTAACCTTGGATTTTTTTCATAGCACAGCGCTGCACGTACCGCGCCGCGGATAGACGTAGAGCCCCCACTCAGCGTTCCGAATTTTCTGCATTCGGGCGACGGCCGCGCGAGTTTTCGGCGGTCGCATTCGCGAGGCTCCCCCCGGCTAGGAGCGACACGCAGCAGCACAGCGAGCGCCGCGCGCGCCACGCGGAAGTGAACACGCGCACAGTGCAGCGCCAGTGATACCGCGACCGTACACTAGTGAGCGAGCGCCCGTGCGCAGAACTATGACAGTTGTGCACGCGATCTGAGTGGATTACTGTTTGCGCTACGAGGACTGTGTTTCAATGGAAGCGAGGAAAGTATCGTCCCTTTTTATTGGTACGGCGTGGAGTAGTCACAGCAATATGGCGCTTGATTAGTGCTGTAGTATGTATAGATGCGATTTCCGCACTATATTTATTGTCTACCTGCTTAGATTTGACCCGGCGACGCAGCTACGCGGGAAATTGCGTACAGCCTCATCTGAAAGTCAATGCGGGTTGTATTCCAAATAATACTCGAAATAACGTGTCATTGATAAATACGCATTGACACCCAGAAGCATACGATACATTTTAAGCGCATGAGCGAGTACTGAATTTTGCACCTTAAGATGGTCTGGCCAGGAGACACATTGGCGCAATTGGGTGCAGTATCTACTTTTTCGCATACACGTGCTGTCGTTTTGGGGCTATTGAACTTGATAAAGAGACGGCCGTATTTCAATTTCTGTACGTCGATATTGCATCATTAAGTATTATTTTTGCAGTATCGGGAAACCGACTGCGTCAACTTAGTTCCGCGTCAACACCATCTTATCGTGGATCTAACGATCATCAGAATCGGGCGCGCTGTCTTAATGGATTCGCCGGAGGATCCAGTTTGGCAACATGGCAACATAATGGGTAGGAAAATAAATTATGTTCGTGAATAGACCGAGCAAGAGTAGGCCCGGAACCACTGTGAGGCGAAACTGGTCACGCAACGCATTACATTTGCATAGAAACTGTCAGTGTGGCCGCGAGAGATTAGCACCTACCGCGGTCGTGCCTGGGCGCACTCCGTTTGACGCACAATTGCTCTTGAAATCTCTACTACCGACTCCTCACATCTCCTCTCATTTGGGTTCAATAACATTAGCATGAGCGTGAATCATAGCGACATGCTGCTACACACTATGTAATAATAATACAACAGCTAAAACGTTGCGTAGATCGATATAACAGCCAAAAATACATCCCAAAACGTCAAGGTAAGGTTTAAGAACCTTATTGCTAAAGAGTTTTCTCTCCATAGCTTTGAGAGGAGAGTTAGGTAGGTAGGTAAATAAATATTTGTAGTGGTTTCCGCATCGACGCCTGCGCCCACGCATCTAGTTCGCGGCGGCTCGCAGAGGCGACTGACAGTACCTACGAGAATTGAATTTTCCGTTTAGCACGCACTCTTGTGATTGGTCGCTATTTACTATGAAGCCGCTGCCTATAACATATATTATACATAATATAATGCGTATATTTAAATTCATGCTCGCCAGTATTGTATAAAATTTGAATTTGTAAATTAGTTTGTCTATGAAGACGCGCATTTTTTTCGGCGCATGCGTCTGTGTGGGTTAGTACCTATTGCTAGGCAATGTTAGGACAAAATTCTAATGACACGATGCGATTTTGCTAGCGAATGTTTCGGTATATTTGTACGTCTGTACGTTCCGCAAGCTAAATTCACAATCAAACATCATGGTAGGTATTATGGTGAATCATTTATGATATTTCTGCGCTTGCGTTTGCCAAATACTAGCCCATGGGATGCTATAAATAAACTCGTCTTTGAGCACGCATTTTATACTGCAAGCTCTATTTTCAAACTTTTATTTTTGGCAATGGTTTCTTATCTTGTTTCGTAGATAATAAGTTACTAGGTACCTAAGTAATTATTAAATCGTTGACTTCAATGTTTTATCTTCAGAAGGCTAAAGTTATTATGAAAACCTATAAGGATGAGGTCAAAGCTCCCAACAATACAGTATTCAATAAATACTCTATTCTTTGTATTCGATTTTCGTAAGTATTGCAATAACATTTTAATGCAAAGCAATTCTGCGAAAACTTCTTGCTTAGTCCTTCGGTTATAGAGTTTGCCTAGACTCTATTTATATTTTTATCCTCAAAATTATACTCGTAAAATGATTACACATCAAACTAAATTACGTACAACTGCGATATAGAGGTATTTATGACGTTTAAGTAGCCAGTATGTACAAACATTATATCTGTATGCAATGATAACCTTTTTAGGCCTACTACAATCGGATTTCGGGTGGTTACATACAAAAATATCAGTGTGCTATGCGTATGTATGAGTTTTATACCGTATGTAGGTACTTAGAGATAACAGATTAGAGTAGTATAGGAAAATATGTGTTATCAGTGCGTTGCAAGGTTTATATAATGCGTACGATAACTAAATAAAGCGTACGGACTTAAGGAGACTTTTGTGAAAAAATTACGCTGCGTAAGTAAGATATGAAACGTCTAGAAGATATACCTAATAGATATAAAATAAAAAATTACGTATTGATAAGGGCACAAAATTGATCAAAATCTAAATAATCATCTTGGCGTTAATGTGCCGGTTATGAAGGGGTCCGCCGACCATGATCTAGGGTTTGGCAGTGAAGCGACTGCAAGAGGACAAAATCATAACAATACCTAAAAGAGGACCACAATAACCTTTAGTTATTTCAGAATTCTAAACATTAAAATTTAGGAAGCATTCCGTTTTACGGTAAGTGATAATGATACGCAACTTTGCTGATAAAATGTAGTAGTTTCGCCTACTATATTAAAATTTTAAAATAATAGTAGGCGGACCCCAAAAACAGTAGATTACTATATTAGATAATTGGAACCCTGTATGTTCGCGCACTGTGATACCCATGGACGTAATGTAGTAAGACCTCACAGTCACGTATCTGAATACGGGTACTAGATATGCACAAGCTGCAGGACTAGATTCTCTGTTAAAATTAAATAATGTAATTCCATAATTCCGCAGGAACTACCTAAATTAAATTTAATAAAAATCCAAAATTCGTTCTGTAGCTTTTGCGAAAGATTAACAAATGTCCTTTCCTTACAAACTATTTATAATATAACAAAACTAAAATAATAAAAAAAAAAACTATATAAGTTAATCAACCTATTTGTAGCGCTGGCTGTCTCGATAAAAGCGATGTCTATTGCCGAATCTAGGTCATAAAAACTAACCTAACCTAAGCTAACCTTGTGCCAAAAGATTCCGTATCGAATTGATAAGAAAGGAGTTTTTTTATTTTTGAAATACTGACCTACATTAATTGCATTCTATGGTACGATGCATATTGTTTGTGGAATTGGAGATAAAATGCATTCCCTGTGATGTAATAAGATTAATTACGTGTTAGATTGGATACACCTTTACGGCACCACAAAATAAAAAACAGCCCTCTCCAGCACTGTCCAGATGTATGGACAGAAACTAACATAAAGCACATATCCTTATTATGCCTAAATTACTTAAAAATAATTTTTCCCTACCGTCAAAACGTATTATTCAGATTAATATCTAATTCATACAAAATATGACACTACTTACTATATTTACAGTACCTACTTAAACAAAAGTAAAACATTATACAAAAAATAAAAATTAAAAGAATAAGAAGAATGAGTCCAGACCACTGCCATTGGGAGTATTCCTACGAGGCTGGCGGCGTTATAAATTATTGATTTACCGTCTTAATGTCATAGATATTTGTCAGGACTAAATGTTTTTTAACAGGGTTGTTTTTGTTCCGTGGTCAGAACCCTAGCAAGTGGAACAATGTGGTCTCATACTACCCCTAAGGGAAAAAGTTGTGACGTTGAATGTATACCTAAATAATGTCAGAATAGAAAAACGCAATGACGTAATTATTTAGGTCGATCCTATTGAATAAAAATAAGATTTCTAACCTATCACTTAAAAAACCCTTACCGTAACCTTCTACAATATTCCTGTATTAACCTGTGTGTTCCTAAACTTCGTTTGTTTACCTAAATTGCTGTAATTGTGTTATCCTGATAATGGCTTTTAAATTTTAATAATGTAGAATAAAATTGCTGTTGCATATCCTATAAATAAATAAATTAACGGATATCCTGAATCATGGTCAAGGTTTTATCAACCTACCTACTTAAAACGAATGCATTTGACGCATTCAATACAGATACCACGGCGGCATGAGTACCTAAATTACAAACAAAGTCCTGCCTAACTTATCCTTTTTGTACCACGCATGTGGTTTGCAATGCGCGAGAATTGGACAACACAACACTTGTGTGTAAAACTATTGTTTACATTAGCCCAAGCATGATTCACAACACTGACGAGCCTAATTTTAGGTACAAATTTACCAAGTCTCAGGACGCTTATGTAACGCTTGCATATTATAGGTACCTACATTTGTGTTTATGCGCAGTATTGCATGTATCATCGTTACTTGTTATAAATAGACATCGTTACTTGTTAGAAATTGACGACCTGAGTAGTTCAGTGGTCAACATGCCGCGGTCTGCCACGCAAGAGGTCCCGGGTTCGATTCCCGGCCGGGCAGGAATTGAAATGATGAATTTTAATTTCTGTTACGGGTCTGGGTGTTCTATGTATAATAAGCATGTATTTAAAAGTATATAAGTAGTTTATCAGTTATCTAGCACCCATAACACAAGCTTTGCTTACTTTGGGGCTAGATGGCGTTGTGTGAATATGTCCACGATTATTAAAAAAAAAAAAAAAAAAAAAAAATAGGTATGCATTTAGTTTCCTAGAAGTGAGGCGTAATGCTGGCTTGCTTATTTTTGTGTGACGTATTTTGCGTGGGGGGGTTGTGTGACTTTCCGTTTCACCTATATCTAGGCTATTGCATCGACCACGACAACGTAATGTCTCGGAACTCGGATCGTGTAGCGCGCCATTGCACCTCTCATTGGAGCACTAACTATACTCAATTCGTTTTTGGCATCAGCAGGCTTGACTGTGATATTTTGCGAGTCGATGGGCGGATGTATGCAGGCAGTGTTTGGGGTTTAGATGAGAAATTTAAAATTATCATTATTAATCAAAGGTTTATTATTGATGTACCTAATGTTAATTTTACGGCGCATTCGTTTTTAAACAGTAATGCTGTAAAGATTATGGAATAAATAAATAAATAGTAGGAAGTAAAGCTAAAGATACCGTCACACAATACAATTTGCTTGTCGCCGTGAAGACATTGTTTACTTTAATAATTTTATTCTGTCCCCGTAAGTTTGGTCCCCGTTCCCTCGGTTTGAGAGCGGGCGTAAATTGACCCGCGTCTATTCAGCGTCACGTAAGAGTCTCAGTTGCGGATGGAATTTGGAAAAAGATTGGAGAATCGTGGAATAATTCTTATAGGCACTCTTTTCGTGTATCTTTTCATTTTCTTTCTCTTAATTTTTTTCTTCTGGACGGATATTCAATTTGGCTAAAGTTGGTTAATCCAAGTCATGCGCGAAATTATTTAGCACACTTAAAATTAAGGTAATCTTACAGGGTTTAATGCATGCACATAGCCCTTTCGAAAGCAAAACTTTGAAGTTAGACTCATTTGCAACAAAATTTTTTTATTAAGCTATCTTTTGCCGTAACTTTGTAAGCGCATCCGTTGTTAAAATAATATAGGTAGTTTAGAGACATGCTAGCTCAGTCATCACAGTGACAAAGCAGTTTACTCCGCGGTTTTGCATTTTCATGAAGTACATGAAACCTAAACGCATGAATCGTGAATAGTACCTAAGGGCTATTTACCGATTTTCGTTATTTGAAATATCTTCTCTTTTTGCCACTAGATTTGGATGGAATAAACATTTTCAAAAGGAAATAACTTTTAATTAAGCAGCGGAGACCACTTGTCATCACGTGGCCGGCTTGCCTGTTTGTCGACCGTATGACACAACAAATCTTCCATGTATTCTCTCACCGACACAACATTTCATTCCAAAAGTCCTACCAAAAAGTTAGAATTATACATTATTACGTTATCAGAAGAAAGTACGGTTCCCGTCCTTGCTCTTTTTCGTCATACTATAGGTATATTCATACTAGAGTCTAAGTGCAGGCGCACCGACGTTCCTCCGACCGTCTACTTACGTAAGCGTCTCGTCCGAATCTCCCGGGATTGTCCTTCGGCCCTCCCCTCACCTCTTGCGGGCGATAGTTGGAAATGGAAATGAATTTACCCAACTATTTTACGGTGAAGTCGAAAGCAACGAGTCTGGAGAAGCTGAAACTGAAAGGCCGAAATTAGTTTTTGGTCGCGATTGAGTTTGACTTAGTACGTCTCCACGATAATAATTCTATACATAGTATATAACTTATTCGACAGATAAAATAAGCAGTACAAAAAGTAAGAACCCCGACTGCTATTAAAAACGAAAAGATAGAAATAAGCCGAATGGTGTAAGCAAATAAGTTTATAAAGTGCAAACGTTAGTTTAATTGAAACTTGAAAGCAGGCGGGGCCCTATTTTAATAAAAGTAGGAGGACACGGGTACTTAATATTTATAGCAATTCATACATACACAGGCTGATAAACACATTACCTTCCTTTGCGTCGGGCAGTCGGGTAAAAATACATCAGGTACCAGTGATAAGAAGCGTAAAGACATGGGCGTACCTCTGGATCGCATTTAAGGACATAGAAATTGTTTAATGTGTATGTTAATGTACCTAACTTATGCATACTTTACGATTTTACTTTGATAAGGTATTCCAATTTTTTTGATATTTCTTCTAACCAATTTAAACTATCGGAGATTCGAAAATAAATAAAAAATGGTATTTGATAAAAATATTCTACAAATGTAAATTTCATTATTAACACTTTAACATTATAGAAAATAAACAAATACTTCATAATAACGAAACCATACTCACTACAAACCGTAACACACTACACAAAACCGTGACAAGCGCACACCACAAAAGTCTTCCCGAATAATAATAGGTAATCAGGAAGAAAGACGAGGAAGCGATGGCGACCCACGTCTCGTACCGTAGGGAGAATGCAACCGGTATCTCATACAAAAACAGCGACACAAATAATCCTTGACCCATTTCCGCGTAAAAGACCAGAAACCAGTCCGCGACGCCATGCTGTCCCACACAGGTAAAATTACACGCTTGTGGGGTAAAAACTACCATTGATTAGGCAAATTTGTGTCCGCTATACTAATTCATCGGCTAGAGAAAAGTAGATGAATATAAATTGTTCGGTTTTTGCGAGTATATTGTGGAGTAGCGGCTTTGTCTGCTAAGAATATGATAATAAAAATAATCATCTTCGCGTTAATGTCCCGGTTGTGAGGGCCTCGCACGAGGGCCCGGGGTCTGTCTTGACCACGATCCAGGATTTGGCAGATAATTACAGTGGAGCGACTGCTATCTGACCCCGATACCTTTGGTTTACGAGTCCACTTACCTTGACCATTTGGCCACCGACGATTCTCTGTCTGCAAAGAATATAATGAAGCAAATGTTAGTTGCTTACAAGCATCCTCTCAAGAGTAACAACAACTTAGGTTCTTTAATTTAATTCTTCAGACAAGCAAACTAAAATTTTAAAAGAAATTCCGCCATTTCTGGTCTGCTCCTTATAAATTGAATTATTATTAGAAAACTGTAGTTACGCCTTATGTCTTCTTGCTTACCGGTTGGAAGATAATGACGAAGATTGAAACCTTGCTTGCAGAGCAAAAATCTGGTTTTCTTGGTAGATCTGGTGATCGGGTAAAAAATTTGTGTAAATCAAGTAAACTTTAGGATTCAATACAATATAAACTCTTTTTATCACTTCTTTTATTATTGCTTTTAATTAATAGCGTGATAAATAACATCAATTACATATGAAACGGTAGCATTTATTGATGTCAATTGCCCAGATTATGCACTAGGTCGTGTTATGCAACCAATGAAAGTTGTCATCCATGAAATACAATGTTCACCTGCTGTACTACGCAACTACGGCACCGGAGATTTTTATGGCCTTGTTTTATGACTTCCCAATTTAAAGGCTCCCAATTAAGTTCACGACGCTCTTCTATTGATGATATATATTTTAAAAATATTTTTTAGATTTACTGAATGCCTTACACGTTTACGCCTACGGTAATATATTCACTTAGTTGTCTTCTTTTTTGTTACCCGATGTTACGCATAAAATTAAATAAAGTTGACGCATAAAGACTACGCACGGTGAAGCAAACTTGTGTTAGAGATTTTACTATTCAAATGAGAATCTAATCTATTAGGAGAATCTAAGAAAATTGGAATAAACTTGAATCTACCTCAATACAACACTGTTTTCTATTTTATTGAGCTATTGGCAGAATAGACAGCCATAAGGGTTGCCAAGGAATCAGGCCTATATCTGGTACCGGTACTACGTACATAGTATAGTACTCGTATTTTCTTTTGTTTATATTATGTAAAACTGTTTAATTTAAAATCACATTTTCGACAATACTCGGTACCGGAATTTTCTTTTGTTATGATTTGAAACTGTTTCGTTTAAAATCACATTCTCAGTCATTTTAAACTTGTGATATTGTACTGTGGTTGTTTACATTCATAAACTATTCAACATATTAATATAAATAAATACAAAAACGCTATGCTTGCGCTACGCTTGTTTGGGAAATGTTATCAATTTACGTAAACGTGAAATGGAAACCAAAGATGTTTCTTCATTTTGTTCTTGTTTTGACTTTTGTGAAGTTCGCAAACATTTGTTTGGATTCATGCTGTGACGTCGTAATTTCGGGGTGGCTCGGTCACCTTGCCCGCTTCTCGGTAACGACTGGGGTTCTCTTGTACCTATGTCGAGCTTTACTGAATTATAATGCTCCTCCATAGCTGAAGAGTTTGATGGATTTTCTGTGAGTGGTGGAATATAATTAAGTTATATAATTAATTTAATAAAAACTGGGTTTAGTACACATTCGAGATTTTTTAAATCTGGCTTCCTATCCTTTCTATTATAAATGTATTTGTTACTATTTCACGCAAAAACTTTGATGAAATTTCGCAGCGCTTGATGAAATTTGGCAGCGCTGTAACTATGAAAAATAAATAACATTGGGACAAAGCTTAAAAGAACTTTAAAGCCAGCGAAGTCTAGTGAAACTAAATCAGATTGTAGAATTATCGAAACGCATTGTATCAACAATATCATCAGATAACATCCCAAAAACGAAAGAGAGGGCATGCTGTAACCGATAGGAGCGCAACAGAGACAGATGCTACGCGCTTTCGAGTTCAAGTTGCAATGGAGTGAAAGGTAATCATAATGCACGCACTGGTTCGCGCCTGCGCGTTGCGTTGAAATGCAGACGTTTGTTATGATTACTTAGCTGTTCTTGGATCAGTTTTTTGAGGAATTTCGCGGATAATTGTACGGTTTCTTTGTAGACAATTTATTTATATATCTTTATTTGGGTTAATAAAAGTTACAAGGTAATGTTTTATAAACTTAAAATTTTACATTATAATAGTAATTGTAGTACATAAAACTTTTTTTATATAATAGATTACCCTGCAATCACCAGCATTATCCACATATTATTTTAAATATTAAATAAGTATCTAAACTCTACGTATGACAGAGTAGGTTTATGGAAATTACCTACCTACCAGTTGGGTCAAATTTATTTGTCTTTTCTGTGGCCCACCTCGACCTAAATTAGAAAATTTACATTATCCGACATCTGTTTGTTACGTTGCTTGTTTGATTCGATTACCCATGAAATCTTTTTCATTAATATTTAGATGGGATAGATGGCGCTGTGTAAATTTGTCCAATAATATTTTATTTAGTTTATCTTACTAATACTTGACCCTATAAAGCGATCATCAACTCTCGCTACAAGCTACAAGAATCCTGATAGTTTAAAACAAAAAGTAAAACGACGTTCTTCCTATGTTTATTCGAGGCCATGTTTCCCATCGACTTTAGACAGCGTTATATCGTATGGTAGGTACATGCGTCTACGCAATGCAATGTCCGCCATGCAACTTTCTATTTCGGCGGGCCCGATGTCACGAAACGCACTGTGCATTAGAAAGTTTTTTGTTTGAATTATTTATATAAGTATCATATTTTGTTAAATATTGAATAAGTAAATGTTTTTGTGGAATCGACGTTAATCACGAAATCCGAGTTGATATATCGACACAAGTTATATTTAATGCGTACATGAATGTCTCAAATAAATTACGTGACCACATTTAAAGTTGAAAAATAATATGACAGTTTTGTCGCTTTAAACTTATAACCAGCGTTCAATATGCAACACAGTCCGCTGTCGTACATCTAATATTTTACCCGCCAAGCTAATCGGGAATTCAAATTCGGAATCAAGACCGAGAACAAATGAGGATCGCCCTAAACAAATGAGGTCCGAAACAAATGGGCGTCGTCGCGTCGCGGCGCGCATTCGACATTCGAAAACTCCGGTTGCATCCGAGCCGCATGAGAATTAGAAATGGCGGCCGCTCTCGTGCGTTGGGTTTCGAAACGGGTTGCGTAACCCGCGATTCGGCTCGTACGCACCGCCGGCCACCCGGGGCCCATTTCACGAGGCAATAGTGGATTCACACGAATTCGCTCCACATTGCGGCGGTAACTGCATCATTCTATTTGACTAGATAACATAGGTAGCTGCACTGGTTCTGCGGTTGGTTCTAAATAAACACGAAATTGTTCTTTAGACTAAACTAGGCCCCGAAGCCATGCCGCACCTTTCTAACCGAGTGCATTTTCGGCGACGCGCCTCTACTTCAGCTCTACCCACCTCTATCTACGTCACGGTGACCTACAATTCGGTGTATTTTACGACGTTTGTTATCAGTGGCGCTAGAAACGTGTTTTCGGTACAACAGATGACCCATTTTAGAATTTGTTTGACTGGATGTAAGTTAGATGGTTTGTGTATTTTTGTTTTGATAGATTCAAAGTGAACACGCGCCATTATGCCACTGTGTATTTTGGCGCGAAAGGTTGTTTTTATTACATTACATACTTACGTCTGCGACAGAGACAACCATAAAGCTCAAAATACAACGTTTTTTCTTTATCCACAACCATAAATTTTCCCATAATTAGTCCGGTTACTCATACTTCTAAATACTACTTTATAGGATCATATCGCACATTTTCTAGCTAGAATTTTCCTATTGTTTCTCTCCACAAAAGAAACGGTCAGACAAAACGAGCAAGCGCATCTAATTGGCGACGACGAGCAGTGTAACCTTTATTTTACTTAATATCAAGTCCCGTTTCGAGGTCCAGTGTTCCATGACTGCGGTGGTGAGCCACACTTTGTTTTGTTACTTCTAGTAAAGATAGACGCGATATTTCCGCTTCTCACGTGCGCTGATTTGGGAGAGTCAGACGTGACCGCGACAGTCAAAGCTGCTAGGTGCCTACAATACTTGTTATTAGTAAAAATTTAGGCAGACGGGGCCTTCCGTTTGAAAGGGATTCGCAAATATGGCGTAGGTTTACGGGAATGTGTATGACACATGAAAAATAGCTTTTCCTTTTTGTGCCACCTATCGAAAATAATTTTCTTTCAATTTGCGGCATCTTTGTGAAATTCGGAAACCCTTACCACAGTTTTCGAGGATTTACTACTATTTATTTATAAAGGACATATATGCCTACCTAATTATGTTCATTCAAGTAGGCACGCACAATCTACGATCTAGGTTGTGCCCATTCAAGTTTAAAAACTTCATATTCGCTACAAAGGCTCTCTGCAGATTGGGAATAACAGAGAGCTTTCCACCTTTGTCTGCAACAAAGCAACTACGCACAAAACGTTGTATAGATAATGAACCTTCGCTGTACTAAATCAGCTTGGGGGGAAGGGGGGCGGCGGGGAGGCGGGGTGGGAAATTCGGTGAATGTGCAATGGAGAGCTCGATGCAGGGCTTTGTGTGGGCACCGTTAGGTGTGTGCACGCAGCGAGCGCAGACTAGGGCAGTTACAGAGGCAATTGAAGCAGGTCCCAACAGACCAAGTGGTCGGTTGCGAGTCTGATTATTTTGTATTTTATTTTTACTTTTGATTTTCTGCCGTTTAAAGAATCCGCCATGTCCAGCATCTGCCGTTTAAATAATATGTCATTAACAGAATGTGTCGCTCGCCGAAAAACGGCCAAGTTTTCAGAGTTAATACAAAAGGAACCATAAGTAGGTCAAATATATTCCTTTTAAGTATTTGTTCCTAACCTAAGTTATATTAATAGTGAAATATATAGGCTCCTTAGATATTCCATTGACCATGAAGACATCAGAGGGATCCTTCCAAGAGCATCAGTGCAGAAGGGGTCTGCTAAAAGCAGTTTATTTTGAGATTTAGTTTTAAACTATTTTGGTGTAACGTTTATATTCGTATTTTGTGTTTATTTGAACTCTCAATATTAGTTAAATCTGCTGAAGGATTGTTAAATACCGCTTATCCTTCGAAATAAATTTAATAAGTTGGCTGAATACCAACATAGTAACAATACTCGAGAGAACAATTAAAACCCGAATACACCTAGCTGTATCACAAGTACACAGTTGTTCTCCACCGTGTCCCACCTAGCCTCTATCACAGTGGCTACTCTATGCGCGTGTTGCACAGTGACCGCTGCGGCACTTTGCGCAACTCGGTGCACTCCCCCCTCCCCCCACGCCTCTAGTACGCGTGCGCGTGTGTTGCATGCCGGAACCGGGTCGTAGCATAGCCGAAATTCCCAGCCACCATTACCTGACCTCCCCCTCTCTTTCCGAACAGAGCGCCCGACGGCGTATTCGGGGATTCTCGGCTTTATTCGGGGGTCTAGTGTAAGTAGTCATCTATACGTGCACGCATGCAAATATACAGTTAGGCTGTAACGGAGCTGAGGACGGGAATCGAATCGATAGGAGTATCGATTTTGGGTGCAGTGAATGCTGGCGTACGTGCAAGGACTGGGTTTAATATTTTAGCGGGTGGGGGTTCGGGGTGCCGCGGACCGTTATAGACAGAAACCCACAACTTGGATCAAAGGTTTTGATGCAAGATTCGACATACGCATTAGACATAATAGACATAACGCGTATTGGACAGACGTAGTATGAAATAAATTGGGATTAAGCTCGTTTCGGGAAAACCTACGTAATTAGTCCTTATTAGCATTAACACTTGTTAACATTCGGCAACACTCGTTAACAGTCTGGCCTGTATTTACAGTATTTACAGTAAACTATCTTAATTCTATAGTAACCAAAAAATACGGTTTAGTATGTTAGTAGCGGACTGAAAACTGACAACATAGACAACACAAGCTCACAAGCTCTTGTGACCAGCAACAACTATCGGATCCGTAGCGATCCCCGGTTTTCATACAATGAGAAGCCATTTCCTCCTTAATTCTAGCCGCTTTTTACGTAGTCCAGCATGAGAACTACAGAGTAACTCTTTGAAACACGTTTTTCATCTAAAAATAAAATGTACTTATTCCACAAATAAATTAATTTCTTACGCCCATACTCTGTGAACTTTATACAGGCACTTGCCATAAAACGATATTTGAGCTTACCCAAATCGATTAACCCGGAATTAGCCACCCCTTAAGACTTATACTCACAATATTTTTCGGAACTTAGAAAAAAAAACATTTTAAATTCACCAATAGCCTTCGGATCCGTAGCAACCCCTGGTTTCCATGTAATGAGAACCCATTTCCCCGTAATTCTGGGCCTCGACATAGCCCACCGTGGGAACCTACAGGCCAGGCATTACGCATTCATGGCAACGTTGGGGCCGCATCGATCATGCATCGGTTAGTCACCCTGCGACCTTGGTAGGGTTGCCACAGTCGTCGCCGTGTGGGGAAAAAATTGTGATGTAAGAAGAGAATAGATTTTACTGCGTAAAAGTAAAAAACTTAATTATTTCAATTGTTCACAACAATCACAATCGACATGTTCGAATCTGAGAAAAAGTTAAAGTTACAACAGAGATGTCACACAAAATGTCAATAATGATATCAATCATGTCTGGTGAAAGAGGAATAAATTAATCTGTAATCAGAATTTATAGTCTTCTTGCTACGCAATCGAATTAAAACTGCTATACCATTATATTTTATACAAAGATCTCAAAAAAAATTTTACAGGGTAGTTTTTAATAAATTATAAAATTAATACGGTCTTGGCAACCCTAGAAGTTGCGTCCATTTCGACCCTTAGCTCGGGCCGGCCCCACAGCACCGCCCTGGCATGAAATGATAGAAATAGCTTGGAAATCGATTTTTACTTCACTACATTTCTTCAAGAAAATCGCCTCAAGCATTATTAACCACTTGCTTTGATAAATGTAGCCCGCCCTCACGACAGAAATATATTATACTTCTTTCTACAAAAATCTCATTATGCACTATCTGAAATTTCTAATTGTGAAATAGAGTCTTTAGTTCATACAAAATTAGGTTTACATCTAGTCAAATTGGTTCTTAAAAATTTGTCATTATTTGTTCTTAAATTTGAACAATTCGTTCTCTGGATCCCCACTGGTGGGGATATATCGGTGAGGATTTCTGGAATAATACTTAAATTTTCCGTTTCAAATTTGTCTTCGCTTAAACTCGTGTTGAAACATTCACTAGGTACATACGCCATACCATGGCTGGAAAATTTAACATATGCAGATTATTTAAAAAATATTCTTGTAACTTTTGTACTCGTTCTATGGCTACATTTTATGGTCAAATAATTTGCACAGGACTTCATGCACTCGGCATGGTACAGTGACACGCATAGTCAAAGTGACCGTGCCAAACGGCCTGTGAACACTGGTGATTTTACATGTCCGGTTGTGTCATTTATTCTCAGGAAGCACTGGAATCATACATACATTCTACTTACTCTAGATGCCAAAACTTTTAGTGTGTTCAGTCTCTAAGCATTCTGAATCTTTTATTCCCGGTGCGGTGGTAGCCACGAGGAACGTATTCATTGGGTACTACTCGGAATTGAGTTGCCGATGGATACAGATTCTTGCTCAAGCTCTCAATTTTAGGTAGCAATATTTCTGAAAAAGTCACATGACTGCGTATTAGGGGCTTAACTTACAAAGGTGCTTGCGCAAACCTTGAAGAAGTTTGCCGGCAACTAAATATATTTAAATGTACAAACCGTTTATTGACCGGGCTGCATACTAATTTTGACATTTTCTCGTTCTCCCGTCATGTCAATCTAACCTTCTGTCTCCTTCTTGTTGCAGGGCAGGTATCAGAGGCGGCCCGGGGATGGACTCGCACCAGCAGCAGTACTGCCTGAAATGGAACAGCTTCGGCTCGAATCTGGCCACCTCGTTCGCGAACCTCTGGAACTCCGAGAGCCTCGCCGACGTCACACTCTACTGTGAAGGTGAGTTTTGTTCAACATTTGTTTGCGTAATAAATTAAAAAAAGTCGTAAGAGACGACCCTGATGGATCCATGAAGGATTTTAGATTGTCTGCTTAGAAGCTTGGACACGAGGCAAGGCCTTTATATAGAGCTGCTCTACAACGGAGTACTCTGCAGACGTCTATCAATTTCTTCGTCTCATTATTGATGTTGTGTTGTTTTGCTTTATTCCTGTTGGGTCCTATATATTGTACCCACTTACATAGGCTCAAAAAATAAATAGCAATATCTATCACCGAAAGAATTTTCATAACAAGGCGGTCCTTTTTCAGAGATACATTGGAACAGTTGTGTCATTAATATTTTGTTCAATGGCATCCGTGGTTAGACCTTAACTTAGTTTACATGATATGTCATACGTAATATTACCCTGTTTTATATTTCACGATTTTCTATTCACATCAGTTTGAGGCGCTTTCGTTTTGTAAAAGGTGCGTTTTTTAAATTTTGGTTTCGAAAAGTAAAGAAAGGATTTCTTCTTCAGACGACGAAAAAATTCTGAGTCGACACTGGGCGTAACATAATTATGTTAAAGCCGCTCGTGACTGAGGGACGGGAATAGTAATTTTTAGGAAGCTTGTACCTATGAAGACTTACCTAAAATCGGATTCCGAGAAATTCTTGCTTGTTGAACTTAAGCGTTCGAGACAAAGAAATTAGGTCATACTGTTCAATACGAAATTTTGCCCTATTCACCAGGAGAGACTTCAGACTTTGGTAACAGTCTGGTACCTACTGTTATTTAAAAATGATGTCCAAAGTTTGCAAGTAGATAAGCTAAGCATAGGCATTTGCAAACTAAGATGATTATGCATGTACTTATATAATCGCTGAATGTCGACTCTGATGCGGTACAGTCCGAAAATTAATTTTATTGATTAAATAATTAAAAATTGCCAATGTGCCAATAAGTAAGAAAGAAAAAAACAAGTTGCTAACGAAAAATAAAAAAACAGTTAAGAACATAATACCCGGAAACCAACTCAGTCAAAATAAAATCAAGATCCAAGGTCAAAGCATATGAATCTAGAAAAGTCATAACGTCAATAAGCTAACGCATGTAGCCTACAGTAGCGTTGCAAACATTTTCATAATATCCTTAAAGCGGCAAACAATGCAAAGTGTGATAGCAAATTGTTCAAGGTCGACAACCTATGCGTGGTTAAGCTATGCTAACAGGCGAGCTACTGGTTCCGAATTATTACGTACCCGCTAATTGATAATATCGACGTGCTAACAAGCCTTGATGAAGGCCTTTGCTGCCATTGCAACTACGTTGCTAGAGAAATTTGCCGATGACAGGCCACGTCAGCAGTTTCGACGGCTTTGTCGTATATTTACCTTTTGCGTTTTGGTACCAGGAATGGATGTTAACTTTAGAATTGCATGAGTTAGTTTAGTGCTGTCGCCAAATCTTCAAACTTAGATGTTGTGCCTGAATTTCACTACATCATTGGATTAAATTTATTTTCTAAAATTGTTATAGTACTACTACGAGAAGAAATAAGTATTACAACGTTTTGAAAGCGTAAAGTTTTTTGTAGATTTGTTCGTTATTCATGCAGCAGTGGAGCATGAACTTGGTCAAAATTTCATAGGGAGAACATAGGTTTACGATACATTTACGATCAGAAAATTTCTAATGTATTTCATACTAGTTTTAACCTATAAACCTTCCTCTTGAAACACTCTATCTATTGTTTAAAACTGCATTAAAATCCGTTGCGTAGTTTAAAAGATCTAAGCGTACATATATACATACATACAGAGGCACAGACAGCGAGAAGCGACATTATTTCATACTATGTACGGATAATTTTGATGATTTATTATTTAAAAAAGAAGGAAGCTATAAACTAACTAAGGAATAAGGAAAATTCGGAACACAACCAGTGAATGGAGAACTTGACGACAACCATATTATGATCGTTCTCCTCAGAATATTGATGACAATACCTTGCTCATACTTATTACTAATACTTACTTATATAATACTTATTT
Source organism: Blastobasis lacticolella (assembly GCA_905147135.1). Classification (NCBI taxonomy): domain Eukaryota; kingdom Metazoa; phylum Arthropoda; class Insecta; order Lepidoptera; family Blastobasidae; genus Blastobasis; species Blastobasis lacticolella. The sequence continues at coordinate 19,632,125 of LR990043.1, read as the reverse complement.
CACAATGTCCTCTTATCTACTGAGTAGGTATATAAGTAAAAAGTCTGATCGACGTCTTCGTTCAGCATTTCATACTTTGGTAGAAACAGTTGGCAGTATTATGAAAGATATTTACCTACTAACCAAGCACGTACTTTTAAATTATAAATTACAAAGTAAATGCATGTATATCCGGGAATAGTTGTTTAAAAACCGATATAAAAGGCCAACGACCGACACTGGCCTCCGATAATTTTGGTTTGGCATTTTTCGTGCGTAATTTTTATTGCCAAGGCCAAGTATGTAAATTTTATCTTTCAATGCATTTATAGATAAGCACACAGGGAAATGTTTGTATTTTTCCAACCTCTGCTTATCATTTATTTACATAAGGCAATATTTTTTGAAGTTTCATTGTAGATTTTGCGCACTTTGTAATAAATTTGTTTGATTTTCGCAAGCCGTTTTTCATTGAACATGACAATATTAACAAATATTTTTTAGGAGGTTTTTTATTCAATATTAAATATAGTTCAGTTACTCAACTATACATTTTATAATTAAGTAACTGAACTATGTTTTGCAGCCACGATATAGACATGCATGTGCATTTTATCATTTATGATAAAATATTTATCATTAATTAAGTAGGTACAATTTATACCAAAATTGCTACAATATTAAGGTATTATCTGATACACATTTGTACGAGACGGCTTAAGATCTAGCGATTTGTTTCATTAATATTTAGTTTTAATTTATCTTCACAACCATTTTTGTGGGTATCGTCGCTTAATTCCCAATCTGAACAAAGACTAGTGAAAATAAAATGTTAGTACTTATCTACTTATATTTTTATAGAAATAAATTGATATTTGTAGTAAATTTATAACCTGCCATCTTTGACTTTTATAAATAATAGAAGCTCTTCCACCAGTAATTGAGGTGTGGTAAACATTTTTTTAAAGCATAGGTCTCGAATTATCTATGCCTATGGAAAAAAATATCAAATTCACACACCAATATGAAATAAAATTATCTCCCGGTGTTCACCTACTTTGTTTATCGCTTAAATAAAATCTTAGAATTTATTAGCAAGTTAATACGAAAAAAATAATTGTATCCGGTACGGACAGAACTGGAGGCGCATTTTCATCATCGTGTCATGCCAATATCCCTCGTTTGTTCTGTAGTGGAGAAAAGTCTCGCGAGCTACTTGTGTTTAAAATCTAGAGTCCTCTATCTAGGGTCTCTGATTGGGGACGACTAAATCTAGCCTCGCCATCGACAATTTCATCCTCCCACCTTAAAACGAAATTGGTCACGAAGTGTGCGGTTCCAAAAGAATTTTCGCCTACACACTCTAAGGTTGTGGAATGAGCTCCCTGGAGAGGTTTTCCCTGGAGAGTACAACATGGAGTTCTCAAGAAAGGGATGAAAAGGTATTTTACGAGGTCGATAGCGCGTGAGTGTTACCTCTGGTATTGCAAACGTCCATGGGCTGCGGTGACTGCTTAACATCAGGCAGGCCGTTTGACACCTTAGTGTACTAAAAAAAGAAGCTATTTTGATTAGCAGTCTATAAATGCGCCGAACGGTTTTCAATTCAGGTACGGTATTAATCAGGTCCAAGTCCAACTAAAATCTGAAAACTAAATACCTACTAATGTCACAGCGTCACCGTACAAAAGTTACACGTGCCGTTTTTGCAGCATGTTTACATCTTGCATGCGCCTGGCCGGGTTATCTTATCATGACATTGAACTTTTTTCCCAAAAACAAATGACGAATGCATTCCATTATCGAAATGTGTATTCATTGCGTACTTAGACAATGAGTTGTCGTAATAAGGTAGTAGGAAAGTGCAAGGATTATTACCAACCTAACCGACACCCACCCCAATAACGCATATTCTATTATATACAAAAAGACAACAAGACAAGAACACAAGAAGACAAGAGAGTATTCACGAACAATGCTTACTATGTCTGGGTTGCTATGCATTCTTACAGTGCTCGTCTGCTCAGGGAATGCGGCTCTATGATTGGTCAATTTCGTTCATTTAGTTAGACGGACACACATACGCCAAATCCTGGAACTCGTGCGGGAGAGCGCAACCGGGACATTAAAACGCCAAGATGATGATTATTTTTTATTCATACTCTCTCAGCCGGCTAAGCGGTACTTTCTCTATTCAAGCAACTACATCATCTATAGTTTCCTTTTATTTTTAAGACTAAAATCCATGTCTTTCCTCGGGTTGCCATTTATCTCTCCAATCGAAAACAGTAAGAGTTATTAGTAAGTTTGGGAATATAGCGTTTGCTACCATGTGCGGCTGCAAAATATTAAACTTTAGTAATCGTTAAGTTGTTATTAAAAAACCAATTTTACACATAGTAATAAATTCTTACAAGCAATCTTTATGGTACTTCCAAACCATAATTGTATGTGCATATGTATGTAATTCAGCTGTTCCTCTACAAAGTAAACACTAAAACAGTTTTCCGTACGATTGTGTACCTAGTTCTATTTGAACTTACATATATTTCTATTCAAATTTTCGTGTTAATTACTGAACGTCACGTTGGCTTGCGCGTTGCGCAGCGTTCAACGGTTAAGCCGCTGTGACTGCGGACTTGGTACAATTAGCGTTTGCCTTTACTAATTTGTAACACGACTTCGCTTGCATTTGAGTTTAACCTCACGTAAAATTGGTGTTGTAGGTTTGAAATGTGTATCTGCGTATCTGTCTCAGTGTGTGCATGTGTAGCATTGTAGCTGCAAGGATCGGCCGACTTCGATGCAGTTTTATTTTATTTGAAAACCAATATACGGTTACTGCTTAACTCCTTTAGGAGATCCACCATTTTTACACTCGCTCCTAGAAGGGTTACTGCTATGTTACTAAATAAGGTATGAACAGTAAGTAACAGAAAGGAACAGAACACTCAGAATAATGCACATTTTACCTATTCAACAGTCATTATCACGTGACAGGGGGCGAGCCCAACGCCGTATTCTCTTACTCATTCATTCATCGGAGTCGCTCAATATTGAAAATTTCAGTTACTTCCGTTAGGAGCTCGGAATTTCTAAAAAAATGTACTTGCGTTTAGTCTTGTTTGTGATTCAGATTAGTGGGGTCTGACTGATTTCCGTTTTTATTAGTTTCTTGGAAAGATAACGTTTACGTAAACACCCATCTCTATGATAAATCCGTTTCTTTTTAATGTATTTACATTAAAATTCTAAGTTAATAACGCAAATAAATAGAAATGCAACATCCATGTACCTACATACAATCACGTGTTTATTTTATAGGGGTAGGTAAAGTCTGCATTTTCTTACATACTACGGTCTCGACAAATCTCTTTCGGTTCATTCACATTCATCAATCTCTTCATGCAAACTCTCCGTTAGAGAGCCTTGACGTAGAGGAAGACCCTGTAAGTAAGTTTCGCAATCAAATCGAGGAAATTTACGGAAAGAATAATTTTGTTTTTACCAAAGTCACGTTTAAGCCAACGTTTTTATATTTCACTGCGAACCTTGCGCAAATGAAACGAATCCCTAGAAACTATATGGAACTCCCGCAGTATTAATTGGCCCACGCAAAGTTTGCCAAGTTTGAGGCAAACGCAATTCGACCTTAAACTTAACAATGCCACCTAATTGCACCTCATTTGTCGCGAATTGTTTCAATGCTTTCGTTGACTTTTCGTTTTTGGGCTTCGAGTCCCAGCTTTTCGAGGTCGCTTAGGAACAAGTGTGCTAGACGCACCGGGCGCGGGGTGGTAGGGACCCCCCTGCGGGCGCGGGGCGGTGGGCGCGAGCCCCCCTCCGCGTGAGGCCCGGCCCTAGGAAGTTTGCACTCACAGAGGCCGCTTTTTGAAATAACCGTTTTATGGCTTCACTACTCCAATCGGTTTATGATATCCTAATAATTAAGAGGAGACTTCGCCCTTGAACGGGAATTATGGGGCTGGTTTGTTTGCGTTGTCTTTATTGCGTTCGCCAACACGAAGATAGGAATGATGAAATATCTTAATGCAAAACAATTCAACTTAGTTATGTTATAATTTACAATATTTAAAATTATGCGATATGCTTAAAAACATTTTAAATGATAACCTGTCCTATAAGTTTTAGGTCAGTTCAGTTACTTTTAACAAACAGGCATACCCACCAAAAATGCTCTTCAGCTTTATATACTAGTTCTATAGTTAAAATTTAGCTTACTAACACACATTATTTGCTTATTATTCACATTAAATGTAAACCCAACCCGTATAAACAGCTGACTTAGTCCCTCGTTTTTAATAAAACGAAGTCCATTGTCAATCCAATTAGTATCTGCTGATTCCCTGCCGCATCTCAACTTTGTAAGGCGAGGGTAGTATGTAACAAGTGGGGAACGATACGACTCTCCGGGATTTCTTCTGGCACATACCTCTTCTTGCTGAGGGGTGAATCTCGTTTTCTGCATGGTCGGTTTAAGGCCTCGTTATGGCGCCTCCTTGCCATGGTTTCTACTTCCTGGGTTATTGACATTGCTGTTCGTTAGATATGTATCTCATCGCGAGTAAATCTTGAGGATTTGGCGCTTATTGGCGAATTTTAAACAGCTAAGGCGTGCCTTTCTTGTGAAAAGCTTGTCGTATGAGTCTGTTTGCCATAATGATACTGAATTCATTGATGGTCGTTCTTCCTTCGTTTTATGTTCGTTGTTTATGGACTCCAGAACATCATGATTGTGTTAACCTTCAAGTTTTCGCTCTTGGGCGTTAAGATATTTTTTAGTTTTACACCATTAAACGAATTTGCTGACCACTTAGTTTATAGGTTTATCTTATTGTTATCAATCATCAATCCTCTTACAATAGTTTTTAGGGTTTCCCAGTACCTCAAATGTAACAGTTCTTTGACGTGGATGTTAAGATGTAATTGTCTTGTGATAGGTAAGAAAACTTTTGCTATAGGATCTTCCTTTGGTAGAACACAAAGGAAGATAGCCTTTCGGATTATTAGATCTAGAAAAGTAAAGCACACACTTACAGTTTCAAAAGGGTATAAGTAACAATATTCTCTTAAATTAATCCCATACTTGCTATTACCACATGTCACCTTATTCAGATGAATCAACAAGAATATTGTGAGTCATTCGTTCCAGACGTTCGCATTTAGTAGAACTATATTTAAGTTTTTTATTTGTTTTCCTTGTGCGTGAACATTGATTCCCAACGCTCCATTAAGCCCCCCAAGTTGGACTTGGGTATTGGTTAGCGCTCATCTATTATTCACAGATAAGTTTTGCTCGCGTCTTCGTATATACTTGAGGGAGGAATCATGCCAAATTGAATTATGGGACCTTTTTACCGCTAAGTCCCACTGCTTTAGTATCTAAAACGTTAACAAAACAAACGAATTAAGGGGCGGGTATTCAAATAGTAGCAGCATTATCTAAACCTTCCTCGCTTCCACCTCTGTGAAATTCGTATCTAGGCACCGCCGCAATACTGCGTTTTCCCGACTAGGCGGAACGCATCGACGCGGCCCGCTTTCGCCTTCCTTATCGACCGGGTGGCTATATGTGTCGCGGAGCAACCAGCCCCCTCTCCCGGGAGGGGGCGCACGACCCCCCCCAATCTGACGCCGTGCTCCAACACTGAATATACCGTGTGACAGATTCCTACTGCCGTTTATTGGTCGTAAAAATACTTCAGCAGGATCCGACAGTAAGCGTTCGACGCATTCGAAAAATTTTTGCATCCTCGCATATATTGTCGGCTACCCCGCTTCTGTTGACTTAATTTAATATTCAGAGTAACAGTGGGTGGATTACGGTCGGTGTCTCGCATGCCCAGAGTGATGACGGTCGTGATTCGTTTGCATCAGTTTTATGGTTTCGTTCGCACCGTGTCAATTTCGTGCAGTTATTCAAATTTTAGGGGACGGATTTATGTGGAGTACTTATGATATTTGAACACGTATCTCTCGCATTAGGTACTTTGGTTGGAGTAGGTAGGTTTACTTGTTTAGGATATTGCTTCTAAACTTGCTTCACCATTTAATATCACCAAGTTGTAAACAGATAGAACGTAGAAATTGGCGCGTTATTTTTACTAAGGTCACTATTTACTTTGATAAACTAGCACATGAAACTATCTAGGAGCCGCAAACTTGCCTATTGCTGATAAAAATAGTCGCCGTTATCATAGATAAACTGCATGTTACGTAGATTATTTGATAATACTGCTAGGTTACCTGAAACTACTATTGAATATTAAATGCAGATACTCCGAAACTCGAAACTGTAGTTCGTCGGGGCCGTGTCTTGAATACTTGATAAGAAGCGCCAAACGTTCAGTTTTACGTCTAATAAACGTGTTTTATGCCCTATTTATAGCTTTATTCGAATGTTGATCGATCGATAAACTATGGTTCGACTTTGTAATAAGGTTCGCTGAATTAGTAATAGCTAAGAAAATGTATTACCGTTTCTTCTTGTGGATTTAATTTAATCGACAGATTGCTGATAGTGAAAACAACAATTAACTTTAAGTAAACCTTGCGAACGGGCTTACTTAAAAACCTTTTTGGCGGCAGTACCTACTAAGTGAAACGCAAGCCGCAGTAATTTAACATCGTAGGAACTGACTTTTATCACGTGGTTCGTTTTTAGTTAACGTCAAAAATCAAGGTGTTGCGGTCGGCTAAACGTCATGAGGGTGGGCTTTGGCCCCCGGCGGGGGGGTCTATACCGCAACGAGGCCACCCCTCCCCCTCCCCATCTATATTTGGGTGCATTATACGTAAAACAACACCCCCAGCGAGGCCCAGATATTTACTCTATAGTTGTGCATGTTGCCGTGCTGTGTGAGCTCGATTCGTACCCCTTTCGCTTTCGGGGGTGAAGGTGCACGGCACACGTATTGATTGCTCCGGGATGAGTCGGGAGATCGCCTCCTAAATTTCGCCGCGTCATCGTGATTAGACGTCTACCGTACCTACCGGTATCGGTGCCCTATGTAGGTTAATTAGGCGTAGACAGCAATCTTGTCCATTATTTGGGCCTACGAGATAACTTATCACGGTCTATCTACGGGGCAGCTGCCGCTCGTAATCATTCAATTTGTATGGCGAAACGCATTAGCCGTCCGCGTAGTTCCGTGCACCCTCCGAATATCAAAGCGGAACCACTAATTTGTGACGAAAATTGTGAACAAAGTTAAAATTACCCGACAGGCAAACCCTTTTACCTCTAATTGCATTGTGGACCCCTGCCAATGGCGGCGAAGCGGGTGCGCCGAATTTCGGAACCTCCAAATGCATAGGGACGTCATAGGATTCCGACTCACTGGCTCAGAAAAGCTAGTTAGCTAGTAGGTACTAAATGCATGGAAAGTCCTAGCCGCCGCCTACGCCATTGGCAGTGGCCGCACGTACCGCCGAAAGTCCGAGCCGGTTCACCTAGTTTTTCGGTGCCCCCCACTCCGTGCAAGATTGATTTTCTCTCGCGCATTTCGCTTGCACTTTCGTTGGGGGTGGATGTTGTTGTCTCGCTCTGGCGCTCGCCGGGTCCGCCCGGTCGACCTTGAGCACACAGCGGCACACAGCCGTCTGGCCCGGGGATGCGTTGTCATTGGGCGCGCGTGTGTGCGTGTCCCTGGAAACGGGGTTAGTCGTGCTCCCCCTATTGATGTCGTTTTCACTTGCATCCGGGGCCCTCACAGCTATAGTTATAGGTACGCGGGCTCGCTCGCAGCCTCCTACGCGTAGGGTATAGGCGCGGAGCTCGATTTTCAATTTGATTTCGGATCCGCAGCGCATTTTCACGGCGAGTGAATATTGGCGGGATTGGGGTCGTATGCTTTGAACGGCGCTTCTGGCGTTGGCTGCTTTAAGCATTTTGCGTGTTATTTTCGTGAGAGTAGAAGATTTTGTGTGTATATTATTTTATGAACGAATATGGGGAAATGTTATGTAGACATCATCCTTACATATTGATAGAACGGGTCTATTTCTATGTGTGCTTTACCGAAAGCTGGCGCGCTCCATATATACGAAGTTTGATGATAATTTCCATATAAACCAATAAAAGCCGATAAAATACTACAAAACAAACGATTATTTTTAATTTACAGAGCTTTTGAGACTGCCAAACGATTATTGATTTTTGTGATAAAAATGTATGGGGGGATGACTTTTTGAGGCTTACGGCAAATGAGCTCTCTTTTCAGCCAATCTAGTATAATGTCATTCCCTCAACCGACGAAAATGTATGAGCATATGTATGAATGTGGAAGGCACAATACAGTCGTGACTGTATATCTTTAACTTAATTGATGACTTGAGCAGCTAAATAACTAAATTGTAATTACTTGCAGAACTTACACGTGTCACTAATTTGGGCATTTGTTATGTAAAATATACGGAAAGTGGCGCCACTGAATACCTAGAAAACTTGATTTACATAGAAATCTATGTAAATCAAGATTATTTAGGTAAGTAAATTGCACAAACAGTTTGGTGCCTATTGAATAACCAGCCTTTATACTACTTACTGACGCAATGTATGAATTAAACAAATGGATAAATTTGGACAGTACCTACAGCATATACGTTCTTAAGCAAATAAGTAAAAGCGTAAGGAAGTAAAGCGGCTAACGTCATGAAGAGATGCTTTTTATACAAGTCCTTTCTATGAAGGAAAGTCACGAAATATTTCTGCCAATAATCTATAGCATCACAACTCCGACTGGGAATGTTTGGATCTAGATAAAAAAGCAGTTTTCTCATGTACCCACTAGTTTGTCCCACCGGTGGGACCATGAGGGAGACTGATTTCTTGTAGACTCACTGATTGATAGCCCACTAATGGCACTAATTCACTAATACACTTTTGTAATTCCCCACCTTCACATGGAGTCATGTGTCATCTATATATAGTGTAAAACAAAGGCGTTTCCCACCGTCTGTCCTTACATATCTATCGCTTAGATCATTAAAAATATGCAACGGATTTTAATGCGATTTATAGTTCATAGAGTAATTCACCCACCATTCCTACCGGTGGCAAAACCATGACAAAACAGGGCATTGAACGCTACAAAGACAGAAAGTTCAGGTGTCCCCAGTAAAAAAAGCTTCATTGTAGCTCTAAGATTCCTGAACTTTCCACTCACAATATCTATGTAGTGACGTTTAGTTCAGAAGGTATTTCTAAGACAATGTCAAGCTGACAAAACTTGGTGCGTATTGCAAACGTCCATAGGCAATCTGAGACTGTTATTTGTTTGCCAGCTTAGTGGTATAAAAAATTCAATTCATTTTGACGGAATTATGTACAATCATCGCCCAGGTGGCAGACAATGCCGTATCAGTCGGACGGTTTGAAAAGAACTAGTTGTGGCTTAACCCTCTTTATTCCGGTGACCCATTTTAGATGCGGCACGATGCAATGGGGGCCGCATGGTGCTGTGGGCGTCTGTGCTGTTTAGGGACTGGGCTCGATAAGTAATGATGTCGTGAAGGGCCTGTAGTTCCTTTATCGTAACAGCTATTGCGATCGAGTTTATTATACGGAACATGTTTGTGAAATAAATATCTAATATTGACCTCTATTCAAGTACACATATATTTAAGTTCTATCTACGTAAATTTGTTCAAGACCATATTGTAATAATAATTTATACCGTCGTTATCATGAAGGCACTTACATGAGGGTACTCCATTAGGTCTAAGCTCGTATTTCTACGTTAGGTTTCACTGAAGGGTACGGATTAACTTTATATTACCGCAGCTCTTCCATATTATCTGGCCCCCAGCAATAAAGCGAACCATTGTAGATAATAAAGGTTTTACACCGCTACTTTTGGCTAGTCTTCATGTGTTTTCTAGTAGTGCCAGTTGTAGTGACCCGCTTTCATTTTAAAAAATACCCTCCTTTATGGCGTATGTACATATTAGTACCAATACCAAACACATCGATATTGGCCATAGGTACCCATGCACCTATTACCATATAGTCCACTGCTGGACCTGAGCTCCGTTACTTTAGTGGAGGGTATTGTCTTAGTTTCATCAGGTGGTAGGTCTCTGTCAAGCCTGAGGTGTCTGCCTGGGTGAGTACCACCGCCTTCAGAATAAGGTAGCCAGCGCAATTACAGGCAAGAGGCATTTCATCTCAGTTTTCACGCGATTACAACCTGCGGCTCTGTATTTTTGTTGCCTGTAACTTAAATGTATGAATCGTAGATGTAATGGGCGATAGTTACCGTCGGCTCGTTTGTCACTGTGTAGAATAAAAAAGGTCCCCACGCTTGGCAGGCATCCTGGAGTATCAGGTTAATATTGAAAATGAAAATATGTTGCTTTCTAGTTTACGGAAATACTAGCTGATCCGCCTTTATGTCATTAGTCGACTTTTACGACACCCGACAATGGATAGAGTCCTTAATCTCTAACATCATTCGTAATAGTAATAATATTCCGTCACGGAGTGCCAATCGCCTCTCGAAACTGTTCAACAAATTTTAGGATTCGAAGATCTTGATCAAACTCGCCGAGCCAACGGTTTTAGGAGGCTCACCAAACTGTCCTGAAATTCTCCAGTTCTTGGACTCAGACTTCACTTTGGTTATTGATCTGGCAAGGATGCAGCCACTGGTGTGCGTTGCTTAACTTTGGTTATAGATCTGGCAAGCACGCAGCCAGTGTACCTAACCAGGGTCGCTTCCTTTGCCTATGCACCTTGTTAACCTGTCTTGCTCTGAATTGAGACCTTTGTTGTTGAGTTGCCACGGCTAAATGATGTTTGCGACCTATTTTTACGGTGCCTGTGCATCGGGCGTCCGACAGGCCATTGTGGGTTTATAGTGGTCGTATTAGTATCGTGTAGCATGGAGTCTATCTAGCTAGATCTAACTATTATACAACTATAATACACTCGTATTCAAGAATATACAATTTTAAAAATAATTAGTAACACAAAACAGAGCATATTTCTTTATGCTTTACTCTGAAACTTATGCCCGTCATGTTACACTACGTTGACAGAAACAAGAAAAGAATTGCACCAGTTACCAACCTTATGCCAAAACTAATCTCACTAAGTCGCTCTCTTCATGACACTGATTTTGTGACGCCTAAATGCTTGGAACATGTACTTGCGACAACTTAAGCGTCGCCTAAGATTAGTGCAATACCTATTATGTTAAGTTAGTCTAGCCTTTGGTATAAAAGCTTCAAACCATCTAGCATTTCTTTCACGACTTTCGTGACTGTTAGTATTACTAAATTATTATCTTGATAGAGCGGTTAATACCACTAGTATCAGGCACATTTGTACCAGGAATGGCAAAGAGTGGGTAATTCCTCTTGTTTAGTAATGGCGAAGTAGATAAGGATTTTTAGTTTTAACTTTATCATTAAATATAGTATTATAAAAAAAATCTCTATGGATACGATTTTAAATGCCTCTACGCTAAAGTTTAAATAAATCTGAAAACCAACTGTTCGGATAGTTTCTTCTCGCTTGAACAACAATTATTAAATCCGATACAATTTTCCTCGAGCACATCCTGCTTGTTATTATATGTTTTGAACTTAACTATTTCTTCATCACACGATGACGACTTGGTCCGTGACCTATTTTGGGGCACATATGCCGCTGTGCGTTGCATCGACCGTTGTAGTGTTAGATTGTGTCCCGAAGTAGGCCACAAGTATTTACGTTTCATATTGCTGGCCATACGAAAACGTGCGTGTATATTTTGTGTTTTAGTTATTATGTTATTATTATGGGTATAGGGGAAGTATTTAAAAGAACATTCTATTCAACTCCACTTGTATATGTATGTCCTGGAATTTTGCAAGCCTAATTTGACCCACTGCCCGACGTTCAAATGAGCTGAATTTTTTATTAATATGGTACCATGAAGCTCTGATGATGGTACTGGAAAGTGGTCATAGGTACTAATTTACGCAATAAGTTATTTATGTTAAGTTAAGTTTTGTGTTATACCCCTATGATATTGATGACCTGAGTGGCTCAGTGGTTAACATCACGCACGCACGTGGTCTGCCACGCAGGCGTCCCGGGTTTGATTCCCTGCAGAGCAGTAATTGAAACGATGAATTCTTTTATTTCTGTTACGGGTCTGGATGTTGTTGTTGCTGATATGTGTAATACGTATGTATTTAAAAACACGCGCGTGTAGATTATCTAACTAATTTCTTTAATTTCCACCGTAATCTCTTCTTCCTAAATAATTTAATCGCAATTTTTTTATTACACCCGAATATGTAACAAGCAGGCAACGGCATCAACACGCATACTGCCACTCGTCTAGCGCATCAACGTAGCCAGATAAGCGTAGTAGGTCCCGAAAAGAGGCCAATGTCAAAGTGTTGCAAGCACGGGCGGCGACCAATGTCGCTCGCTCATTTCCTCAAAATGGCGGCTGTGGGCGCGTGCCCTGCGCCGGCGCATGTTATACTTACATCGGGATTATAGCCGAATTTATCACTTAAAACACGTGGAATTTAGGGTAGAGAGTTTTATTATGGTAAACCAGTTAAAAGTAAAAATTGCTATTACAAAATATATTAGTTTATTTGATGACTATGATCACTGGGTACGTAAGGTCAATAATGATCACGGTTATCATGAAGAAACTAAGAACAAATTCAAATGGAAATCTCTCAATAATTCAACAGTTTTTCTATATTCTGCGAGTGTGTTCCCTGATCGTAATAATCTAGACGCCTCCACGCTAGAGTGAATAATAGGTTTTTCCTAGACAGGCATGGTCAATCATCGGCTGCATCGTCACTTATCACCGGAGGAGATGGCGGTCAAATAACTGGCTAGAGCAACTATTACAAAAAATTAGTTCGATTTGATGAGCTGAAAGGATAAAGTCAAAACCCGGTGGTCTACCGACAAAACACCAGCGCCGTAGCAGCGCGTAGTAGACGGAGTAGACCCGTACCTACTCTCTTTTTCTTGCATATAAACCTTGCTCTAGAGTTACTCTTTTGTTAAAAACCGCATTAAAATCCGTTGAGTAGTTTAAAAGATCTAAGCGTAAATAGAAAAATACACAGGGTCAGACGGCGGAAAGCGACTTTGTTGTATACTATATTTAGATACACATTAATTTCTTTGTAACCTTGTGAAAAAGAAGCAAATGTAATAATTTTTAATGACATTAATTTAGCAAACGACTACAACTTAAAAAAAGTTGATGGTGCAAATCAATGAATAAAAGATGTATGCTTCTATCTATTTAAAAATAATAATTGTCAATGTGGCCTTCACTGGTACGAAACACTTTAGACTTTGTAGGATAGCCATGAAAAAATAGTTGTTATTTGTTAACTTAAATTCGCTTTGATATCCGCACATAATTAGCCTCACTTCGGGCCCATGTTTAGCCTATGTTTTGTCGCTTAAACCTTGAACGAAAATTATGGTAGGTACCTATGTATATCTTTTCCACGATTATCATTATAAACGCAGTGCTCGTGTATTATACAGATGTTTATGCAATGTTGGTTTCTATACAAATGACAGAAAGCTTTTATTACATACTAGGTTTTGCCCGCGCCTCCGTCCGCGTGGAAATCCTTTTTAGACCCAGACTTAAGTATAGGAAGAGGCAATAAAAATTTCAAATTTTATTTTTATTATGAGTAGGATAACAGAAATGTGTATTTTAGTTTAGTGCAGTGTGCCTAAATGTCAAAATTGACATCGTTTCTGTTTATTTAGTGTGTTATTGACCTGCTTTCAGCCTACTCGGCATCTTTATGGTAGAATAAATTAAATCGATTGAATTTAAAATTTTACATCCTTCTGCCAAGTTTATGCAACTTGTCCTTTTCGATTTCGGAACATTGAGGCAATAAATTCTATTAAGCTATCCGACAGATGTCGGAAAAACTCCGACAAAGTTTGCTTTGACTTATAATCTACTTACTCTAATATTTCATGGACTGCTGAACTGATACATTGAAACAAAGCTAAGTAGCATATCTACCAATCTTTATTTTTGAAAAGCAACAAGTAATATTAATTTATTTATAAATCTGCACAAATAATATCCAATTGTCAAACACTCAATTAAATATACACACGCTATATATTTGAGTAAAGTAATGCCCGGGCTCCACCAGAGCGGAGATGAGCAGAGCGGAGACGAGCATAGCGGAGATGTAAGTTTTAACAGCTATAAACACTACGAGTAGCTGCTCTGACTGCTTACCATCAGGCACGCCGTAAGCTTGCTTGTATATAGTGGTATACAAAAAAATACACATCGCGTCTCCTCTTAGCTTCAGTGGAGAGGGAGAGGAGATGTGCTTCGCTGTCCCTGGTCGGGCAACACCGCTATCTAGCACATAGTAAAAACGGAACAGATACAAAGCTTCACACAGCAGCCTGCTCAGCTCATTAAAACAGTTGTCTCTGTACCGCTTTTTTACTCATGAAAACCATCTGTCTGTAAAACTTCTGCTCTCCTCTCCGCACATCTCCACTCTGGTCGGGTTTTGATCTATGTGCACTTTCTTTCGCTAGTACAATCGATCATATCTCTCAAACGTGTAAGCTATCCACATTGGTACTCATTCTAAACTGTAGTTCATTTATGTCTATCTTGTAACATTTATCTTGTATTTAACGGGCGTTTCATACAATTTCGTCCATAGGGCTTGAAGGTGAACTAATATGACACGGATATTCTCAATTAGATCGATATAGCAATATTACGGTGTAAGGTCAATGGTTATTATGTATTTTTTATGAATAATAGAATATAATAGGAAAAATATTTACACAAACAACAGTTACAGACTGTTGTTTGTGTAAATATTGTAACTGTGATGGAAGAGTTTTATGTATGTTCTATTTTTATAAATTAATTCGTTTAAACTAGTTTTGATGGCAATGGTAATTTTGGTAGATAGAAGACGAAATCGTAATTAAACAAGCCAATAATACTTCTTTGTTTTTATTAATCATGTCTTAAATGAAGGCCAATACCACCGCTGCATGGACTACTAGGATCTATAAGTGTTACTAATACTGAATAATCACACTTAGGTAGACCAATAATAACCTAAACCTGTCTCGGAACTTGCAAAAAAATTAAATAAGAAGTAAAAGTAACTTTACTAGATATATTGCAACTACCCATCCTCCCCAAAAAGATGACTTATAAAAAAGTTGTGATACCCATGCCGTGGAGTCCACGCCCTCGAATTACTGACTCACCACGTGGTAAAATGCAAGTAAAGCAACAAAAAGTAGCATAGTGAAGGAACGAGGAAGTGGAGTGGGCCGTGGGCGCAGCGCGCGGGTGCGGAACAGACTAGCGGATAAGTCACGCGGTACGCGTGCGATTGTGGACGCGTCTACGCGACTCGTTGACGTTTGGTTATGCACTACAAATAGGCGCATGTTTAATTAAAAAAATATATATATTAATATCGTGTGGAGAATCCCACATAGAACTTTTTGTTAGGTTTCATTTTATAGTCTAGGTAACAGTTTTCTGTTACTGCCTTTTCTCCACGATTTTGTCGAACGACGTTTCGTAAGAATGTCTTGGATAAACAAATATACCATTACGTATTAAAGTAGTATTGTATTAATAAATTCATTCATTCAACAAACTATTAGATGACTTCACCATACAATTCACCCTTTCCGTCCTCATCGGAAGGCGCGACGGAAAATTTTATATGCCGCCTGTATCCAATCCGAATTTGGTATCTTTTCCGTTTTATCAGTCACCTGTTAACAGTTTCCTTGTTGGCAACACACGGCGGCAATCATCGTGCGGTGATAAAGACGTAGACGTGTGTGCGGACGTCTCGGTCGTCGGTCGTGCAATCGCTCGCGTGTATACGGCCTTCCGCGCACGCCGTCAGGTCCAAGGCCACCAGTATTTTGTTCCGCGCGATTCGTCATGACGTAACCGTCTCGATGTACTCGGCGACTCTTATATCCTTCGTCTCTGTCTGACACGCCTGTTTACGCACGGCCAAGAGAGTGATAGCAGATGCAGATTCAGTACGTGAGAAGTGCAGGTGATCGACATTGAGACACGGAATTCTATTCAGCGTTATTGCTTGGTCTTTACAATAATGAATGAACTTTTTGAAGAGTATTTGACGAGTTTTGTTTTTGAAGATGCGGTGTCCTAGTGATAAGTATATCCTTAGATTTTCTACATCTATGCACAGATTTTAAATAGGCGTTCCTTTTTAGTGAAAGAAAGAGCCTACATAACAAATTCCATGATTTACTCAACATTCGCGCACACTATTACCCTGTACTAGTGTTATATTTAGCATATCTTCATGTCACTAGGATTTATAAAAAGAAGGAACCTTAGCCTTAAAGTTAGACGAACATAGACAGACCGACCATGCCGAAAAGGTAGATTCGGTTGCATTGGAATATATTCTCAAGGCTATTGCAGTATTTGACTAAGGTAACGTTAGCGTGATAATTGACGACCTCACACTTACGGCTAGTATATGTTGGTACTTGGATTGAATTATAAAGGTGTGACATAACGAATTAATTTTCCACCTTTATTACAAGTGTTGAAATTTCAATCTCTGTATTATTGTTGCAGGTGTTAGTAGGTAAATATTTTTCACGAAAACAACACATAATTATGTATACATTTTGAAAAACGCACCGCTCGTATGTCAGGGGGCCTTGCAAATATCTTTTGTTAGTAATGTGGAATAAATTACAAACTTCAATGTCGGTAACGTTTCTTTTATATGCAAATAACAATTTATTTTAGTACCAAAATCTATTTGAATAAATACAACACAATTTTGTGCTTTTTAATACTTAGAGGTGGAAAAGGTGAGACGAGTGTAGTTTTTTGCCAAATATCCTTGACATTGTGCTAATTAATATGTAATTAGAAGCGAACTGCTATTGTCTTTATTTTTGTATTGATTCTTTGTAAACAAACTTGATGAGTAAATAATGCACTTAGACTTCTACTAAACTATCGAAATTTATTTCATTATTCCGTAAGAACTTTGCTAATATGGTTATTAAACTGCGGCTTAAACCCAAATGTGTGCGTATATTTTCGTAATTTTGAATTTTGAAACTTTTAAGTTACATGTAAGAATTTCATTTTATTAGAAATTGTACTTATAAGGTTATCAAACAGATCAGTTTATATGTTCCGGTTAGTTAGGGTCTACCTCGGCTTTATATTACTTAAAAATAGTATATCAGACAATCCATTACCTTATACAAATGTACCACCTGCCAGCCTTACCTCTTTACCACATTTCAAAGCCCAGTAAAAGGCACCGAAAGAAAGCAGACTGCGCAAGCTCACGTCGCCAGAGAGCCACCCACACGTCTCGTTAAAAATAATAGTAATTGCAACGAGACTCTTGCGCATTACACCATCCCGGCGTGCGTCTTTGAAATCGTTGACGGCTTCCGCGAATTTTGTGAGGGACCACCGGCCGACCGCGGCCTTGGACGCTAGTGTGTTGTGTTCCTTATCCAAGCTACAGAACAATGCAGTACCGCACTTTTACTATAGGTAACTAGCAGAGAAGCTTATGAAATAAATGAAAACCAATACCAGAGCATATATAATAAACTCTAATACTAAAACAATAAAAATTGAAAATGTCACATATTTAATTGATAAATTATAGCTTTTTTACTAAATTATTAAAAAAGCAATAATTTATCAGCTAAATAGGTATTTGTCTGTTTCAATATCTGTACATTTACAATGCAAGAATCTTAACAACCAACGTAGGGCTAGGACGTAACGTTGGACTATCCAATTTAGGGAGGCATGTTACACCATAGTCCGCATCGTCCCATTTTGCTACCCAACTATGGGATGGTAGAAAAATTATTCCTAAAAATTGTTTACATGGTAAATAAGTAATTATGTCTTGGACTTTATACATTGAAAGTCCCGGAGAACGTTGACATATTTTGGTTGGCGACAAATTCACAGTTTTATTAAGATATGATTTAAGGCGTGACGATACTATGTGTGTATACCTAAAATGATTCAAGCGCAATCTTTTTAAATTGGTTCTTGGCTTGAGAGCCTCTTCAGTTGATTGTTTGACCAGCACAATCTGCCACTTGACTTCATTGACGTTTCTCAGGAGCATAATGCCAAGGTGTCGGACAAGACTGTTTGAGATATGAATTTGACTCTATCAATTTTTTTTTAAATTATTAATTGATTGGACTAAGACACGCATGTTGTCGCATTCCACAAATTAAAAGACATCCAAATAATTTCGTGACAATTGAATACAACATCACTGGCATTGTAAATGCAATTTAGTGTAAAATCGATAACTAAAAGTATAAATCTTGTTTTCCTGCTTGTTAATAATTTTAATCTTTAAATAGTTTTCATGTTTATGTCTATACGGTAGGCAAACAGATGAACTGATCGAAAGTGGTCATCGCTGTCTATAGACATGAGCAACACTAGGAGTATCATAAATGCGTTCCCCATCTCTATAGTACGGTGCTCTGAGAACAAAAACGTAAATGTCTAATGCCTCTACTGCCAAAGCCACGATTCCCCAAATTCCCATTTACACCATAACTACGAACGATATAACGTTACTGCTAGTATTAACCGTCCTCGCCTTGAGTTTCTTTTTTTGTTTTATGCACCGCGTGGGATGCGTATACGCACGTGTTTCGGTTACTGATCGAACAATAATAAACTATTTGAAGGTGAATTTTGAAATTAATAGTATGTATCCAAAAATGTTGAACAATATCAAAGAATCAGTTTATTTTACAGTTAGCATTCAATTCTATCTATACGAGATCCACATAATGTTTGAAAAGGTTGATGAATGTGGAACAAACAAAGGCGATCTTAGTGGAACAATGTGGTCTCTGCTTACCCCTACGGGAAAATGCGTGGAAGTTTTGGAAATTGACAAAAATGTTATGTGAATGAATTTGATTCCACTACCGAAATAGACTCAGACTAAAGAAAATCTCAAACTCCGGACTTTATAAAAATCCGCACAAATCTCAAAGGCTAAACCGTTTCTTTCCAGGTCGCCAGTTCAAAGCACACAAGGTGATATTGGCCGCCTGCAGCAAGCATTTCCAAGAGTTGTTCGACACAGCACCGCCCAGCCATGCAGGAGCCTGTTATGTCATCCTCGAGGCGACCACCGCAGACAATATGCAGGCACTCCTCGAGTTCATGTATAAGGGAGAGGTGCACGTCAGCCAAGACGCCCTCTCCAGCTTCCTCAAGAGTGGAGAGAATCTGCAGGTAAACTTGCTAACTGATGAATCTGATGAGACTGAATGGATTACAGGATGTTAAATGGTGCGTCGTTGCACGCAGCCAATTTAGGTTTAATGAGATCTTAGATATTTTGAGTTGAAGAATATAAATCACAGTGACATACAACATATAGTCAATGATTAAATCATTATAATTTAAATCACTTAATTGACTGCAACTGTCCCTGTTTATTGGTACTATTGGGGGAAGGTTGAAACAAAGTTTTTTTTCTACTCTTTTTACTTCCTACTTATACTACTACGTGTGCACGCCTATACACTCTGCACGTTTTCTGTCCTTGACGTGTACGCGTTTACTGTCCGGTTTGTAAGCGGCGACGTATAAACGAGCCCTTTTTTCTTTATAATGCAGACAAACAGGCAAGAAATTCAGTGTTCATCGGGTTTTATCGATCCATCTAAGTAAACTGCAACTCTTTTGATGATCAAACACTGACTCTAAGTATGACATGGAGGTACCTATTTATAAACATACACATTGTTTCAACGATAACATAACTAAAATAAAGCTGGATAATACATGACACTTCTTACAAAATATTCACATGCAAGAAGTTGTTTATATTGAAAATCTTGGGAGGATTATAATTTAAGATAGATAAAGATTTACTACTTACCTTCAAAAATCCATGGCGAAGTTGACTGAAAAGATTAACGATAATCTTGAACATTCGCTACCAACTACTATAGAGCGTGGTCGTACAAGATATGAGTCAATTGATAACTGATTATGTGTTGATGCAAATGTTTGCATATGAGGAAATGATAAATAAGTTAACTATTACTTATCATATGAGTGGCAATCATCGCAATTCCAATAATTGTTTACGTTTTTTTTATTACTTAAGGTGGCGTAGTATTTTTTATTATTAATCTAGAGATAATCGTACGAATGTTGTAAATAGCAGATATAAGTCACCTGATTTTCCATCACATCAATTTCGCAACTCGCAACTGTTATACGCTACAATAATGTTCAACATTTTGCCTATCTCAATATTTGTGAGACCGCGTCAGTTTGCACAGGTGTTCATGGTTTCTGTTGACGGTTCCAGGTCAAAGGCTTATCCATGGAGATGTCACAAGATGCATGGGTGAAGCAGCAGACCCAACAGTCCGCGGATCGCCACCAGACCCGCATAAAGACAAGCCCAGTTTCCGCGTCAGGAAACTGCGAGGTTCAGGTGAGTCTGATTATGGATTCAGATTCAGGTACAACTGGAATTTGAAAGAGAAATATGAAGGTGGACACCGGGTCTTCGAGCATTCCAAGAGTCGTCGAGAGCACCAGATTGATGATAATGAAATTTCTAATTTAGTGCTCTTGGTTAGGATTTTTTAAATGTCAGATAATGGAAAGTGCACTGAACTTCAAGCACAATGAACACTGCCTATACACATTTGCAACACCAGGGGTATCGCCAATGCGTTGCACACCTCTATAACACGTAAAATGGTGATAGGATCTATCTTATAAAATGTAGCGATCGCACGAAACGTTGCGGGTATAGTTTCATAGCCAAATTACGCATCCTTGCAGAACGGAACTTGTGGACCATTCTTACTTTCAGATTCTTTCACTTTCTTCACTTTCACTAGCTAAAATATATTTCTTCTACAGGAGTCTGGACCGCCTCAATCCCACACGGCGACTTTTGCGCCGATCATACCACAGTACCAGATGACGCACCACGGCGGAGGTTCGATGGGGCGGTATGCGCCGCCAGCACATCTCCCGCCGTTGCACTCGGGGTCGCATCGCCGCCCTGCCGTGCCCAAGGCCTCGCCCTCGCAGAGCCCCCACCCTAGGAATTACAGGTAAGCTGGGGCTGGAGTCTTTGTTATTGCTTGGTAGGTACAGGGTTTACTTCAAAGTATCTGCTGAGATGGATGGGAGAAAACTTTCTTCGAAAGGAGTATAAGATGCCGCACGGTGGAACTGCTAGACGGTGCGGCCTGGATCCAGATACGGAAAGGTGCCAGAAAGAGAGAATATGTATTTAGACAAAAAATCTACTTTTTTCCCATATATCTCTTTTCAATTATGCAAAATAACAATTAAACTCTCGTTTCCAGACAAAGCTCGTCATCGTCACACTGCGGCAGCGTGGCGGATGAGCCCGACACGCGGTCGTCACCTGGCGCTGGCACTCGCTATGAGGACAACCCGCCCGACTGCTCCACAACTATCGGAAACCCCACCAAGAACAACGGATATGAACGCAGCGCATCGGCCAACGACGAAATGAACGAGCGGATCAACAACGATCAAGGGGCTGAAGGTCAGTTTGAAGTTAAATTTTCAGCCTTGAGAGACACGACTACTCTATTATCATCGGTAGCTCCATCATTGGCCACAAGGTCCACTTTAGATTTAGAGATAATCACCATCAAAGAGTTTGCAATAATAGTTTAGTTGCTCTTAGATTACAACTTCAACCACTCATAACGAAGCAGCTAAACCTTCAACAGTTTTAATCTCCACCAACAACAATGTCAAAGGTTCAGGCATGCAACGGTTTCAGAGCCATTGGGAATCGCGTCTACATTGCTATAAATTTTTCGATCTGTACCAACCAACATGTCACCTCATAATTAATTAATCCTCAAACGCAATCGTTCCAGACTTGCGAGTGAAGAGTGAGAACGACTACCACCAGGGAACATATAACAACTCGCCGCCGCCAGCGGCGCCGATCCCGACAACCAATTTCCACGACAAGCCGGCGACGCCGCCGGTGCCGCCCAAGCCCAGCCCTGACATCTGGCCTGCGAAGCTGATCACCAGCAAGTCGGGAGGCATCGCGACAGCCGATGGTGAGGAAGCACGGGTTCTAAACTTTTCATCTGCGGATGTTTTGTATAGGTAGTTGCTGCGCTGGTTTAGCGACCCAAAGAGGAGCCACTCATGCCGATCCTGAATATTTACTAGTACAATGATCCAATAAAAAGTAAACAATATTCAAGTTAAAGAAATATAGCTGTATTTAGTTCAGTTACAGTATATTTCTTGCTAAATCTAGCCCATTATTTATTTGACTTACTCTTCAAAATCTGCAACTTATGTAATTTCGGTTCCAGGCAAAAAGCTAAAGTGTCCGTACTGCGAGCGGCTCTACGGATACGAGACGAACCTGCGCGCCCACATCAGGCAACGGCACCAAGGCATCAGGGTGCCATGTCCGCATTGCTCCCGTACGTTCACCAGGAACAACACTGTGAGGAGACACATCGCCAGGGAGCATCGCCACCAGGTCACCAGTCATTTGCCACAGGGGCCCCTTCCCAACCACACACAGTAAGGGGTAGCACAATCGCGCCAGCGAAAGGGATTGGTCCGCAGAATTTGTTCTCAGAACGTCGAGGTTTTTTTGTATCGGTGATTCGGTGTCTTGTCGAATATGACATACATAATTTACATTCTGTTGGTTTTAATCACGTTATACTTCATCAGTTTTCGTGATTTAGAATGCCAGTGGAAAGTTGTGCAAATTTGTATTAGGCGTCGAGTGGTTTCTATACTAAAATTGTAGACGTTCGGAAAACAAATCTATCTGGATGCAATCCTTCTAATAAGATCAATTGATCTATCTTCAACCGAACTACCTCTGTTTACCTTAATATTGGCTCGGGTGACTGACCAAAAACTACCTCATATTAAATTTTATATTATATAAAATAATAACTATATTTTGTAAGTTATATTAATGGCAATAGTTAAGTGAATGACTATTAAAATTGTTGGAAAAGGGAAAAATATAATTGTCTGTATATTCTTGGAATGTCTTAGCAATAACATAACAAAACTCATGGTCACCCGAGTCGCGAAAAATTCAAAATCTTTGTAACATATTACGTACAATAATATACCTCGTTGATGCATATTCTACAAAGAGTAATCTACCTCAGAAATTGATCTTAAGATTTTTTAAGATGTTTGAAGATAAAAGATAACTGTGCGATAATTGTTACTTAATTTAAATAATTAACGTGTGACTCTATGGTTGCTCAGTGGTCGTCTATATAGGCGGTAGGTATCGTGTTTTGAACTACGTACCTGCCCTGCACCCTGGTTGCTTCGGTTTATTGCGAACATTTGATTAAATAGACAATCGGTTCGATGACAGGTGAATTATAAATTAATTTGGGCTCTCCTTAGGTGGTGACAAAGCTTAAATTATATTACTTGAGCTAAGGAATCTTAGAAATGATGTTGAGACTGATGGTCATAGGCTAAGAGTATGTAAATAATAGGAGAATGTTGTATATCGCCTTGGCCTAGGTTGAAACAAGTCTGGTCAACTTTGTGGCAAAATTTCAACACTACTCTGTCCATGTGCTGATAACGCTAACTCAATACACTTAGACATATATTTTAGTTACCAGAATATTACAATATTCAATCGAATCATACCACATTAAGTTTACATTATACCTGAATATAACTGTGATACAATAGAAGTTGGAAGTATAAAATAATTTTGTCACATTGTTGGTGAAGAAAACAAAAAAAAAAGATGTGCGGTATAAATTGAATGTAGAATTTCAGCAGTTTTTTACTGTACAGTAAATTTGAACGGTTATAGTTTTGTACAAAGTACAATTTGCCCTAGATACATAAGTAGTTAGGTAAAAGAAATCGTGTTATAAAATTTTGCATGTAAGATTCGAAGCATGAATGTGTTTCCAACCCACTTCTGCCGTTCGCTCCGAGCTCGCTGCGCGGGTGTTAGATTGAGACCAAATTATTATATGTTTGAAGTGATGGTGTCGATTTTAACATTCCGTTTTGAGAACTGTTTTCGTTTGCCTTTATAGCATTTAGAAGACCACTTACTACTTCTATATTCCTAGTCATTTCAAGTGCAACAAGTTGAGATTTAATAAGAAGAATAAAATATTTAAATGCTTTATTTGTAGGGAAACCCGCCTGTGTCACTGTATTATATTATTTTGGCGTCGGCATTGGCGGGCTTCCGCGTGTTACTTGAAAATATATCTCGGTATGGTCCACAGGAGCGTCGTGTTAGTGGATCGCATCTAACATTGTCGACGTCTCTGTGGACGCATGCCGCAGTATCAGATGCAATAACGGTCTTAGACAACAAAACAAATGGGACTGTGCCAAATATCTTCAACTTTAAGTTTCGCGTCAATTATTTATTTTATTTCGTTTTTTGTTTCGTTAAGTGTGAATGTAGCGACTGTGTGTTATATTCCTGATATTTAGGAATAGGTTGCATTCATATTTATTATTGTATTTATATTTTAGGGTACACTAATAGAATATTGTTTTTAAATAGACATGCTTCGTGAAGGCTCAGTGATATGTTTTTTTTTGTATTAATTAATAATAACTATATATACCATTAGCAAGACAGCGTTTTAGTTATCTTTGAATGGTATTCTGAATCCACTAAATACAGAGTAAATCTAGCTACACAATCTTCATGACATATTTTACTTATATACCTGCATATTATATTGTATTTATGTAAGTTATTAACAGATAAATCGTAAAATACAGAGCACTTTATATAGTATTGTACCGACAGGCAAGTACAACATACTCGTATTTTCATATAAAATGATATTTTATACAATCTCTCGTCAATAGTATAAGCAATTTCTAAAATCTGAGGTTTGGGACGGGCTCTTGGTATGGATACGGACTGGCTTAGGTATAGTTTGGCCTTTATATTTTCTTTCCACTTGAAAAAAGGACAGTCTACTCATGGATGAACATTCAACTTTGGCAAGTTATGAAGGTCGACAATTTTGAAGAGAAGTATCGTGAATGCAGCATCATAAACTGATCGGCTTGTCTTGAACTTGCCAAAGTTTCTTGTTGTTCTTTGACGTGGTTATCTTATTATGAAGAATTGGGTTGACAGTTACGTTTACTGCGCTTATGTTGAAAGGTTTTTTTAATGAGTATCAAACACGGGATGATGTTTGTCTTAAATCGTTTGTATTTGAGTTCACTGTAGGGCTGCGGCTGGTTTGATTGTTTTAGAACAATGACATTTTGAGTTCGATGGTATTCGGGAGATGATGGATGCGTTAATAGCGCAATGTGAATGTCTTAAGCAAAACCATCTCGCGAAATAGGTCATTTTTCACGGCGAAGTTAAACAACACTTCTTTAAAATTAGTTACTTGTAAAAATATTACGTTTCATTGAATATTATTGGCATTCTTTTCGGTAGTTGTATTAATTGTTAAGACGAAAAATGTTTCGCTATTTTTCAATTATTAAATTGTTAACATTATGTTTTATTATATTTGTGGGAAGATAAGAAAGAAGTTGTTCTATTTTTGTCTTGTCGTTTTTATTTCTCTTATGAATTCAAAATTCATAGTTGTGATTTCTTTTTGACATTTAATGTTTTTGTGATACGTAAAAAGGGAATTGCATTAATGCATCACGTTTAGCTTTTATTGTAATAATTTTCTTTTAAGCCGAAGGGTATAATGAGGATGATCTTTTGAGCGTTTGTTCAAACTGTGACGCCTAGAATGTCAAATCACACATTTTATTCGCTGCTTTTAAAATAATAATAAATAAGGTACAAATTTTAGATTACCATTGTCAATTTATTAATAAATAACCGTACTGTAATCATTAAATCTTCTTTCAGGTATGTTAATTTCAAGTGATAAATGTACAAATACAGTATACTAATGTTGGATTACATGTACTAAACTAAGTTTTGCATTGTTGACGCTAGTATGGAAGATATGTGTAATATTGTAATGTTGTATTTGATGTGATAGGAAAATTCACGTATAGTCGATGTATTGCAATCCCCCTCCAAGGAGACTTGGGCCGGTTACCCCCCGTTTTGTGGCTGTAAATCATAAAGAAAGCAAGGGTTTGGTGAATAGTTGAGTAATTTAATCATCGATTTTAAATGTTGATGCAACGACTTGTTTTCAGTCAGTTATATATGGCACTTGAAAGAACGTCTCTGGGTCTCTAAAGACCATTGTCATTGGCAGATAACCACAACTGAGAAGTCTAAATTAAAAAAAAGAGAAATGGTCGAGACTCTGTCGACGTTCGTTTACCAATCATTGCTTTAGGGCATTATAATTTTAATTGTGTGGCTATGTGGAGTTTGCTTTTCCGATGGGTCGATTCGTAAGCTTTTGAGAACTCAACAACGTTTTCCTTCTAAATAAAAGAAATGTCAGTATACAAAAATTACAACGTTTAAATATGATTACACCATGGGATAAAGCGTTACTTCACGATAGCATTCTCGTTAAGGTTTTGTGTTTAGTTACTTTTAAGTCTATTTTCTTATATCGCGATGCATCGTGATGGTAAAGCCAAAGATTGTTACGGGTATGGTGACCCTGAGCCGTCACAGGGCTATGCAGAGAGCTTACATCCAGTCTTCATTAATATGGGGGTATAAAAACATTGAACGTAACTTTCTGCCTAGCCCACATTAGCAAGTAAGATTATCTACCTCGAGAAATAACTTAGTTGTAAGTTAAGCTTTTAAATAGATTTTTATATGAATGAAAAAAAATATAGAAAACTTAGTCTTTAAGAGATGAGAAAATAAAAAAAAATAAGAGTACAAATATGCTACCTCAGGATTCAATTTTAGTCAATCAGTATAACAAAAAGATGTGTAAATTCTATGTTACATTTTGCTAGTAATTGTTGCAAGATGAATATTTGAAAGCAGGGACTGAACGTTTTGTGGAACAATTTTATGTAATGTTAAAGTATGGTGACAGGCTAAAATATGTAAATAAATACAAGAGCGTTCAGTTGGAAATCTTGGGGTCGCAACTTAGGACGAAATAGACAAAAAGTCAATCGACGTATCTCGATCGTTATTTCATCAACTTTGTAAGTTTGACAGTCACTGTCGTATACGATTTTGATTGTCAACGACGATAGAGGTACGCAATACTCAGCGTGAAGCGTACCGCACTGGTTGCTTCGCCGAGTGGAAGTTGCGACCCAGAATGCACAGTTATTTGAATCTCTGCAAGGTAGTCGTGCTTACAACTCGGAGGCTATGCTCAAAGAGGGATCCAGCCCGCCTCTGCCCGAGCCGAGTTGCTAGGTTAACTTAGTTAAGTTACGTAGGTTAGTTGTAATAATCTCATTGATGTTCTACCTCATTTTATTCACAATCTAAGCCGGGGGGTCGGCCGTAAGCTCGCTCAGTGTAATCTTTATTGTACCTACCTTCACTCTCCGGAGTATAAACATTTTTTCGTAATTTTTATTATTATTATTAATTTTTTCCCCAGTTACTTTTTGTGTTGCATAGATGTTACTATGTTTTTAAGGAGATGAGAAATTGGAAAATTATTGTTTGTTAGGTTTCTGCGAATTAAAAAAAATGTAACAAAATTATTTATTTTTTGTTTTTGTTCTCCCTTTTTTGTTTACGTTCCGATTCGTTTCGTTGTTTTCATCTCAACAATTTTACACCCGTCCATCG
This sequence comes from Blastobasis lacticolella, assembly GCA_905147135.1. Taxonomy (NCBI): domain Eukaryota; kingdom Metazoa; phylum Arthropoda; class Insecta; order Lepidoptera; family Blastobasidae; genus Blastobasis; species Blastobasis lacticolella. The sequence goes on along the minus strand of LR990043.1, from coordinate 19,604,297 downwards.
TATTTTAATATTTATTGTAATGTTAATGTAAATTATTTAAGGACTTGACGTTTAAGTAATTCATGGATAGAGTTGCACTTGGAAAAGAAATACATAAAGTAATCATTGGATGTTTTTATATTTTAAGCGTGCACTAGCGTCGAATTCTTGAGCGTTCGATTTCATGTCTACGAATTTGATATTGGAAATTAATGTTCTCACATTTAATGTTATGTAAGTTTTAATTAAAAGGAGTTAATCTTATGCTCACTTCTCGATCACTAGAAGGTAATTTTCACCAAATATTTCTGGCTCTACGACTCTTTCAAATTTTAATTGATTTACATGTACTTGATCTTCTATAATATGGGTTTTGGGTAAAAGTTAATCTATTCTGCTGAAAACGTCATTATTTTCATTCTTCTTTATTGTTAGGGAATATTTTATGATTTTTTTTGCAGAATAGCTCTTTCACTGAATATATCTCATTAATTATGATAACATTTAAAACAGGGAAATGGACAAGAAATTAAATTAAATTTATACTAAAAACGAATATATAACGAACAACAATGTTCATTTCCATTGTGTAAATACGGCATTATACTCTTACGTGTTATCTTTAACTTAGGCAAGATTATCAGAGTTACGTGTTGATCTGCAAAGTGACGTTCTTGCTTCTACCCTGAATCAATGACGTATTAATATCCATTATTAGAATTGAAAGTCATTGATAAAACAAGATCAGGACAACCCGCAATCTGATAATCTTGCCTTCATTTAGTTCGGAAGAATAAGTCTCTGTGTCACTTAACTGTTCTTGGTGTGAAATATGTGTTATTGTACACAAATATACATTATAATGATAATAATACTAATAATAAATAAAATACAACGAGCGCTATTTAATTACAAGAACTAAAGTACAAATTCGGAAGTCTTGAAGAGGTTACTGTCAGTACAAATTATAAAGAAAAGTAATATTTGGATTTTACGTGAACGTTGCCAAAGTTATATTTTTCAGGCAAAAATTTAAATTATTGATTTTAGCGTAAGTTCGTGGAGAGATCAAATGGAACCGAAGGTATTGGGTCGGTGGCTATTTTATTTTGAATCGGCGGGTTTTTCCAATTAGTTTTCCTTGGTTAGTTACTCCGAGACGGTGGATTTCAAACTGGGCGGTCTGATCGCAACACCTGGGTGAGTACGGGATCCTGTCGGGAAACGGTGTACTAGCATTGAGTTGATATTAAACCATCGTGGTTGTAAAACTAAGTAGGGTTTTGTACGTAGCGAAATAATGCTTATAGTAAGAAAACAAAAATCGGTCGTCGGTGGTCAATGTCTGTAAAGGGGAAAGTGATTGTCTGTGATTTTTTTAAGCGACTTTTTTATATATATGGAAGAAAAGTATAAATTCCTTAACAGTAAGAATAGCACTACATGTGATTTTACATTTAGATGTTTATTAGTTGACTTCATTTTTTGTACCATACGATAGCGATAGATTAGCAAGTGGTAGCGATGGCGTGGGTCAAGTTTGTATAAATAATTATACTACATAGTGTATATTGAACGGTGTAAGACTAGTTGAGGTCGCGGTGTTCGCGCGGAGGCGGATGGTTGGCAAATGGTTTGACCACATTTCGTTGCTTATTTACCTGATTTAGGGCCGCGTCGTTAAAAGCACTCGCCTCTCAGGCACATATACGAATTACTAGTTTACAAGACAACGCGGCTCCCGACTTAGCGAATTAATTTGTAAAATGTGTCGGTAATAATTTACCTTGTCCTAGCGAATTTTTAGTGGTAACCTGTAAATGGTGTTTCTTTTCGTTAGTTTGTGGTGGGAGTAGATGAATGTTATGTTTGGTTTGGAGTTGGTAAAATGTGGTGATTGCGCAGACTAAGTTAGAAGCAAAGCCTTAATTTGAATCCAATACCAAGAGTATAATTTCAAAACTTGAATTTTAGTTTATATTATTAGATTCTTCTTGAAACGACAGTATTAAATGAAAATGATATGAAAGTGCTATGTATAAACTGAATAAATTATTTTGACTATTGACTATTGTATTACATAAAAATTAAAATTCCGTACAGCTTCTAACTTAGTTTTCAGAAATGTTTCACACATGCTTAGAGAAGGCCGTACATCAAATAAACGCCTGGAAAATATTTTGTGCACAAGTTGATAAACATGATAATATTATGATAATTAATACAGGCGTTCTAAACAATACCATGATGTTTGAACTAGCCTCCTGATATACGTAAAATAGAATAATGATCCTCTATTTTCAAGGCGTTTATTGTAAAGCGGGATGTTTCAAAATTGATTTCTATTACGCCCATGCGCACTGTAAAAATTAAAATAGAAGTCAACAATTCCTGAAACACGTACCTACAATTTAATAGTAATATTACATGGAAAAATTTGTTCCATTGTGGAATTCTTAATAAAAATGTTGAAAAAATTACTATCGTTGCTTTTCATTTTGTGTCGTGAACACCTCCCCTAATTAAAACATGTGCTGAAATGATTGACCGCCTTAGGAAAGATACTGCGCAATGTTTATTAAAAACATTTTGCTCTTATTATATTGTTGTTTATTGTATTTTCTGCTATTCAATAATGACCTTTTGTTTAGGCATCTAGGAGCGTCAGTGGCCGAGCGGTTAGATTATTTGACTCGTAAGCCAGAGGTCCCGGGTCCGAATCCCGCTCCGGCTATGTACCAACGACTATTTTCTGAGTTATGTATATTAGTTGAATACTAACCGATGCTCTTACGGTGAGGGAAAACATCGTGATGAAACCTGCACATTCAGGCGACTGGATGTGTAACCATGATCCAATCTGGTCAGGCTCCCCTGGTAGCAGGGTCATGGAGGTCAGATGGCAGTGGCTTCACTGTAATTACCTGAGCTGCCAAATCCTGGATCAAGGTCAAGGCGGACCCCGGGCCCTCGTGCGCGAGAGCACAATCGGGACATTAACGCCAACATGAAGTATAGGCATGGTACAGAGTTGAATTGAGCACCTCCACCTCATTCAACGATTTAGATGACCACCAGAAGACCTCCTGGCTCCTGGATAAATCCAGACAAGATGGATTAAGTGGTCAGCCATTTCATTGTATGACTGTACAAGGCAACCAAAATCAATGCCTTACGAGGTTGACGAAGCAGTTAACTTGTAAAAGTCTGATCCCTTCAATAAACCTCTGATGAACCTATATTAGCGACAATATGGCCGCCGTCTCACGAACAACAGGATTTTATTCACATACATATTTTTAAATGTGATTGTCTCGTGACTCCATTCTTGCTATTTTATCCTGTGGAAGATAGATTAAGGGAACCTAGCAATCTGATAGCAAATTTCAGTACATTAAAGTTTTTTGAGACTTGGCTACAAGCAATTTTATGTTTTTGGCTATACATTCATCACAGCGACACGATGATGACAATCCGCATTTTATATCTGTAGACCGGTAAATGCAGCGTATTTAATTATCGGTCGAAAGATATTAGATATTATTATTAATAATAGTTGTGAAGATTATGCCAAAATCCTCATTTAACAGAGAAGACTTAAATCCAACGGTTGTTTATGATCGGGCGATGTCGATGATTTATATTGAAAAATCAAAACAGAAGTAACTACAGCTGTGACACTCTGAATCGCATTTACATCAAATTGACACTGCAACAACCAACTACTGTCTCTAAATGTAAGTCACCGTAATATGACAACGCTTCGCACAACTTGCCCAACAATAAAATGTCAGTCAATATAATTATCCACAATGACATTTGAAAAGGTTTTTATACGAAGCCTGAGCTTTCAAGATTAAGCGTGCGCTGTCCACACTAACAGATCTAATCTGTATTGTACAAGTGGCATTTTGCTGTTATGGTTGATACATAGATACCAACAAGTTGCGTTCTGTTAACGTAATGGTGGCTAATTCTAGCCTTGAATTAAAGAAATTCAAATGAAGGTCCGCTGCTGACATTTTGGTTTAGAATAATGGACGGTATCAGATCGATTAATTTGCGTAAATTGTTTCCCGTAATAATTTAAAGGTCGTTATGTGTTTCTTGGGTAAAATTATGAACCTCCCTATAGCTAAATAAATGTCGAGGTCTTATTTACGAGATAATCCTTACTCCACTTCACGAAATAAACCCGCAACAAAAATGAAGAAGTGAGAATCAACTTTGTTTCAGACTTCCCCACAAGATAGGGGAAGTAGTGCAAAAATTGAAAATACACAGATTTAAAAATAAGATAAGTCAATAGAAGACCTATGAGTGAGGGACTTTGTCACAATACAGATGACAAGATAATCGTCTTTTGCCCGTAGTACATTAATTGAACACTAACCGTTGCTCTTGGAGTTCCACTGTCCACCTCTTGACATTTATCAGACCCTCGTCACCAAGCATATTGTGAAGTAACGCAATGAAATGTGTCCAAACTCGTCGGTATTCCTAGTAACGGTTGATGAATTCCACTATCTACATCCTAATCATCAGATCCTCATTTATCTATCATAATATTGTACTGTAACAGAAACTCAGTATGAGTGTAAACTTTCATAAGAATCGGTTTAGCAGAAGTACCTTAAAAAGCTATTGCAATATAAAAAGAAGACGAAACCAAAAAATGACTTTTAATTAACATGACGTCCCTCTAAATTGATTTTTAAAGAAAATTACCTGCCTCGCCGAAAGGAATCTAGTCAGGTTCCCTTGTTAACGAAGTCATAGAGGTCAGATTGCGGTCGTTGTACTGTTATTACCTAATCTGCGAAATCCTGGATCTTGGTCAAGGCAGTACCCCGGGTCCTCGTGCACGATAGCACAACCGGGCTATGACGCCCAGATGATTATTATTATTTGACTGATAAAGAAAACGACTTGGATTTTTAAATCAATAGGTAGTTCTAAGCTTGGATTGTTGAAACTATGGATGATCGAATTTATAACGAAGTTTTACATTAAACTGGAAGAGCAGAGTGGCGCATAGGCGCATTTATATAAATCGTATGAACATCATATAGTAATTCGTTGACATCCTTAGCATATAGGTACCTACCTATGTAGGAACTGCGTGAAGTGTTTTACATAAAAGTCTCATTAATGAGTTATAATGTCAGCGGAAAACTATCAAAAGTTTTTTTGTTAAGCAAGTACGTACATATAGAAGTGGAGCTAAAGAATGCGGGTGATGCAGGTACGAATCCCATTTGCTGTTGGGAATTTAAGCTGAGAGACAATCAAGTCAACAGCAGCGTAAGGGGTGGCGTGGCCGGTGAGGATGGCTGGCTCGTTCGAGTGCTATACACCTAAGGGGGTGACAACAAACTGGACAATATGATTTTTCGGCTTAAATTTCGAATTCTTTGGGCTCGCTCATTTGTTGAATTAACTTTTCACAACATCCCAGACTCCAACATCCCAAGAAAATACAAGAGTGTAAAGAGTTTAGAAAGGAGCGTTTCTAATAATAGAGATAATAGTATCTTTTATAACGTAGGTACATTTTAGCTCTTAAACAAAAATGATTAAATGCATTCATGCTTATGAAGCTAACAAAATAAATTTAAATGAATCTAATCCACATTTTAGTTTATCTTTGGGCAATCAAGTGCTTCGGTCCTATGCTTCAACAATAATTAATTCACAATTATTTGATGCGATGGAAAAATGGGCGCAAATAGAAATAAACAACGTAAAAATATGAGTTACTTATTTAATAAATACCAGACCCATTAAAATACCATACTTGTACTCACTCCCTGCAGGTTCACAACAAGAATTGGAAAGTTCAAGACGAGAGCAATTTGTGGAGATGAATATAGTATCACTTATGTAGTTCACATCCTGTAACGCGGCATGGGTAATGAATCTTCGCTCTCATCAGCTACATACAGTCTGTGGTGAAATTATATTTTATATATGCCCTTTACGTGACGTGGGTGTCTTAAATGTTTGTGAGTGTTTGTTACATGAATCGATTCAATATTTCCTAAGACATGTTTAACAATGAAACATTGATAGGTTAGTATAGTTAGTGTAGTAGGATAGAATTGTTTGGCATGGCTCTATTTTTGGTTATACGTGTATAGGTTTAGTCAAAGTTCTTGCATGTACAGCGACAAAAAAGATCGACATCGTATGTCATTTCATATATATTTCAAAATAAAGTGCGCAATTTTGTCATAGTTCCAGTTTTGGTCGCCGGATCTGATAAGTTTATGGCATTGTAGTAAAGTTTGAAAGGTAAGTTATAATGACGCAGAATTAAATCTTTGTAGTTTTTTTATTTGTTAATATTATTTTGTAATTTAGATTTTTTCTCCTAACTATTAGATTTATTTAATAGATTTCTAATATTTATTGAAATAAAAACCCAGAAATAGTCTAAAAACGGATAGAGACACAAAGAGTTTCGACCAAAATTTCGACCCACAATGTCTATACTGGGAAGTTTAGAACTAAGTTCGAATCATGTACGACCACATCGAAGGACTGGATGAAAGAAAGAAAATAAGTTTTTAGCACGAAAGAGTTGAAGAGCAGAATTGGATAAGTATCTAAAGAAATATTGACTGATAAGATCAGTAATATTTTCAAAAAGCTGACTTCCAAAGTAGCAACAAGAAACGCAGTTGAATCTATAAAGAGTGTAGTTGAAAATAAGCTAGAAGTTTCATGATGGGTGAGCAAGACGGGATCAAAAATCTTTACGCCGTTTTAGTAAGATCGCCAATTTTGTACTTTGCCAAAAGCTTAAATTTGGATATAAAGATGTCATTAGATTTATTGGTCTTTAATATCGTAGCTAGAACTTCGATGGTTAAAGCTTAAATTATACAAGCACAGATAATTTTTTGCAATGTATTTGTTCCCACCTTGTATCGTCTGAACAACAAAAGCCCGGCCTATATTCAAGTTCGCCCAGTGACCGCTGCGTCACACCGTATATAGGACGACTATATAAGAGACTGATGGTATTTGCAGGACGTTCATTCTTCGAGTGGATTTCACCAGAGCAATGGCAGCTAAGGTGAGTCCTGTGGTGGAAATTTTCATATAATCAATTGGTAAAGACAACTTAGTGTACTCGATCAAATTCTTTGTGTATTTCAATATTATTACTGATGCGGTTTAGCGACAATATGCATATTATGAAGGATTATATCTAGTTAATCCGATGTGATTGACATATCCTTTTGGCACTAACAGTCCTTAATTATGTCACCGTGACTTAGTTTTGCTTTAGGTTTCTTGTCTTAGAAGGCTTTTAGTTACAACTAATAATTTATAGGTAATTCAGTGTACTTAGTATTAAATATTCTTTCTTCTTCGTCCTCCGTTCAAATATGCCTACACTAAGGTCCAGTAGGATTTATGTGCTATATTTTACATTGACTTACAAGATAACAGGCTGATTTGTTAATACCGTAGTTTATGTCTGCCAGTGCAAGCATCTACTTACAATATTTCTAGGTACTACTAGTTCTGTTTGTAGTAGGGCATAGTATGGTGGCTGGTGCGCTTCAAACTCTAAATTTCTCTTCTTTCTTAGGCTTAGGACTTTTGGGCTATATCCAACTTGTCTCCACGCCTTCCATACCGATTGAGGTTGTGCTTCTTGGCTGCCTACGACGTTGCACGATCTACATAAACCTCTTCCCTTTCCAGTTCGTCGTCCTGATGGCAGTGGTGGCCCTGGCGCGCGGGTCGGTGGTCCCAGTGGCGCCGCTGGCGCGCGCGGCCGACTACTCGAGCTTCTCGTACGATGTGGCAGACCCCAACACCGGGGACTACAAGAGCCAGGTGGAGACGCGCGTGGGCGGCGCCGTGCAGGGCCAGTACTCGCTGCTGGACGCTGACGGCACCAAGCGCACCGTGGACTACGTCGCTGACGACCTCAACGGGTTCAACGCGGTCGTGCGCAAGGACCCCGTAGCCTACGCCGCGCCCGCTGTCGCCACCTACGCTGCCGCCGCGCCCGTGGTCGCGGCTCGCACTCTCGCTGCTCCGGTCACCTACAACACCTACGCCGCTGCTGCTCCAGTAGTCAGCACATACTCTGCTGCTACTCCAGTCGTCAGCACTTACCACGGTGCTGCTCCAGTCGTCAACGCTTACTCTGCTGCTGCTCCAGTCGTCAGCACTTACTCCGCTGCTGCTCCAGTCCTCAGCACTTACTCCGCTGCCGCTCCCGTAGTCAGAGCATACCCATCTCCTCTGGCTTACTCACAAGCTACCTACTGGTAAAGCAATAAGGAAGCTTGATCTAAAAGAAAAAAAATAATGCACCATGCAAAAAATAAATCCCACTCTTCACATGCAGCTATCGTGGTCTTGTAAATATTATAATTATGATATAAACTTACTTGTAATAAAAAGTGAAACTACCTACCAAGTTTTTGTTTATTTCTCTTTCAGTTTGTACCTAAACTAGGAATGTGCAAACTACGGCCCTGGGGCCATCTCCGGCCCGCGAATAGATGAAATCGGGCCCTAAACTTCAAATAAAATATTATAACAGTTATTTAGAGAATTTAAAGACAAACCAGTATACCTCATTTGTAATAACACCCTTGCAGCGTTTAAGTTTAAATGTGCCAAGCAACTTAAGGCGAGTCTAGCCATCAACTTCAAGATGCAAAGGGCGAGTTAAAGCTAGATTTGCGGGGGTGGCGGGGCCAACACCGAATTTTAATTTCAAAAGTCCATATGTTTGTGCGAACAAACATCTGAGATAGAAACTTAGAAAAAAATAGCACTAGACTAGAACAAACAGTTTCATAATTATTAATTCTTAGGGACTAATAGAGACTTGTATGTAGAAATAATGTATTTAAAAAAAGAAAATCTGGCTCACATTCTGGTTTTGCACGGGTAGTAATCTTAAAAATATACACCTAAACGTTCCTCGTGAATCACTCTGTCTGTTGATAAAACCGCATAAAAACCCGTTCAGACAGACAGACAGGCAGTCGCGATGTGGGAAATTGTTATATAATATGTAGCGACTAAACCGTCCTCATGAATTATTCTATGTATTGGTGAAAACCGCATGAAAATCTGTTCTGTCAGGTACTTTTTGAGTTTATCACGAACAGACAGAGAGACAGACGCTGCATGGGACTTTGTTCTACTTTACCCCTACCTACCCGTCTTTTCTGTCTTATAAACCTTCCTCTTAAATCACTCTATCTATTGTTGAAAACCGCATTGAAATTTATAGATTCGTAGTTTAAAAGATCTAAGCGTACATAGATACATACACAGGGACAGACGGCGTGAAACGACTTTGTTTTATTCTACTCGTATGTATAGATAAATCTACTTACTCATGTTTTCATCAATCTTCAGTTTTTATAAATAAATAATAATCTTCCTGGAATCAATATCTCAGTTGTACTAACGCGCGCAAGGGCCTGGGGTCCGCCGTGAGCATGATCAGGTGATTCCTGTAAAGCGATTGCCATTTAACCTCCATGACTCTTTTAACAGGGAAACCTGACCATTGGACCATGGTTACACATTTAGTCGTCATTTTCTCACGATGTTTTCTCTCACCGTAAAAGCGTCGGTTAGTGTTCAACTATTAGGTATATAAGTCATAAAAAGTCCTTGATATATAGTGGCAATGGGGATCGATCTCGGTACCACCCGTTCATGAGTACGAGCAGTTAATCATTAGGCCAACTAAACAGTTAATAACTATGCAGAAAAACCAAGTATATAGCAAAATGCATTTTTTTTTGTATTGATTCAAATATAATAAGATCGCGCTAAGACCAAATCACTTATTAAAAAATATCTCTGTATGGCAACTCATGACAAGTTTTTTAAAAGTTATAGAACGTCATACATAAAAGTCATTACAAACATTTCTATTTCTGTTTATTTTCGTGAGTAATGAAAAATATTATTAAATAATGGGCAAAACAATAAAAAGGAAAAAAGAGAGATAATTTTCAGCATGATTAATAATTTTAGTCAATCTAAAAGTACAAGTTCCAGCCAAATAACTATTAAATAATGTTTACAAGAAAGACTGACAAGGACAGATTATCACCAGGTTATTGATGGCATGGATATGGATCCACATTTTATAATTTTTACTACTCAGTTAATACAGACTTATCGTGGTCCTATTATACCTATGGATTATAGATGGATTGATTTTTTCTTAAAGTGGTGGTGGCATCAGCTTTGGAGTCAAAGACTGATAGACGGAATAAATAGTGTATAACAATGCACATTTTATATGAATAATAGCTTTCTCCCACTAACGGCCGAAGTGTGATGAGAATGCCCCGTCTAGGAGCAAAACATGTAATTTCTTATATTTAAACTGTTTGCAGATTTTATCGTTCAGTTCTATATTATTGCTCTTAATAAACTAAAAACAACTGCCTAAGTAATTGCGTCTTGTAGATTGGATTCCGCATATAAAGCCGCATAGTGACGCGGACCCATAAACTTCCTCATCACCTAGAGGTAATTGCTCCATTTGAATTTTAATTTTGTATCGATATTATTAAATGAAGCGTTGATAATTATCACATAAAACTAATTATTTTGTTGAAATTTACCATTTTATTGAAGATCTGAAGGACGCTCACTCTGTTTTACTTCTGGTATTAGTTTTTTTGCACTATGTAGTCGTATATAGCCTAAATTTATTACAGTTGTTAAGGTTTATAAACAAATTAATAATGTCGGTTTATAAAATTCTTAAAGATTAAGTTTTATCGGATGAAGCTAAGTAGGATCGGTGGATATCCTTGCCTCAAATATACATATTTTTGAGCCTCATTTTTTATTGCTTCTGTAAATATTCTGTGTGTATGAGTAGCTAATCAAAATTAGATATTTATTCTGAGTCGCGATATTTTATTTTATTCTGAGGTATGTGTTGTAGTGTGTGTAGCCGTGGGGTTTCGGCAGAGTAGAATAGCAGGAGTTGGCCCCTTACACTCGTGGGTGTTGTACAAGCCGACTACTAATGTTTACGAGGCAAAAGATCTAGAGTCTCTATAAAATAGAAAATGGGCAGCAGCGTTGTCCATTGTTATAACACTGCGATCTCCAACCCGCCTCCCGAGCGTGGAGATTATGGCAATAACCTCCCCTTTCGTGGGAGAGGCCTTAAGTTCTGCAGTGGACTAATATGGGCTGTGGTGATGAGTATGTATTTTCAAAAGCAACAAAAAATAAGGAATTACATATTTTTAAAAGTTTTCCTTTATTTTATTCACATTATGTCGTAATTACAACTGGTAACAATTTATTTACAACTCGTTATTGAGAACACGTCGTGGTATAATCTTCTAACCCTTATCTATCTTAGTTTACCAGTAATTGGCGTAAGCTGAGTAGCCAAGGGGAGAGGAGTAGTAGGGGGAGGCGACGGCACGACCGGCAAAGACTGGACCAGCGGCGTAGGTGCGGGCAGCTACTACGGGTGCGGCGGCGGTGTAGGCGCTGACGACGGGGGCAGCAGCGGAGTAAGCGTTGACAACAGGGGCACCAGCGGAGTAAGCGCTGACAACAGGGGCACCAGCGGAGTAAGCGCTGACAACAGGGGCACCAGCGGAGTAAGTGCTGACAACAGGGGCAGCGGAGTAAGTGCTGACAACGGGAGCAGCTACAGTGCGGGCGGAATAGGTGTTGAAGACGGGTGCAGCGGCGGCGTAGGTGCTGACGACGGGAGCCGCGACAGTGCGAGCAGCCACTACGGGGGTAGCGGCGTAGGTGCTGACGGCCGGAGCAGCGAGAGTGCGAGCCGCGACAACGGGAGCTGAGTAGCTGCTGAAGACGGGAGAAGCGGCGTATGTTCGGGCAGCGACCACGGGTGCGGCGGCGGCGTAGGTGGCGACAGCGGGCGCGGCGTAAGCCACGGGGTCCTTGCGCACGACCGCGTTGAACCCGTTGAGGTCGTCGGCGACGTAGTCCACGGTGCGCTTGGTACCGTCAGCGTCCAGCAGCGAGTACTGGCCCTGCACGGCTCCGCCCACGCGGGTCTCCACCTGGCTCTTGTAGTCGCCGGTGTTGGGGTCCGCCACGTCGTACGAGAAGCTCGTGTAGTCAGCCGCGCGCGCCACCGGGACCACCGACCCGCGCGCCAGGGCCACCACCGCCATCAGGACGACGAACTGGAAAGGTAAGGGGTCATTGTGAGGTGCTGTACGTTTTAGCCCTTTTCATAAGAGTAACTTTTGCTTGCGACTTCGTCCGCGAGGACATTAATTTTATAAAAGCTAGTACCACCGAGAAGTGAAGCTGTATCTGTAATTAACCAACCGAATTTAATTATTTGAAAATGACTTAGATTTTAAGTTATACCCCAAGCTACCCTACTCTGAATCCCATCAAAATCCGTTCAGTGGTTTTCACGTAAACAAACAGACAAACAAACATAAATGTTTGGGGCCTGCTTATATCTCAGTTTCCTATCCCGACAATTTTTTATGAAATATCTTCAATGTACAGACACGGCTTTTTACAGTTTTATAACGCCTACTTACTACAGATGAAAGTGAAGTTTGGCGAATATTACTAGTAGTTCTTTACTAGCAAATTATTTATGATAATTGCAAAATTAAAATGTTGTTGGTTTTTCATAAACAAATAAATCGTCATTAATAAAATGCTGAAGATCTTCTTTTTGTTTGTTTGATCGCTCTAATGTTTGAAACTATTGAAACTATTTCGAAAACTCTTTATAATAGGAAGATTCATTTTTCCTGTGTGCTATAGGACATGTCGCGGGATAGTCGAATGTTAGTAGAGTTTTGAACGGCCAAAACTGCAGGTCCCGATATTATTTACCCGACTAAGCAAAAAAACGGTTATTATTTTGACCGGTTTTATATATTTATCGTGTCTTTCTCTTTTATATTTCTTTTAATTTTAGATTTCTCCTTTTGGAATAGGTATCTAATAGTATTTTGCTTGAAATGACCCTTTTTGCGAAAACTTTGTTTTAAATTACTTCTAAACTGTTAAGCACACCGATTAAGGCAAATTTCGCGCAAGTTTATTAATTTTAATTATAATGAAAAACAAACAAAATAAAAAGAAACAACAAAATGTAAATGTAATTAAAGGTAATTTTTTTGTGTTAGTGTTTATAATTTTTTTTCTTTTTTTCTTAAGGTCTTTGTAAATATTTTGTCATTACATAAATGAATTATTTATAGATAGAAAAAAAAGTATTCAAATTTCAATTTTAAAACGAAAACACCACAAAACTGCCGCACACTCCGAGAGAACAAGCTCGGACAAAACAGAACCGTTTGATCACAAATCACGTCACACACGTTTAAATAAAAAATGAAAAAAAGAAATAAAATAAAAAACTAAATCTCAATATCAAATCACCTTAGCTGCCATTGCGATAGATTAGCTTATACACCGTCGAGTGAGTACTGAGAGACATTACGACGAGCTTTTATACGGACGACTTCGCACGAGGGCGTGGCGTGCATGCGTACCTGCGCCGGCGCAGATCTTTGCTACCGGCGATAGCTAGCGGTGGATCCGGAAACGCAAGGCCGTGCGGAGAAAGAATCTTGGACTAGGAGACAAGAGGTATCAGAATTTGCGGTAATGTGGATAGGTGTGTGATGTGTATTGGTGCTGTTGTAGGTGTATTGAAGGATTTTTGTTTTGAGGACCTGAGTGGTTTAGTGTCTGCCACGCAGAGGTCCTGGGTTTAATTCCTGGCCCGGCAGAAAATAAAAGTGATGAATTTTAGTTTCTGTTACGGATCTAGATATTATATGTATAAAGAGTATATACATATAACTTCTATATTTCAATGTATTTCAATAATATATAAGCAGATTATGTTTTCTGCCACCCATAACACAAGCTTTGCTTACTTTGGGCTAGATGGTGCTGTGTGCATTGTCCAAGAATATTTTATTTAGTCACTTATTTACGATGCCGATCGGAGGGGGTTGGAATTGTACATTGTATTTTAATTATTTTATCTAGTTCTATCTTATTTTGTAATTTAAAGTTTTAAGGGAAGCCAAAGCCCAGTCTCATTTTCTTTATAGATAATCCTTCATAAAAATAAAAATAAAAATAAAAATAAAAATCCTTACATACTATAAAATAAAGTTGCTTTCTGCGTCGGCAATTTCTAAAGGAACAACTGCCCGACAACTGAAATGGATCAATCTGGAGCCATTTCAATAAAACGCGGCATCTTTTCGCCAGTAATGCTTTTAATTGCTCCATATTATTCCAAATCTGTACATTCCCCTACTTCTTTCCGTTTTGAACTCATAATAATAAAAGCACTTGTTATTTAAAAGCCTTCGATATGGTTTTAGGTTTGTTTCATAAACATCGGTTCCGTAGATGCTATGACTTTGATGATGATGACTTTCTCGGGATTTTCCCGATCTCTTTTGAATTCACCTTGAGCGATAAAAGCACTGTCATGCCCAAGGAGTGTATCTGGTTATATTTCTTGCCTGGCTTGCGGTGATCAGTTAATGTAGTGATCAGGGGTGATAGGACCTGAGAAGTCAGCCTGGGTACCACCGTACTGGGAGTACCACCGTGTTCTTTATATCAGCTGCCAACAACAATGTTTGCATTGTTGTGTTCCGTTTTGAAGGATAAGGTAGGCAGCGTTATTCTAGTCATGGGAAATATTTAATATTTTAATTTTAAAATAAATTAAATTTATATGTTTTGCATTTATGATGTATGGATCTGTGTCATCCGTAATTAAGACTCATCATCATCACAGCTTGTAACAGTCCACTGCAGGACATAGGGCCTCTCCCACGAAAGGGGAGGTTATTGCCATAATCTCCACGCTTGGCAGGCGGGTTGAAGATCGCAGTGTTTAAATATAACAATGGAAAACGCTGCTGCCCATTTTCCAGCCTACGGAGACTCTTCATCTTTTGCGTTGGAAACATTAGTCGCCTTGTACGCCACCCATGAGGGTAAGGGGTTGGTGCTATTCTACTCTGCCGGCCACCACACGGCCTAATTAAGACTGTTATTATTTATTTATTAAATTTTAGTTTTCAGAGTCATAACCACAAAGGTCAAATATACGTGACGACAACGGTACTTCATTTTTAATACAATAACTTAAATGTATTTATCCTAGTTGTACCAGCACTTACCATCTGTGGGCTGTAAGCTCGGTTGCCACAGGGTATTTTAAAAAGAAGGTGGAAACCAAACCTACATTATTTTTACCTATATGCGTCACTCATCAGCTCGGACAATTGATCATTAAAATAGATATAATAAAAAAGTGTTAATTGAAATGCACCTAAATATTTTGACAATAGTATTCGTTTTCATTTAGTACATAGATAAAAATATAAGCACTCATTCTTTAAATGATCAAGGTTATTTATTGACATGTCACTACTACTCATGTTTACTAAGATATTCTTTATATCTTTAATTTGTAATCGTCGTTATCATCCCAACGGTCAATTCCAGCTTCTGCCGTGGTCTGTTTTCGTACTATTTCTTCCTCATCCTGGCGTCACATGCCAACATCCGACTCAGCAATGTCCCGATGTCCAACTTTGCTCATATGTATGTTATAGATTATTGTAGTAAGCTCATAGAACTTCTACCAGTAAATAATTTGCGGAAAGAAATAAATCGTTGATCAAACGAGATCGATCAAACTCTATCAACCCACAGCCACAACCAAAAGTAATCCAACCAAAATACTTCGCTGTAAGTTCTATGTAGGTGCTATTACGAATATCTGCTTACAGATTAGAATATCAATAACCATCAATAATACTTCCTTTACGGTGAACATAGGCGTAGGTGCGAATATGCTCAATACTATAATATTTGTCAACCTAATACTGCGCCTTACGCTTTTGCCCGACGGTCGAAATTGCAATATACGTCTTGGATTTCCTACGCAACTAGGCCGGACTCAAAGAAGACTTAAAAATATTATGCAAATTCAATCGAGATCACTTACTAGGTTTGCTTCAATGCAGCAATATGCATTGATCCATATTCGTGTTCTCAAGGCAATCTTCACCGAACCATAGCGCTGCATAGCTGCATACTTATTGTGGATACCTACTCTATAGTATAATGAAGAGTGTAATGCGTGAGTTATGGAATGTAAGGAATGTTATGGGAGATAGTTTCCTATAGAGATAGTTATCCCACCTGTGGGACAGAGGACATGGATGTATGTATGGTGGTGTGTGTGTGATGGTCGCCAAAGTACAAGGACACATTAGTAGCGCCCCTGGTGTTGCTGATGTCCATAGGCGGCGGTGACCACTTTCCATCAGGTGGCCCGCTTGCCTGTTTGTCTGGTTTACAACATTAAAAAAGAACCCAACGCCTATATCGAGGCAGCTAAATTAGCGCTTTCTGAGAGGGGTGTTGGAACAAAAAGTTCCTTACTCCTACTTGTTGCTTCTACGTTAAATTTGTTGCGGATTCAAATTAGGTACTATCTTGTCCTCAGGCGTACCTATGTGTTAAAACCTTTGAATATTGATACGTTCAAAATTCAATAGGTCTTTAGGACCGTGCGCGCGGAACTAAGATAGGTTCTCAACTTAAGTTCTCAGCTTTTACCGCGCGTTCAATTTAAACTGGATACTATTTATGACCAGAGCTTGTCAAGACAAATCTAACTAGCCCAAACTAGATGCCTTTCTCATTGGTATGAGAGTTCCAATGACCACCTGCCGGTTTAATCATCAGACCATAGGACATCACCATAACATTTTTTGTCAACATAAAATAAACGTGCCAAGAGATTTATCATGTATACTTACCGTCACCTCCCTATATTTGAAACATACTTAACCTAAAAAAAATTACTAATTGCTTTATTAAAATGAATCAAATATTAATTAGGTGTTTTTCTAGACGTTTAGGCTCGTTCAATTAAGTTTCAAGGTATTCCAAGATCTAATGGGCCTATAATGACATTCTTCATTTTCGAAATCGGTTCGAAGTTTGGAGATTGCTCCCAACATCCAAACTTACAAATATACAAACTTTTCAAAGCTTTCCGATTTATTTACGGAGATAAAAAGTAGTCTACGTTCCCGCCATTGCTACTACAAAGGAAATTTTCGAAATCAATTCGGTAGGTAGTTTTGGAGATTACAGTAACTAGCGTAGTTGATATTTTATTTTGACAGTTTGGTATAACTAGCGTAGTTGGTACCTTTTTTTTTTTTTTTTTATGTCATACGGTAGGCAAACAGGCAAGCGGGCCACCTGATGGAAAGTGGTCACCACTGCCTATAGACAACACCAAGAGTATCGCTAATGCGTTGCCCACCTCTATAACACGTTGCTCTGGCAGCAAAAACTCTACCTATATTGCGAGTTTGTCATTTTATTAATTTGAAATAGATATTAGAGTTTTATGTATTTGGATACACCCTTGCGTTTATAATGTTTTGCGTATCTATAAATCGTATAAAACAAAGTCGTTCACCGCGGTTTATAAACAAAAACAAAGATATTTAAGGGTAAAGTAAAAAAAGAAAAATTTTACGTTTTTGTTATTTGTTTCCTCTTCAGCCTTAACGAATCACGCCTAAACGGATGAACGGTTTGGATGTTCGGTAGGTAGGTTTTTTTTATGATACGATGTGACAAACGCGCAGACAACCCTGATAGTAAGTTTGTTTGCCAACTTGGTGGTATAAAAAAAAAAGTGGTAACTATCGCCAATCACATTTACGATTCATACATTTAGATTGCAGGCAACAAGTATGCAGATCCACAGATTCGTTGTCACTGAAATGCCTCATGTAAGTATGTTATTGCGCGGGCTACCTATGCAGGAAGCTCACAGATTTAGGTAATATAAATACGTGGAAACATGAGAACAGCGAAAAGCCTCGCGACAGATACATTAAACTAAAACTAATTATGGAACGTGCCACTGGACTAACGGCTGAAGATTGTGGCTATCCTGCTTTGCCGGATTAGGCATGTTTCGTATTCAGAACTCATATCGAATTCGCGATAGGAACACTTAGCCGTCCACGTCACCGATGCGTCGATAGTCGTGCTTTCTGCGCTGGCGCATTCAGGCATCAGACCACGACGGTTTGACATTGATCCGTACCCCCGTTGTGCTGTAGATTCTGATTCCGGGCTAATCAGGAGTTGAAGCAGTGGGAATGAGTCGTTTGGTATTGATAGATAAAAAAACAGACAGCTAGGACTTCCGTAGACAACGGACAGCAGCGTTTACTTTAGAATATTCTCCTCCAACCCGCCTGTCGAGCGTGGAGATTATGGCGAAACTCTTTACTTTCTTGTAGGAAGCTAAGGTCCAGGCATTAGCTGATAACATTGATCGCTTTTATTAAAAAAAATAATCATCTAGGCGTCAATGTCCCGGTTGTGCTCTCGCGCACGAGGTGATAATCGCCTTTTATAAGGGCTCTTAAGTCTGTTGTTATTATGAAGGAAAAACAACATATACATAGTTATAGGAGAGAGTTGGAATTTTAACAATAATTATACCAGTAAGTAGATGTTTCTGCGTAATAAATGGATGAGAGCGTTTAGATAGAAAAAATAATTGTTTTCGTAAACAACGTTATGGATGTTGTTGGTTCCTCAGCTGTTTTTCTTGCAATTTTTTACACGGACTTCACGAAAGATTCTTAAATTTTTACGGCTTTTGCCGGCATCCGCTTTTCTAATATTTCTCCTCTAATTCACCCGGTCTTCAGCATTACTCTTCACTCTGTATGGATTCAAATGCGATCTTTACATTCATTCATTAAAAAATAAATAATAATCTATGTGTTAATGTCCCGGTTATGCTCTCGCGAATAAGAGCTCTGGGTTCGCCTTGACCATCGCCTTGATCTAAGATTTGGCAGATCAGTTAATTACAGTGGAGCGACTGCCATCTGACCTCCGCGACCCTGCTACCAGGGGAACCTGCCCAGATTAAATCATGCTTACACATTCAGTCGCCTGAATGTGCGGGTTTCATCACAATGTTTTCCTTACCGTAAATACCTCGGTTAGTATTCAACTAATGTACATAACTCAGAAATTAGTTATTGGTAGATGGCCGCGGCGGGATTTGAATCCGATACCTCTCGCTTACGAACTATATATAAGCCTGAGTGAGTACCACTGCCTTATCTATTTCTGCCGCTAAGCAACAATGCTTGCATTGTTGTGTTCCGGTTTGAAGGATAAGGTAGCCAGCGCAATTTCGGGTATGAGGCATTTCGGCTTAGTCCTCACAGTGACACCGCACCTGCGGTTCCTCATATTTGTTGCCTGTAACCTAAATGCATGAATCGTAGATGTTATGGGCGACAGTTACCGGTTACCATCAGGTCTGCTCGTTTGCCACTGAGCAGTATAAAAAAAAATCTACCATTTCGCCACCGACGCTCCAATTCATTGTCTCGGATCTTTTCGTTCATTATTTGGGTGTTTTACGTGTGGCGACTATCTAACATCAAACTTGCACAACCCAAACTAAATTCTAAACAAAGAGTAGGTAATTATAATACTTGTCGTAGATTTTGGATTGCCATTACCACCTAATACTTTATTTGTAGGTAATATATATCTATACGTGTTCGATTAAACACATTAGTCAATAGCCAATTGCTGCTATCAAACGCTTTTGAGTAACCAGTCCAACCAGGAAATGTATAATCTGATTTGAAGCATTACTTGACTCCACACCTACTTATTGCTAAACTAAAATTCAAGGACAACTGTACCCGCCTAAATGATAGTCATTTTTTTTTCTAACTTGCGAAACACATTTGATATTTACGGTTGTGGTAAAGTTTAATTGTTTTTGAAATTATAGCAGCTTAGATTAACATTTGATTAGCCTACGCGAATTTTATCGATCTATCAAAGTCCATGTGGTATTTTTTATGTAATATGGTCGACGGTTTGTCAGCACATCAGCAGGGTACATCAGCTCACTGGAGGACCAGTTACCTCTATCTAATGAACTAATTACGAGTATATTATTATATTAGACGGGACTTGGACGCGACGCCCGAACCCATACCCACCCCACTCAGGCCCAAACCACTGGATAGAACTGCATGCGCCTAATGTCCTCTCCACTGACCGGCAATATTATCCACGTATGGTTCGGGAAGCGATTGAAATTAAAAAGTACAAAACTTTCAATCGGGAAGATGGATATAAGCTTTCGGCGTCGTGGAATCCAGTGGTGTGCAAAATAAATAACCGTAAGACACAGGAGTTATCGTCGGACGCATCCGTGGATGTCGTGAGTGTTGTGTGTCGTGTAGTTCCGAATCAACAAAAAATTGACAATTTTATGTGAGGGTAGGAGTCTACCAGCACATCACCGCAGCTGTCACCTCCCACTGCAGTCGTCTCGTGACCACGGTGGGTGTAACCCTACCGAAATGTCGGGAAAACAAATCATAAAGGTACGTCGCGTCCAAGTCCCGTCTAATATAATAATATGTGTAAAGAACGCGAGTTTAGTTTGAAACAAATATTAATTACGAGTATATCTCGTAAGTAGCAGTTGTTAGAGCTGAGGATGAAATGAACAGACTACGTTGCAAAGGTCATAAGGAGCTGATGGATGTAAGAGGTATAAAGTCAATCGGAGTGCCGAGGGCACAGGGATAGAACATCTATCCAGACTTAGACGCTTCCTGTCGTGAATTTGGTGGGGATCTCCAAAGCTTCACAAAACCCTCGCTATGCATCTTGATGACAATTACATAATTACTAGCAGTTGTTTTTAGAGTTTATCGGCTATACTAAGGTATTCATGGAATCTTTAAATAGCTAACTTTTCCTTTCCAAAGCCCACGTGTAGTGTTCCCATAAAGTTAGACAAAATATTTCGAACGAAATTCTTTCTGATACACACACTTGCAGAAGGAATTTTAGAAACAGATAATTTTTTGAGTAAGCGGGACCTTACGACCTCACGATGGAAGGCCTTAAGTTTTAAATAATAATTCATGTTTTGTTTCACCAATTAGTTTATTGGATACTTATTGCTTTGACTAGCTAGCTCATAGGAATAGGTAGGTACTATATTTTTACAAAATACACGACACATGTAAAAAAACAATACTGAACGAAATAGGTAATAGAGAACATAAATTATTTACTATATTTGACAAACGAAGACTGAGAAGCAAATTATGAAACCAAAAAAGAAAAGCGCAAAATAATAACACGTAACGGTGATTTGATACCGTATTTGATCAAGTAACATTAATTACAAATTGCTTTGAGATCAACACAAAAAAAACTCAAGAAACAACACACTACTTAAAAGAAAAAAGGAAATGGGGACAGGACCATAGGGAAGGTTTGAGGAGGAAACGAGCTGGGATGCCTGTTAGGCGCAATCTTGTTCCATGACGTCATCTTTGGCAGTTGGGGGAGAGATCGTTGGGGAATTACCAGCCCAGGCCGGCGGCACCGAGGCCGAGCGAGTTGTAACCAAAGCCGTGACCTAGAGCACCCAGACCATGACCAAGGGTGTTGTATCCGCCGTAACCGCCATAGGCGCCTCCGTAACCGCCATAACCTCCGCCGTAGTTACCGCCATACCCGTAGCCGGCACCGGCATAGGGAGAGCCATAACCGCCAAGATATCCGCCTTGACCGTAGCCGCCGTGCGCGACGGTCGTGGAGTAGGCGGAGACTGTTGGCGAGGAATACGCGGAGATACCCGGAGCTGAGTAAGCGGACACGGCGGGAACTCCATGGCCGTAGTTGTAGGGGGAGGCATAGCCGGCGTAGCCGCCGTAGGAGAGAGGAGACGCTTGCGCACCGTATAGGGCTCCGTGGCCGCCGTACGCGCCGGCGCCGTATGCAGCTGGGTGACCGGCAACTGGGTCTTTTCGTACGACTGCGTTGAAGCCAGTGTGCGGGTTGGCAGCGTAGTCCACGGTGCGCTTGGTGCCATCGGATTCGAGCAGCGAGTACTGCCCAACCACGGAGTTGCCGACTCGTTTCTCGTGCTGGCTCTTCACGTCACCGGTGTTGGGGTCCGACACGCCGTAGGAGAAGCTGGACGAGCCCCCGCTGGCCTGCACGTGGGCAGCCGCCAGCGCCAGCAAAGTTACCTGCAATTTGGAGTTGATTAGATTGTAAGTCACTGTTAGTTCTTAGTTTTGCCTACAGTAAAGTGGCCAATAAGGCCCCTTATGGCACTTTAGCGTGAGCCTACTAAAAAAATGGTTACTAGATCATTAAAAGGCTTATTATTATTTTGTTCCATAAAATCGGGAATCGGATCACACAACGTAACACTTTTATTATTCTCACGAGTAAAGCAAGATTTGGGCTCTTAAATTTTAGTAGTACTCCAGAAGATTGTAATTTTTTATTATTTAGCAGAGTCGAAAACAAATTTTGTTTATCAATGCGTACCTTGAAGAACATTTTGCTTTGTTTGCTATCCACAACACAACTGATACCCAACAGCAGTTAGTTCGCGTTTTTATACTATTTTTTGGAATTCATAACCGTAAAATATATGTAACGCAATCAGAATATAAAGGAAACATAATACAATGTTAATAGACTTGAAGTATGTACGTCGGCGTAGAAACACAAGGAAACCCCTTTCCTTTGCTCGCTCATTAAATTATGATAATTAGTTTTATTATTTCGTTTATAAGGGTAATCGTTTGTAAAGCTAATAAAACAATTAATTAATGGTAGATTTGGACACGTTTGCATATTTTACTTAAACCAAAGTTATCGCGTATTGTTTTAATTAATTAATTTGCATTATTTTCTTTATTAAGTAAAACAAACAGCTTACAATATTACTAGCAATATAAGAGAATAAGTTATCAGGTTCCGTGGGAAACCGCGTGCATCACAGGCCGGTTATATTTAGTTCTTTATAAATTAAAAACCTGTCTATCCTATTTCAACCCCTACTATTTAGATATAATAAAAATTATAATCTTGGCGTCGACATCCCGGTTGTGCAAGCGCATGTCCTGGGTCCGCCTGGATTTTGATACAGAATTTGGTAGTTTAGGTAATCACAGTAGAGCAACGGCAGTCTGACCTTGTTAACAAGGGAAACTAAACAAATTGGATCATGATTACACATTCAGTCGCCTGAATGTGCAGATTTCTTCACGATGTATTGAGCATGGGTTAGTGTTCAACTAATGAACACAACCCATTGGTACATGGCGGCGTTGGGAGATGAACTCTGTACCTCTCGCTTGCGACTCGAATCCGTTAGCCATTAGGCCAAGACACTCCTGTACTATTTAGAGGAGAAAAAAATAATTTAATAACGCAGGAAGCAATTTTTGCATAAAAATTTACAAGTACCTACATAATTTAAACGGGTCGTGAATCTGTGGGACACTACTCGTGTTTGAATCTTGATTTCATACTGAATGATTCATACATGCTGTAAAGTTGCCACATACTTTTTTTATCCGTGCCGCCGTATACTTTTTGCTCTTTCCCGAGTTATGTACATTAATTAAACATTGACCGATGCTCTTACGGTGAGGGAAAACATCGTGATGAAACCTGCACATTCAAGCGACTGGATGTGTAACCATGATCCAATCTGGTCAGGTTCCCCTGGTAGAAGGGTCGTGGAGGTCAGATGGCAGTCGTTCCACTGTAATTGCCTGACCTGCCAAATCCTGGATAAGGGATGAAACCCGGGCCCTTGTGCGCGAGAGCACAACCGGGACATTGACGAGATGAGAGACGACAAAAAAAGGCACAACGGTATGACCATCGTGCCTTGGAAGATAGATCGGTCTTTGGTTTGGGACGCCACCTGCGTCGATACCCTTGCACCGTCACATATTCCATCCACGAGTATCAACGCTGGTCCCGCTGCCGCTTCAGCAGAAAATTTCAAGCTAGTCGTTCGGTCGCTAGATCGGACTCGCTAGTCCATTTGGCTCCAGGATGGCGGGGGAACCAGCAGTGGTAAAGGCCCGACAGATGGTGTCGTACAGATCTGTATGTCACGAAAAGCGCCCGTCGTTCTTGCAACACAACAACCCAACTGAAGCCATAGGCCTGACTCCCATTCGCCGACAGCCAGGAGGCGGCACGCACTGCAGGATCGACTGACTTATTAACCAGATTTCCCGCACCAACCTGCAGACCGACTTGTCCCAAAGTTTCTGTGACGAAGGGGTAGACGGATATTTAGTTCTCGGGCAGGTTATAGTCTTTGAATTCCTGGCCGCTGTCATGTATGCCACCTCACACATGTTGGTAGACGTGCCTAAAACCTTATCTACCAGCATACACGTGCTGTGTACAGAGGACAGGAAAGCCGGTAAATAAATTTTTCTGATGCCTAGACCACCAAACATGACGGGTAGAGAGGCCTGGGTTCAAGCATTGTCATCGAAATTTAAATTTAGGAACGTCGTTAATGAATGTTTGATGGTGCTATCGAGTCGAGTAAGTAAGTAAAGTGTTTCCACAATTGATAGCACCGTAAAACATACGTAACCTGGGGGACAAAGAGGCAAAATAGTAGAATGACATAGGCCACGTGGGTACTGATATGCTGAAGGCGATTCGACACCGCTGTGAAGTTTTGAATTTCAAGGTCAACAAAAGGTGGAAAAGATTCGTCAAAAATTGAATAATGACGCAATCGTATTTTTATCTGGGCATGTGTCTGGGATATACAATTCACACTTTTATATAAATTTTTGTTACATTAAAGGCCTTGCCACACACAAAGCTCGGCGCGAGCGCGGCGCGATAGTTGCTAGGCAACTATCGCGCCGCGCGATCCCTTCGCGTTCGCGATCCGCGTTCTGTCCCTAATATATATTTTAGCCAATTCCATTTGTTTAACAACGCACCTAATATCCTGTATGTGGCAGTAGCTATAAATTTTTTTTTTCTAAAAGTGGGAATGTACTTATGAGCGCGACTGTACATTGTACAGTATTTTACCCATGTTTACTAAATTATACCACCATTGTTTCGGGCAACCATGTGACCATGTAATGCAACAACTCTTGTTGCTGGTCGGTATAAATACATAAGGCTTGGCGAGCACCAAAAGGATAGAAAAGATTTTTTTTATTAATAGTAGGTATTTCAAATTACTGATAAATTTTTAATATGCTAACTAAAAATGCAGTATGGTAGATGTAGCAAAAATGTCGAAGGTATTATTTTATCGTATTATTTATGTACGATTAGGTTATTCATTATTTAAAATTTCATGCTAAATTGACTACAAGGGCGAATTACAATTTTCAAGTATTTTATGGCAATGTAGCAATTATCATAGCACAATACTACAATGGCCGATCGAAGATAAGGCAACTTGATGTATTTTGCCAGTTTGCCGGAGTCAATTAACTAACACAGTGATCAGAGACATTAAAAAAGGCCATTGAAATGCAGGTTATATTTTGTGTACTCCAGTTGGTAGTAACAGTATGGTGTGTGACGGCGGCCAGTGTAAGCAGTGGCCAGGATCTACAGCATGAATCTTCAAGACAGAAGCCAGCCAACGACGAGCAAAGAATAAAGAGACAAATCATAGAGCCACCACGTAACAGAGGCCCAATACCTCTGGCCTTCCGTAACCTCCGGAGGTACGACGTCGTCCCAGCTGCTGTGGGCCGCCGAGGACTGTTGGCTTCACTCAGCAGTTATGGCAGTAGTTTCGGCTACTCTCAGTTACCTGGGTACACCTCCGGTTTCGGGGGCATTGGTCAACCCTCAGTTGGATTCAACAATGGATACTTAAACGGTGGCTTAGGCAGTAGCTTAGGCGGCGGCTTAGGTGGCGGCTTAGGCGGCGGCTTAGGCACTGGCTTAGGTACTGGCTTACACACTGGCTTAGGCACTGGCATAGGCGGCTTAGGCGGTGGCTTAAACGTTCTACCGTACGGTGGTACTTCAAATGCATTCGGTGCTGGATATGGCGCAGGAAACCCTTTTGGACGATGAAGATTATGCACCGCATGCTAAACGGCAAATTGGCGGTCTTTGAGAACCATGTCAGAATTAATTAAACGATGTAACTATGAATGTGTACTTTGTTCTCAATAAATGTGATAATTAAATATTTATTTATATTATAATTAGGGTAATTTTAAATTAAACTTGATACCACTGTACGTAGTGAATACAATTCAAGGGATATTAAAATCATCCGACTACCGAAGGTCATTGGGCAGACCGTTGGTTTGAACACCCAGAAGTGACGTCCTTTACATAGGTAGGTAGGTAATTGGTTTAATAAATAGAGGCAACGTATTTGGAACAATTATTTTTTATTTTTTTAAATACATTTTCTTAACAAACTTGGTTCAGCTACTACGTCATTGTATAGATTTGATGTAGGTATAATATTTTATTTGCACTTTTCACCATCCGAGACCGTAGGCACGCGCACCAAGACCGTGGCCGGCTCCCAAGCCGTAACCCTGGGCTCCGAGACCAAGACCGTACGCGCTGTAGCCAAGTCCGTGTCCGGCGAGACCGAGACCGCCATAAGTAGCGGCTCCGTAGGCCAGGGGAGCGACTTGGGCGCCGTAGGCGAGGGGGCTAGCGTGGGCGGCGTAGGACAGGGGAGCGGCGTAGGACAGGGGAGCCGCCTGGGCGGCGTAGGCAAGAGGAGCGGCGTGAGCCACGGCAACTGGGGCGGCGACCAGGACAGGGTCCTTGCGCACCACCGCGTTGAAGCCAGAATGCGCGTCGGCGGCGTAGTCCACGGTGCGCTTCGTGCCGTCGGAGTCCAGCAGCGAGTACTGGCCCACGACGCTGTCGCCGACGCGGGTCTCGTGCTGGCCCTTCACGTCGCCGGTGTGGGGGTCCGACACGCCGTACGAGAAGCTGGAGTAGCCCCCGCTGGCTTGCGCCGCCGCCACCATCATCGCAACAATAACGAACTGGAAACAATAAATAGAAAATTAAAACATACATTAATTTTATGATACATTGTAACAATCTTCGACACTGCAATCTTTAATCCCTTAATTAAAGAGGGGGCAAATCCAACTATTACAGACTCATATAATAAATAGAACAATATAAGTTATATATAACAACATAACTAGGAACAAGGGGTGCTGAATCGGCTCCCGAAACTGTTCAGTCAGTCTAGGGAACCCCAGCGCAAGACTTTGGCTTTGGCGCTCAATTCGCCAACGGAATTAGAAGTCACACGTGTGGCGAGTTCGTTGAGATGCTAAGTTTGACTAGCTCAAAGTCACCCATCCAGTTACCGGTATCGATATGCGTTGCTTAACTTTTGTTTTCGGTCTAGCAAGGACGCTGTCACAATATTGGGACCGCTTCACCATAGTAAATATATTGGGCAATTTTTGTACCCCAATTTTTTTTTTTAATAATGCTACGGTGGTCACAAAAAATATTAATTAAAAATATTTCGCTACCTTAGCTGCCATTTTGTTATGTTTGTTTTGCTCCACAGTATCTGTGAATGATTAAATCGGAATGTACTTTGTCTTATATACGAGTAGGTGCGGAACATGCATGTGGATAGTAGGAAGTCGGTGCTGACACACGCTTGAGGTCACTTGTCGTGATACCGATATTTTCGTCACTTTCGAAAATGATTTATGCGTATTTAAACTCTTGCTTGTTAAGCTTTTCGTATAATTACTGAATAGCTAAATAAAATAATGATTTATGGTCATAAATCATAATTTAATTTAGCATTGTATCATTTACATGCAATGCAAAAGAACAGCTAAAGATATTGATGACCGAGTCAAGTGGACAAGGAGAAGTAGGAAGGCGGACCATTTGTACCGCGCGTAACCGGCGGGATTGACGCCAGGAGTACGCGTACAGTCGGGATTGACGTAAGGATGATGACGATGACGATGATGATAATGCAATATAAGACCGGTACAATATAACGAAAGAAACTATAAAGCTTCTGTCTATAGACACAAAATTTACCTTAGATACAATATTTTAGGTTGACAATGAATCTCTTGGCGAACAATTCTACGTAGATACCAATATCTCTATTTTATGTAAGTTAGATAACTAATCTTACTTAAACCTACAAAAAAAATATAAAATTTAGCTTGTTATCGATCTTAAAACCTAATGCAATATAAAAATAATCTCCATAACGTTCATTAAAATAAAAAAAATACTTTTAGCCTCTCATAAGCTGTTAGTTTCTGACTTGGAACACTGCAACACAAGCAGGAATCTCTACTAAATATACAATCATACAAATATGTATATACATACACCCTTAAGCCCATTCCGATCTGGGTAGGTAACTCACGCCCATATCCCATAGGGACAGGCAGATACTATCGACTGCCACAAGCTACAATCCTAACAAACCATTTTTACCTCTCCAATATTCCTCCATTCCCCCACCATCGGAAACCTTTTTATAACTGGCGCCTGAACTATTCGCACAAACCATATTGGATAATCACAAAAAACTTACTCGATCCGCGCCCGACCTTGAACTTTGAACTTTGAACGCATTGCATCTGATCTACTTTTGGAGTAGACTCCTCTTTCAAACTGCGCTTCTCATCAAGTTAAGTTATGGGTAGGTAAATAAAAGTCAGAATAATAAATTATTCGTGAATGGTAATGCTTTTTCATGAAAAATTCTATCAAAAATAAATTATTGATGATATCCATCAGAACCTACAATAAATGCATTCATTTTGAATTTGTAACTTGGATACTTAACTAAATATTAAGATAAGATAAGAAAGAAATTAATTAAAAAGGCTTGTTACATCATCATCATCTTGGCGTTAATGTCCCGGTTGTGCTCTCGCGCACGAGGGCCCGGGGTCCGCTTTGACCATGATCCAGGATTTGGCAGGTCAGGTAATTACAGTGGAGCGACTGCCATCTGACCTCCATGACCCTGCTACCAGGGGAATCTGATCAGTTTGGATCATGGTTACACATCCAGACGCCTGAATGTGCAGGCTTCATCTCGATGCTTTCCCTCACCGCAAGAGCATCGGTTAGTATTCAACTAATGTACATAACTCAGAAAACAGTCATTGGTACATGGCCGGAGCGGGATTCGAACCCGGGACCTCTGGCTTACGAGTCGGATATTCTAACCGCTCGGCCACCGACGCTTTTTTAGCCTAGTTACATAAATATCTTAATAATAAACAAAACAGTAGAAATATTAGTTAAATTTTCTGTTATGTCTATTAGTTACATCGTATTACCGAAGGTGTGAACTAACTACGGCAAGCAAATGCTTACCTACGAAGGAGCACAACTTTACAATAGCCTACCTTCAAATATAAAAAGTATAGTTTCATTAGGCATATTTAAGAAAAAACTAGCAAATTATTTGCTAAATACTTAAATGAGTCTGTTGTCAGGAGGTCTAGATGTTTCTTTTTATTGTGTAGTGAATATGTGGTCAATCAAAGTGCTATACCTGTGTATCACAGATGTTACCTACCTACTTTGTGATGTGAACGACGATTGTAAATTGGTTATAATAAGTTATCTTCTCATGTAAGTGACTATTGTAATATTGTCTTAATGATAATAAATGTCTTTGAACCTAACCTAATCGATCTCAAATGAAATGTGGATAAAGATTCTAAAGAGCACATACATTTATCAGAAGGTACGTCAGTTGTTGAGTTATGTAAGTAATATTAGTTTGGCTAGTTCGATTAATTACAATATGATGTAAATAGTTCATCGTTTTAAATGAATGTGAACACTATGCTAGCTTAACGAGCATACCGAAGAAACGTATCCGTGGTAAGTGAGATATGACGCAGATCATAATACGATAATTTAATTTTATTTCAGGAACGTACCTACTGACAGTCTGATATAAAATTTAATTTTAATGCAATATGGCACTCCCGGGGCCTCGCTCGCGAGAGCACAAGTGAGATATTTAATTTAAGAGAGAGATTAATATTGCATAGTAGCTTTAAATTTAAGCTTGTTAACTTGTTTATTTTTATCTTGGGTTCGATATCTTTATATATATAATTCTTCTGTGAGTGTGTATGTCACTGAACTTCTCTCAAACGACTGGACCGATTTTTATGAAATTTTTTGTGTGTGTTCAAGGGGATCTGGGAATGGTTTAGATTCACAATTTTGTAAAAAAAGTTTGAAATTTTCAAATTAAAGACGTGTAGACAGGACAACGTCTGTCGGGTCCGCTAGTAATAATATATAATATTTGCTTTATGTTGATGTTTTTGTAAGTTTGGATGTTGGGATATTCTGTTGGAAAATTCATTGTTCAAGAGGAAGGTTCACTGTTTCCGAGTATCATAGGGTACTTATAATCTCTAAAAAATAATATAATAGCACGGGATAGTTAAATGTTGGGTGAAAACCGCGGGGACGGCCAGTTAACTGTAAATCAGCAACATATCAGAATTTTTTGGAGCTATAAACGTTTCACAGATATTTTTATTCCAAGTAGTAGTACATAAAAAATGAAACTACTTGAATAAAACTACTACTCATAAACACTTGCCAATTAGATAGGCATTCATTTATGAAAGTACTATTGATAACAAAAGAAATACGAGTACCTGCATATGTGACTGTTGGAAATATTTTCCTTGCTCTGATGTATGAAATATAATGAAAGTGAACTCCCGAAATGTGTCACACAATGGCCTCAAACGCTTAGAACTAACACACTTCCTTTTATTTAACATAAGTCTATGCATATATAAAGCAGGTCAACCAATATTTATCATTCACAGCTCACTGTGCAACGAAACCAAACGTACCAAAATGGCAGCTAAGGTAATAAATAATATCTGTCACTGAAGTTCAATGTTTAATGATTCGGATATTGAAACACATCTAACCAGAAATATTCGAGGAATATAAATGGTATAAGGTATAAAATATAGATATGGGCAAGCACGAGATAGTCTGCTTCTCACCCAATACTAATGTCAACATCATTTCTGCCACAATACTTGACAAAGGTTCCAGAGCCATCAATGCTGTTTAGTTTTGGGCTGTGTCTTTGGCAGCCTCTTAACGGCCTTAACAAGGTCGTCACTACATCGCGTAATACTAAAGTAACATTCTTTTATTTTTAGTTCGTAATTGTTGCGATGATGGTGGCAGCAGCGCATGCTAGCGCGGATTACACCAGCTTCTCTTACGGAGTGTCGGACCCCCACACCGGTGACGTGAAGAGCCAGCACGAGACCCGTGTCGGCGACAGCGTCGTGGGCCAGTACTCGCTGCTGGACTCCGACGGCACGAAGCGCACCGTGGACTACGCCGCTGACGCGCACTCCGGCTTCAACGCCGTGGTGCGCAAGGACCCCGTCCTGGTCGCCGCCCCAGTCGCCGTGGCTCACACCGCTCCCGTGGTCGTGGCTCGGGCCGCCCCCGTCGCCGTCGCCCACGCCGCTCCCGTGGTGGCTCACGCCGCTCCTCTTACAGCCTACGCTGCTCCCGTAGTGGCCCAAGCTGCTCCTCTCGCCTACGCTGCTAGCCCGCTGGCGTACGGTGCTCATGGCGCATCATTGGCATACAACGCCCCTCTGACCGTTGGCTCCCTCGGTGTCGCCGGTCACAGTCTCGGTTACAACGCGTATGGTCTTGGAGTTCAAGGTTACGGTTTGGGTGCGCGTGGTCTTGGATGGTAAGCTCGTGGGAGTTGTATCATGTTGCATAAAAATTACGTAGTAGCTGCTAGTATTCTAAACACCAATGAGTAGAAAATAAATAATATATGCGAAATATAATTTTGCAGAAAATTACTTTTATTTCTCCCCAACCTGCATAAATTCAGCTACCTAGGTGCTGTTTTATTTACTACGAAAATCTTAACTTATCACGTAAAATCTGTGGTAGTCTACCGGAATATGAGACTGCCACATTACAAAGCGTCGGAGTTTATAATCTTGCTAATCTCTAAGGCATTTTAGAATTTGAATTTAATGCCGTTATGCAGAAGCATAAATTAAGTGGATCCATAACCGCCTGAAAATAGAACTTGTTTTATAAAGTGGCTTACTGCTTTATTTTACGACTTTATACAAATAGCTATAATATTAATTTTCTTTAGAAAGTAGGTGACATTCTAACGAAAAAATTTGTAAATTTATAAATACATGACTTACAAACTGAAAAATCAAGCAACTTTAAGGTAGTAGCCCGACCCTCACAATATTGTTAGTCCTGTCCTCGAAGATAGTTCAAGCCCCTACGACTGTCAATTGCATTACCTACTACCACTACACAGGAAAACTAATAGAATTTTTTCGAGTGCACTTAAAGTAGGGATGGGATACTTTACAACAGATTATCGCTTTTCTGTAACTACCTGATCTGTCAAATTCTGGATCATGGTCATGGCGGATCTCGGGCCTTTGCGTACTTTACAACAACTTTGAAGAAAGAACTACGAGAATTTATATTGCATTGACCGACATAACACGCCTTGATTACGCCTTTTTCGTTCAGCAATCTCAACTTAATCATCAGTTATACTAGTCAACTGCGGAACATAAGCTTCCTCCAATGTGCGTCAGTGCTTTTTTTCCTCGGCTTGCCGCATCCAGCGCTCAATTTCTATTCCCAAATCGTCACTACATTGTAAATACTCTCTCAAATTTGTTCGGTAGTTGGTTTCTAAGTAGGCGGCTATTAGGTGTAACAATATCTTATGCTCTTTTGTATACATTGTAGAGAAGTGTCTGTGGTGGTACCCGGTGGTAAGTGACGATGCAGGCGATGGTGAGTGTGATGATGATAGACGGTAGTGATTTGGATCGCTGTTGGATGTTTATTTTATTATGGTTAAAAACAAATCAGTAAGTATTTTGGAACCCAACGGAAAGGAAAATGGGTCCTACAGTCTATCACAAAGCGATTTCCGTTTAAATCCTTTTGATGTTCGTAGCGTATAATGTTATGGTTGTAAGTCTACGAAGTCAAAGTACTATGACGACCGGTATTTCTAGTATAAAGCTATTCATATATCTCTACTAAGTCGATAAAAGATACCGCTGTCGAGCAGCGTGCTATGATGCCCTTCAACGCCTGAAAAATATGTGATAAAAATATGTACGTACCTAAAAGAGAATAAGCACTAGGGTGTTGAAAAAAAAAATTTTAGTTCGTCAGGTACATTATCAAAAAAGACATTATCAGAAAACATGTATTTTTTCTTTTGTTACTGAACAAAAATAATGCCAATACATTGCGTGGGAATGTCGCGTGACGTCACGATTGTGGTCAATTTTACTCAGAAGTAACGCCGCGAGGCCCCACTCCGAAACTGTTATAAGTTTTATCTTGGTAATTTTTTATTGATTTAACAATTAAAAATATACGGGTCTAATATTTCTTTTTCTAATCTGACTGACGGACTAATTATAATTTGAAATATTGTCCCAGTCCTCATCCCTACTCATATAGTAAAGGTAACTTATGTGTTATTACTGCAGTTATTTATTTTACACAAAGGGTTTCGTAAACGAACATTGAGACTGCCAACGGGATTCTAAACTATTTTCTGGTGTACAATGATTTCAGATAGCTAACTGCCTGACAACAGAGCCCATACATTATGCTGAGATCTCTCTGGCTCTTATCAGGGCCGAAGTCTAGCATCTGGGTAGAGCCACCACCCACTTTTAAATATTACCCCATCTATACAGGCTAAATACCTGGCAAAGTGATTACGTTGAAATTTTACATTAAATTATATTATATTTACGTAATTTAAATTAGCCTTGAGCTGTTTAACGATACTGAAAATACCAATCATTTGAAGGATTGAATTTTGTACCCGTTAGATATTTGGCAGTGTGAGAAGTTGGCCCCTTCATTCCTCACATGTAGGTTCCATTTCCGGAGCGATGTTAGCTTAAAGATATATCTACACTACCTGACTGACCTATAGGACTATATCTCTTTCCCCATAATTATTAGCAAAATATTGTGGCATTAGCCATTTGAAACGACACAATTGCTTTGTGGAATATATCCATTACTGGATTTTAAAGAAAATATTATAAACTGAAGAATTTTTTATGCATATTTTGCGTATGTGTATGGAGCACTCTCTCCAGGGCTAACTGCCGATTCAATACTATTCTATCTATATCCGTACTGCCAAATTTGAGCTCTTTATTCTTGCTGCTGAAGTATTCGTCGACTTTGTAAGTAATTGGTGTTTCCTGAGACTTGTCATTATGCCATAAGTAAGCTCTGGTACATGATATACGTATCTACAACATGAAGATGTGGAATACATGCTTATTGAATTAATCATACCTTCAATTATCTGGATATGATCCACAGTCATCTTATAATACACATTACGAAATATTACTTGACATAACAAAGACCTTAACCCTTTTGCCCTGTCTTAAATAAAATAAAATAATCAGGGTAGCATGAGGGTCTCAGGTTGACTCATATAGTAAGCTGCGGAGTGAAGCATGGGCTACGAGTAGCGAAGTTCATGCAGGAGTCAGTTATCTGGCTTTGGAGCAGCTTACCCCTCCCTAAAAAGGGGGGACTCTGTTTTTTTCCTTAATTTTAGATATAAAACCCTTGACGAATTAATCTCTAATCTAATTAACTCTTGTAATTAATTTCTTATATAATTTCATACATGTTTATACTTCTCCACTCTAAAAGCATCGAGATTGCTAACATCATAACATAGTGTTCCATAGACAATCACAAATAGCCTTAATTAGTTTATAATTTCGATATTAGGTTCTATAGTCTTACGGTTTGATAGCGGTAGTGATAGAGCTTAGGTTTCAGTGTGAATGAGCGTATGCGTGAAGGTATGAGAATCTGTTTGCTCTATGAAGAATGGGTGAACGTTACAGAGATACGTTTGAAATGAATAGACAAACGTAAAAGTGGTCCACGCGGATGAAGTCGCGAGCAAAAGCTAGTAAATAAATAAAAACAAAGTGCTTCACTGAGGGGCACACTGAAAACCAGCGCCATTGCGTCAGCCGTGGCTTATGCTGAGTGTGGCCCCGTTGCACGTCTCCTTATGGCACAGGTAACGAAGTAACGATAGTATTGTCCCTTTCTCATTGTTTCTTGTATGCTGTATTATGACCTAATTAATGTACTGTGCCATGTGTGAGATAGATGTAATAAACTATTTTTATTTATTTATTTAAGTGTCGAGTTAAGTCTCAATTATAGAATATTTTCCCAAAATAAATATATCCTAATGTAGGACAGTACAAAGTTAGTATTTCTGGAAAATTTAATTGCGACAAGTCTTATCACGATGTCCAACGGGCACGCATTGTGTCCCTTATAATTATTGTACTATATTCTTCCCTTACATTTCAAGCACGAAATATTCGTACTATGTTAATAATTATCCTATATATCTTGTTAATTATTCAAAACCGAACCGGTATGTCATTACGAAAGTTGACTCGCGAAATTCGTTACCCCGCACGACTTCAAGTACGGCCAAGTTTTACTTCCTATTGTAATGTGGAAGTGTTTGTATGGATTGCTTTTAATATATAAAGCGGACTGCAGTTAAAATAATCACTCACAGTCCATTGTGCAACGAAATCAAACACACAAAAATGGCAGCTAAGGTAAAAAAAACATAATACGTTACCTACTTTAGAATTATTGATTACACCGACCTAATGAATATATTATTGATTACAGTTCGTAATTGTTGCGATGATGGTGGCGGCGGCGCAAGCCAGCGGGGGCTACTCCAGCTTCTCGTACGGCGTGTCGGACCCACACACCGGTGACGTGAAGGGCCAGCACGAGACCCGCATCGGAGACAGCGTCGTGGGCCAGTACTCGCTGCTGGACTCCGACGGCACGAAGCGCACCGTGGACTACGCCGCCGACGCGCACTCCGGCTTCAACGCTGTGGTGCGCAAGGACCCCGCCCTGATCGCCGCCCCCGTCGCCGTGGCCCACGCCGCTCCCCTTGCCTACGCCGCCCAGGCCGCTCCCCTGTCCTACGCTGCACACGCTAGCCCCCTCGCCTATGGCGCCCACGCTAGCCCCCTCGCCTATGGCGCCCACGCTAGCCCCCTAGCCTACGGCGCCCAAGTCGCTCCCCTGGCCTACGGAGCCGCTACCTATGGCGGTCTCGGTCTTGCTGGACACGGACTCGGCTACAGCGCGTACGGTCTTGGTCTCGGAGCTCGTGGCTACGGCTTGGGAGCCCACGGTTACGGTCTCGGTGCGCAAGCCTACGGTCTCGGTGCGCAGGCCTACGGTCTCGGATGGTAAATTAAGTAATTCTTATTTATTACAATCGCAAAAAAATTACGTAGTAGCTGTTATGAATTAATAAAATGGACTGAAACATAAAAACAATTTTTTTCTTTTATTATTACACTTTTAGTACTGTCATAGAAGTAGTTTTATACGTCGTCGTACACATACCTAATTTAATAACATGGAGCCTCTTGACAAAAAATTATAATTGTAGCATTTGGCTGCACGACTTCGGTCACACAGGGTTTGTTGATCAGGTTTTGATGATAATGTAATCTTGTAATGGTACAATAATTTTTGGATTAGTTCAGACTGTGTAGGGTAAACCAGAGCCCACCAATGGAACGACTTTGTTAAGATCTATTCTAAACTTGCATAGTTGCATTTCCATTTGAAGGATAAAGTAGCTAGAATAATCAGAGGCAGTATGCATTATAATCTTGCAACTGTTTAAGGGTATGTTCGGGGTTTCTTACTACCTTACCGTACCGAAATATCAGGCTTCTCGTCAACAATGGTACGAGGTAGGAAACCCGGAACATACTTAAAGTGTGTGATAATAACCGCGATAGTTTAAAACATAATCTTGCAACTGTTCTTCCTTATAACTCAGTCGACTGAATGTGTAATCATTATCCAATCCATGATGAGGAGGATGGAGGTCATGGCTGGAGGAGGTCAGATTATAGATCATGATCAGAGCAGATCGCAGGCCTTCGTTCGCAGTGAGGGCCACAAGATGACCCAATATGCATTATAATCTTGGTTCTCACAGTGATACGTACCTACCTAATGTTCTGAATATTTATTACATCCAATTTTAGTGCATGACGTGTATCTAGCTACAGTGACCGCTTTCCATCAGATGGGCAATCTGCTTAATTATCGCTAGGTACCATAGAAATATTATTTTTATCTGATCATAAGTAACAAGAAAGCTTTACCATAGCCGGATTCTTAACGTAAAGGAGGTTGATTAAAGTTTCCTTTAATTACAACTGAATGGTGCTATGTATATATTTGAGCTACCTATTTATAAAATAAAATTTTAATTTATCAGAAGCTTTTGCAATTAAACGTTACTCAGATTAATTGTGTTATTAAACATTATCCAATACCCAGTTTTCATTGTTATAGAGATAGTAAATGGGGATTTTCGTCTATATTTCGATTTAGATGGTTATAGAAGTAAAACAAGTTAATAGAACACCGAGGTATACCATTGAAAGTTATAACTTATCATTTGGCACTACCGCTGATCTCCGAAACTAATAATCCTAATAGAAACCATTCGTCTCATTTGATAGCCAACATATTCAGCTAGCTACGTAATGGGATTAAATTTTTTCAATCTGAAACTAGCTACCAAATGGGAATTTTAATGGATTTTTCGGGAACTTGAAGTGTGTCCCATAAACTAACAGGTTAAGATTAACGTGGAGGATAACTGCGGGAAACAGTACTATTTCATAAATTTAGGGTCTGAAAATTCGACGAAACGCTTTAGGTAGGTAGTGTCCTACCTTTTTCTAGTCTTGGTGGTGCACGCAGATCAATTACATAATTATTTATGTAAATCAGTTTTTACTTGTTTTGACATTCACTGAAGCTTATAAGGTTTGCATTTCGGAATTTCCGAGGAAGAATTTTTTTTTATGTCATATTAACAATTTCACGGCTTTACGCAAGCACACACACAGCACATGTCCGTCAACCTAATCGTCTAATCTTCAAACTATCGGTATCCTCTCGAAGGTTAGGCGGTACTTCACTTCAGAGTAGTTCATTTACATCAAGCACAAGTCCGATCCTGCACGGAGTACTGCTGCCACCTCTTTGATGGATCAGTCAAATATCAACTGCTGGCTTTGGATTCGATGGAAAAACAAGCAAAGTATATATACTTTGCTTGTTTTTCCATCGAATCCAATTGATTGAGCTAAGCTGCAGAGCCTCGAGCATTGACGTCGTCTACAGGTTATATTTTGGAGAGTGTGTGCGAAGCAGTTGCACGACCTCATTCCGCCAGTCTCTTTTCGCTATCGGGATACGCGATTCGTGTCCATCCTTCTTCTTCATCCTTATACCGTGAACCTTTTAGTTATCCGTACGAGCCGCTTTGGTTCGATCTTTATAATGCGTATGATTAAGGAATGGAAAGCGTTGCCTGCGAGTGTGTTCTCTAAATATAATCTGGATGCCTTCAAAGCTGGAGTGAATACAAGACGAACATTCACAATCTTCGGCCGCATCGTCACTTACCAACATCTGAAATGGCAGTCAAATGCCTCTTTAGTCTAATAAATAAAAAAAGGCAAATAAACATGTTTATGGAACTGTTCCATTATACCTTTAGTGTTTAGAGAACCCTTAAATGCACGTGACAATGTTTGATGAATTAGTTTGTGAGAATCTGACAATGTACCAAGAGGATTAGATTCATAATTTAATATAACTTCCATTATTCAAATGAGTGTATCGATTATGGGACTAAGTCCATGCCACCTGTAAAGTTGGAGTTTTATGGAGATAGACGCCAACAGGGCAGTGTGTGAAAAACAAAAATAAAAGTAAAGCAGACATGATTTTGTAACAATTTATTTGTATACGGAGTATTCATTCATTTCTATTTACAATCACAGCTCATATTTACGGGGTCAATACAATAAATAGTGTACCTGATTATTTAGTAAAGTTTGCCGTATCCGAGACCGAGACCGAGACCTTGGGCACCGTAGGCTCCGTGGGCTCCGTAGGCGCCATGGGACAGGGCGAGGGGAGCGGCACCGTAACCCAAGGTGTTGGCACCATAGGCCAGGGAACCTGCGCTGTAGGCCAGGGGAGCGGCGTGGGCACCGTAGGCCAGGGGCGCGACTTGGGCACCGTAGGCCAGGGACGCGCCATGAGCACCGTAGGCCAGGGAAGCGCCATGAGCACCGTACGCCAATGGGCTAGCAGCGTAGGCGAGGGGAGCAGCTTGAGCCACCACGGGGGCGGCGTGGGCGACGGCGAGGGGAGCAGCAACCAGGGCGGGGTCCTTGCGCACCACCGCGTTGAAGCCGGAGTGCGCGTCGGCGGCGTAGTCCACGGTGCGCTTCGTGCCGTCGGAGTCCAGCAGCGAGTACTGGCCCACGACGCTGTCGCCAACGCGGGTCTCGTGCTGGCTCTTCACGTCACCGGTGTGGGGGTCCGACACGCCGTACGAGAAGCTGGTGTAGTCGCCTCCGTGGATGGCGCTGGCCTGGGCGGCCGCCACCAGCATAGCAACAACGACGAACTGAGGATAAAGAAGACAATTTTAATTTTCATTTGACATAGGTATTTTACAATAAAGAAAAGTTAAGTGGTATGGTAGTAAAGTTATATAACTTCGTAGATGTTTGAGAAATACAGCTGCTAGTTCAGACACTAGGCTTAGCAAAAGTGTCTATGCATCCATAGGGTTCACCAGCGTACACAACTGAGAGCAAATCCTTGGCCGAGCACAGTAATCACTAAACCGCACCACGATTAGAACACGAAACCTGCAATTACCTTAGCTGCCATTTCGATACGTTTGATTTAGTTGCACAGTGAACTGCGAATGTTCGCTCCCGGTGTTAGATTGTCTTTTATACACACAGTCATTCACTGCGCCGGCACAGTCATTTTGTGCTAATAATAGGAAGTAAGAGACATGTATACGGTTGAGGTCACTCGGAGCGAGGGTTTTTTAGGAGTTCAATTTCGTGGTAGCCAGTACTAGCAATGCGGAACTGGGCCGCTGACCGGTCACGCCAATGGGATGTATGCGAGCTTTGATGTATTCACGCCACAATATTCAACGCAAAGGAAACAATTATATTTATTACCGCATCGAAATATCCACGGTATCCGCCACTGACAAAACAATCTCGGTGTAACCTTGAGATGCTACGATGCTAGGCTAGATAAAAAAATGTGTAACAATTTTTTAACCAAATTGCTATTTGTGTTAATTGGGCGATTTATATTTTTATTTCGTGTATTAGCTCAATTAGAATGCAGCTTGAAGTCTAGTGGAACTAAGTGTACCGCTGTCATGTCTAAATTAGACAATGCAACGATACATACTAATAATCATGATATATGTCTAGATTACAATATTATGCAAGAGGATTAAAGATAATTTACTATCATATCTACATCAAAATTTGATTCAAAATCTATTGTCTCTACAGCATAGCGAAACTTCCAAAGGCTAATTCCACCATACAATCGTCGCGTTGTTCTGGAACGCCCGTAAAAGGTGATGTTATACTCTAGAATGCCACACGACGGTAAATCACATTTCTGCGGTAAATGTAGATAACAACCAAATGTGATTAGGTACGTATAACTAAGAAGAGAAACAACACATTGAAAACCAAAGTCATAAAGTTTTAATATTTACAATCGTATCAATAACCAAATCGTAGTCAGCTGTTCAGTAGTAGCGGCCATAGCCGTAGGGGTACGCTCCGAAGCGGGCGAAGCCGTAGGGGTAGGCCCCGAAGGCGTAGGGGGCGGCGTAGGGGAGGGGCGCAGCGGGGGCCACGATGGGGGCCACGATGGGCGCCACGATCGCGGGGTCCTTGCGCACCACGGCGTTGAACCCGCCGGCGCTGGCCGCGTAGTCCACGGTGCGCTTGGTGCCGTCGGCCTCCAGCAGCGAGTACTGGCCGGCCACGTTGTTCCCCACGCGGGTCTCCGCCTGGTTCTTGAAGTCGCCCGTGTAGGGGTCCGCCACGCCGTACGAGAAGCTGCTGATGTCAGCGCCGCTGCCGAGGGCCACTGCGACTAGCGCCAGGAACATTGCCAGCTGGTGGTGGTGGAAAAGATAGAGGTTGAAGTAGCTTCAAGCAGTAATAGGTAGAATGTCTATATTTATACCAGACTGCGCGACGCAAAGGAGGGTAATGTGTTTAACAACCTATGTTCCTTTGTGGGACTCTAGAGACCAAATGCTTGGGCTTTTTTTGTTCTGATGATTCTTACGTCTATCGGTTTGTCTTAATCTTGCGAGTGCCACTGAAGACATGACATTATACAAAATTAAAGTCAACAAACTATGTCATGTGGGGTTTCGTTTAGGTTTCATTTACCATGACCGTTTAGGATTTATTACGATTTAAAGTTTTAAAAAGCAACCATTTTGAACAAAAAGGCAACAAAAATAAAATATATTACAAAAGCAAATAAAAACCCTGACTGCTATTAAAAACTAATAAATAAATTGCAGATTGTTATAAGTAAATAGGTAGATATCTGGTACTCAACTCAAATTTAACTTTAATTAAAACTTGAAAGTAGGCGGGCCCATTTTCGAATAGAAATATTATATTATTTATATATAGAACTATAGAATGAGTGTGGGTGCTTTATAATTATGTAATTCAATAGCAGATAGGTATCAATTTTTATTTGAAATTATTAGATATTTTTATGCAACATAGAAATAAATAATATACTACGTACAAAACTGAGAATAGTCCAGAATTTATTATAATTGTAAGTCGTGGAGATAGATAAATAGAAAAGATCTTACCTTCGCAATCATTTTGTATGTAGGTATGTTGTTACTGCGTCTGTAGACCCTGTGAATCTGATGTCACTCATCGATACTCTCAAGCTATTTATATGACCAACTATTTACTCCACATTTTTATTTTTGTTCCAAATAAAGATATCGTAACTTGTTTGAGGAGAAATTCAGGAAATGCTTCTAAAAGTCAAGTACGTTCGGAGCGATGCACGGAATAATGAAAGAGATTGGTTGCACTACAATTTGCAATACATGGTTTATGCATGCAGTGGGTAGAGCTTCCCACCCCCCCTTTGCCGAAGCTGAATTGGAGCTCCGCAGGGGGAGCACTGGTATGAAAGGTTAATAGTTGCCTGGTTGGTAATGACGTATTGTGCCGGGCTCAGCCAGGCTGCAGTATTTTGATCACATGTTATTGTCTTTATTCATGCCATTCAGATAATGACTGGCCAGCTGAACAGTACAATGCAATTAAAGCAAAAGTGAACTATTGTGAGTTTTTAAATTAATCTTGTGATATTACAAAGCTGATAAATTGTGAATGTAAAATCAGCAAAATGATTGTATCATGAATTTTTGGTTCTATGAATTAAAGACAGTGTGGTATGCTAGTTCGTTTATTTTTAGTAGATACAGGTAAACGGAGGAATGGCATTGCATTTCTAAGTCATTACTAAGCTAATTTTCCCAGCATTAGTAATAGTGTACAATCCAGCAAGGCTATCCGGTCCGGTCACCAATTATACCTTATTATCATTCACTACACAGTCAATAAAATGCAAGTCTATGTCTTAACTAACTATAAATGCTTACTAAAATTGTAATACATATCGCTACTAAACTAAATTCTTGTCATCTCCAAAATTGGACCAAGATATAAAGATAAAATATCGGCGAAATAAATATGCTAATATTTTATCGGCCTCAGTTTCACCGTTCTAGCCGTGTCCTAGTTTCAGTAATATTCTGGATCTACAAAATTTGATATTACGTTTCAACTCAAACTTTGTCCTAACAAGAATTTAATTTCACTACAATATTATGTTTCAATCGGTGTCCAGTTTTCGTCGCGTTCCTTTCATTTTACGCCTAATATATTTCAATTCCATGGATTTTGCGCAATGCCAGGGTGGTTGTTTGATATCGTTTGAACAATTGATGTTCTAGATGTTGCGACAGGTGCTTGAATATTCCCAATGGGCCATTGTAGGTTAGGCAAACTATCTTGCGTATTCTGACCCAATCTCGGCAGTTCAGGGTTTGCATTCGTAGTAATTGGGGATTGCCAATGCTGAGGTTGTGCTCGATATCTCTGAGTAACATGGTCAACACTAATATCAACTGAAGATTGAGCTTGAGCATTATCTCTGAGCAAATTTTGGTTGACGGGTCTTCCATCGTTGTTAACCGTGGCACGGAAACCCCTGTGGTCATCAGCTCTGTAGTCAACTGTTCTTCTAACACCATCGGGTTGGATTAAGGAATACTGGCCAGCGACCACATCTCCTCTTCTGGTTTCCTGTTGGCTCTTCACATCTCCAGTGTGGATGTCGTTTACTTCGTAAGCGAAGTTGTAGTTCGGATCAGAATGTTCTGGCTGTATTTGCAGTAGCACTGGAACTGGATGTATCCCGGTGCATGTGACCGATATTATCAAACCAGATAGGACAGCGAGCTGCAACAAAGACTATTATTAATCCAGAGCATTATGATTCACGACAGCCAACCTCAAGAGACCTTGATTCTAATAATAAGGTCTAGTTTGTTCACAGTAAGTTGTGTAGTAGGCGTACTTTATGGAAATATAATTAGTTTTGTAATCTCAATCAGAATGTGATACAA
This sequence comes from Blastobasis lacticolella, assembly GCA_905147135.1. Classification (NCBI taxonomy): domain Eukaryota; kingdom Metazoa; phylum Arthropoda; class Insecta; order Lepidoptera; family Blastobasidae; genus Blastobasis; species Blastobasis lacticolella. Next base: position 19,560,628 of record LR990043.1, on the reverse strand, counting down.
AGTTTTAAACTAAGCCAATAAATAATTCGCAAGTCTACGATCAATATCTCAATTCCAACGACCGTAATGATACAACTAAGAATATAATAGCGAGTATAGGACATAACAATAGATACTTAATTCAAACAGAAACGAATTTCTTTAGACTGTTATACCGACCTTCTGTATCATGATGTCCTTTGCCTCCCTCTTGTTTCCTTTGAATTGTGATTGACAGGTGGCCTCCGCTGTTTATATGCAAAACGTAATGGAAATCAATATCGGCTGCGCAACTTCGGTGTCGAGTTTTGTGGTAAACAGAGCGTCCCGGTGCGTTGAAAGGAATGTCTCACGGGATCTATGTCATTCGGTGCCACTGATTTGGTTACCAAAACCAAGATATTTGGTTTATAGTGGGTATTTTACGTATTGGAAAGTTACCTATTTCACCTATCACGATTATAGTCCACTGCTGGATTCAAGCCTCTTTTACTTTAGTGGAGGTTATTGTGTCTACAGAGAGCGTCTGTGGCCTAGTGGTTAAGGTACTCGTAAGCGAGAGGTACCGGGTACGAAAACTGCGGCTATGTACCGATGACTCTTTTCTGAGTTACGTACATTAGTAGAATGCAAACCAGTGCTCTTACGGCGAGGGAAAACATCGTGAGGAAACCTGCACATTCAGGCGACTGAATGTGTAACCATGATCCAATCTGGTCAGGTTTCTGATCTGCCAAATCCTGGATCATGGTCTAGGCGAACACCGGGCACACAGGGCGGACACCAAAAAAAAGTGACTGATGAATGTGGCTTAAAAGAGAAGTACCCTGATTTTTTACTTTTAGAACATTCACAAAAGGATATGTAAGTACTATAAAGTAGAAGTTAGTATTATACTCAAAGTCTATAATAATTGTTAGTTCGGCTTAGGTCACACTATGAAAGTTGGCCACACTTAAGTTACAATACACCCACAATACTTTAATATATTACAACTTAATCGCTCGCTCTACACGAAACAAAACCAGCGTAATTCTCCCATCCATATACAGTTATGTTACATCAACATGATCGCTTCTTACGTAAGTTACGTCATGTTGTTTGCCAACGCGGCCGTGCCCATCATCTTTGACCATGGCATTGAACCTTGTACCGTTTGGTTGCAAGCTGCAACATCCGACATCCATCTTCTTATTGTATGACGCAATGAGATTTTGGTGTAAATTACGAACTTATCGATATTTTCTTTAAAGTTATTGATAATAACCTTCATACTCTTGTTTGTTCGTGGAATGTAAATCGACTATATACTTTACGAGGCCGAATAAAGAATACAGAAATAAAAAAAAATATTTGCCTATAAATTAATAGATTTTTGTTATAATGTATGTTTAATACAAACGTTTCTTAAAGACAAAATGGTTCATGGCTCAGAGTATGGGTGAAGGTGATAGCCTAAAAAATATAAGGAAGAACTACGTGTATGGCTGCTATGAGTGTGATTATAAAATGTATTAATAGAAACGAAAGAGGCCTATCATCCTACTAATATCATCCCATCTTATCCTACCTAACGACATTCTAAATATTAAAGTTTGTAAGGATGGAAATTTGTATATTTGTTATTCATTTACGCAAAAACTATGGATTTTACTGAAATTTTGTAGTATTGTAGCTTAAAACCTAGAATAAAATATAGGTCATTATTATCTCAAATAGGTAACAGATAACGATACATTCTTATGGAATCATTAATGCTCGTTTGTTGTCCATCTAGTGACTTGCACCAAACCCACAAGCGAAGTAAAGCAATTATTTGGACAAGTTAATCATAAGCGCTTCCCATCTGGATGAGAACTATGGAGCTAATAATTACAACATTAATGCAATTGTTGGGCGGGCGAGTTTATGCAACGTGGTGCATGTTCTAGAACATTTTGGATATTACTTCCTGGACAAGGTTGAAGCATGGCATGCGAGATGAATGATGGAGATATATCAGACCGGTGCGGGTATGATGATACTATGTTTTCGTGGGTTAGGATGTGGTTTAGTAATGTGTTCAATTGGGTATGTTTTAGAAAGAAAAAGAAATACCGATACGTAGATACTTTTTTATAGGGTTTTTTGTATAATTTTGTTTCGTTTTATTTAGTGTTAATTAGTTAAGATTTGTTTTTCAGTTGTTTTTTTTACGTGAAATAAATAACATATTAAAAAAATATTTTTCATTAAATATACGTATATACTTATCTATACTAATATAATAAAGAGTAAAGATTTGATTGTTTGTTTGTAATGAAAAAATAAAAAACTGCTTAAATGATTTCAAAAATTATTTCACTCATATAAAGTTACATTATCAAGGGGTAATGGGTATAATAGGCTATAGTTTTCCCGAAATTCAATATGGTTCTCTCGGGAACGGGTCCGGAACAAAGTAACCGAATTTTACGCGGACGAAGTCGTGGCCAGAAGAGCTAGTGCATTATATGCCACTACACACAACACACACAGCTTCAATCAATAACATAATTAATTGTACAATTGACATAATAATGAGATGCCGCCTTGATGCGGAATTTTCAAGAACTCATTTCTTACCAAATAGCAGCAACAGTAGCTTTCCCTTGACACTTTTGGCCGACCTCGTAATATATTCCTAGTCATAGTAGTTTACATAATTATACTCAATCGGTGGTTAGGCTATAAACAAATATTCCCAGTGGCATTGCTCGCGATAGGGGGGCATACAGCGTAAGTGGATCTTCCTCGTCAAAGTGCTGGTACTCAGTGAATCTGGTTAAAGCTCCGATGCAAGGTATCCACAAGGAAGCCACTGCTGGACAAAGATTTGACACGATTCTTCTGTACCTAAGCGAAGGTACCGTTCGACCTTCATCATCATCATCACAGCCCATATCAGTTTACTGTAGACCATAGGGCCTCTCCCACGAAAGGGAAGGTTATTGTTATAATCTCCACGCTCGGCAGGCGGGTTGGAGATCGCAGTGTTATAAATATAACAATGGAAAACGCTGCTGCCTATTTTCCTGTCTATAGAGACTCTATATCTTTTGCCTTAAAAACATTAGTCGGTAATGACACCCACGGGTGTAAGGGGTTAGTGCTATTCTACTCTGCCGGACACCACACGGCTGGATCCGTTCGACCTTGTGTCTTCCATATCCTTATCAATTTAAGTTATTAAACATAACCTTTTGTTCCCCAATAAACACCTCAAATGCTTAAGCGGTGGCTCTAAAATTTTAAATAGTTAATTGAAAATATGCAAATCAACCAAAGAAACCGACTAAGTAACTAGTTACTATACTAGTATAGGATATGTAAATCAGGCGGCAAATTGTGCTTTTAATTTATCTAAACCTCTCTATAAACATGGACAAATTTAATTTTAAAATGTCAAGTATGTGCAAAGTACTATGGTAATGATTTTACCTATGCGATTACGAGTTTACGAACTAGTAACATGAGGCCAGTGGAAATATTTTATTTGCAGATCGAAATACCTAATGTTTGCGATAAAATAATATGTCTTTTGAATATCGGGGTCGATATTCTTGGGACCGTGATTAGTATTTTTCCGTGATATCTTCGGCTGTAATAAATAGGTACCTACTTTATCTGCATTTTCAATTTTTTTATGCCATACGCCAGGCAAACAAACAAGCGGGCCTGATGGAAAGTGGTCACCGAGGCCTATAGACATCAGCAACACCAGGGGCGTCACCAATGTGTTGCCTGCCTCTAAAGAGAACTCTAATATAGCTTTTGAACGATCCCATGTCTGCACCATCCCTGGAAGCACATTCCACATCCGAATCATACGACCGAGAAACGTTCTTTCGGTTGTTCTTTCTATATGTTTGCTCTACTACTGCCATTATGCAACAAAATAAAACCACTCATTCATTAACAAGCTCGGCTACTACGATACGTCGTTGCGATCAAAATAATATAGTAATACTACGACACGCTATTATTATTATTGGCTTTATGCATAGTGAATCGTGATACAAACACGGCTCATCTCACGACTCATCAATGCCGGTCGTTCACCCGAGCTCTGAGTGTCTGAGATGAGCTGAATGGGTTACGTCATTGCGACGTCACGAGACAGGGGCGCGTGCGCATCGTGTAAAGTAAACTCGATTCGAAATGTATTCGTTTTAATTTTGTTTTGTTTTTAATATTATTCCAATGCCAATATTAGAGTCTAGGTTAAAGACAGTATAAAATGCGAGGGTTACTGAAAGTAAGTTTTATGTTGTATCTGTGATAAAATTTTGGGGTTCTGCATTTTGTACGTAGCTGCTGCTATTATGTATGTAGTCACATAATAAAAAAACATGTTTATAAAATAACACTTAAATTGGATATTTCATCTCACTATTTACGAACGAAAATACTGATACTTGGTTGGAAAATCAACTTGAACTGGGCAGACTATTTTACGGAACGGGATCGGGTCCATCTCATCCAAGTGATAAATCTCAGCTCAGCGGTAATCAGTAAATCGGACAACCAGGTTCCCTTCAGATTTACTGATAGCGATCTGACCCGCAGAACCTCGTCCGTCTGTAAGCAGGGAGACCGCGAGCAGATGAGCTTGGTTTGGGTCTAGAGGATGGTGGTGGGGCTACGTAATCTCCTCCCCTCTCGTAATCTTACCAGAAGCAGTACGTGAGATAAAAACAGGCTAGCGCACTTAACGAGACTAAAACACGCACCTGATGGTGCGGGGTTATCGCTACCTAACAGACGTTAGCAACACCAGGGGTATCACTAATGCGTTACCCACTTCTGAAAATCCGGGACACGTTGCTCTAAGTGGCTCTAGCTAGCAGTCACGGTGCCACACAAAGCTTTACCAGGTTCTACGCTATGCCTTGACGTATTTGTGACGTTGTTCGAGTAAAATGTCACCTGTTCAATACCTATGTGATAGACAGCGAACGACATCGACATTGCTGGCAACACAATGACTCAGCACATGGCTCAATGTATTTTGGAATGCGGATGGGCGTTGTCGTTAACGGAAATGTGGGAAAAAATGGTTATGATTTTTATAAAATAATTATTGCAGTTACATATTTTTATTGTGAAATTATCATGGCATTCGTAGTATCTGACATAATATAAATTGTTGCCCTTGTATGGGTAACATCAAGTCTTAGGTATCATTTTTGTACTATACATACATATAGTGTTTGCAGCTGTGGCCCGTCAGTTAGTCCGACTTGTGTAGCCGATGTACAATATCTTTATAGAAACTGTCATTCGGTGTTACTATGATAATGCAAGATAATCTTGAAAGATATCCTACTACCTATCTATAAATGAGGAAGTATAATAACTCTCTGTTGGCCTTGCGCGAAAGAGATGGGCTACTTTAAATCGAAGTCTGCGTGGTCGAAGTCGTGGGCAAAGACTAGTATAATAATAATTAAATTTAATATATTTATATTGGGTTTAAATTTTTTAATATAATTATAATCCACAAATTTAATAAAAGCGGTATACTTTACTAAATATAGAGCACTGAGCACTTCACTTGATTTAAAAACATTCATGATGCACGGGCATGAAGATTATCTACTACTTTACAAATTTACACGAATAGTAAGATAAAATTCAAACCAAAGGACCTAAGAGACAGTCAGTGCTTTTTATTTTAAAGAAAGCTCTACTGCGGTTCCTTATTTATATGTGTAGTCGACTGAATTGGCTGTAAAATGCAGATGCTCCAGCTTTCAGTTGCAGGCGCCCTAGTTCCGATCTGTAAAAGGGATCTAGTCAGTCTCAATTCTTCATGTTTCGCAAGAAAAATATCTAACCTAAACAAAAATTAAGTAATATTGTGATATTACCTCGATTTCGTAATATTCTTTGTAAATTATTTCCTGCTAAGTTGGTTGCATAATTATAACATATATTTTTTGTAATAAAAATGATTGTTTTTTATTACGGCATTTGGTGAAGTTTAAAATAAATTAAAAACAAGGCAAGGTTATAGTCGATACAATCTTAGTAGTGACAATCAACATCATCAACATGGAGTTCTTCAAGAAAGGGACAAAATAGTTTATCGAGGTCGACAGCACTAGAGTGATCATCATCATCACAGCCCGTAACAGTCCACTACAGGACTTAGGGCCTCTCCCACGAAAGGGGAGGTTATTGCCATAATCTCCACGCTTGGCAGGCGGGTTGGAGATCGCAGTGTTTAAATATAACAATGGAAAATGCTGCTGCCCATTATCCAGACTACGGAGACTCTTGATCTTTTGCCTCGAAAACATTAGTCGCCTTGTACGACACCCATGAGTGTAAGGGGTTGGTGCTTTTCTACTCTGCCGGACACCACACGGCCAACTAGTGTGCCTAGTGTTATACTAGAGTGATACCCCTGTGGTATTACAAACGTCCATTGACGGTGGTAACTGCTTATCATCCACCTTAGAAGTATAAAAAATATTGTATACAGCCTCCTCAACTTCAATGGATAGGGCACCATCTCACGAATTATGAAGGTTACAGGAAGACAAGGGACTTATCGTCATTTTTAATTAAATTAAACTAACAATTAATTAGAACGACCTGAGTGGTTCAGTGGTCAACATGCCAGTCAGCCACGCAATAGGTCCCGGGTTCGATTCCCGGCTGGGCAGAAATTTAGCTGGCTAGAAAGTTAGCTAGCACCCTATACAAACTTTGCTTAGTTTGGGGCTAGATAGCGCTGCGTGAATTTTTTTATTATCATTATTAATTTGTTAAACGAAGACAAAACAAAGTAAAACGGATTTATTGCTAACTCTGGTTATTAAAAAAGCTTAAAACAGTTTAAAGGAGTTAGTTGGCAACGCAAAACACCTTTTAATTGCCATTTTTTCGAATTATGTTAATTGTCGCTGTGCTTTTTCTTTTCCCTTACAAGGGTACACACAGTACATGGTGACACGCCTCTCTCTCTTCTTCCCCGCTTATCAATCTTCATCATCATCTCAGTAGCCAGTAGATCAATATTATTATTAAAATACAAGAACAAAGGATCAATTTAATTCGAGCGATCTATAAAAAACTTGTCAGGTTCACGGCGTACGCAGCAAGGTCGTTGCGTTAAGGCGGTCTCACTGCTTTCATTGTCTGCATCGGTATTTGTATTATTGTGTAATTATTTATTCATAACTTCCATTTATGTAGTGCACCATTCATTTTTAGCCTTTATGTGTAGGAACAAAATATTATTACACAAGTACGCACGTAAAGATATGTAGTTTTACAATGTAATTCTTTGTCTACGCGTCTCGAAGTAACGAGCGAGCCTATCCAAGACATGTTGTTTTTTGTGTCCAAACTAGGTGCCATAAATGCAAAGGTATGTTAGTAAATGTTACGTTTTCACGATTGGATAAAATTTAATAAAGTGATAGGTTTCAAACGACACAGGCTACTTTTTGTTTCCAAAAGCAACTAAAATATACGCAGATGTTTGCGGGCTAAAGGTAGTAGGACTTCGTGAGATACACAATAAAACAAGCGTGGAGATTATGGTAATAATCTCCCCTTTCGATGGAGAGATCCAAATCCTGCAGTGGTCTGTTATGTTGATGGTGATAGATTCTCAACATCATGATCAGGTCAACATTGTCATTCACCAGGAAAACAGGCAATTACAGTTATCTCTCTCTCACTATCCTTCTTACTTCTTACAGGGAATAAGGTAGCCTAGCGGGGATTGGCGGGTACTTACACCCACAACTTGTACAAATGTAGGTTACCTCAAGAAGTATTCTCTTATAGGTGTACCGGTACACCACGACCATGCTATAAAATCAGTACCTAGGTATTTCAATTAGAAAATACATATTGGTACTCAAAAGTACTTGGCTTCAGTAATACTCAAACCTACGTCCTCCAAACTAACCACTTCATCTCCGAGCTTCCACAGCTCTTATAATTTAACCGAGCTGTGACCAAACTGGAAAAACTTTTCGCCACGCGCAAATGGGTACTTATTTTAATTGATGTAGGTAGTTATACTCGTATTTGTTATAAAACAGGTGTCCATAACACTACGCGCAATGCGATGCTGACATTTGTATCGTACGCGTGACGTCACCAAGTGACCTTGCGCAGGCGGCTTCCGGGAGAGAAAGGGCGGCCATATGTTGCGGCGTTCTTTATTTGATAGCGTAGTGATGGCAGGTAACGATGAATCGCGGTATCTATATCGATATTTTTATATATTCGTCTATTTATTGTGAATTTACACCGTAAACTATCCACTCTGGTACTTGATCCTCCGGTACTTTAGTTTTTTTATTGCAGCTCAAAGACAAACGAGCCCACTCATGGTACATAAGTAGTAACTCATAGTCACCCTTAACATCTACCATTCATATAGTGGTTGCAGGTAACAAAAATGCATAACCGCAGGTGGGTGGTTTGTTCGGGTGGGGAATATATGGATACAGATTTCACCAGAATCTACCCAGCGATGAAATCGATACTGAGTTGTCAGGCCAAACCAGACGAAAAAAAATATATTTTTCTAACTTTTGACTGTTTGTCTGTGCGCGCATCATGCAAAAGTCGCAAAACGGATTTTAATGGGGTTGTCATAGTTTGAAATACTGAGATCCAACAAAAAATCTAAGCCATTTTTCATCTAATTCGGTTGAGTAGAACCAGGGATACAGCTTGACCTCTCCGTAGCAATTGCATTTTAATAATAAGAAAGTAATTTTATATGGTCGCGCAAGTGAAACTAAACTGTCATAAAACTATTTTCAGGCGTACGAAATCGGGGCCAAAAGCTAGTTTTGTATAAAACAGAATGCAGACCAAATTACGTAAACAAAATTATGCTTTTGTATCATATTCTGTACGTTTTAATTATTACGTAGCATGATTATGAAGTCAGGCAGAGAAACAAAAAATATTTTATATTTTAAAATGTTTTTTGTGTTAAGTCGTCGTTTTTTACTTAATAGGCATATGAGAACATCCTCAAATACTATTATTTGAAGATACAATCTTTTTAATGGTGGTTATAATATTATGCTTTTGATATTGTAAAAATAGATACCGATAAGCTATTGATTATGGGACATAGATATCGATAGCTACATGGAAAAGGTAGAATACCATATTATTAACCATCTCGAATTCTAATACTATAAATTCCATATTGTAAACCATCTTTAATTCTAAAAAATAACATGATTTTACCATTTCAAATAATATTAATAGACATTGGTATCGGAGTCGATATCGGCTGTGAAAAAAGTTAAATTGTTTGAAACCAAATAGATTTTATCGATTAGTTGATTTTACAGCACTAATGCCGTCCATAAAAGCAAAGCGCTCCATAAATTAACACTCAGATTCTTAAAATAAAAGGCAAAATGGGTGTGTAGTCTTAAGTATCAATTCAATAGTAGGTAGGTATTAATTAAACTTTATAGTTCACAATCATACTTAAAAGAGGATCATGAATCTTATTTTAAAATTATGTTAAACACCTTTTTTTGTAAGGTGACGTTTTATGGTCTTAAACTCAAGTAACGACTTTGTCATTCCCATTTTCCGATCTTGTTCACATGCTGTGAAAACACATCATTCAGAAAATAAATTGGCGGGCGCCTTATTTTTAGACATTGCAGGAAGACATTAACGAAACTGGTACCTACATACTTTCGTGGAACTATTTTAAATACCAGTGAGATATTATTAATAAAGGCATTTTATGGAGCTTGATCAATTATTCATTGGTCATGATGGGATCCGATTGAGTATCAATGAGGGACTTGGCTTTGTACCTATAGGTACTTGGTGAAATGTAACAAAGATGTTGTGGATGTTGTTTCTGATCAACCATATTCCGATATAGTCCATCATGGTCATCTTGGCGTAAATATCCTGGCTGTGTTCTCACGCCCGGGGGGGTACGCCATGATCCAGGCAGGATGTGGCAGATCAGGTAATTACAGTAGAGCGACTGCTATCTAACCTCCGTGACCCTGGTTACGGGTGAACTTGACCAGATTGGATCATTACACATTCTGTCACCTGAAGAGCATCGGTGAGCATTCAACTAACATTAGTTATGTACATACACAGAAAACAGTCATTGGTATATGGCCGCAGTGGGATTCGAACCCGGTACCTCTAGCTTACGAGTTGGATAGCTTCACCACTCGGTCACTGACACTCCATCATTATAGTATTAGGTAGTGTATTATTTTATATTTTGTTTAATTAACTATGCCAAATGAACAATGAGGAATGCCAAATGATATAGTAAAAATTATGTGTGGTATTCAATTTATTATTCATTTATGCAGTGCTTCAAAATTTAAAATTTAAACAAAAAAGTATGAAGAGCCACTACATTATCATATAACATTTATTTTATTTATCTAAGGCTTTTAACTATTCAAATTTAAATAAACAACACGACAACTATTACTTTAGTAGGAAACTGTAACATTTCCTTGACTTTTCTCGAAATATACCTCCATTACATTTCCTAGGTAGTATACACTTAGTAAGTTGCTGAAAACTATACCACCCACCTGTAAGAAAATCAAAGTATTAATTAATTATACAATAGTAATAAATAATAATAATAATCTTGGCGTTAATGTCCCGGTTGCGCACATGCGCACGAGGGCCTGGGGTCCGCCATAATCATGATCCGAAATTCGGCAGGTATTTTTTAATTTATTATTATCAATAGGCTTGCATTTGACCTCAACTCACCTGATTGAAAGCGACGTTGAGGTCGAAGATGTATCATGCGTGCCTAGAAGATAGATAATCACTCTTGATTTGAAGACCCCAAGGTTATATTGATCGGGAAACAGTGACTCAGGCAGAGAGTGCCAGACCTTTGCAGTACGCGTAAGAAAAGTGGATGCAAAACGCTTAGTACGAGATAGTAGGACGTCTACTATAAATGGATGACGATATTTTGTCCCCTCGGTGTTCGATAATAAAAAGGGCACGATTGAACAAGGTTGTTGATTGTATGAACAAGGCCAGGTATAGAGATATAAGAGCATCAGTTAGCTTTCAACGAATGTACACAACTCAAAAGAGAGTCATTGGGACATAGCGGCACTAGGGTTCGTACCCGTACCTCGGGGTATGAGTCGGACCCCTTAACCATGATGCCACCGACGCTCCTAATTATTTATTTAAAGACTAATAGACACCACAGGTGACCGGAGAGCTGGCTCGTTCCTCTGTCAGTGAATAAGGATTGCTATTCGACGAGGTAAGCAGTCAGCTTCCTGGGCACAATTCCGGGGAGCAGCGGTGCGGACTGTTTTAATTTTTAATGCTTACGTATAGTGCTTTTTTACGTTGTTTTTTTTCTCTTCGTATTTCATTATAAATACCCTTTCTTCTTGTCTGTTTTAAGGAAATATAATAAATTATTTATACAATAGTAGCATATAGGATTGACGACCTCAGTGGTTCAATGGTCAACATGTCTGCTACGCAAGAGGTCCCGGGTTCGATTCCCGGCTGGGCAGAAATTGAAATGATGAATTTTAATTTCTTTTACGGGTCTGGGTGTTCTAAATAGTGAGATGGTTCTTATTAAAAAAGACCCATAAGTCTAAAGCCTGATTGCACAAATCTTTAGGTCATACTTAAGTTAATTTAAAATATTCCTAATAAGAAAAAGCGTTGCACCTACACCAACCAATGACAACTTAACTTGCTAAGTCATATTTTATTTTTATGACTCCGAATTTAAATGCTTAGGAATATCTTAAGGCGCCAACTTAAGAGTCGCCTAAGTTTAATTAAATCGGGAACAAATCTTTAAGTCTAAGAGAGCTACTTCGCGACTCCGGCGATACCGTTGAGAACGGTCCATGGATACAATAATTGTTGTTTTCATTTTTTAAATAGGTCGAATATTTTTTACTAGATTTTTATGTATAATCCTATCCTATCTATTCTATTGTATTACCGCGGCTGTGAGCGGCCGGCCCAGCGTAAACATGCGCGCGGGCGTGAGCGCGGCGCCCTGCAGTGCCATGCGGCGGCGCGCGCGCATTGCCTCGCGACGCAATGGGCCGCGAACGCTGATTACCGTGTCCACCACGCTCCATAAACGGCATTTCTAAAAATAGATCTTTGTTTTACCAGTCACCAAACGCAGTAACTCCTTTGCGTCGTTGAAGGAAATCTTGGTTAAACGCCATGGGAGTTAGAGCGAATGGTGGGGCTTTGCCCGAAAGTAATTTAGTAGGTACTGGGAGTGCATTCACGCGCAAGGGTTCGGGATCCACCATTAGCATGATCCAGGATGTGGCTGATCAGGTACAGACACTGATACCTGACCAGCTATAATTCTGATTTTACAATCAGGCGCCTGAATGCGCGGATTTCAATTATTCATTATGTCGACAATAAAATACACGTGCTTTTTTACATTACCGCACTTGTTCAGTAAAAAGGGCGGTAACTAAAAATTAAGACATAGTTTAAGGTTGTGTTATTAGTTAAATAAAATTACTGTTACACGTACCTCTACATGAAGTGTGTACGAAGACTCGTTGATCATAACCAGATTCATAATTGTGTAAATTACCCAACTAATCAAGCGCACCAATGGCCAATTCACATGCGGGACAACCACTGCAGATGGAAATAGTCATTTGAGTTATAGTTGGTAATACATTATAAATAGAAAATAATCATCTTGGCGTTAATGTCCCGGTTGTGCTCTCGAGCACAAGGGCCCGGGGTCCGCCTTGACCATGATCCAGGATTCGGCAGGTCAGGTAATTACAGTGGAACGACGGCCATCTGACCTCCATGACCCTGCTACCAGGGGAACCTGACCAGATTGGATCATGGTTACACATCCAGTCGCCTGAATGTGCAGGTTTCATCACGATGTTTTCCCTCACCGTAAGACCATCGGTTAGTATTCAACTAATGTACATAACTCAAAAAACAGTCATAGGTACATGACCGGAGCAGGATTCGAATCCGGGACCTCTAGCTTACGAGTTGCATACTTGGCGATTCAGTGTGGTTTTCAGTCGGGCTGTGCGACGATTGACCTCGTATTTGCCCCGAGAACTCTCATGAAGGGATACAGATCAAAGAACACTTCCCTGCATTTCCTGTTTATGGACATGCAGAAGGCCTTTAACTGTGTCCCTTGGAGATGGTCTGGTGGGCGTTGCGTTCCAAGCCAGTACTTGATTCCTTTATTGATTATCAGGCCTGTACCGTTGGTATATGGCCGGAGCGGGATTCGAACCCGGGACCTCTGGCTTACGAGTTACATACTCCAACCGCTCGGCCACCGACGCTTGGGTAATACATTACGGGTATAGTTTTTATATTCTTCTGAAAATGGATGGACTCCCGTGGTATTAGCATCTTTATCGACGTTCGTAAATGCATCCTCCTCGCTGAGAAGATACACAACCAATGGAGGCTGAGTGTCATTACTCCAATCTACAAAAGCAGGAGAGCACTAAAACGACCGCTGTATAAAAGTGATGTCAAACACCATGAAGCTCTTCGATCCGACGGGAGTGTGCGATCTTGGCGATTCAGTGTGGGTTCCGTATTTGCCCCGAGAACTCTCATGAAGGGATGCAGATAAAAAAACACTTCACTGCATTTCTTGTTTATGGACATGCAGAAGGCCTTTGACTGTGTCCCTTGGGGATGATCTGGTGGGCGTTGCGTTCCAAGCCAGTGCTTGAGGCCTATATTGACATTATTTGAGAATGTACTGCAATTCCGATACCATAGTTAGGACTGCTGTTGGTACACCTGGGCTCTGTACTCAGCCCACTTCTGTTCAACGTGATAATAAACGTACTGTCAGACAGCATCAGGGACTATCATGAAGTCATATATGCTGAGTCGGCTGCCCATATATGCTGACGATATTGCGCTAACAGATTCAGTTAAGGGATGACTGACTAGTCCAACGTGTAAAAAGTGGAAAAAGTTACTTGAGAACGGTGGTCTTATGATTAATGTAGCAAAGACAGAGATTATGGCCTTCAACAGTGCGAATCCTCTACCAGTTCGCATAGGCGATGATAAAGTCAAGCGCAAAGATCAGGTCATTATTATTATTATTGAACAGGCAGGTTCGGATCAAGAAGCGATGGCTTAACGTCGGCAAGATTGATATGCGTGCCAGTCAACTCGCCACCAAGGCTGCTGAAGATCGAGCAAAATTGGACATAACGCTAAGATGATGATGTTGATGATAAGTGGTTTTGTATGCACATGACTACACCAGCCAAATTAAGTAATAATATTAGATTTGAAGGACACAGGGAAAAACATGCAATATCTTTAACGAAGTTAAGTGTTTTAAATTTTTTACTTATTACTTTTCGACACGGTTGTTACGTATTTTTAGGGACACTAATAATAATAATTGTAATTCTTTTGTAAATTCTAATTGGTATAAAATTAAATTAAACCTATGAAAATATGTAGGTGTGTGGAAAGTAGATAATATGAGAATAATAAAGCAAGGCTGAAGAAGAAGAAGTGGAAAGGGTAAAAGAAGGAGGACATGTACCAGGATCGTAGCTTGTGGCATTTGATAGTCTTTTACTCCTGTGGGATGGGGGCGTGAGTGTATGTATGTATAAATGAAATGAGGGTGCCATAAAAAAATTGGTTACCTTATAAAGTTGAATTTTTTTTAATTGTGACATTGCATGTTCTTCCCCTGTGCCGTTAATTTGTACAAAATTGTCTTTTTGATATTTTAGTTATATTGGTATACTTACTCAAGAGTTTTATAATTAAATATAGTAAGCAGGAAATTAAGAAAACGATGTAGGTCAGTGACATTGTAAGTTGATGGCTGAAACGAAGACACAGGCTGCGGGCGGCTGCGTTCAACTGACAGTAGCGCCGCGACGCCTCGCGCAGTGCAACCGTAGCAATTTCCATATCCGTAGCCTCTAAACCTGCATGGGTAATAGGTCCTATGAAAATAGTTATTTTTCTACAACTAAGGTGGCAAACAAGTGTATAGCCCGCCAGATGGTAAGCATTTACCGTAGTTATCACCAGCGTGTTGTCGTCATGTTTTTGGACTATATTAAAAGACCAATCTAGTAAGCAGGTACTCCCGCCCACAAACGATAGCAATACTCCAAATGGGGCCGAACTTGTGCCATATATATTACAAGTGTCTGGCTGATGTGAAGTATAGTTTTTAGATATCAACTTGACCTATGTCTTCTAAATACGTCCGGTATTGGACATCACTAGAGATGTCGACTCCAAGGATACAATTGTTCTTCGAGATGTTATGCAATGTGTCCAAGAATTCCATGACATAATTTTTTAGCATTGAACGTGCATTTGTTCCGTAGAGGTTAAATTAGAAGGTTTAGTCGTCTAAAATCGGAGACTCGAGTTTCGACACAAGTGGTTCGCGATTTTTCTTTACTACAGACCTTGAAATGTTAGCAAATTGGTAATTGGATATTCCTAATGACAGCATTTACATTCTATAGTAAATCTCAAATTGATATTCAAGCATCGCAAATAGAGTTTGATGGCGCTGAAGAAATCGTCCATACAATTTACAAATAGATCTTACAAACTACATCACGCTGTTTTAGTTTGTCAATTATTTCTTCAATATCCTGGTATCATTATTTGTTCTTTGAGAGAATTTACAGTGGAACTTCAGTTGTACGTGACGTAAGGACCGACTGGTAACATGACGTCACCTGTCACACCGCAGGCGATACACCAGTTAAGTTGTCGACCTATAGAGTAAGAACCACATTTATAACATAAAATATTTACTTACTGTACAAGTTAATATTTGCAAATACTGTACTAATTCGGTCTGTAACAGTCTTCAAAGCAGAACTAAGACAAGTTACGACGAGCATAAATTGCAAATTTGTAACCGTCATACCCACCACTGTGACGAATTGATGCAATAAATATTTCCCGGAATTAATATCTGAAAAAGTAAAAATATGTCTTAAAATAAATTTGTTAATCCGTATTGAAAAATTAATAATATAATTAGGGTTCCGAACCAAAATGGTAAAAGAAACTCTGTAGAGACATATGAGGGAGATCATATGGATGGTCTCGATTATATGTCTTTCCGTCTGTTTGTCACGTTCAGCAACTACTTAACCTAGTGTCATGTAATGTTGTTGAAGCTATAAGCATTTCAAATTTGTTTATTTTTTCTTTTTAGTGAATAGTTCGGACAAATAATTTTTAAAAGCAAAAGCGAAGATTTAGAAGCAAATCATATTATTTTTTGGTAATCGATTTTTCTTACTGATTCGACCCCACTAAAACAAAAAATGGCGGTTACCAACCCCTCCACCCCCCTTTACCAACCATTCTTCCCATGAGTGTCCCTTGCCGTGTTTTTTTTAAATTGCAGTGAAGAAATTATTCTACCATGTTAAATTTATATCGAGACGATAAGTCGTCTTTTAAATAGTCTTAGACATTGCATGAAAAAATAAAGTAAATGTTTTTTTATCTTTCTTCTCAAGAAGTTTACAGCAGTTACGATGAAATTGTCTGCAAACATTTTAAAGATTGGTCGAATTAGTAAGAAAACATAAGTTACCAAAAAGTAATACGATTTGCTAGAATGCTCATAACTAATGGCTTTTTAAAAGTTTTTATCCGATTATAATAGTCTGTAACTATTCAATACAATTATCGTAGATATAATTATCGTTTCTAGGAATCCTTCAAAAGATAAAAAGTACTCACCGATATCCTGATGGCCGTAAGTTACTAAGATCATCACCGTTGAAAACATAATGATAAATATTGTAAAAATTCGCAGCTTTACTTGTTTTTGTTCCGCACCAAAGCGTTCTTGGGTGCCGAGCATCACCTGCAGAAAAGAGGAGTTTTATATCCTAAAAATAACTACATACTGGATATACCAAATAGTACACCATAAAGTGATGTAAGTTGGTTATTGCACAAGAGATTGCAGCTAGAGCCAAACACTCTGGCTCAATATGGCCGATTTTTTTTGTAGAATCCGCTTTATAATTATTTAGCTTTCTTTTTGCTTCATAATTAATTAGGCGGACCCTGGCCTCTTAACATTCGGGACATTAACATTAACGCCAAGATGATGATGATAATTGTGGGTAATAAAATTAGTTCAGTCCAATCTTCTAAGAAATAATTAAAAGAAGGTCGCAGGGTTTGACGAATCGAAGCAAGATTAAGATTTGAAAAATTTATACTTTTACATTGATTGACTAATCAGAACTAATACGGGCAAATAAAACACGCATGACCTATCGAAACTTATTTTTTATACCACTTAGGTGGCGAAGAAGCTTACGGCCTGCCTGATGGAAACCAGTTACAACAGCCTATGGACGTTTGCATAAGCAGGGGCAACACCCATGCGTTATCGAACCCGTAAAAACTTTTTCATCCCTTTCAAGAAGAACTCCATGTTGTTTTCTCCAGGGAAAACCTCTCCAGGGAAAACCTCTCCAGAGAAAGTTACTTTGGAACAGCACAGTTCACGACCAATTTGACTCCAAGGCGTGAGGATGAACAATCAGTGGCGAGCGGTGCGATGACAGAATGGAGCTGTAGGCATCATATCAAACTGTTATGAGAACAAACACCGTTGTACATTCGGTAAAACACACAAAGGTAGACGAAATCCCTCCGCTGACTCATCGTCTCAATATCACATGTGAGCATGGTATCATCGATAATACTCACAGTGCGCTTTTGGATCGAGTCACAAAGACCAAGGTAATATGCCGGTGCTCCCGCCCATAGATGGGAGCAATACACTAAATGGGGTCTGACATGAGCCTTATATATGAGAAGTCTTGCCCCGGCGTGAAGAATCGCTTCGAGCTGTTAAGCACACCCAGTTTTTTTATGCGAGCTTGACCTTCTCTTCCAAATGACTGGGAAACCAGACGTCATTGGAGACGTCGATACTTAGAATATGTAAGGTCTTAAAGATGGTAAGCGATGTAATCTGGAACTAAGGAGCAACGAATGGAACTTTCTTGGTGGTGATGGCGTATACTTGTGTCTTAGTGGGAGACGACTAGATTTAGTCTTCTCCAGTCGGAGATTCTAGATAGAGTACTCTTGATTTTAGATACAAGTACTTCGCGACTTTCCTCTACTTTGGCACAAAGGATATTGGCACGACACGTATAAAAGGCATCTCCAGTACTGTCATCTGTATAGCAATGAATGCCGTCAATGGACAGCATATCATTGGTATAAGGGGAGAACAGAGTTGGAGACAGCACCGAGCTTTGCGGGACACCAGTGTTAATGTCCAAGCTATCGGAGCAACACCCGTCCACTACGGCTTTGATGCATCTGCTGGACAAAAATATCTATATCTAAGCCAACAGCCAGTGCCTCACCTTGACTGTTAACAGCAATAGTGTATCTAATAGTCAAACGGTATTATATTGATGGTCGGCCCTACATCGTTACACTACAGGCAAGTTAAAGAGTACTCACCCGATCTACCTTAAGCAAAGTATCGACTATACACTTCATTCTGGCCGTGCCGCTCACCACGCCTTGAGTATATATAGCAATAGTAAGAATCAATCCAATTAACACAATCGCAATTTCCTTCGCCGCATATCCAATTCTTACATTGTTTTTGTCATAAGTAAGTGACATGATATTTATATCTGGAATAATTAGTTAAGATTTGACGGGTCAGTTTTTCATGCTCTGCGTTGGCTGCGGCATGGATCTTTTCATCTCATTTGGCATTGTCGGACGCGGTCTGGCTCTGGCGTTTGCGAGCACAGTCCGGCGGTGCCCATCATTAGCAGTGTCAACAGCTGCTGATGTCAGCGTGGGGTGTAGTGAGCTCCGGTTATGGGTTACCTTCCTATGCTTGTCTGTGACTATCGAATGAAAAATAAATTAGATTTTTGGAAAATATGGAAATAAAGGGACAATAAAAACAGTCAACCCTCCAAGCGTGGAACGTACATATACATACCATCAAAATATCGTTTTATTATTTATACTTCTTCTATTTCGATAAACCTTTTCCTACAAGCTCGTTGGTATGTTTAGGGTACTTTCGAACTAAGCATATAATATAAAATTGGACTATTGACGAAAAGTTACGTGAGTTGGAAGCTTACAGGTGAGCAGTAGCAAAGCGTGTGAGTATACAGTGACGGGCGAGAGGCGAGGCGCCGGCGAGGCGCGACGGTCATGTAGGCGCAGCGGCGCCAGGCCGAACCAGCGCGAGACGCGCAGAGCCAGGCACAGCGCGCCCGGCAACGCGCACTCTGGCACATTCTCGCTTGACGCCATGGCTACTCACTTACTTTTGACAATCTGCAAAATAAATCTGTAGTATTAGGTACAATAAAAGTAACTTGATGATTATTTAGACTGGCCTGCTAAGTCGCCTTGTCACTAGAGCTGTACACGGACTGTACGTTGTTGGCAGTCGACGTCACGCGGTCTGCAAGCAACTTAGAATGTTCGTAATAAAAGTAATTCAAATTGAATAATAAGGGATTGAAGCGAGCTCGAATTTTTTAAATATTGTTTTGAAGGACCCGGAGTCATCATCATCATCTTGGCGTTATGTCCCGGTTGTTCAGGCACTTGTTCCCCACATAACTAGCCGGTCCGCGCAAGACGTGGCCATACCATAGAAGGCGGCACGCCTCTTTCTTGCATCTTTTCTGCGATGTCACGGACGCCAAGGCTGACTCGAATGTGGACGTTTTGAACGCGATCCTTTCGTAAAACTCAACACATCCATCGCAGCATTTTCATTTCCGTGACGCGCAGCTCCTGCCTGCTCTAGTAGGGGCCAAGTCTGGCTGCCGTATAGAAGAGCAGGTCTAATGATGGTATTATAGACCTATCACATCGGCTTCATCGGTATATTGGGATCACAGATGACACCTGGCACTCGAAGTGAACATGATAAATATAACATAAACCCATAATTGAGCGAGCGCAGCGAGTTCCACTACAAGTTTTTGGTATTTTGGTTCCTAAAGTGGGTTGGGTGGTGTGAATATTAATGAAAAGAGCGAGCACACCGAGCTCGAACTTAATGGTATATCGGCCCTCAAAATTCGAATAAATTATACAGCGCGGATAGCATACAAGTATATTCAAAAAGTGAGCGAGCGCAGCGAGCTCGAAATTTTGCCTTAAAGAAACTGCAGCAACGATATTAAAGATAATTAATGAACGACATTATTGTAGTTTGGCTGTAAAATTCAGACTGATCACGCGGCGGCGGTGTGAAATGATTTGGGGGTTTGACCACCTAGGTAGCAATAGCAAGTCTATCCGTACGCACATCACCGCAGCCTTCTCGTGACCCTATCAAAACGATATCCTGACAAACAAATTGCAAAGGTACGTCGCGTGTTAGTCCCGATAAATGTCTATCATCATCATCCAAACGGCCAATCTCGGCTTCTGGCAGGGTCCATTTTCGTGCTCTTTCTTTCTATATCAAGACTGTCAGCTTCGTTATATATGGATGGTTTCAAAATCCGCACAGAAACCAGCAATGTACTCTATTTTGGCGACCTTCAACTGCAAGCCCCCAATTTTCTAGTACTTTCTTTCACATTTTCATCCTCTTCTCTAGATTCTGCCTATAATTGGTCACCAGTGCAATATCATCATACGATCCTGTTGAATATGTCAGTGAGAAGGAGTACGCTCGGGTCCCAATCTTAGATCAGGTTTTTATGGGTATTAAGGCCATCATGTCCCTTCATGATGTATAGCGAACTCTCTACTTCGTCAGGGTTAATCTGTTTTATCATAGCAAGGTTTGTGGGAAGCGGTGGTGGTATCACATACTTGTTGGGCTTGTAGGACAGTTCTCTGAAATGGCAGCCCCAACGGTCTTTAATCGAGTTTACATTTGGAAGCAAAACGCTGACCTGGTCCACAATGACAAACTGTCATACTTCGTAACTAACTCGACTTCGCGACTTTGCTTGCATGCAGATAAGCTGCTGCCCCTCCACGGTATCAAGCGTGTCGTCGTCGAAGCTAGCGTGCCACTATCATTGTAACAAGGCGATTTGCTCTCAAATATACCTACCTATATTTTCAAAGCAAAATAAAAATTGCACTTGTGTCTAAACCGCAATTACTTCGCTGCTATTTGCTTCCTGTACCTCTCTATTCTACCATATCATGTCAATTGTCAATTCCTCAGCTGACTTTCGACATGAGTCAAGAGGTCATTGGTGGTTTTATTTATTAATTTCCATACAGTTTTACAGCAATGAAATTAAGTTATAATAGTACAGTTTAAAGTTGCAATGCCAATAACAAAACTGCAGTTTAAATAACAAAATTTCGAATATCAAACCATTTAGCAGTATTAATGACTAAAGAGAAAAAAAATATTTCACATAGGTACATAAGTAGATACATGCGCTTTCTCCCACTGACTCTGAATGTGTGTAATTGTGCATATGTGTGTGTGTGTGTGTGTGTATATGTGGAAGATCCTTCAATTAAAATTGCACACGACTGAGGTGGAAAATATCGATTTGGTATCACGTTTTCCACTCCAATCGAGGCTTTCGGCCCCTTCTATTAACTCTTGTCTCTTACCTTTCAGAGTCCGCCACTCAATAGACTGTTCGCGGGGTTTGCAGAAGACTGTCTACTAAGTTGGTAAGTACCCAGTTTATTTGTTGAACAAAATCTATTCTCGGGACTTAATTGTATATTCTGAAAAACATAAGGGCATTGGAAATGAGCTTTTTCTGTAAACAAAGCTATTAAAAATGATTACAGTCAAACACAAATAATAATCAAATACAACCTTGATCCATCCATGAGTAGAACTTTCTGCAGTTAATGAATATGTAGGTACTAATTATATACTAAACTAAAATTATGCTTCAAATTAAAAAGACAAATGTGGAGCACGATAACAATGGAACTAAAACCCCTCATGGGCAATAATCAGTAAAAAATAATTTCATCTTTTAAGTCTGACGAAAAAAGGGGTGTAATAATTTTTTTTTATTTATTTAACACTTTATTGCACACAATAAAATACATAGAGAAATATCATACACATAAACGACACAACAGGCATACAAATTTATTTCGAAATTTTATGTGTGTAATTGTGTATATGAGCTATGTGTAACTGTGGCATCGTAGCTCTAGAACAGATGGACCTATTTTAATGCAGTTTTCTCTATTTGAAAGCTAGTTTTATCGAGATGGTTCTTAGCATAAATTTAAAACGGTTCTGTAGTTTAGAAGATATTTGTTGGGGGTTATCCGACTTTTTCTGTCGGTTATTGAACATAAAAAATGTTTCAACTTATCGAAATTATATATCTAGAGCAACTCGTCTAGTATATCAATAATCGAAGAAAAAATGCATGCACTTTTTACAATAATAACTCCCAATAGGAATTTATGGATTTTACATAGAACATAAAATATAATTATATTGTTTTATGACAAATCACGAAAGGCATACATTATGCTTACGAAAAATATTTTATTATTTTTATAGTTTTTGTATCACGTATAATATCACGTTAAATAACGATTTTGACCAGCATGGAGATTATTTGTCAAAAAAGGAGTTCATCCTCAGTTCCAGGATATACCGCTTACCATCTCTAAGAGCATACATATCCTAGGTGTCGACATCTCCAGTGACGTCCAGTTTCGCAGTCATTTGGAAGAAAAGGTCAAGCTCACATCTAAAAAGCTGGGTGTGCTTAACAGATCAAAGCAATACTTCACGCCGGAGCAACGGCTTCTCCTTTACAAGGCTCAAGTCAGACCCCATTTGGAGTATTGCTCCCATCTATGGGCGGGAGCACCAGCATATCAGCTTGGTCCTTGTGACTCGATCCAAAAGCGCGCAGTGAGAATTGTCGATGATAATATGCTTACAAGTGGTATTGAGCCGCTGAGTCAGCGGAGGGATTTCGCCTCCCTTTGTGTGTTCTATCGCTTGTACAACGGTGCTTGTTCTGAAGAACAGTTTGACATGATGCCTACAGCTACATTCTATCATCGCACCGCTCGCCATCGACACATCATCGTTCATCCTCACATCTTGGAGCCAAATTGGTTGCGAACTGTGCGGTTCCAAAGGAACTTTCTCCCACGTACACAAAGGTTGTGGAATGAACTACCTGGAGCGGTTTTTCCTGAAGAGTACAACCTGGAGTTCTTCAAGAAAGGGGTTAAAAGGTTTTTACGGGGTCGGCAACGCGTGGGTGATACCCCTGGTATTGCAAACGTCCATAGGCTGCGGTGACTGCTTACCATCAGGCAAGCCGCAAGCTTGTTTACCACCTTATTGGTATAAAAAATACTATACTATGAGTAATACGTATTTCATGCCGAAAACCAGTTTCTTAAGTTAGACAACATAATAAAAACTGACATTGAACTTGCCGAAACTGTTTAGTGAGTTTTTATGTCGTTTACATTAAAAATTGAGTTAGTACTTACTCAAATAAAACCAGCCTAGTGGTTCCTACCGTAGCATAATTCAAATAAACTATTTAAAACTGTATGAAGTGCCAGACCACTTTACAGTTGTGTACCCTGCATCCAACTAACGTACAGGCATCGCGAGCCTTTATTCCGTGCATGTGCAAGTTGTGTAATGAGCTCCCTCTCGAAGTATTTCCTTTGCACTATAACATGACTTACTACCTCAAAGGCTGGTACCGCATCCGCTTCCCTTATATTGCAGATGTCCTGGAAGACAGTCGTCTGCCGCCGCCGGTGCAAGGTGGTAAGGGTAATTCTGGCATGCGCCTTGGACTCGAGGCGATGGCCGCCGTTTTTAGTAACGCATGCAGTTTATCAATAAACTGCAACATGTCAATGTCAGTTTTCGCCCGGTGTTGCGCATCCTTGCGTAATAAGCTATTGGCGATGTTTCGCATCCATGGACTCTGACTCTGACTGGCCGTGTCGTGTCTGACAGAGTATAATAGCACCAACTTCTTACAATCGTGGGTGTCGTACGAGGCGACAAATGTTGTTGAGGCAAGATCAGGTATCCGTAGGCTGGAAAATGGGCATCAGCGTTTCCCATTGTTATATTTATAACACTGCGATCTCCAACATGCTTGCCAAGCATGGAGGTTATGGCAATAACCTCCCCTTTCGTGGGAGAGGCCCTTAGTCCTGCAGTGGACTGTTATGGGCTGAGATGATGATGATATATGTCTATCAAGTTTTTAGGGACTTAAAAGGCTTATGGGACTTGACAGCAAATATCATGACTTGACATGGAGCCAATATCACTGGATTCGTGAAGCTCAGATCCAAAGTATATCAATTTATCTGTTTTGTTACTGACTTCGTTACCTATATGGATGGTTTCAAGATTCGCACTGCAGCTAGCCATGTACTTTGTTTTGGAAACGATTAAATGAAAACCAACGTTTTTCGACTTTCGGTTGCTTTCAGCCGAAGATTTCGGCTGCCTCCATGAAATCTTGTCTCTTACCATTCAGAGTCTACTAGTTAATAGACGGTTCACAACCCGTCTACTACTTATCCTGCTGACTCGTTGAATAAATAACTATTCTTTCGGCGAGGAAAGTTATGAAAGCAAATTATATAAATACTAGCGATCCGCCCCGGCTTCGCACGGGTACCACTACGGGTACACGGGTTACTTTCAAGCGAAAATTATTTGATTCCGCACACGACTCTTGACATTGACTCCCCTCCCGTACGTACCCCGTGCTGCCTAGATAGCCGAGCGGACTGAGCGGCGAACACGCGACTTTTTTCTAATATTCACATTTTTAAACTCGTGATATCTTTCGAATGGAATGTCTGAATTGAATAATTCAAAAAGTTATATAAAGGTATTGAAGCAGTCGTGAATATGAAGTAATTGATTTTGATAAGGATTAATACCAAGGTACAAATAAAGAGCGTTTTTTAGCGGCGGCATTTCAATTAAATTTTGAAAATAAAAAAAGTTGTTGTAGTGACATAACTACAATAGTTGGACATATGCTACCGCGGAGTTTTTTGTAGACATTATGATGTACTTCAATATTGTTGTACATTATTTTGTTCTATCGCTAATAGTTTCGGCAGCGCATTCGACGAAAGACATTTTAAAACTCATTTTTCTACACCTTCGGTTACATTGTTCAAATTTTACCTAGGATCCCTAATTTTTTTCAAAATGAAATGTAGCCTATGTCAAGTTGGAAGAATGTAGCATTCTATTGGTGAAAGAATTTTTTAAATCGGCCCAGTACTTTTTGAGCCTATTCATTACAAACATACAAAAATAGGTACAAATCTTTCCTCTTTATAATATTAGTGTAGATGTAGATAATAACTTGAGAGCGGATATGAAATAGTTAAGTATTGACTATATTAATAAGGACGGATATGGTCAGTGTAATTTGTTAAATATTCTTGTAATAAAAAATGCTGTTTCCTTTTTCGAATAAAAATATGTTTAATCCCTCGATTATAAAGCTAAATATGTTATTGTTATTGTACTTTTATTCTCAAAAACATAACGGCAGTGGAATGAGGTTTTTCTGTCAACAAAGCTATTAAAATTTATTGCAGCCAACACAAACAATAATCAAATTGAACCTTGATCCCTCATACATAAGTATGACGGATGATTTAAGTCGAAAAGCGTAACCTGGACGGGATAAATCCAAATCAGTTTTATCACCAGAAGGTTGGTTTTTCTTGGGTCAGTGTACAGCCTCGCTATACAGCGGGGCAACGCGGCCAGCCTTCTGGGACCTTTCCAAAGTTAGGGGACCTGGTTCAAATTTAATATCTTTTGTTAATTACAATTAAGGTTTTTGGTGTTAGAGTAAGGCTTTTTAAATGTTAATAATTGTATTTTATTATATTACAATTGACTAATAAATTATTTACTCGCAATTTTGAGATTTTGATGTTTCAAATCATATTAACTAAACTAAGTAAATTTTTAAAATGTGACAAAGCCTAACTATACTCACCTTCAACCAAAAATATTTGCTTGTCGAGCGAAACTGACGGTCAGTGTGGGGAGTTTGGATGGACGTACTGTCAATGGGCGTGATCAAGCCTAAAATTGGCAGGGTCAAGCATACTATTTATTTATTTTTCAGTTTATTGTACACATGAAACTTTTATGAAAAATACAGAGTTATAGATGACACAACAGGCGCTACTTATTTCTTAGAAGAAATCTCTTCCAGCAGGCCTATCAAAGAGATATGTGATGAGTTGTCGCAGATCAGACATGCACAATATTTACTTATAATAACCTAATATAATAAACTACATATACCAATACATAAAATACATAGATACCTACAAATTATGGATAGGCATTGTACTAAGAGAGAGATAGTGCTCTTTCTCACGTTTCTTAAAAATACCGATAGATTTACTATAGCGTTTTTCATACGGCAGAGAGTTCCACAACTAGGAATAGAAATCGGAATGGTGAGGAGATATTGCTAGCGAGGTTCGTACACTGGGACGACAATGTTTGTCTAGTGGACGGGAGAAATGAAAACGTTCAGAGAGATATAAAGGAGCGGACGGGTTATAAAGGATATTATAAAGAGTGTTAAGGATGTGAGTATTCCTACGTAGTCGAATTGGGAGCCACTTGAGTTGGGATCGATAACTTGAGACATGGTCGTACTTTTGTAAGCCGAAAATAAAGCGTATGCATAAGTTTGAAGTCGCTCTAGCTTACTTAAAAGCTCCTCAGTGGCATCTAGATAGCATCAGTCTGCATAGTCTAGAAGAGGAAGAAGAAGAGTTTGAGCAAGAGAGATTTTAGTTTTCAATGGCAGAAAACTTTACTATTGTCATGCCATTTGTCAAGCGGCATAAAGGTAATTACGTATTTCAATAGGCGTGATACAAAAATGGCCCTTATACTATGAGAAACACATTCCATTTCACCTTGATCTATCGGTGCAAATAGGAATTTGATTTTGGGGCGTCCTTGCCTTTACTTAAATGTTTTATCTACTAACACGAGCATTATACAACATTCAGTACATAAGAATGATTAAATAAAGACTTACTTCACGCCTTTTTCCGTAGGGATAGGCAGAGGACCACATCGTTCTACTGATTAATTATAATTAAAGAATTAAAAGACTGAAATGTTTTTTTTATTATTGTAAAGCTGTATTGCTAACCTAATACATCAATTCGTAAAGAGGGCAAGTTGAATGTTGGGCATGGCAACCCTGAAATCACGCACACATATAAAGCCAATTGAAAGCCATTTGAATGCATTTATGATTCCGTTTTTGTTTGAATTCGGTGCCCATTACATTTATTGTATTTATTTATCACACACAAGTTATACACTTTTTCAACATTTCAAATGAAAATAAACAACACGACATCTATTACTTCAGTAGGAAATTGTAGCATTTCCTTGACCTTTCTCGAAATATACCTCCATTACATTTCCTAGGTAGTATACACTTAGCAAGTGGCTGAAAACGATACCACCCACCTGAAAAAAGTCAAAGTATTATTTAATTACACAATAATAAGGACAAGAAAAGCAAAGGTAACGCATGTATAACCTTGAAATATTTACATGTACCGAGACTTCACACGCGACGTAGGTACGTTTACGATTTGTTTGTAAAGAACGCGAGTTCAATTGCAAGAGTCGCATGCGAGAAAAATATGTTCTAGTCGTAGTATTATTTTTGTATGATTGTTTTACAGGACTGTTTTTTTATACATTGCAATGGCATTTGATCGGAGGCTAGAAACTTTAAGGCATCCTTGAGAGTTTTTTGTCGGGGCAAAGTATTCAAGTAGACGCCAACGGTGATTAATACTAGCGTTCCCTAAGTCTCTCCGGGTAATTTCAAATATATGTAGAATGATCTGTCACCCAAATAGCGTAGATTTTAAGTTGGACCCCAAACTACAAAACAGAAAATCCCATCAAAACCCATACGGCACTATTTTCATATTTCTTATAATTTAGCTAGTCTATTATGGTTTTACATCAGATGCTCCGTTTTAAATTTTAATTTTGTCCTACTTATATGTTACTCAAGCCTAAAAGCAACACAACAAAATGTTTTATTCAAATCGGTCCAGTACTTCCGGAGATTAGCGTGTACAAACAGACAAAAGGATAGACAATTCCTTTTTACTGTTTTATTATAGGTATGTACCTCACGTCGGTGGCCGGGCGGTTGAGTATCCTTTTCGTAGGCGAGATGTACCTATGACTCTTTTCTTTGTGCATTAGATAAATTCTAACCGATGATCTTACCGCGAGGGAAAATAGATTTCAATTATTGGACTTGTAATGTGATAGTGCTTTCCGATCCAAATATTGTATTCATCGTAATATTTTAACAATGATGGCACTATCTGGTCTACCATTTTTTATTTAAATTTAAAAAAATCTATACAATTAGAAATTAAAATTAAACACGATGCAGTCTTTAATACGCCTGGTGACATAAGTTAGGGAACAGACTGTACCTACAGTTAACCAGGAGAAATACTGGTCAAATGCCTACCTAGTCTTCTTATACTAAAACTAACTAGAGATCCAAATCTTTAAATATATGAGAGCTACTACCGCGGCTGTGAGCGGCCGGCCCAGCGTGAACATGCGCGCGGGCGTGAGCGCGGCGCCCTGCAGTGCCATGCGGCGGCGCGCGCGCATCGCCTCGCGACGCAATGGGCCGCGAACGCTGATTACCGCGTCCACCACGCTCCATAAACGGCATTTCTAAAAATAGAAAATATATGAGTGACCAAACTAAGTAGCTCTTTTGCATCGTTGCTGGAAATCTTGGTTAAACGCCTAAACAGGTTTTGGGAGTTAGAGCAAATAGACCAAAGTAATTTATTACGGGAAGTGGTGATCTTGGTGTTAATATCCCGGTTGTGCATTCGCGGTTAAGGGACCGGGGTACGCCTTTACCGTGATCCAGGATTTGGCTGACCAGAAAATTACAGCGGAGCGACAGCCATCTGACCTCCGTGACTCTAGTACCAGGGGAACCGCCTGAATGTGCAGGTTTCAATTATTCATAATGTCGACAATAATATACACGTGCTTTTTCACATTACCACACTAGTTCAGTAAAAAAGGTGGTAACTAAAAATTAAGACACAGTTCAAGGTTGTATTATTTAATTAGTTAAATAAAATTACTGTTACACTTACCTCTACATGTAATGTGTACGCAGACTCGTTGATCATAACCAGATTTATAATTGTGTTAATAACCCAACCACTTATGTTCACCAATGGCAAACTCTCTTGCGGGACAGCCACTGCAGATGGAAATTGTCATTTGAGTTATAGTTGGTAATACATTACGGGTATATTTTTTATATTCTTGTGGAAATTGATGGGCTCTCGTGGTGTGAGCATCCTTACCGACCTTCATAAATGCAACCTCCTAGCTGAAAAAATACCCAACCAATGGAGGCTGAGTGTCATAAGTCCAATCTACAAAAGCATAGGCTCGGTGCAGGAGAGCACTAACTACTGCCGAATAAAGATGAAGCTCTTCGAACGCATTGGGGACTCACGGATTCGCCGGGAGTGTGCGATCTAGGCGAGTCAGTGTGGGTTTCGGCCGGGCTGTGTGACGATGGACCTCGTATTTGCCCCGAGAACTCTCATGAAGGGATACAGATCAAAGAACACTTCTCTGCATTTCCTGTTTATGGACATGCAGAAGGCCTTCGACTGTGTCCCTTGGGAGATGATGGGCGTTGCGTTCCAAGCTAGTGCTCGAGGCCTATATTGACATTATTAGAGAATGTACTGCAATGTCGATACCATAGTTAGGCCTGCTGTTGGTACACCTGGGCTCTGTACTCAGCCCACTTCTGTTCAATGTGATATTAGACGTACTGTCAAACAGTATCAGAGACTATCATGATGTCATATATGCTGACTCGGCTGCCCATATATGCTGACGATATTTCGCTAACAGATTATGTTAAGGCACGACTGACTAGTCCAACGTGTAAAAAAGTGGAAGAAGTCACTTGAGATCTGAAAATTAATGCGGCAAAGACAGAGAATATGGCCTTCAACAGTGCGGATACTCTTCCAGTGCGCATAGGTGAAGATTAAGTCAAGCGCAAGGATCAGGTTAAATTATAATTATTGTAAAACAGGCAAGCAGTTGTCAAAACAACTGATTGATTCCTGTATCCGGCTCCTCTCGACTCATTATCAATCAGTATTCAAATATTTGTTGTTTTAAATTGGTTAGTATTTTCTGCTGTCACCACGGATTCAGGCAACTTATTCTAGGCATTCACGACTCGGATAACTGGGATCTCTATTTAAAGCAACAGTCAATCACAACCATCGCCAGCGTAGTCAAAGCCCGAATATCCGCGGCTTGGGCCATATGGCGGGAGATGACAGGTATCACCTGTGACCCCAAGATGCTGATAAAGCTGCAAGAAGGGTCAAGTCAAGACAAGGTACCTTCTTCTTCTTATTGAGTCGATGGAATAAACTCTGACTTTCACTTTATTCGCCCAGTATACGGCGACGCATACAGCGTTTGAACTGGCCTCGAACAAGTCCTCCATGGTACAAGTTTTAGGGCACGCCAAGCATGAAACGAGGTGGTCCATAGTTTGCGGAGATATGCCACAGTCGCACTGAGAACTGTCATTTGTATATCCCCACCTAAAGAAATTCTCTTTACATCGGCCCACCTGGGTTCGCAGCTTATTTAGCGCCTTCCAGGTTGGCCACGAAAGTTTGTTTCCGGATGGGAGCTGTTCAGTAGGAGGGATAAAGGCAGGATTGGAAAAGTTATTGATGTACAGGTTTCTTCTGGCTGTGGGGGCGTCACTTTCGCAGGTAGTGGTGGTCGCCAAGAAACTGGATCGGCTTTTCAATATCTTGACAGTAGGTTCCTGACCATAGAGAGGGTGCCGTGAGTCCGTTTCCTGTTTGCGTTTCTCAACTGCACTGGCTATCTCTCTGCGAACGGCTGGTGGAGCAATGCCAGCTAGTGGTTACAACTTACTCACCGGAGTCGGCTTAAGACATCCTGTGATTTTCCGGCATGTGTCGTTAAGAGCTGTATCCACTGAGCATGAGCTGATCGGTGCCATACGGGACACGCATATTCACCCGCAGAGAAACATAGTGCTACACAGGTAGAGCGTAAAACCTGTGGCGTGGCACCCCATTTTGAGGAAGTGAAGCGTGACGACAGTATGTTGATTCGGACGGTTACTTTGTGGCGTATGTTCTCACAGTTTTTCCTATAAGTAAGCGAACGGTCTAAGGTGATGCCAAGATATTTTGGGGAGCTACAATGGCCTACTGGAATTCCCTGCCATGAGATATTAAGATTGCGATTCGCTGATCTATAACGTAAGTGAAATGCGCATGACTGGGTATTTGTAGAATTGGGCCTCAACGCGTTCTCCTTATAATATTCACTGAGGCATGACAAGGCGGTTTCGAGCTTGGTTTTCGCCTCTTCAAAGGAATCCGTCTGTCGGCATACAAGAAACGTACCGTCTCTGGTGACTGAGGCTGGACGTTCGTATATATGTTGAGGTGCGAGCACGCTACCCTGTGGTAGTCCATTCGTTTGGCGTCGCCTCCTACTTTTTCTTTCAAGCATATGCACTTGAAATATTCTGTTATGCAGAAGCTCGCTCAAAAGTCGGACAAATTTGTGGTCCCCAGTACGCTCTCCTACATATAACGCTACGGACATAACGCTAAGATGATGATGTTGATGAAAAATGATTTTGCATGCACACGACTACACCAGGCACATGAAGTAATAATAAAAGATTTGAAGGACACAGGGAGAAACGTGCAATATCTTTAACGAAGTTAAAAGTATTTTAATTTTTTTACATATATAAGTTTCATCATGGTTGTTACGTATTTTTAGGGACACTTGTAATTCTTTTGTGAAATCTAATTGTTATTAATATCAATTAATCCTATGAAAATATGCAGGTATGTGGAAAGGCCAAAAGAGTGCTGATCCCAGATAATACGGGAATAATAAAGCAAGGCCGAAGAAGAAGTAGTGGAAAAGACAAAAGAAAGAGGAGGACCAGGATTGTAGCTTGTGGCATTTGATAGCATTTTACTCCTGTGTGATGCGGGCGGAGTGTATGTGTGTATAAATGAAATGAGGATGCCTTATGTTGCCTTAAAAAGTTGCTTTAAAAAAATGGTGTGCCCTTAATATTGGTTTACTTACTCAATAATTTTATCATTAAATATAGTAAGCAGGAAATTCTGAGAACGATGTAGGTCAGTGACATCGTAAGTTGATGGCTGAAACGAAGACACAGGCTGCGGGCGGCTGCGTTCAACTGACAGTAGCGCCGCGACGCGTCGCGCAGTGCAGCCTGAGCAATGTCTATATCCGTAGCCTCTAAACCTGAATAGGTAATAGGTCCTATGAAATAAAATTCCATAAAAATACAATAATACAAAGTCATCAATACAGTGTCAAAACTTAATACTAATTTTAACAATATATCTATGTCAGCCAAATAACCCACCCCTGACCGCTCCCGGTGCAAAGGTGCCCATCACGCTCGCTGCATTACCGCGTTGAATCGCAATGGCCAACCTCTGCACCAAGAACGACCTGGAGCGGGAGTCACCCGTGATATCTCCGAGCCTACGGCCTATTTCCCCCACAAAGCTCTTAGCCTCTGCGCTCCAACAGCCCAAGGTCTCCACGGCCACCGGCACAAAATGGTAGTGCTGCTCCAAGAAAGCGTACTTAATTTTTTTTTTAGCGTCTGGCGTCCTCGGCAGCGGCGGATGGAGAGTGAACGGTGCGACTCAGGTGGCTGGCGGCAACAGTGCTGACGCAAGTAGCGTCCCAAATTAAGCACTTGCCATTCTTCCAGGGCACCAGAGTCAACCCGTCCGGCCTCTTGCCTATGAAATTAGTTCTTTTTATACCACTAAGGTGGCAAACAAGCGTATGGCCCGCCGGTTGGTAAGCATTTACCGTAGCATATGGACGTTTGCAATACCAGGGTTATCACCAGCGTGTTGCCGTCATGTGTTTGGACTATATAAAAGACCAATCTAGTAAGCAGGTACTCCCGCCCACAAATGAGAGCTATACTCCAAACGGGGCCGAACTTGTGCCATATATAGCACAAGTGTTTGGCTGATGTAAAGTATAGTTTTTAGATATCAACTTGACCCTGTCTTCCAAATGCGTCCGGTTTTGGACATCACTAGAGATGTCGACTCCAAGGATACAATTGTTCTTCGAGATGTTATGGAGTGTGACAAGAAGCGTGAAGCCATAAAATAATTGTTGTGACACTTAGCAGTGAACGCGCGTTTGTGTCTTAGGGGTTAAATTGGACTAGGTTTAGTCGTCTCCAATCGGAGACTGTCGACTTTCGACACAAGTAGTTTGCGATTTTTTATTACTACAGACCTTGGATTATTAACAAATTAGTAATTATATATTATTTATGACGGCCTTTACATTCTATAGCAAAGCTCGAACTGATGGCGCTGCAGAAATCGTCCATATAATTTACAAATAGTTCTTACCAAGTACATCACGCTTAGTTTGTCAACTGTTTCTTCAAAATCCTGTAGTCAACTTGTCATTGCTTGTTCTTTGAATGAATTTAATAAAAACTTTGCGCTGTGGAACTTCAGTTGTATGTTACGCAAGGTCCGACTGGTAATGCGAAGGTTAACATTACAGTAATGTCCACATATATAACAAATATAAATCATTTACTTACTGTACAAATTAATATTTGCAAATACTGTACTAATTCGGTCTGTAACACTCCTCAAAGCCAAACTCAGAGAAGGTACCACGAGCACAAATTGCAAATTTGTGAACGTCATACCCATCACTGTGACGAATCGAAACAACATGTATTTCATGTAAAACGTATCTAAAAATAAAAAAAATATATCTTAAAATTAATTTGTTACTCGGTATTGAAAAAAACATTAAAATTAGGGTTCCGAACCAAACTAGTACTAAAAAACCTTTTGGACTTACTTATGTGTCTGTTCGTCCGTCCGTCAAGTACATACATACATATATCAGCAACTACTGGCCCATAGGCTATGTTGTTGCAATAAAGTACTTACTTACATAACCTAGTGACATGAAATTTAACATAGTTGATCTTGCTGGCTCACAGCCATAGACATTGTGAATTTTTTTTCTAAATTTTCTAAAATAATAGAGGTCTTCGCTCTGTATTATAATCATCGTACATATTATGATTGTTTCTAGGAATCCTCAAACAGAAATAAAATACTCGCAGATCTTACAGCTTCCGTATAGAGTTACTAAGCAGTAATCGTCTATGAGTAACGCCGTTGGTAACACGAAGTGAAAAATTGTAAAACTGAGCAGCTTTATTTGTTGTTGATCCACGGCAAAGTTTCCTGGGGTACCAAGCATCACCTGCAGAAAAAGGAGTTGCTTGTCCTGAATTTAACCACAGACTGAAGAAGACTTTCACATTACACTTTGAAGTGGTGTAAGTTGGTCATTGCATAATAGACAGGATTACAGGTAGAACCGAACATTCTGGCTAATAAGACCGATTTTTTTTGTAGAATTAGCCTCAAAATTGCGCTATTTCATTTATTGTGGGTAAATTTTCTAAGAAATAATTAAAACAGGGCTTTGTTCGGCCCTGCATCGTTACGTTACAGGCTAGTTGAAGAGAACTTACCCGTTCTACCATAAGCAAAGTATCGACTATACACTTCATTCTGGCCGTGCCGCTCACCACGCCTTGAGTATACATAGCAAGAGTTATTGTTAGTAAAATTAACGTCGTCGCAACGTACTTCGCAGGGAATAATATTGTTACGTTGCTTTTGCCATCATTCAGTGTAATAATATTTAGATCTGTAAAAATAAGTTAAGTATAATGGTTTCATGCTCTGCATTGGCTGCTTTGGATCTCTTTGTCCCATTTGGCATTGTGGGACACGGTCTGGCTCTGGCGTAAGCGTGCACAGTCCGGCGTAAATCATCATTCAACCATCAATCATCAGGTGTCAGCCGCTGCTGCAGTGGGTTGATGGGCTCCAGTTTTGGGGTACTTTCTTATGCTTTTTCTATGTTGCTTTGAATGAGATATAATTTTCTGCCTCGTATTGAATGAGATATAACTCCGATATTAATTTTTAGATGAAACGGATAGTTGTTTGGCCGGATACCGGATACCGGATATCCGGCCAGCCTCCTAGCCGGATAGCCGGATATCCGGCGGCCGGATATTCACAGGTCATAGTCTCTGAACAAGTTTGTACAAGCTGTAATCGCGGCGTGGGACTTTATACGACTGCATGTGTTTACGTAATTTTAGTTTTCGTTTAATGTAAATAATTTAAACGTTGAACTGAACAATTCTTCCGCCCTTATACGGATTGATAGTTTAAAAAAAAAGGGCTTATACATTAGCCCACAGCATCGTAGGGGATAAACGACATCGTATACTACCTCTAAATATAAAGAAATTCATATTTTAATCCAGGATAATATTTTTTCATATCTATAATGTCAATATATATCTTGATTGAATTTAAATTATCACCCTAAGTACATTATAATACTAAACAGCACTTGTCAAAACTACACACGACAAAAATGCGTATTTATGCTGATCAGCGGGTGTCACCCTGTTGGTCAAAGTAATGTCCACACTCGTGGAAGTTACAAAGTCACACCTATGCCCGAGAAAATTTAAGAACGCTCAACGCGATGGTGTGAGCATGTGCTCCGCCGTCCCAAAGATCACCTTAGTGCAAGTAGCCCTAAATTTGGCGACGACGACTCGCTGACGCGGAAGACACCCACACGCCACCTGCCTGACGGCGGACCAACGGGACCTGAAGGACAATATTATTGACGCTGCTACTGCTCAAAATAGAAAGAAATAGAGGAAGCAGACAAAGAGAGTTGACTCCAACTATTAATAATTTTTGCTAACCTACCAAATGAACGATATGAGTAGAATAGGTGCCGATGCCGACATAATCAATAGTTCTTTGATTAATATTTATGGTTTTTAAACGTTTTGATACGACTTTATACTCGACTACTACAGAAGGGCATATATTTCCGATGAGCAAAATCACTTTTATGGGGTTTTCATACATTTTTTACTATCCGGTATCCGGCCGGATATTGACGCATTATCCGGTATCCGGCCGGATAGTAAATTATGGCCGGATAGGTCGGATACCGGATAGTGGCCGGATATCCGTTACATCTCTAATCTAAACACTTTAAATCAAAATTATATAATTTCAGAGACAACAAAAATTGGATGGAGCTGTGTCGGAACACACAGCACAGGTTTAACGTGAAACGTCTTCCTTAACAGCTTTGAGACGATCTGGAAACCGCCTTACTCGCTCAGTGCCAGACATGGAATACATATGGCCTCCTCTTTCCGACAAAACATCGAATTGACTATATATGCTAAACAATAATACTAAATTCATTTTTATAACAATAATCGGTTTGCAGTTACTAACGTAAAACGATAAAGACTTTTCCGTTACGGTTCAATTTCCTGACTCAGTTCTCAATATGTTTCAGTATGATTTAAAAGACGTTTCACGTCAAAATGTGCAGAATCAACTCAACAAGCGTAGAAAGTACATAGGTACGTACAAAATATCTTCACATTATTTCACATCTTCTATATCGATAAACCTTTTCCTACAAGTTGGTAGGTTTAGGGTACTTTCAAACTAAGCATATAAAGGGTAATTGGACTATTAACGAAAAGTAACGTGAGTTGGAAGCTTACAGGTGAAAAGTAGCAAAGCATACGAGTATACAGTGGCGAGCGAGAGGCGGGGCGCTGCCGAGGCGCGACGGCCGCGCAGGCGCAGCGGCGCCAGGCCGAACCACCGCGAGACGCGCAGAGCCAGGCACAGCGCGCCTGGCAACACGCACTCTGGCACATCCTCGCTTGACGCCATGGCTGCTCACTTACTTTCGACAATCTGCAAAATAAATCTGTAGTATTAGGTACAATAAAAGTAACATGATGATTATTTAGACTGGCCTGCCAAGTCGCCGTAGCAAGCTCAAATAATTTTAATTTTGTCTTAAAGGACCCGGAGTCATCGCCATCATCTTGGCGGTATGTCCCGGTTGCGCCCCAGCACGGCACGCGAGGGCGCAGGGTTTTCTGCGACACTTTGCCCACCACCACCTTCGGCATCCTTAGTGGTGACCTTATTGGCTCGCATATTAGTCTTGACTACGTCAAGCCATCGTTTCTTGGGCCGGCCTCTCCTTCCCGTGCGGCATGGCCTGACACTTTTTCCCCACATAACTTGCCGATTTGCGCAAGACGTGGCCATACCATAAAGGGGGCTTGCATCTTTTCTGCGATGTCACGGACGCAAAGGCTACCTCAAAGTGGGTGTTTCGAACGCGATCCTTTCGTGAAACTCCACACATCCACCGCAGCTCTTCATTTCCGTGACGCGCAGCTCCTGCTTGTGTCGCTCTAGTAGGGGCCCAAGTCTCGCTGCTGTATAGTAGAGCAGGTTTAATGATGGTATTATAGAGCTATCACATCGGCTTGATCGGCATATTGGGGTCACGGATGACACCTGTCACGCGGAGTAAACATGATAAATATAACATAAACCCATAATTGAGCGAGCGCAGCGAGCTCCACTCCGAATGTTAGGTATTTGGGTTCCTAAAATCGGGTGAGCGGTGTAAACATTAATAAAAGAGTGAAATTATTGGCCGAAGGGCGTGGTGTACCGGCGATTCCGTGGGCGACCCAGAATTTCCGGTGCCGCCGAAACGACATTAAGTATTACACAGAGATAAAAGTGTTCGAATTTAGTTTAAAAATTATTATATTATCTATTAGTCTATTGTTAATTTAATAGGTGGTATTGTTGTTTAGGTTATATTATTCTTTATTCTTTATTGTACACGAACATGACATAATGATACAGTACAGTAACAGAGATGTACAAAGGCGAGCTATTATTTTGTTAGGCTATAATGTATTGTTTATTGTTATTATAATTTTGTATGTTATATGTATTATACATAAAACATACAAACTCTGTAGCCTGATACAAATAAATAAATAAAATCAACAAGGCGATTTCCTCTCAAATATACCTACCTATATTTTCAAAGCAAAATAAAATTGGCACAAACAAAATTGCTTCCTGTACCTCTATATTCTACCATACCATGTCAATTGCCAATTCTTCAGCCGATTTTCGACATGAGTCAAGAGGTCATTGGTGGTTTTATTTATTTATTTCCATACAGTTTTACAGCAATGAAATTTAGTTACAAAAGTACAATTCAAAACTGCAGTTTACAATTTCGAGTATCAAACCATTTAGCAGTATGATAACCTAATGACTAAAGATAATTTTTTTTCTCATGTAGATACATGCGTATATATTTATCTTGTGGATATATGTGTAAGGGTGTGTGTATTTGTGTGTGTGTATATATGTAAGATCCTTAAATTAAAATTGCACACGACTGTGGTGGAAAATATCGGTTTGGTTTCACCTTTTGCACTTCAATCGAGGCTTTCGGCCGCCTCTATTAACTGTTGTCTCTTACCTTTCAGAGTCCGCCACTCAATAGACTGTTCGCGGGGCTTGCAGAAGACTGTCTACTAAGTTGATAAGAACCCAGTTTATTTGTTGAACAAAATCTATTCTCGGGACTTAATTGTATATTCTGAAAAACATAACGGCATTGGAAATGAGCTTTTTCTGTAAACAAAGCTATTAAAAATGATTACAGTCAAACACAAACAATAATCAAATACAACCTTGGTCCATCCATGAGTAGAACTTTCTGCAGTTAATGAATATGTAGGTACTAAGTATATACTTAACTAAATTTATGCTTCAAATGAAAAAGACAAATGTGGAGCACGATAACAATGGAACCAAAACCCCCTAATGGGCAATAATCATTAAAAAATGATTTCATCTTTTAAGTCTGACGAAAAAAGGGGTGTAATAAGTTTTATTTATTTATTTAACACTTTATTGCTATATTCTATTCTATATTAGCCCGACTCATCCCACTGCTGGGCAAAGACCTCCCCCCGATTCCTCCACTCTTCACGATCAGGTGCCAATGTCTGCCAGTCACTATTCACGAAGTCATAGTCACGAAGGCCCGCAGCTCATCTGTCCACCTTTTCTTGGGTCTGCCGCGACGTCGTTTCCGAGAATTGGGTGTCCAAACTGTGACGGTTTTAGCCCATAACTCCTCCGACATG
The DNA here is from genome assembly GCA_905147135.1 of Blastobasis lacticolella. NCBI lineage: Eukaryota > Metazoa > Arthropoda > Insecta > Lepidoptera > Blastobasidae > Blastobasis > Blastobasis lacticolella. The sequence goes on along the minus strand of LR990043.1, from coordinate 19,521,257 downwards.
CGGCAAACATGACCTGCCCAGTTCCACTTCAGTTTTCCAGCTTTAATGGCTACATCAGCGATTTGCGTTTTGGAGCGCAGCGTCGAGTTTCGAGTCCATTAATCTAACTCCTAACATGCTACGCTCCATGGCCCGCTGGCAAACCCTGAGTTTAGACCTTTGAGCTTTAGTCAAAGACCAAGTTTGAGCCCCATAAGTGAGTATCGGGAGAATGCACATGTCCATGAGCTTCCGTTTTAAGGAGAGTGGTAAATTTCCCTTTATGTAATCTTTCATGGACCAATAGCTTTTCCAGGCGTTATCTATACGGCGTGATACCTCTTTGTCTGCGACTGTGCGACAGCACTTTATGGCACACAATAAAATAGATAGAGAAATATCATTTACATAAACGACACAACAGGCACTACTTATTTCTAAATAGAAATTTATTTCGAAATTTTATGTGTGTAATTGTGTATATGTAGCTTTGTGTAACTGTGGCATCGTAGCTCTAGAACAGATGGACCTATTTTAATGCAGTTTTCTCTATTTAAAAGCCAGTTTTATCGAGATGGTTCTTAGCATTGATTTAAAACGGTTCTGTAGTTTAGAAGATATTTAAGTATACTTTGTTGGGGGTTATCCGACTTTTTCTGTCGGTTATTGAACATTAAAATCACACCCTGTAGTCTGATGTTTCAACTTATCGAAATTATATATCTAGAGCAACTCGTCTAATATATCATTAATCGAAAAAAAAATTCATGCACTTTTTACAATAATAACTCCCAATAGGAATTTATGGATTTTACACAGAACATAAAACATAATTATATTGTTTTATGACAAATTACGAAAGGCATAAATTATGTTTACGAAAAATATTTTATTACTTTTATAGTTTTTGTATCACGTTATAATATCACGTTAAATTACGATTTTGACCAGCATGGCGAATATTTGTCAAAAAGGGAGTTCATCCTCGTTTCCAGGATACACCGCTTACCATCTCTAAGAGCATACATATCCTAGGTGTCGACATCTCCAGTGACGTCCAGTTTCGCAGTCATTTGGAAGAAAAGGTCAAGCTCGCATCTAAAAAGCTGGGTGTGCTTAACAGATCAAAGCAATACTTCACGCCGGGGCAACGGCTTCTCCTTTACAAGGCTCAAGTCAGACCCCATTTGGAGTATTGCTCCCATCTATGGGCGGGAGCACCAGCATATCAGCTTGGTCCTTGTGACTCGATCCAAAAGCGCGCTGTGAGAATTGTCGATGATACTATGCTTACAAGTGGTATTGAGCCGCTGAGTCAGCGGAGGGATTTCGCCTCCCTTTGTGCGTTCTATCGCTTGTACAACAGTGTTTGTTCTGAAGAACTGTTTGACATGATGCCTACAGCTATATTCTATCATCGCACTGCTCGCCATCGACAGGGAGTTCATCCTCACATCTTGGAGCCAAATTGGTTGCGAACTGTGCGGTTCCAAAGGAACTTTCTCCCACGCACACTAAGGTTGTGGAATGAACTACCTGGAGAGGTTTTCCCTGAAGAGTACAATATGGAGTTCTCCAAGAAAGGGGTTATAAGGTTTTTACGGGGTCGGCAACGCGTGGGTGATGCCCCTGGTATTGCAAACGTCCATAGGCTGCAGTGACTGCTTACCATCAGGCAAGCCGCAAACTTGTTTACCACCTTAGTGGTATAAAAAAAAAATTAGTCGCGAACTCTGCGGTATACCAAAATAACTTTGTCCCACGCACACTGATTTTATAGGATAAGCACCCTGCAGAGGTTTTCCTTGGTGAACAACAGATGTTAACATTGAGTTGTTTAAAAAGGGGTGATAAGGATTTAGGGTTTGTAACACTTATCTTAGCGTTAATGTCCCGGCTGTGCTCTCGCGTACTAGGGCCCGGCAGGATTTGGCAGATCAGATAATTACAGTGGAGCGACTTCCATCTGACCTCCAAGACCCAGTTCACAAGAGAACTTGACCAGATTAGATCACGGTTACACATTCAGTGACCTAAATGTGTAGATTTTATCACGATGTTTTCCCTCACAGTTAGAGCATCATTATCATCCACCGCAGCTCTTCATTTCCGTGACGCGCAGCTCCTGCTTGTGTCGCTCTAGTAGGGGCCCAAGTCTCGCTGCTGTATAGTAGAGCAGGTTTAATGATGGTATTATAAAGCTATCACATCGGCTTGATCGGCATATTGGGGTCACGGATGACACCTGTCACCCGGAGTAAACTTGATAAATATAACATAAACCCATAATTGAGCGAGCGCAGCGAGCTTCACTCCGAATGTTAGGTATTTGGGTTCCTAAAATGGGATGAGCGGTGTGAACATTAATAAAAAGAGTGAGCACACCGAGCTCAAAAGTTTTGATATATCGGCCCTTATAATTCGGATTGATTATACAGCGCGAATAGCATACAAGTAGGTATATTTTAAAAGTGAGCGAGTGCAGCGAGCTCGAAATTTTTTGAATTTTGCCTACAAAGAACTGGAGCAAACTTATTAAAGATAATTCATGAACGACATTTTTTGTACTTTGGCTCTAAAAATTTGGACTGATCACAGGCTGTGTGAAATGATTTGGGCGGTTTAAATCCCCTAGGTAGCAATAGCAAGTCTATCCGTACGCACATCACCTCAGCCTTCTCGTGACCACGGTGGGTGTTGTAACCCTATCAAAACGTTATCGTGACAAACAAATTGCAAGGTACGTCGCGTGTTAGTCCCGATAAATGTAATAATAGTTGTAAGTATCTTTCAAATGAGAGATTGTTTTATATTTTGGGTGTTGTGATGATGATTAAACAATCATCATCATCATCCGAGTGGTCAATCTCGGCTTCTGGCAGGGTCCATATTCGTGCTCTTTCTTCCAGACCAGATCCTACCAAATGCTTTTTCTATGTCAAGACTGTCAGCTTCATTATATATGGATGGTTTCAAAATCCGCACAGCAGCCAGCAATGTACTTTGTTTTGGCGACCTTCAATTGCGAACCCCAAATTTTTTAGTACTTTTATACATTTTCACCCACTTCTCTAGATTCTGCCTATAATTGGTCACCAGTGCAATATCATCAGATACAATACGATCCTGATGTATAGCGAACTCTCTACTTCGTCAGGGTTAATCTAATTTATCATACCAAGATTTTTGGGAAGCGGTGGTGGTATCACATAGTGAGCTTGTTGGACAGTTCTCTGAAATGGCAGCCCCAACGGTCTGTAATCGAGTTTACATTTGTAAGCAAAACGCTGACCTGGTCCACTATGACAAACACACTTCGTAACTAACTCGACTTCGCGACTTTGCTTGCATGTAGATAAGGTGCTGCCCCTCCACGGTATCTAGAAAAACTGTAATACATTATTTGAAAATTGCACATGACTGAGGTGGAAAATATCGGTTTGGTTTCACCTTTTGCACTCCAATCGAGGCTTTCGGCCGCCTCTATTTACTCTAGTCTCTTACCTTTCAGAGTCCGCCACTCAAAAGACTGTTCGCGTGGTTTGCTGAAGACTGTCTACTAAGTTGGTAAGTACCCAGTTTATTTGTTGAACAAAAAACTATTCTCGGGACTCAATTGAATATTCTGAAATAACAAAAGTTGGACGTGATGGACGAAGTCATTGCTGTGCAGATCTGCAAGTCCAGCTTCTCGGAGAAGGACATTTCCAAAGCCAAGGTACTGCTGTTCTCATCACTCAACATGATGGAGAAGATGGTGTCTCGAAGACGTGACGGGACACCGAGGAGCGTTCAGGATATAATTACGCTACTTAAGGAGACCGATCCCGACGACGTGCCAATCTTTGTGGCGAGGGATTTGAATAAGCTCCCTCCCGTTACGTTCGACTACGTCGACGTCACCAGGTTGCTAAAGGAAATAGTGCTCCTGAAGAAAAACTTGGCGAAAGTTGAGGCATAATAAAAAAAGAGGCCCCTCAAAAAACTGTATTGGAGTTGCGTGAAAAAATGAATACATTGCGCAACTCTAAGCCAGTAATCGGGTCGCCTGCTGACACAGTCATAATGAAAATTCTGCGCGGCGGTACGAGCGTCGACCGCACTAGCGACACGAGTTTCCAGTCAGCAGTTTTAACACCGCCGCCGCCGTCAACGCTGGAACCCAATACGTACGCGGCTCGCATCGGCGTACGAGTTGCGGCTGCGACACCGCGTGGCCCTGCGCCCGCGCCGCGCACGCCCGCGTCCACCGCTTATTGGCCCGTATCCGCTGCCCACCTGCCAGCGCCCGCCGCGCCGCGCCTGCGGCTCAAGTCAGCGCACCGGCATCGCGCCAACCTCATCGCGTGGTGGCTTCAGCTCCACAAAAAAAGGGGGGTTTTTAAGGCCCCATGCGCCCCTGACGTGGACTGTGATGAGGAAGGATTTATCACGGTCCAGAAGAAAAGTAGACGTCGTGCTGCTCAGAATTTTCGCGGCACTGCAGTAACCGGTTCCAACTTCCTGCTGCGCCCTGCGACACCGACGATGGCGCTCTACCTGTCCCGCCTTCATTACACAGTGACAGCAAAGGACGTGGAAGAGCACATCCGCTTTACCAAGAAGTACCTCGTGAGAGTCCAGCTCATGGAATCAAGCCATGAACGTACGTTCAACTCGTTCGTGGTGTTGGTTCCCACCGCAGATTTGAATTTCTTCATGAGGGAAGATTATTGGCCGAAAGGTGTGGTGTACTGGCGATTCCGTGGGCGATCCAGAATTTCCGGTGCCGCCGAAACGACATTAAGTATCACACAGAGATAAAAGTGTTAGAACTTAGTTTTAAAATTATTATGTTAATTTTATAGGTGGTATTGTTGTTTAGGTTATATTATTCTTTATTCTTTATGGTACACAAACATGACATAATAATAAAGTACAGTAACAGAGATGTACAAAGGCGAGCTATTATTTTGTTAGGCTATAATGTATTGTTTATTGTTATTATAATTTTGTATGTTATATGTATTATATCCATGGGCCTCTGTAGCCTGATACAAATAAATAAATAAAATTAACGAGGCGATTTGCTCTCAAATATACCTAACTATATTTCCAAAGCAAAATAAAATTGGCACTTGTTCCGCAATTACTTCGCTGCTATTTGCTTCCTGTACCTCTCTATTCTACCATACCATGTCAATTGTCAATTCTTCAGCCGACTTTCGACATGAGTCAAGAGGTCATTGGTGGTTTTATTTATATATTTCCATACAGTTTTACAGCAATAAAATTTAGTTATAAAAGTACAATTCAAAACTGCAGTTTACAATTTCGAGTATCAAACCATTTAGCAGTATGATAACCTAATGACTTAAGATAATTTTTTTTCTCTTTATCGCATGTATCTACATACGTCCATATATTTATCTTTCTCCCACTGACTCTGAATGTGTGTGTGTTTGTGTGTGTGTGTGTGTGTATTTGTGTTTTATGGGTGTGACTGTGTGTGTGTGTATATGTGTAAGATCCTTAAATTAAAATTGCGCATGACTGAGGTGGAAAATATCGGTTTGATTTAACCTTTTGCACTTCGATCGAGGCTTTCGGCCGCCTCTATTAACTGTTGTCTCTTACCTTTCAGAGTCACCCACTCAATAGATTATTCACGGGGTGTACAGCATTAAGTTCGGATAATATCCAATAGATGGCGTTGTAGACATTTGCGTTGTTATTCTACATCGCGAGAGCAAGTTCGCTATCGAAAAGATATAGTGTTTTAGAGAGATTTGTATATTAACCTATTTTTGAGGAGTAAACTGTTAAGTATTTTGACTTGTTTTACTTGCATCAGCACCCTTGGTGGTTGGACCCCTTAAATGGTGTGAGGGTTTTACATGGTCCTTCGAACCGGGATGATGGTTGCTTTTTTGGTAATCTCGTAACGGGATTACACCCCATCGCACTAGTAGGGGCAGTGGATCGCTGTTCGGTGCGCAACGCAGTGGTCTAGGTCAGGAGTGTTCTGACCAGGCTGCAACCAGAGCAATTGGTGGCTCTGTGAGGAAGCACTGCATCTACGTGTGGTGGTGGAGGACGAGCAACTAGGAGTCAAGAACCCCGTACCTGAGGAGGAGCGGAGGAGGATATAGCGAGCGGCGTCTGGAAGTCGTTCGGCCATGTACCACGGACAGCGGTACAGAAAAGAGCCATCTGTGGCGTGAGGAGTGTTGGTGTGTATGGTGCGCTATCTGTGAGTACTTTTGAATTCATAATTCGGGAAGATTTAAAGCAAGAAAAAAGAACCTTATTCTCAAGTCTTAAAAATCTTTGATGATTGGTATTAGCTAAACGAAATTGGACTTTATTTACTAAGCAACTTTAACTTGGCAATAATTTTGAAATTTGGATTAAAGTATAGGAAATTGAACTCTATTTGTTAGACAAGTTTAACTTGTAATTTTAATACATGTAGAAAAGTATTGTGTTGTTAGAACTTAGAATAGTTTCTTAAAAACTGTACCTACGGGGAACCTATGCACGATTTTCTATTTTTTATTGAAGTCAAACACTTAGAATATTTTTCACGTAGTTTTAAGGGACTTTGAATATTTTGAAACTTTGAGTTAGATTTTATTTTATTGCAATGGAGAATTTAGTTGTGGTACAAATAGACACTTATAACCGTTTAATTAAAGGTTATGGTAATTTTAAAAAATATCCGAAAGAACGGATTACCGAAAGAGTATGTTCAGAGTCGTTTGGAAGCCTTAGAATATATCTGGACCGACTTTTTGAATGGTCATAGAGATTTAATAAAAACAGCGGATCCTAGTGTTATAAAACTAAGTAACACTGTCATATTTATATATTTATATTTTCATATTCGTGGACAAATTCACACAGCGCCATCTAGCCCCAAACTAAGCAAAGCTTGTGCTATGGGTGCTAGATAACTGATATACTACTTAAATACTTTTAAATACATACTTATTATACATAGAACACCCAGACCCGTAACAGAAATTAAAATTCATCATTTCAATTTCTGCCCGGCCGGGAATCGAACCCGGGACCTCTTGCGTGGCAGACCGGCATGTTGACCATTGAACCACTCAGGTCGTCAAAGTTAAAAGTTTGAAGTGTTACTTAGTTTTATGTCACTGAAGATATTTATGATAACGCCGAAGAGTCTTATATTGCATATAAATGTAACTTGAAAACTATTTTGGGCAAGTTTGAAAGTTGTCAATCAAAGCCCTTGGAGTTCAGTCGGTCAGCAATTTCAGGTCCTGAAAACTCAAATCATCTGATAAAGTTGCCAACAATAAGTATCCCAATGTTCTCGGGCAAATACACCGAATGGATTACATTCCGTGATCTATTTCGTTCAATGATTCATGATAACAGCTCTCTGAACAATGTGCATAAGTTACACTACTTAAATGTATGTTTCGTGTTTCGATAAAAACGAAACGCAACCATCGTGCAGTTAACACCGTTTTTACATCGATCCTCCAATTTAATTGTTATTTTGTGTTATAATTACTGTTTCACACCTACTTTTTAACAAATCTCAAGATTAAGGACAGTGCTACCGATTAGTGTAGTGATTAAACCTTAAGCAAGTGTTAATTGGCCGTATTAAAGATAATAAAATCGAAACACTATAGTATCACAAACACATCGAGTGCAACGTTAAGTGTGTCAAGCAAACGCCTAAGCGACGCGATTTGCTCAGTTTATACGACGTTCTTCTCGCCAGCGCGCGACGGCGACCGCTCTGTTATTGTGACTTGCAAGTACTCGCAACCAGAGAAAACAGTGAGTTCTACCTGCGCAAACTGCGATGTCCACTACCAACTTGAATTGTGCGGGTTGCTCGCAGGCGATTGCGAAGCGATTGCATCTTAAATGTTCTCTATGCTCTATGTTATATGATCTAGAATGCGCTAACATACGTGAATCTAGATTCAACAATGTAATGACTAATGATCAAAAACGTAAATGGTTATGTACCGAATGCAAAAATAAGAAAACAAAAGTCGGAACCTCTGCATCGAGCGGCGATGCGTCGCCTAGCTTAGAGCAGAACTTGGATGTTACTCGCACGCGTAATCTATCAAAGACTGACCTGTCCCCGTCAGAGTGCCATAACCCTATTGAAACAGATAGTCAAGCCCAACAAATAAAACACAGTGATGAAACTTTAATATCTGAAATCAGTAACAGAGTTTTAAAGGCTATACGAACCGAACTCCCTAGCATATTTTCTCGTATTCTTAATACAGAGTTGTCCGAGATTAAGAACGAATTATTGGAGTTACGAAAATCAGCCGAGTTTCTTAGCCTAAATCACGACGATTTGAATATCAAAATAGAACAGCTGTGCAGTGACAACACACAGTTAAAGAAAGAAAATAGTGATTTGCAGTCTTCTGTGCACGTATTGTCGAGTAGGCTGAATAATTTAGAACAGCACTTAAGAGAAAACAATCTGGAGGTGAGCGGGGTCCCGGAACATCGGGAAGAAAAGCTGTCAAACCTGATTCTGCAGTGCTCAAAAGTTATAAGCTGCCCACTTGGTGACGATGACATAATTAATTGCACCAGAGTAGCAAAACAGAACAAGGAAAGTAAGGCTCCGCGAGCAATAATTGTCAAATTCAGGAGTGGTTTATGTCGAGATAAGTTCTACTCTGCCGTACATTCATATAACAAGGAACACTCTAAGGAAAAATTAAACACATCAGTCCTCGGCATAGCAGGCGACCGAAAACCTGTTTATGTTTCGGAACACCTATCACCAGAGAACAGAAGTCTTCACGCTGCCGCTAGGCAAAGAGCCAAAGAATTTAATTATAAATTTGTATGGACCCGTAACGGCCGAATTTATGCACGAAAAGCCCATGAGGAGCCGTATATCTTGATAAAGAATAAGGAGTCTCTTAAGTTAATAAGATAAAGTAAATTAGTTTTAAATACCGAATAAGTTATTGGAACGTTGTATTTTATTTTCTTTTGGTCATGGCTGTGATAATGTATTACCAAAATGTAAGAGGTCTTAAGACCAAGACTAACGACGTTTACAATTCATTGCTATGTAACAATTATGATATTGTATGTCTTTGTGAGACTTGGCTAAGCGACAGTATTTTTTCAACTGAGTTGTTTGACGATAGGTTCTCTGTGGTGCGCAGAGATAGGAGCGAAATGTTCATGAAACGTTTTAATAAACACCACGGGGGCGGTGTGTTAATGGCATTATCTAAAAGACTCGGGTTTGTTCTGAGAAGCGACTGGTCGTCGGACTTTGTTGAGGATTTGTGGATTCAGTTGAAAATTAATGAGACCACTATTTTGAACTTATGTACAGTGTACTTACCAGAATATTTACCTCTTGAATGTGTTGCAGAATTTATTAACAAATGCAATTATATTGTTAACTCTAATCCCAATCATAAAACATGCATAATAGGAGATTTCAATATGGGCGATATTACGTGGTCCGAGCTAACTGGTAGACCCCTTGAGTACAGCAGTAACAAGTCGAGGGTCTTATTTGACATGTTCATTTCACCCTGGATTAAGCAATTGAATAACAAATGCAATGTTAATAACAGGATTCTGGATCTAGTCATCACGGATAGCTCTGATTTTTTCTCACTCACTGAAACAATTCCCATTAGCAGAGTCGATTTGCATCACCCACCTTTTGAGATTTCAATTCAACGTCCCCTACCAGCTATGCCTATTAATGAAGCCACTTTGGAGAAGCTATGTTTCAATAAAACCAACTATGAACACTGCATCATGGCTCTTGAGACGGTAGACTGGGAGCACAGTGCGTCAACTTTGGATTGTGATGATTTTGTACAATATTTTTACGGTAAACTATATGAAATTATTGAAGAGCATACCCCCAAAAAACGAACTTCACAGACTAAATATCCAGTATTGTTTTCTCGTGGCCTAATTAGGATGATAAAGAGTAAACATAAATACCATAGTCGGTTTAGGGTTCACAAAAACCCCCGTGATTACGACACATTTTCAATGTTACGAGCAAGGGTTAAAAATCTTCTCGTAAAATGTTTTAATACATATATTACTCGTGTAGAGAATGATCTCAAGTTAAATATTAAGGCGTTTTGGCGTTACACTAAGTCTAAACGTTTAACAAATGATTATCCTAGCAGAATGCATTATAACGATTGCGTCGCTGAGGACGGGCAAAGTATTGTGAACCTCTTCGCTGATTATTTTTCATCTGTCTACGGTCTTGACTCTGGCAATGGTTATGTACCCAACTTTCCACATCACAATAGTACAATTTCTCAAATAGTGGTATCACCAGATGACGTGCTAGGTCTTCTCAAACAGGTAGACATATCTAAAAACGCTGGACCGGATGGCATTCCACCCATATTCCTCCGTCTCTGCGCAAAGGGTCTATCTAGACCACTTGCTCTCATTTACAATAAGTCCTTGAGTAGCGGTGTTTTTCCATCAATCTGGAAGCTAGCCAAAATAACGCCAATTCACAAGGGGGGCAATAAGAGTGACATAGCGAATTATCGGCCAATTAGTATCCTCAGCTGGTTTGCTAAGTTGCTGGAAAGTCTAGTATATACTTATATTTATAATCATTTCAAGCAAATGCTTAGTCCATACCAACATGGGTTTATCTCAGGACGTTCAACTAACTCAAACCTACTAATGTATATGACTCATCTTGCAGAGTCTTTTAATGACAAAGTTCAAACAGACTCTGTTTACACTGACTTCGCAAAGGCATTCGACCGTGTCGATCATTCGATTCTCATAACAAAGTTGAGTCACCAGGGTGTTCACGGCAGCCTCCTTCGCTGGTTCACGTCATATCTGGATAATCGCTCTCAGCTGGTTGCGTTGAGTGGTTTCGATTCCGTTCCTTTTCTTGCTACATCTGGCGTGCCCCAGGGCTCGAATCTTGGTCCACTCCTGTTCTTAGTGTTCATAAACGATTTATTACACTCAATCCAAAGCAGGTGCCTGGCATATGCCGATGACATAAAAATTTACCGACGTATTTATGATACCGATGACTGTGTCAGGCTCCAGAGGGACATCAACATAATCAAGGAATGGTGTGATCATAATAAAATGTCGCTTAATGCAAAAAAATGTCAAATTATAACATTTACCAGGAGCAGGAGTGCACTGAGGTTTGACTATAGCATTGATGGGATTTCCCTTCAACGAGTTCATACTGTGCGGGATTTAGGTGTAATGTTTGACTCCGCACTGTCGTTTAAAGATCATTATGATAGTATATGTGGCAGGGCCAATCAAATGTTGTACTTCATTACGCGTATTGCTAAACCCTTTAGATCGGAGACCTCGTGGATAGTGTTGTATAATTCTCTGGTTAGAAGTATACTTGAATACTGCTCAGTCATTTGGTGTCCGATTTACGCAGTTCATAAAAATAAAATTGAGTCGATTCAACGGCGATTCTTACGAACGTTGTGTATCAGATTGGGAATCAGACGCGCTCTACCGGAATACACGGACCGTTTAATTCGATTTCAGATGCATAGTCTTGATGACAGAAGATGGGTGTCAGACTTGTGTGTTTTGCAAAAAATTGTGAATGGCAGCTTGGATGGCGGGCTATTGGGAAATCTACGATTTAAAGTACCGATAAGGTCTGTACGTACACCACAGTTGTTCGATATACCATCTTCAAATAACAATGTCTCACACAATAGTCCCTTATTAAGAATGTGCCACAACTTTAACACAATATGTGCTCACATCGACATATTCGATACAAATCCACAGATATTTAAAACCTTTCTAAATAAAGTTAAAAAGTGTGAAAAATAATTTAATGTAGGTAGGTAATTTTCTGTAACTGCATGCACTCTCAGTAGTTTTTCTTATCATCACCTTTGTCAATGTTTTTTTTTTTCAATGTTGTGTACAATTGTAATTGGGCATCAAATTTGTAACGGCTTAGAGATTAGAGCTGTTAGATATAAGACGATAATTTGTTGTCTGTTATTGTACCTACTTATCCAAAATAAAATAAAATAAAATAAAGAGTTATTTGACCGGTGAGGCCGAACAGTTGTTGCGGAACTTACCAATTACAGATAGCAACTATCAAATCTGTTGGTCTCAACTGGAGGCTAGATACAATAATAAAAAGTATTTGTCACATTGCATTATTAAACGACTGTTGAGTCAAAGGAATTGTTACACAGAATCACCAGGCTTTCTGAAAGAGTTGATTGATACCAGTACTGATTGTTTAAACTCTTTGTCTAACATAGGAATTGACATTCAGTCATGGGATATACTTATATTACACATTCTAACTTTGAAGTTGGACGGTGAAACGCGTAAACAGTGGGAATTAAACGTAACTAACATCACTGCACCAGACGTATTGCCAACTTTTAACCAATTTAAAGAATTCTTAACGAATAGATTTAGAGCTTTAGAATTTCTTGATTATCGTAATTTTAACAAAAGTCAACAACCGAGTCAACAATATTCAAATACAAGTAAACCTCGTTCGTTGCATGCTGCTGGTTCCGATAAAACAATGGTATGTAAATTGTGTTCAGAGAATCATAAGTTATATAGTTGCAAAAAGTTTCTAGAAATGGATAGCGATTCTCGTCGGGCTTTTGTTCAAAGTAATGGAGTCTGTTTTATTTGCTTGGGCGATAATCATAACGCAAAGTTTTGCAAAAATACAATGAAATGTAGGATATGTAAGCGTCATCATCATTATTTATTGCACCCGAAAACTAATACCTCCTCTGCAGTAGCTCTAACAAAACCTGAAATAGCAAAGGATGGCGGCACTGACGAAATAAATGCAAATACCGCGGCTGTAAAGACCCAATCGGTATTATTAGCAACAGCGTTAGTTCACGTTGAGGCTAAGTCAGGTGAAAATTGTACTCTGCGAGCTCTTCTCGACCAAGGCTCTCAAGCCTCGTTTGTGACGGAATCTGCGGTTCAATTGTTGAGGCTGAAAAACATACCAGTTAAAGGGTTAATATCTGGGTTGGGTGGAGATAAGGATATCACATCTCATGCAGTAGTTAAAATAAAATTGAAATCTATCAACGAACCATATGTAACCATAGAAGTTAAAGCTCATGTTCTGAAATCAATCACTAGCTTTCTTCCTAGTAAGAAAATAGTTGAATTGAAATGGTTGAAAACGAAGCATATAAAGTTAGCTGATCCTCAATACTACAGACCTAACAAAATTGATCTTTTGTTAGGTGCTGAAATCTACGGACAAATAATAAACGAAGGATTGTTGAAGGATCCTACCGGTTCATTAATAGCTCAATCAACTTCTTTAGGATGGGTAATTTCGGGGTTAGCTGATTCTAATAATTCAGCTAAAGTTTTAGTAATGCATGTCTGTACTGAGGAGGATGATATGCTTAAAAGATTTTGGGAAATGGAGGCTGAGCCTGCTTATAACGAAGAAAAAATACTTACTGAGGACGAGCAAAAATGTGAAAGTTACTTCAGTGATACTACTAAAAGGGATGAAGAAGGTAGGTTTGTGGTAAGATTGCCATTTAAAACAGAAAATCCTGCTTGTAATGAGAGTAATTCTCGAGAAATTGCATTAAGAAGATTTCTGGCCCTAGAGCGGAAATTACAGAAAAATGAGAAGTTAAAACAGGAATACAAAAGGACATTTCAAGAATATTTAGAGTTGGGTCACATGGTACCGGTTAAAAAACGAGATCTAGAAGAGAAAGCGGTATATTTGCCCTATCATGAAGTGATAAGGGAGGATAGAGAGACCACAAAAGTTAGGGTTGTCATGGATGCATCTAGCAAAGGACAAAATGGAGTCTCTTTAAATGATTGTCTCATGGTTGGACCTACTCTGCAAATGGATCTTCGACATATTACAATGAGGTGGAGGAGAAATCCGATTGTGTTGGTAGCTGATACAATTAAAATGTATCGGCAAATAAAAGTAGACGATGACGATGCTAATTACCAATGCATTTTATGGCGAGAGGATCCTAGTAAAGACTTAGTGGACTACAAGATGGTAAGAGTTACCTTTGGAACGTCATGTGCGCCTTTTCTAGCTGTCAGGTGTCTTATGCAGGCAGCTGTCGAGGAAGGTCATAACTACCCCATGGCTGCTGAACGTACCATAACAGACTTTTATATGGACGATTTATTAACTGGATGTGAAACGGTGGAAGATGGGTTAAAGATTTATTCTGAGATGAATGAAATGTTGATGAACGCTGGATTCGAACTTCAAAAATTGTTAAGTAATAATAGTGAGTTGATGAAAAAACTTAATGAAGAAAAAACTGAAGAGGTACCTGAAAAGGGAAAGAAGTTAAAAATGGATAAAAAATTCAAGATATTGGGACTTACCTGGAACAGATGTGAAGACTCGTACCAATACACGGTGGATCTCTCTGAGCAGAAACAATCTGTAACTAAAAGAAAAGTTATAGCTGATATTGCTCGTTTATTCGACCCGTTGGGGTGGGTTGCACCTATGGTTATTATAACAAAAATGATGATCCAAAAGCTTTGGTTATGTGGAATAGATTGGGAAGATTTAGTACCTAGTTGTTTGAAAAAAGAATGGAAAACTTACCGAGCGGAGTTGCAGATGCTGGAACTGGTACAGATACCGCGTTATCCTGGTTGTAGATCGGATGATGAAAAAGTAGAGTTGCACGGATTTTCCGACGCATCTCGTTCTGCATATGCTGCTGTAGTTTATATCCAGATCGTCAGTTCGAATGGAAATGTTCAAGTCGGTTTGGTAGCAGCAGAAACTAAGGTTGCTCCCATAAAACAAATTTCTATACCGCGACTTGAACTGTGCGGGGCAGTGTTGTTATTGAAACTCATTGCAGAAGTAGGGACTGTGATGGAGATTCCAAAATGTGACTGGCAACTGATGGGCCAGTTGCCATCAGTCAGAGTTACTATAAACATTAGGACTACTAAGGGGAGAGGGCACAAGTCTTACAAGGGCTATATATGTTTATTCATATGTATGGTGACTCGTGCTGTCCATATAGAAGTTGTAAGTGATCTCACATCGCAAGGTTTTTTAGCTGCCTTCAGACGATTTGTGGCAAGACGTGGACAGTGCACAGATTTATATAGCGATAATGGCACAAATTTTGTGGGTGCATCTCGTGAATTGCGGGACTTATTTGATGCGGAAAAATCTACAATATCGGGAGAAATAGCCGAATGTTTGGCTACTAACGGGATTACATGGCATTTCATCCCACCACATGCCCCCAATTTCGGAGGTTTATGGGAAGCCGCTATCAAATCCACAAAGTATCACCTGAAACGGATAGTTGGGAATTCAACTCTAACCTATGAAGAGATGTCAACAGTTTTAACACAGATCGAAGCATGTTTGAATTCTAGGCCCATGTGGAGAATCGAATCAGGAGAGACTGTGTTAACTCCAGGACATTTTCTAGTTGGTAGTTCATTGATCACTGCTCCGGATCGTAATTATGAGTCAGCGAATATTTCTTGCTTAAGACGTTGGCAACTAACTCAACGTATGTTGCAAACTTTTTGGCGTTGTTGGTCACGAGATTACGTAAATAAGTTACAGCAGAGGTATAGGTGGAATACTACCACTCCTGAACCAAAGGTCGGTGATATTGTAATGATAAAAGAGGACGACTTGCCGCCTAGTAAGTGGTTGCTGGGTAAAGTTGAAGCAAAACATCCTGGCGCTGATGACATCACCCGAGTAGTTACCTTGCGTGTAAAAAATTCTTTGATCAAACGACCAACTTCAAAGTTATGTGTACTACCTATTGCACAGTAAAACTTTTGTATTTTTTATTTTGATTGTTATCATGAGATAGCTTCATATTATGTGAGTAAATTTAAGTACCTTTTAAGAATTTCGTAAAGATACTATTAACCTAGCTCTTAGATTTTGTAACCATAAGATTTGTTTTCTGTTAATATATTTTTGTTGTTAGTCATGGTAAGCGGAAAAAGGACAGTTTGAAATTCTGTCCTTGGTGGGCGGTTATGTACAGCATTAAGTTCGGATAATATCCAATAGATGGCGATGTAGACGTTTGCGTTGTTATTCTACATCGCGAGAGCAAGTTCGCTATCGAAAAGATATAGTGTTTTAGAGAGATTTGTATATTAACCTAATTTTGAGGAGTAAACTGTTAAGTATTTTGACTAGTTTTACTTGCATCAGCACCCTTGGTGGTTAGACCCCTTAAATGGTGTGAGGGTTTTACACGGGGTTTGCAGAAGACTGTCCACTAAGTTGATAAGAACCCAGTTTATTTGTTGAACAAAAGCTATTCTCGGGACTCAATTGTATATTCTGAAAAACATAACGGCATTGCAAATGAGCTTTTTCTGTAAACAAAGCTATTAAAAATGATTACAGTCAAACACAAATAATAATCAAATACAACCTTGATCCATCCATAAGTAGAACTTTCTGCAGTTAATGAATATGTAGGTACTAAGTATATACTCAACTAAAATTATGCTTCAAATGAAAAAGACAAATGTGGAGTTATATATATATAAACGATAAGTATGGAACCAAAACCCCTTAATGGGCAATAATTATTAAACAACGATTTCATCTTTGAGGTCTGACGAAAAAAGGGGTGTAATCAGTTTTATTTATTTATTTAACACTTTATTGCACACAATAAAATACATAGAGAAATATCATACACATAAACGACACAACAGGCATACAAATTTATTTCGAAATTTTATGTGTGTAATTGTGTATATGAGCTATGTGTAACTGTGGCATCGTAGCTCTAGAACAGATGGACCTATTTTAATGCAGTTTTCTCTATTTGAAAGCTAGTTTTATTGAGATGGTTCTTAGCATAAATTTAAAACGGTTCTGTAGTTTAGAAGATATTTGTTGGGGGTTATCCGACTTTTTCTGTCGGTTATTGAACATAAAAAATGTTTCAACTTATCGAAATTATATATCTAGAGCAACTCGTCTAGTATATCAATAATCGAAGAAAAAATGCATGCACTTTTTACAATAATAACTCCCAATAGGAATTTATGGATTTTACATAGAACATAAAATATAATTATATTGTTTTATGACAAATCACGAAAGGCATACATTATGCTTACGAAAAATATTTTATTATTTTTATAGTTTTTGTATCACGTATAATATCACGTTAAATAACGATTTTGACCAGCATGGAGATTATTTGTCAAAAAAGGAGTTCATCCTCAGTTCCAGGATATACCGCTTACCATCTCTAAGAGCATACATATCCTAGGTGTCGACATCTCCAGTGACGTCCAGTTTCGCAGTCATTTGGAAGAAAAGGTCAAGCTCACATCTAAAAAGCTGGGTGTGCTTAACAGATCAAAGCAATACTTCACGCCGGAGCAACGGCTTCTCCTTTACAAGGCTCAAGTCAGACCCCATTTGGAGTATTGCTCCCATCTATGGGCGGGAGCACCAGCATATCAGCTTGGTCCTTGTGACTCGATCCAAAAGCGCGCAGTGAGAATTGTCGATGATAATATGCTTACAAGTGGTATTGAGCCGCTGAGTCAGCGGAGGGATTTCGCCTCCCTTTGTGTGTTCTATCGCTTGTACAACGGTGCTTGTTCTGAAGAACAGTTTGACATGATGCCTACAGCTACATTCTATCATCGCACCGCTCGCCATCGACACATCATCGTTCATCCTCACATCTTGGAGCCAAATTGGTTGCGAACTGTGCGGTTCCAAAGGAACTTTCTCCCACGTACACAAAGGTTGTGGAATGAACTACCTGGAGCGGTTTTTCCTGAAGAGTACAACCTGGAGTTCTTCAAGAAAGGGGTTAAAAGGTTTTTACGGGGTCGGCAACGCGTGGGTGATACCCCTGGTATTGCAAACGTCCATAGGCTGCGGTGACTGCTTACCATCAGGCAAGCCGCAAGCTTGTTTACCACCTTAGTGGTATAAAAAAATCCTATACTATAAGTAATACGTATTTCATGCCGAAAACCAGTTTCTTAAGTTAGACAACATAATAAAAACTGACATTGAACTTGCCGAAACTGTTTAATGAGTTTTTATGTCGTTTACATTAAAAATTGAGTTAGTACTCACTCAAATAAAACCAGCCTAGTGGTTCCTACCGTAGCATAATTAAAATAAACTATTTAAAACTGTATGAAGTGCCAGACCACTTTACAGTTGTGTACCCTGCATCCAACTAACGTACAGGCATCGCGAGCCTTTATTCCGTGCATGTGCAAGTTGTGTAATGAGCTCCCTCTCGAAGTATTTCCTTTGCACTATAACATGACTTACTACCTCAAAGGCTGGTACCGCATCCGCTTCCCTAATATTGCAGATGTCCTGGAAGACAGTCGTCTGCCGCCGACGTGCTGCTGTAATTACCCTTACCACCTTGTGCCGCCGGTGCAAGGTGGTAAGGGTAATTCTGGCATGCGCCTTGGACTCGAGGGGATGGCCATCGTTTTTAGTAACGCATGCAGTTTATCAATAAACTGCAACATGTCAATGTCAGTTTTGGCCCGGTGTTGCGCATCCTTGCGTAATAAGCTATTGGCGATGTTTCGCATCCATGGACTCTGACTCTGACTGGCCGTGTCGTGTCTGACAGAGTATTATAGCACCAACTCCTTACAATCGTGGGTGTCGTATGAGGCGACAAATGTTGTTGAGGCAAGATCAGGTCTCCGTAGGCTGGAAAATGGGCATCAGCGTTTCCCATTGTTATATTTATAACACTGCGATCACCAACATGCTTGCCAAGCATGGAGGTTATGGCAATAACCTCCCCTTTCGTGGGAGAGGCCCTTAGTCCTGCAGTGGATTGAGATGTTATGGGCTGAGATGATGATGATATATGTCTATCAAGTTTTTAGAGACTTAAAAGGCTTATGGGATTTGGCTGCATATATCATGACTAGACATGGAGCCAATATCACTGGATTCGTGAAGCACAGATCCAAAGTATTTCAATTTATCTGTTTTGTTACTGACTTCGTTACCTATATGGATGGTTTCAAGATTCGCACTGCAGCTAGCTATGTACTTTGTTTTGGCAACGATTAAATGAAAACCAACGTTTTTCGACTTTCGGTTGCTATCGGCCGAAGATTTCGGCTGCCTCCATGAAATCTTGTCTCTTACCATTCAGAGTCTACTAGTTAATAGACGGTTCCCAACCCGTCTACTACTTATCCTGCTGACTCGTTGAACAAATTACAATTTTTTCGGCGAGGAAAGTTATGAAAGCAAATTATATAAATATAATAACTTGAGAGCGGATATGAAATAGTTAAGTATTGACTATATTAATAAGGACGGATATGGTCAGTGTAATTAGTTAAATATTCTTGTAATACAAAATACTGTTTCCTTTTTCGAATAAAAATATGTTTAATCCCTCGATTATAAAGCTAAATATGTTGTTGTTATTGTACTTTTATTCTCAAAAACATAGCGGCAGTGGAATGAGGTTTTACTGTCAACAAAGCTATTAATATGTATTGCAGCCAACACAAACAATAATCAAATTGAACCTTGATCCATCCATTAGTTGAACTTTCTGCAGTTAATGAACGCGTACTTAATATATACTAAAGTACGATCAATTAAAGAAAAAAGAAACTTCACTCAAAAAGGTACAACGATTAAATATCTTTTTCGAAAATTTGCAGTTTATATTTTTTTAATTACCTAAGATACATTAGCAATGATTATTCGTGCTTATTTCTCATTATTATGTTTTTTTTACATTGGTGTAAATTTAAAACAAAAAGCAGAACGATATAGCTATAAAAATATTTAAAATTAAGTACATAAGTATGACGGATGATTTAAGTCGGAAAGCGTAGAAGTACAAACTCAAATACGCAAAATGCTAGACCAAAACATTATTAGACCATCTATTTCCGCGTGGAGCGCACCGATCTGGATTGTGCCCAAAAAACAAGACGCTTCGGGTAAAGTCAAATGGCGTCTCGTCGTAGATTTCCGAAAGCTTAATGAAAAGACTTTAGACGATCGGTACCCAATCCCAAACATTAACGACATTTTGGATAAACTAGGCAAGTGCCAGTATTTTACCTGCCTTGACCTAGCCAGCGGCTTTTATCAAATAGAAATGACCTCTACAGATATCCATAAAACGGCCTTCAGCGTCTACCAAGGCCACTATGAATTCCTTAGAATGCCTATGGGATTAAAGAACAGTCCTTCCACGTTCCAACGTGTTATGGACAACGTTTTAAGAGGCTTAAATAACTGTATGGTATATTTAGATGACATTTTGGTCTATTCAACATCCTTACAAGAACACATAGATAGCTTACAAAAAGTTTTCCAACGGTTGCGAGACTCGAATTTCAAAATACAACTCGATAAATCGGAGTTCCTAAAACATGAAACCCCTTACCTTGGTCACATTATAACTAAAGACGGCATCAAACCGAACCCTGATAAAATAGCAGCTATTCAGAAGTATCCCATACCTAAAACTACCAAGGAAATCAAAAGCTTCTTGGGACTTTTAGGCTACTATAGAAAATTCATTCCGGATTTCGCTCGAGTTACAAAGCGTATGACCTTGCGATTGAAGAAGGGCGCAAAAATTACATTAACACCAGAGTACATCCAATGCTTTGAGCATTGTAAAACGTTGCTAACGAACGATCCGATTTTGCAATACCCTGATTTTTCCAAGGAATTCATTCTAACCACTGATGCATCGAATGTTGCAATCTCTGGGATATTGTCACAAGGTACCATCGGTTCCGATAAACCCATAGCGTATGCGTCACGAACACTCAATACAAGCGAAATGAATTACTCAACCACTGAGAAAGAACTCTTGGCAATTGTTTGGGCGACTAAGTATTTTCGACCTTATTTATTTGGAAGAAAATTTAAAATTGTATCAGATCACAGGCCTTTACAGTGGGTTATGAATATTAAGGATAATGGCAACACCCGGTTGACTAGATGGAAACTTAAATTGGCTGAATATCAGTTCGAATCAATTTATAAAAAAGGCAAACTGAATAGCAACGCAGATGCCCTTTCTCGTATCGAAATCGACAACGAAGAAACAAGCTCTATAATTGCAAATGCATCCGATCAACCTGACCAGGATATACAGGACGACCGACAGACTGAAACTGAACATACTAGTGCCGAGGACCCTATTCTGCAAATCCCTGTATCAGATGACCCTTTGAATAAATACTCTAGGCAGTTAGTTTTAAACATCGTTAATCACCCACCTCGTCACATGCCTACAAAAACTACCCCATTTAATAACAATACTATCTTAAGAATTACTGTAGAAATTAACGAGAATAATTTAGAGGAAGAAATAATTCAAATCATTAAAGAATACATCGACCCCCGAGTAAATACTGGTATATTAGTTCAACCCCTTGAAAAGATGTATTCAATTGTACCTATAATTCAACACACCTTCAAAAATTTCTCAATGAAATTGTTCCTAGTTAAATCGGAAATTGAAAATGTGTGTGGATACTTAAACCAACAAGATATTATTCGTAGGTACCACGAAGGCAAAACAAACCACCGCGGCATCTCTGAAACGTACTTGGCCTTGTCGAGTAAGTACTTTTGGCCGAAGCTTCGCGATAGCATTACGAAATACATTAACGAGTGCGCAGTATGTGGCCGCGCTAAGTACGACCGTAACCCGATACGCCCCGAGTTCCAAGTAGTGCCGCCGCGGTCTAAACCTTTCGAAATCGTTCACGCAGATGTTTTCACCGCGGAACAAGAAAAGTATATAACCGTAATAGATTCATTTTCCAAATTCGCTTCAATTTTCCATTTACCTGACTGTACTGCCCCGAATATTGTAAAAGCAATATTACAGTTTGGTACACATCACGGCTTACCCCTAACTTTAGTAACAGATCGCGGAACCGAATTCACGAACCAAGTGGTAGCTCAATTCTTACGTCTTCATAAAGTCACCCATCACACTACCTTGGCTCACGCCCATAATGACAATGGAATGATAGAACGTTTTCAAGGAACCCTATTAGAACCTTTACGTCTTTTAAAAATTCAGCATCCTACTGAGCATTCCAAAGACCTCATGCCGTACGCTATGTTAGCTTACAATAGCTCTATTCATAGTTTGACAAGGTGCAAGCCCCTTGACCTTATCACAGGACACTATGATCCCCGAGACCCCTTAGACTTAGATGTGACGGACTATCTTATGCAACAATACACCGACAAACATCGCGACAAGACGAAAATGGTCTATGATTTAGTTCACGACACATCTCTCAACGTACCGCCATGATGGAAAACATAAACCGCAATCGCGAGCCGGAACCCGAGTTAACCCCGGACCAGGATGTCTATGTCCGTAATCCTGTAGCTGTAAGACATAAGTTGGCCCCTCGTTACACTCAAGATGCAGTAATTGCCAACTTACCTATACATATATATACAAAGAAAAAACGCGGACCAGTTGCTAAATCCCGATTAAAACGACCCCGAAAAACCCCATTGTTACAGGTGCCTGAAAATGAAAGGGAAAGCCATTCTGATGCTGACCGTCCTAGCCCTGACCGAGCTGGCCCGAGCCGAGTCCGAGATCCAACTTGAGAGCTTAGATAAAGGACCTGGACTCTTACCTTTCAAACTTGGACAAGCTAAAGTAGTTTCTCACTTTCATACTTTCTTACAGTATACTGACCTAGGTGACATAAGTAGAAATATTGACAAATTGAAAATACAACTTTCCGATGCTTCTCAATCAATTGATAATAGTTCTTTTAACGTATTTAAATACCAAATTAAATATTTATATACTAAACTAGAGAGAGTCTCAGCCCAGCTTGATACTTTTAAGCCTAATAGATTAAAGAGAGGTCTGATCGATCCTCTGGGTTCAGTCATAAAAAGCCTGACCGGAAACTTAGATCAAAATGATGCTATCCAATTTAACAGTGCATTGAACGTACTTCAGAATAACGAACAAAGTTTGGCGCAAGGCCTTAACAAACACAAAAGCTTGTGTAAACAATGGATAAGTTCTCAGAAACAAATTGTACTTACCTTAATGTCGAACCAACAGAAATTGGAACGTACTTTGTTAAAATTAAGTAACATTTCTCATGATGACAAAGAACAGTTATTGCATTATGCACATATTTCGCAATTGTTTGTAATCCTTAGCGAAAATATTAATGATCTTTTAGAAAAGCTTTTTCGAATTGAAAATGTATTAGCCTATAGTAAAATAAATAAAGTACACCATTCGATTTTAAATGTGCACCTCTTAAAGGATATTGTATCTAGTTTAAGTAAATTGTATAACCCTGATCAGATTTTAACCCTAGATGTAAGAGATTATTATGATTTTATGAAAATAGATTCTTATTTAGCTGGTAATAATGTAGTTGTAGTTTTGAGAGTGCCGATTGTTTTCAAGTATTCCTATGATTTATATAGACTCTGTCCCCTTCCTAATAAACAGAAGGAAATCCTTATCCCTCCATATCCTTACACTGCAACCAATACGTACGAATATGTGTATCTCGAGGCAGAATGCCCCAAATCTGGAGAATGGTATGTCTGTGAACAGAAGCTCAGCCTGCAGACACGAAGCGATCAAGATTGCATACAGAAGCTTATCTACCACCAGGAAATAGATTCAACATGCAAACTCACACCTATTTCCCTTTACAAGGAGGCTCTACTTGAGCTAGATGACCAGCATTATGCTGTGACGTTTCCTAAGCCCACCAAGGTACAACTCAAATGTCAACAGGATCAGCATGTCGTCCTTGAAGGCAGCTACGCCGTAACTATTCCGCAGCATTGCCTTCTGAAGAGCACGGAGTTCACCCTTATTAACACCAACAATAAGCTGCGAGGACAGCCTCTGAAAATAACTTCAGTTCCACTACGTCAACAAACTTATGAAATTAAAGGACCCACACTGAAGATGAGCTCAATAAACTTAGATGATTTAAGCTCTTGAGAGACAGATTACTTTGGAAAATCCTATCCAAATTGATAAAATGCAATCAACCAGCATTTACCACACAACCATACCTATGTATATCGTAGGTTTGATTACCATCGGTGTCCTTATCATATTACTTTACCGACGCTACCGCCGCAAGCCAGGTATAATCGTGAAAGAAAACATAGAGATGTCATTACCCCCTGACAACAAAAAGGACGCAACATTTTCAATAGACTTTTGCAAATAGTTGCTATTCTTAGGGGGGAGGTGTCATGTTGTAGCTACGCCGGGTTTATTTGCGGCCAAGACCGAGTGCAGTGTTAAGTGTTGTGCAATCCTAAACGTATCGATTCATAAAAAGCAATACAAGCCCTTGCGGGGCGCCTTCCTTACTCAACAATCGAACGGGTCGGACACTCGTATTTTGTAATATTTTAATTAATAAATTTCTAGTTTTAATCTATTTTGTATTTTTTAAAAGATCCTCCACTGCCGCTTAGATCTGATTCGCGTCTTGAAACTGTTTCCTCATTTCGTTTATAGAAAGTGTTATTTAAGTTTAAAATTAAAGTAATTTTAAAATCACCGTTGCATAAGAATTAAATTACCTCAACCGCCTACATTGTAATACCGCATTGATTTCAAGTAAAATTATAAGTAATGTGCAAAAATGAATTGGAATAAATACAGTGAAGTAAATGTGAACCTTTTCTTTAATTTATCTGGACGAATACGATCTAATACTGATATCACCACCCTGATGACAATGATCCTGATACACCACTTGCCTTGACGCAACGACATATATTTTACAAATGTTTGTCTGTTTGTCTGGGCGCGCATCACACAAAAGTCGCAAAACGGATTTTAATGGGGTTGTCATAGTTTGAAATTCTGAGATCCAACTAAAAAATCTAAGCCATAATTCATCTAATTCGGTTGGGTAGAACCAGGGATACAGCTTGACCTCTCCGAAGCAAATGCATTTTAATAATAAGAAAGTAATTTTAAATGGTCGCGCAAGTGAAACTAAACTGTAATAAAAACTATTTTCAGGCGTACGAAATCGGGGCCAAAAGCTAGTTTTGTATAAACAGAATGCAGACCAAATTGCGCAAACAAAATTATGCTTGTGTATCATTTTACTCTGTACGTTTTAATTATTACGTAGCATGATTATGAAGTCAGGCAGAGAAACAAAAAATATTTAATATTTTAAAAAGTTTTTTGTGTTAAGTCGTCGTTATATTGTTTTTTTACTTAATAGGCATATGAGAACATCCTCAAATACTATTATTTGAAGATACAATCTTTTTAATGGTGGTTATAATATTATGCTTTTGATATTTGTAAAAATAGATACCGATAAGCTATTGATTATGGGACATAGATATCGATAGCTACATGGAAAAGGTAGAATACCATATTATTAACCATCTTGAATTCTAATACTATAAATTCCTAAACCATCATTAATTCTAAAAAATAACATGATTTCACCATTTCAAATAATATTAATAGACATTGGTATCGGAGTCGATATCGGCTGTGAAAAAAGTTAAATTGTTTGAAACCAAATACATTTTATCGATTAGTTGATTTTACAGCACTAATGCCGTCCATAAAAGCAAAGCGCTCCATAAATTAACACTCAGATTCTTAAAATAAAAGGCAAAATGGGTGTGTAGTCTGAAGTATCAATTCAATAGTAGGTTGGTATTAATTAAACTTTATAGTTCACAATCATACTTAAAAGAGGATCATGAATTTCATTTTAAAATTATGTTAAACACCTTTTTTTGTAAGGTGACGTTTTATGGTCTTAAACTCAAGTAACGACTTTGTCATTCCCATTTTCCGATCTTGTTCACATGCTGTGAAAACACATCATTCAGAAAATAAATTGGCGGGCGCCTTATTTTTAGACATTGCAGGAAGACATTAACGAAACTGGTACCTACATACTTTCGTGGAACTGTTTTAAAAACCAGTGAGATATTATTAATAAAGGCATTTTATGGAGCTTGATCAATTATTCATTGGTCATGATGGGATCCGATCGAGTACCAATGAGGGACTTGGCTTTGTACCTATAGGAACTTTGTGAAATGTAACAATGATGATGTTGTTTTTGATCAACCATATTCCGATATAGTCCATCATGTTCATATTGGCGTTAATATCCTGATTGTGCTCTCACGCGCGAAGGCCCGGGGGTTTCGCCTTGACCATGATCCAGGCAGGATGTGACAGATCAGGTAATTACAGTAGAGCGACTGCTACCTAACCTCCGTGACCCTGTTTACGGATGAACTTGACCAGATTGGATCACGAATTTGTAGGTTTCATCACAATATATTTCCTCTCCAAAGAGCATATGCAGAGATATGCATAACTCAGAAAAGACACATGGCTGGACTGAGGTTGGAACCTGGTACCTCGGGGTACGTGTTGGATGCTTTAACCATTAGGCCACCGATGCTTCTGGAACGGGGTTGGTGCTATATGCTCGCTGCCGGACACCACGGTTTTTCACTCCGGAATAAACAATTTTAACTTCCGATGAAAAAAGGGATGTTATCAGTTTGACGTGTGTATCTGCGGCTCTGTCGCTGTGTGTGTCTATCTGTGGAATCGTATCTCCGGAACGGAAGCACCGATTTGGATGTGGTTTTCTGTGTTTGAAAGCCAGTTTTATCGAGATGGTTCTTAGCTTTGTTTAATTAAAATCGTCGGGAATGATTCGAATTTTTGCAGTAACTGATTAAAAAAACTTCTATTAAAATTCAGTCTACTGAAGCTGTTGGTTTCATCACGATGTTTCCCTCACCGTAAGAGCATCGGTGAGCATTCAACTAACATTAGTTATGTACATACATAACTCAGAAAACTATCATTGGTACATGGCCGCAGTGGGATTCGAACCCGGTACCTCTAGCTTACGAGTTGGATAGCTTAACCACTCGCTCACTGACACTCCATCATTATAATATTAGGTATTACTATTATCAGAACTTGCAATTACTCTTATTTTATATTTTGTTTAATTAACTATGCCAAATGAATAATGAGGAATGCCAAATGATATAGTAAAAATTATGTGTGGTATTCAATTTATTATTCATTTATACAGTGCTTCCAAACTTAAAATTTGAACAACAAAGTATGAAGAGCGACTACATTATCATATAACATTTATTTTATTTATTATTATTTATTTAATACTTTATGCACAAAATAGTACAAAGGTGGACTTAAAGCTTTGTAGCTTTATCTACCAGTCTACCCCGAAAACTGGTAATAAAAATTGCAGGCGGTGCATAAAAATTTACAACAACATTACACTTACACGTACACTATTAATTAAAAATATAATTCTACCCACCAGTATTCACATACCGAAACTCAAAAATGTTTGTGAAATACTAAAAACCAATAACAACAAGATAGCAGAACGTAATTGACTACCAATTTCAATCAGGCCTACCCACCAAGCTCACTCGCAAAAGTAACCGGTGAAAAAAGAAATAAGTTAAAGTCGGGTATTACAAAGAATTTAGAAAATGCTCTCGAACAGCTTTTTTGAAGGTAGGTTTGTTGGGGCTTCGTCTGATATCGATCGGAAGATCATTCCACAGCCTTGCTGCCATTAAAGAGAAAGAGTTGGCGAGGAAACCAGTGCGGTGAAGTGGAAGATTTAAACAGAGAGTATCAGCAGAGCAAAGATTGCACTTATGAGTATCGCAGAGGAATTGAAATTTACATTTCAAATACTCCGGTACAACTGGATCCTTCAGTATGGAAAAAAGAAGAGAAAGAACGCGCAAGTTACGGCGGTGCCGTATAGGAAGCCACTTCAGCTTTGCACGAAATGATGAAATGTGGTAGTATTTGCGTAAAAACGGATACAGTTGTTGAGTAGGCGTTCCAATTTATTCAGTTGATCCTGATTGCCGTCAGAGCAACACACATCAGCGTAGTCAATAATTGGTAAGATAATCGATTGTACGAGCAAAAGTTTGGTGGAAGAGGGAAGAAAAAATTTAAGTCGATAAAGGCACCGCAATGTCCCCGTTACCTTTCTGCTCACCTCTGTCAGCTGATCCGACCAGCTCAAAGTACTATCGATAACAAGACCAAGATCTTTTACAGAAGAAGTAAACGGAATAGGAACATGATTGAAATATACTGGTGGAACATTTGCCAAATCAAGGCGACCAATCAGTCGAGAACTGCCCACGACCATGGCTTGGCATTTCGACGGATTTACAGAAATGCCAAACTTACGAGACCAGTCATAGATATGGTTCAAGTCGCCATTTAGGGCATCAACAGCCTCGGCAATTTTCGCAGCATCAGCACTGGCATGCAGCTGTAAGTCATCCGCATAAAGATGGTGAGAGCACCTAAGTTTGTGAGTAACATAATTCATAAATAGAGAATTTTCTCTCCAAGCGAAGCGAAAAGAATTTTTTTCTATTTAGCAGAGGGGATAAAATGCCGCCTTGCGGAACACCAGCGACAAGATCACACCAATTGGACACTACTCGATCAGCGCGAACTGCCTGCTGCCGACCGCGAAGATATGACGAGAACCAGCCAGTCACTGAGGATGAGAACCCAAGCTGCGACAGGGTAGCCAGTAAGATGTCATGATCTACATTGTTAAAAGCGTTAGAGAAATCTATTAGGATAATGATAGTTAGTTTAGTATTTTCCATGGCTTCCCTGACATTCTCTGTGATTTTAAGCAGAGCCGTGGTAGTGCTATGCCCCGGCCGAAAACCCGATTGAAAGGGACTTAAAAGAGAGTTATTTAATAATATTAATTTGTTAATACAAAGGCAGATATTTGTTTATGTACAACAGCTTCAAGAATTTTTGACAAACATGGCAGTATTGAGATTGGTCTCAAATGACTTAAAGAGCTAGGCGCAGATACCTTGGGGAGCGGGACAACGAATGCTTTACCCCACTCACAAGGGAATGAATGTGACGAAAGAGAGTGATTGATGACATGTGTGAGAATGGGTAATACAAAATCTAAAATATGAATCACCATCACTCTGCTTACATCATCACAACCCGTCGCCTTGGACTTTATGGAGAAAAAGGTTTTCCTAACTTCATTCTCAGAGACAGAGCTGAAATTAAAGTCTGTCTGCGACACGGGCAAGGACCCAATGAAATCGATTGTATCAGATTTAGTAGCATCATCCAGTTGTGATACAGTAGAAAATGCTTGTTTAGAACCTCTGGACAAAAAGAAGATTTGACATGAGAGGTTTGGGGCTTGCCAACTCCCACTGATCTCAGGAACTTCCAGGTGTTAGCCTGGGAGGAATTAAGTAGATTGTATTTTTTAAGTATTTATCTAAGGCTTTTAACTATTCAAATTAAAAAAAAACAACACGACAACTATTACTTTAGTAAGAAATTGTAACATTTCCTTGACTTTTCTCGAAATATACCTCCATTACATTTCCTAGGTAGTATACACTTAGTAAGTTGCTGAAAACTATACCACCCACCTGAAACGAAATCAAAGTATTAATTAATTATACAATAGTAATAAATAATAACAATCATATTGGCGTTAATGTCCCGGTTGCGCACATGCGCACGAGGGCCTGGGGTCCGCCTTAATCATGATCCAAGATTTGGCAGTTTTTTTATTGATTATGATCAATAGGCTTGCATTTGACCTCAACTCACCTGATGGAAAGCGACGTTGAGGTCGAAGATGTAGCATGCGTGCCTAGAAAATAGGTATTCACTCTTGATTTGAAGACCCCAAGGTTATATTGATCGGGAAACAGTGACTCAGGCAGAGTGCCAGGCACCTTTGCAGTACGCGTAAGAAAACTGGATGCAAAACGCTTAGTAGGAGATGGTAGGACGTCTACCATAAATGGAAGACGATCTTTTGTCCCCCTCGGTGTTCGATAATAAAAAGGGCACGTTGGAACAAGGTTGTTGATTGTATGAACAAGGCCAGGTATTTACAGTGGAGCGACTGCCATCTGACCTCCGTGACCCTGTTTAATAGGGGAAGTTGAGCAAATGGATCATGGTTACACATTCAGCCAGTCGCCTGAATGTGCAGGTTTCATCAAGAGCATCGGTTAGCTTTCAACGAATGTACACAACTCATAAGAGAGTCATTGGGACATCGCGGCACTAGGGTTCGTACCCGTACCTCAGGGTATGAGTCGGACCCCTTAACCATGATGCCACCGACGCTCCTAATTATTTATTTAAGCAGTCAGCTTCTTGGGCACAATTCCGGGGACTGTTTTAATTTTTAATGCTTACGTATAGTGCTTTTTTACGGTGTTTTTTTTCTCTTCGTATTTCATTATAAATACCCTTTCTTCTTGTTTGTTTTAAGGAAATATAATAAATTATGTATACAATAGTAGCATACAGCATTGACGACCTGAGTGGTTCAATGGTCAACATGCCGGCCGGTCTGCCACGCAAGAGGTCCCGGGTTCGATTCCCGGCTGGGCAGAAATTGAAATGATGAATTTTAATTTCTTTTACGGGTCTGGGTGTTCTAAATATAATAAGTATATCTTTAAAAAATATTTAAGTAGTATATCAGTTATCTAGCACCCATAGCACAAGCTTTGCATAGTTTGGGGCTAGATGGCGCTGTGTGAATTTGTCCACGAATACGAATATATATACCTACCCAAGGATAAGAGAAGCTAAGGTGACGCTAAAAAGTATTGTACCATTAAGGAAATAAACTTGAAATATTTAAGAGTCGCATTCGAGACAAATATGCTCTGAAATAAAATATAAATACGTAGAATCTATTATTTTTGTGTGATGGTTTTTTGACGTGAAAGGTCTTTAAAATCACACTGAGTACAAGACCGTGGCGATAAATCCGAGCATAGCCCTTGCCATTGCCCTCTGGGTAACAGAGAGCTTTCTTATGAGGCCCATTGTGAGCGGCCACGTTTATGTTCCGTAGCTCATCACTGGCAACACCTATATAGCTATTTGACATTTTAGCCAGTAATACCTACAGTCAGTCCGGTGAGATGGTGGTCAAATGCTTAGCTAGTTCTTATTTAAAAAGACCCATAAGTCTTAAGCCTGATTGCACTAATCTTTTGCGTTGCGCTTTTTCTTATCAGGAATATTTTAAATTAACTTAAGCATGACCTAAAGATTAGTGCAATCACCAACCAATGACAACTTAACTTGCAAAGTCATATTTTATCTTTATGACTCCGAATTTAAATGCTTAGGAATATCTTAAGGCGCCAACTTAAGATTCGCCTAAGTTTAATGAAATCGGGAACAAATTTTTAAGTCTAAGAGAGCTACTTCGCGACTCCGGCGATTCCGTTGAGAACGGTCCATGGATACAATAATTGTTGTTTTTATTTTTTAAATAGATCGAATATTTGTTACTGTATTTTTATGTATAATCCTATCCTATCTATTCTATTTTATTCTATTCTATTCTATTCTATTACCGCGGCTATGAGCGGCCGGCCCAGCGTGAACAAGCGCGCGGGCGTGAACGCGGCGCCCTGAAGTGCCATGCGGCGGCGCGCGCCCATTGCCTCGCGACGCAATGGGCCGCGAACGCTGATTACCGCGTCCACCACGCTCCATAAACGGCAATTCTAAAAATAGAAAATAGCAATTTGTTTTGCCAGTGACCAAACGCAGTAACTCTTTTGCGTCGTTGCAGGAAATCTTGGTTAAACGCCTTGGGAGTTAGAGCGAATGGTGGGGCTTTGCCCGAAAGTAATTTAGTAGGTACTGGGAGTGCTTTCACGCGCAAGGGTTCGGGATCCGCCATTACCATGATCCAGGATTTGGCTGATCAGGTACAGACACTGATACCAGAGGAACCTGACCAGCTATAATTCTAGTTTTACATTCAGGCGCCTGATGCGCTGATATCAATTATTCATAATGACGACAATAAAATAAACGTGCTTTTTTACATTACCACACTTGTTCAGTAAAACTGGTGGTAACTAAAAATTAAGGCATAGTTTAAGGTTGTGTTATTAGTTAAATAAAATTACTGTTACACGTACCTCTACATGAAGTGTGTACGAAGATTCGTTGATCATAACCAGATTCATAATTGTGTGAATTACCCAATTAATCAAGCGCACCAATGGCCAATTCACATGCGGGACAACCACTGCAGATGGAAATGGTCATTTGAGTTATAGTTGGTAATACATTATAAATAGAAAATAATAATCTTGGCGTTAATGTCCCGGTTGTGCTCTCGAGCACAAGGGCCCGGGGTCCGCCTTGACCATGATCCAGGATTCGGCAGGTCAGGTAATTACAGTGGAACGACTGCCATCTGACCTCCATGACCCGGCTACCAGGGGAACCTGACCAGATTGGATCATGGTTATACATCCAGTCGCCTGAATGTGCAGGTTTCATCACGATGTTTTCCCTCACCGTAAGTCCATCGGTTAGTATTCAACTAATGTACATAACTCAAAAAACAGTCATTGGTACATGACCGGAGCAGGATTCGAACCCGGGACCTCTGGCTTACGAGTTGCATACTCGGCGATTCAGTGTGGGTTTCGGCCGGGCTTGGCGACGATTGACCTCGTATTTGCCCCGAGAACTCTCATGAAGGGATACAAATCAAAGAACACTTCCCTGCATTTCCTGTTTATGGATATGCAGAAGGCTTTTAACTGTGTCCCTTGGAGATGATCTGGTGGGCGTTGCGTTCCAAGCCAGTACAGGTACATGGTACAGGCTCGATAATCAATAAAGGCCTTGAGGCCATATATGGCCGTAGGGGTATATGGCCGGAGCGGGATTCGAACCCGGGACCTCTGGCTTACGAGTTGCATACTCCAACCGCTGGGCCACCGACGCTCTGGTAATACATTACGGGTATAGTTTTTATATTCTTGTGAAAATGGATGGACTCCCGTGGTATTAGCTTGGCCCAACGTACATTTTATTTCCTCGGGAGCTACATCTACAACAAAATAAATAAAATTCTAAACATATATCCAAAGTGTATATTGGAGTGTAGGAGAATTGTGACATCGTGGCTGAGGAATCTTGATTATGATTCTACAGAAAAAATTATCGCAATTGTATCCTGAGATAAACATATTTAGACAGACAAACAAACACCAAGAAACACCACACACACACACACACACACACATACACACAAACACACACATACACATACACATACACACACACTGGGTTTTCATTTTCATCTATTTTATTTTTTTATTTTTTTATTGTTGTTTTATTTTCTCGATCATCATAAGATTGTTTGCTTAAACATTGCTCAGATGATTACATTATCGAAAATATTTAATTGTAAGGGATGCTGGAGTTTGGGAGCCTGGAGATCTGTAACACAGGTTTTCATTTACCTACTACAGACTCCAGCTCTCAATAAGGATTTGAATGCTATGTACAATGTATAAAGTATCTATATAACAATTAGCATCTTTATCGACGTTTGTGAGCGTCGGTGGCCGAGCGGTTTGAGTATACGACTCGTAAGCCAGAGGTCCCGGGTTCGAATCCCGCTCCGGCCATGTACCAATGACTGTTTTCTGAGTTACGTACATTAGTTGAATACTAACCGATGCTCTTACGGTGAGGGAAAACATCGTGATGGAACCTGCACATTCAGGCGACTGGATGTGTAACCATGATCCAATCTGGTCAGGTTCCCCTGGTAGCAGGGTCATGGAGGTCAGATGGCAGTCGCTCCACTGTAATTACCTGACCTGCCAAATCCTGGATCATGGTCATGGCGGACCCCGGGCCCTCGTGCGCGAGAGCACAACCGGGACATTAACGCCAAGATGATTTTTTTTTTTATCGACGTTCGTAAATGCATCCTCCTCGCTGAGAAGATACACAACCAATGGAGGCTGAGTGTCATTACTCCAAACTACAGAAGCAAAGGCTCGGTGCAGGAGAGCACTAACGACCGCCGTATAAATGTGATGTCAAACACCATGAAGCTCTTCAATCCGACGGGAGTGTGCGATCTCGGTGATTCAGTGTGGGTTCGTATTTGCCCCGAGAACTCTCATGAAGGGATATAGATCAAAAACACTTCCCTGCATTTCCTGTTTATGGACATGCAGAAGGCCTTTGACTGCGTCCCTTGGGGATGATCTGGTGGGCGTTGCAATACAAGCCAGTGCTCGAGGCCTCTATTGACATTATTCGAGAATGTACTGCAATTCCGATACCATAGTTAGGACTGCTGTTGGTACACCTGGGCTCTGTACTCAGCCCACTTCTGTTCAACGTGATATTAAACGTACTGTCAGACAGCATCAGAGACTATCATGAAGTCATATATACTGAGTCGGCTATCCATATATGCTGACGATATTGCGCTAACAGATTCAGTTAAGGGATGACTGATTAGTCCAACGTGTAAAAAGTGAAAGGAGTTACTTGAGAACGGTGGTCTGAAGATTAATGTAGCAAAGACAGAGATTATGACCTTCAACAGTGCGGATCCTCTACCAGTGCGCATAGGCGATGATAAAGTCAAGCGCAAAGATCAGGTCATTATTATTATTATGAAACAGGCAGGTTCGGACCAAGAAGCGATGGCTTAACGTCGGCAAGAATGATATGCGTTCCAGTCAACTCGCCACCAAGGCTGCTGAAGATCGAGCAAAATTGGACATAACGCTAAGATGATGATGTTGATGATAAGTGGTTTTGTATGCACATGACTACACCAGCCAAATAAAGTAATAATATTAGATTTGAAGGACACAGGGAAAACATGCAATATCTTTAACGAAGTTAAAAGTGTTTTAAATGTTTTACATATTACGTTTCGACACGGTTGTTACGTATTTTTAGGGACACTAATAATAATAATTGTAATTCTTTTGTAAAATCTAATTGGTATAAAATTAAATTAAACCTATGAAAATATGTCGGTGTGTGGAAAGTAGATAATATGGGAATAATAAAGCAAGGCTGAAGAAGAAGAAGTGGAAAGGGCAAAAGAAGGAGGACATGTACCAGGATTGTAGATTGTGGCATTTATAGTCTTTTACTCCTGTGGGATGTGGGCGTGAGTGTATGTATGTATAAATGAAATGAGGGTGCCATAAAAAAATAGGTTACCTTAATTATTGAATTTTTGAATTGAATTTTTGAATTTTTTTAATTGTGACATTGCATGTTCTTCACCTGTACCGTTAATTTGTACAAAATTGTCTTTTAGATATTTTAGTTATATTGGTATACTTACTCAAGAGTTTTATAATTAAATATAGTAAGCAGGAAATTAAGAAAACGATGTAGGTCAGTGACATTGTAAGTTGATGGCTGAAACGAAGACACAGGCTGCGGGCGGCTGCGTTCAACTGACAGTAGCGCCGCGACGCCTCGCGCAGTGCAACCGTAGCAATTTCCATATCCGTAGCCTCTAAACCTGCATAGGTAATAGGATATGAAATTAGTTATTTTTATACAACTAAGGTGGCAAACAAGTGTATAGCCCGCCGGATGGTAAGCATTTACCGTAGTTATCACCAGCGTGTTGCCGTCATGTTTTTGGACTATATTAAAAGACCAATCTAGTAAGCAGGTACTCCCGCCCACAAATGATAGCAATACTCCAAATGGGGCCGAACTTGTGCCATATATATTACAAGTGTCTGGCTGATGTGAAGTATAGTTTTTAGATATCAACTTGACCTATGTCTTCTAAATACGTCCGGTATTGGACATCACTAGAGATGTCGACTCCAAGGATACAATTGTTCTTCGAGATGTTATGCAATGTGTCCAAGAATTCCATAACATAATTGTTGTGACTTTTTAGCAGTGAACGTGCATTTGTGCCTTAGAGATTAAATAAGGCGGTTTAGTCGTCTAAAATCGGAGACTCGAGTATCGACACAAGTGGTTCGCGATTTTTCTTTACTACAGACCTTGGAATATTAGCAAATTGGTAATTGGATATTCCTAATGACAGCATTTACATTCTATAGTAAATCTCAAATTGATATTCAAGCATCGCAAATAGAGTTTGATGGCGCTGAAGAAATCGTCCATACAATTTACAAATAGATCTTACAAACTACATCACGCTGTCTTAGTTTGTCAATTATTTCTTCAATATCCTGGTATCATTATTTGTTCTTTGAGAGAATTTACAGTGGAACTTCAGTTGTACGTGACGTAAGGACCGACTGGTAACGAAATTTAAAAAAAAATGCGGAAGGCGCAATGCCGTTTGTGGAGATGTCTGGGGAATGCCTATGCCCAGCAGTGGGCATCTTACGGCTGATATGATGATGATGATTTAATATGTATAAATGAACGTCTAAGTTTAGGTTTCGAGACGAGAAGATGGGAGTGCCTCATAGCGTGCATAGAGTGCCTCCTTCCTCTTCACGGCGCACACTTTGGAAACCCCTGTGCTTCTATTAATTTTTTTAGCAAACATTTTCGAGCCTCCATCTCAGGATTTATCATCGGTTAATTAACCTAGTGTGCGTTGTTCCGAGAGTCCGTATTAAACGCGCTGTGCGGAGTCCGCGGGCGCACTGAAAAACGTTCCTTGTATCGAAACGTCACCTGTCACCTTACACCGCAGGCGATACACCAATTTAATTGTCGACCTATAGAGTAATAACCACATTTATAACATAAAATATTTACTTACTGTACAAGTTAATATTTTCAAATACTGTACTAATTCGGTCTGTAACAGTCCTCAAAGCAGAACTCAGAGAAGTTACGACGAGCATAAATTGCAAATTTGTAACCGTCATACCCACCACTATGACGAAATGATACAATAAATATTTCACGTAATTCATATCTGAAAAAGTAAAAATATGTCTTAAAATAAATTTGTTAATCCGTATTGAAAAATTAATAATAAATTAATAATATAATTAGGGTTCCGAACCAAAATGGTAAAAGAAACTCTGTAGCGACATATGAGGGAGACCATATGGATGGTCTCGATTATATGTCTTTCCGTCTGTTTGTCACGTACAGCAACTACTTAACCTAGTGTCATGTAATGTTGTTGAAGCTATAAGCATTTCAAATTTGTTTATTTTTTCATTTTAGTGAATATACCGGACAAATAATTTTTAGAAGCAAAAGCGAAGATTTAGAAGCAAATCATATTATTTTTTGGTAATCGATTTTTCTTACTGATTCGACCCCACTAAAACAAAAAATGGCGGTTACCAACCCCTCCACCCCCTTTTACCACCCATTCTTCCCCTGAGTGTCCCTTGCCGTGGTTTTTTTTAAATTGCAGTAAAGAAATTATTCTACCATGGTAAATTTATATCAAGACGATAAGTAGTTTTTTAAATACAGTCTTGGACATTGCATGAAAAATAAAGTAAACGTTTTTTTATCTTTCTTCTCAGAAAGTTTACAGCAGTTACGATGAAGTTGTCTGCAAACATTTTAAGGATTGGTCGAATTAGTAAAAAAACATAAGTTACCAAAAAGTAATACGATTTGCTAGAAAGCTCATAACGGAAGCCTTTTTTAAAAGTTTTTATCCGATCATAATAGTCTGCAACTCTAGATTACAATTATCGTAGATATAATTATCGTTTCTAGGAATCCTTCAAAAGATAAAAAGTACTCACCGATATCCTGATGGACGTAAGTTACTAAGATCATCACCGTTGAAAACATAATAATAAATATTGTAAAAATTCGCAGCTTTACTTGTTCTTGTTCCGCACCAAAGCGTTCTTGGGTGCCGAGCATCACCTGCAGAAAAGCGGAGTTTTATTTCCCAAAAATAACTACATACTTGATATACCAAATAGTACACCATAAAGATGTAAGTTGGTTATTTTGCACAAGAGATTGCAGCTAGAGCCAAACACTCTGGCTCAATATGGCCGATTTTTTTTAGAATCCACTTTTTAATATTTTTTAGCTTTTTTTGCTTCATAATTAATAAGGCGGACCCTGGGCCCTCGTTATCGTGACATTAACATTAACGCCAAGATGATGATGATAATTGTGGGTAATAAAATTAGTTCAGTCAAATCTTCTAAGAAATAATTAAAAGAAGGTCGCAGGGTTTGACGAATCGAAGCAAGATTAAGATTTGAAAAATTTATACTTTTACATTGATTGACTAATCAGGACTAATACGGGCAAATAAAACCTATGACCTATGGAAACCTATTTTTATACCACTTAGGTGGCGAAGAAGCTTACGGCCTGCCTGATGGAAACCAGTTACAGCAGCCTATGGACGTTTGCATAAGCAGGGGCAACACCCATGCGTTATCGAACCCGTAAAAACTTTTTCACCCCATTCAAGAAGAACTCCATGTTGTTTTCTCCAGGGAAAACCTCTCCAGGTAGTTCATTCCACAACCTTAGCATGGGAGAAAGTTACTTTGGAACAGCACAGTTCACGACCAATTTGACTCCAAGGCGTGAGGATGAACAATCAGTGGCGAGCGGTGCGATGACAGAATGGAGCTGTAGGCATCATATCAAACAGCTTTTGAGACCAAACACCGTTGTACATTCGGTAAAACACACAAAGGTAGACGAAATCACTCCGCTGACTCATCGTCTCAATATCACATGTGAGCATGGTATCATCGATAATACTCACAGTGCGCTTTTGGATCGAGTCACAAAGACCAAGGTAATATGCCGGTGCTCCCGCCCATAGATGGGAGCAATACACTAAATGGGGTCTGACATGAGCCTTATATAGGAGAAGTCGTTACCCCGGCGTGAAGAATCGCTTCGAGCTGTTAAGCACACCCAGTTTTTTTATGCGAGCTTGACCTTCTCTTCCAAATGACTGGGAAACCAGCCGTCATTGGAGACGTCGATACTTAGAATATGTAAGGTCTTAAAGATGGTAAGCGATGTATTCTGGAACTAAGGAGCAATGAATGGAACTTTCTTGGTAGTGATGGCGTATACTTGTGTCTTAGTGGGAGACGACTAGATTTAGTCGTCTCCAGTCGGAGATTCTAGATAGAGTACTCTTGATTTTATGTACAAGTTCTTCGCGACTTTCCTCTACTTTGGCACGAAGGATATTGGCAGGACACGTATAAAAGGCATCTCCAGTACTGTCATCTGTATAGCAATGAATGCCGTCAATGGACAGCATATCATTGATATAAAGGAGGAACAGAGTTGGAGACAGCACCGAGCTTTACGGGACACCAGTGTTAATGTCCAAGCTATCGGAGCAACACCCGTCCACTACGGCTTTGATGCATCTGCTGTACAAAAATATCTATATCTAGGCCAACAGCCAGTGCCTCACCTTGACTGTTAACAGCAATAGTGTATCTAATATTCAAACGGTAATATATTGATGGTCGGCCGTACATCGTTACACTACAGGCAAGTTAAAGAGTACTCACCCGATCTACCTTAAGCAAAGTATCGACTATACACTTTATTCTGGCCGTGCCGCTCACCACGCCTTGAGTATATATAGCAATAGTAAGAATCAATCCAATTAACACAATCGCAATTTCCTTCGCCGCTAATCCAATTCTTACATTGTTTTTGTCATAAGTAAGTGACATGATATTTATATCTGAAATAATTAGTTAAGATTTGATGGGTCAGTTTTTCATGCTCTGCGTTGGCTGCGGCATGGATCTTTTCATCTCATTTGACATTGTCGGACGCGGTCTGGCTCTGGCGTTTGCGAGCACAGTCCGGCGGTGCCCATCATTGTCAGTGTCAACAGCTGCTGATGTCAGCGTGGGGGGTAGTGAGCTCCGGTTATGGGTTACCTTCCTATGCTTGTCTGTGACTATCGAATGAAAAATAAATTAGATTTTTGGAAAATATGGAAATAAAGGGACAATAAAAAGAGTAAACCCTCCAAGCGTGGAACGTACATATACATACATACAAAATATCGTTTTATTATTTATACTTCTTCTATTTCGATAAACCTTTTCCTACAAGCTCGTTGGTAGGTTTAGGGTACTTTCGAACTAAGCATATAATATAAAATTGGACTATTGACGAAAAGATACGTGAGTTGCAAGCTTACAGGTGAGCAGTAGCAAAGCGTGTGAGTATACAGTGACGGGCGAGAGGCGAGGCGCCGGCGAGGCGCGACGGTCATGTAGGCGTAGCGGCGCCAGGCCGAACCAGCGCGAGACTCGCAGAACCAGGCACAGCGCGCCCGGCAACACGCACTCTGGCACATTCTCGCTTGACGCCATGGCTACTTACTTACTTTTGACAATCTGCAAAATAAATCTGTAGTATTAGGTACAATAAAAGTAACTTGATGATTATTTAGACTGGCCTGCTAAGTCGCCTTGTCACTAGAGCTGTACACGGACTGTACGTTGTTGGCAGTCGACGTCACGCGGTCTGCAAGCGACTTAGAATGTTCGTAATAAAAGTAATTCAAATTGAATAATAAGCGAGTGAAGCGAGCTCGAATTTTTAAAATATTGTTTTAAAGGACCCAGAGTCATCATCATCATCTTGGCGTTATGTCCCGGTTGTTCAGACACTTGTTCCCCACATAACTAGCCGGTCTGCGCAAGACGTGGCCATACCATAGAAGGCGGCACTCTTGCATCTTTTCTGCGTTGTCACGGACGCCAAGGCTGACTCGAATGTGGACGTTTCGAACGCGATCCTTTCGTAAAACTCAACACATCCACGGCAGCATTTTCATTTCCGTGACGCGCAGCTCCTGCCTGCTCTAGTAGGGGCCAAGTCTGGCTGCCGTATAGAAGAGCAGGTCTAATGATGGTATTATAGACCTATCACATCGGCTTCATCGACATATTGGGGTCACAGATGACACCTGTCACCCGAAGTGAACATGATAAATATAACATAAACCCATAATTGAGCGAGCGCAGCGAGCTCCACTACAAGTTTTTGGTATTTTGGTTCCTAAAGTGGGTTGGGCGGTGTGAATATTAATGAAAAGAGCGAGCACACCGAGCTCGAACTTAATGGTATATCGGCGATATATATTTTGGCGACCTTCAACTGCAAGCCTCCAATTTTCTAGTACTTTCTTTCACTATTTCATCCTCTTCTCTAGATTCTGCCTATAATTGGTCACCAGTGCAATATCATCAGATACGATCCTGTTGAATATGTCAGTGAGAAGGAGTATGTTCGGGTCCCAATCTTTTATCAGGTTTTTATGGGTATTAAGTCCATCATGTCCCTTCATGATGTATAGCGAACTCCCTACTTCGTCAGGGTTAATCTGATTTATCATAGCAAGGTTTGTGGGAAGCGGTGGTGGTATCACATACTTGTTGGGCTTGTAGGTAAGTTCTCTGAAATGGCAGCCCCAACGGTCTTTAATCGAGTTTACATTTGGAAGCAAAACGCTGACCTGGTCCACAATGACAAACTGTCGTACTTCGTAACTAACTCGACTTCGCGACTTTACTTGCATGCAGATAAGCTGCTGCCCCTCCACGGTATCAAGCGTGTCGTCATCGAAGCTAGCGTGCCACTATCATTGTAACAAGGCGATTTGCTCTCAAATATACCTACCTATATTTTCAAAGCAAAATAAAAATTGCACTTGTGTCTAAACCGCAATTACTTCGCTGCTATTTGCTTCCTGTACCTCTCTATTCTACCATATCATGTCAATTGTCAATTCCTCAGCTGACTTTCGACATGAGTCAAGAGGTCATTGGTGGTTTTATTTATTTATTTCCATACAGTTTTACAGCAATGAAATTAAGTTATAATAGTACAGTTTAAAGTTGCAATGCCAATAACAAACCTGCAGTTTAAATAACAAAATTTCGAATATCAAACCATTTAGCAGTATTAATGACTAAAGAGAAAAAAAAAAATTTCACATAGGTACATAAGTAGATACATGCGCTTTCTCCCACTGACTCTGAATGTGTGTGATTGTGCATATGTGTGTGTGTGTATATGTGGAAGATCCTTCAATTAAAATTGCACACGACTGAGGTGGAAAATATCGGTTTGGTATCACGTTTCCACTCCAATCGAGGCTTTCGGCCCCTTCTATTAACTCTTGTCTCTTACCTTTCAGAGTCCGCCACTCAATAGACTGTTCGCGGGGTTTGCAGAAGACTGTCTACTAAGTTGGTAAGTACACTAAGTACCCAGTTTATTTGTTGAACAAAATCTATTTTCGGGACTTAATTGTATATTCTGAAAAACATAACGGCATTGGAAATGAGCTTTTTCTGTAAACAAAGCTATTAAAAATGATTACAGTCAAACACAAACAATAATCAAATACAACCTTGATCCAACTATGAGTAGAACTTTCTGCAGTTAATGAATATGTAGGTACTAAGTATATACTAAACTAAAATTATGCTTCAAATTAAAAAGACAAATGTGAAGCACGATAACAATGGAACCGAAACCCCTCATGGGCAATAATCAGTAAAAAATGATTTCATCTTTTAAGTCTGACAAAAAA
This sequence comes from Blastobasis lacticolella, assembly GCA_905147135.1. Lineage (NCBI taxonomy): Eukaryota > Metazoa > Arthropoda > Insecta > Lepidoptera > Blastobasidae > Blastobasis > Blastobasis lacticolella. The sequence goes on along the minus strand of LR990043.1, from coordinate 19,478,756 downwards.
AGGGGTGTAATAAGTTTTATTTATTTATTTAACACTTTATTGCACACAATAAAATACATAGAGAAATATCATACACATAAACGACACAACAGGTACTACTTATAACAAAAAAGAAATTTATTTCGAAATTTTATGTGTGTAATTGTGTATATGAACTTTACCTGTAGCATCGTAGCTCTAGAACAAATGGACCTATTTTAATGCAGTTTTCTCTATTTGAAAGCCAGTTTTATCAAGATGGTTCTTAGCATTAATTTAAAACGGTTCTGTAGTTTAGACGATATTTGAGTTTAAGTAAACTTTGTTGGGGGTTATCCGACTTTTTCTGTCGGTTATTGAACATAAAAATCACACCCTGTAGTCTTATGTTTCAACTTATCGAAATTATATATCTAGAGCAACTCGTCTAGTATATAACATTAATCGAAGAAAAAAATTCATGCACTTTTTACAATAATAACTCCCAATAGGAATTTATGGATTTTACATAGAACACAAAATATAATTATATTGTTTTATGACAAATCACGAAAGGCATAAATTATGTTTACGAATTTTTTTTTTTAATAGTTTGTGTATCACGTATAATATCACATTAAATTACGATTTGGAAGAAAAGGTCAAGCTCGCATCTAAAAAGCTGGGTGTGCTAAACAGATCAAAGCAAATCTTCACGCTGGGGCAACGGCTTCTCCTTTACAAGGCTCAAGTCAGACCCCATTTGGAGAATTGCTCCCATCTATGGGCGGGAGCACCAGCATATCAGCTTAGTCCTTGTGACTCGATCCAAAAGCGCGCTGTGAGAATTGTCGATGATACTATGCTTACAAGTGGTATTAAGCCGCTGAGTCAGCGGAGGGATTTCGCCTCCCTTTGTGTGTTCTATCGCTTGTACAACGGTGCTTGTTCTGAAGAACTGTTTGACATGATGCCTACAGCTACATTCTATCATCGCACCACTCGCCATCGACACATCATCGTTCATCCTCACATCTTGGAGCCAAATTGGTTGCGAACTGTGCGGTTCCAAAGGAACTTTCTCCCACGCACACTAAGGTTGTGGAATGAACTACCTGGAGAGGTTTTCCCTGAAGAGTACAACATGGAGTTCTTCAAGAAAGGTGTTAAAAGGTTTTTACGGGGTCGGCAACGCGTATTGCAAACGTCCATAGGCTGCGGTGACTGCTTACCATCAGGCAGGCCGCAAGCTTGTTTACCACCTTAGTGGTATAAAAAAAATCAAATTAGTCGCGAACTCTGCGGTATACCAAAATAACTTTATCCCACGCACACTGATTTTATGGGATAAGCACCCTGCAGAGGTTTTCCGTGGTGAACAACAGATGTTAACATTGAGTTGTACAAATAAGAGGTGATGAGGATTTAGGGTTTGTAACACTTATCTTAGCGTTAATGTCCCTCCCGGCTGTGCTCTCGCATACTAGGGCCCGGCAGGATTTGGCAGGTCAGATAATTACAGTGGAGCGACTTCCATCTGACCTCCAAGACCCAGTTCACAAGAGAACTTGACCAGATTAGATCACGGTTACACATTCAGTGACCAAAATGTGTAGGTTTTATCACGATGTTTTCCCTCACAGTTAGAGCATCATCATCAGACTGATGATATTTTATCCACTCGCTCGTAATGTGAGTCAAATAATGGAGTCTATAATTAAATTACTCGTACGTAGGTGCATAATTAGTAATACGTATTTCATGCCGAAAACCAGTTTCTTAAGTTAGACAACATAATAAAAACTGACATTGAACTTGCCGAAACTGTTTAGTGAGTTTTTATGTCGTTTACATTAAAAATTGAGTTAGTACTCACTCAAATAAAACCAGCCTAGTGGTTCCTACCGTAGCATAATTCAAATAAACTATTTAAAACTGTATGAAGTGCCAGACCACTTTACAGTTGTGTACCCTGCATCCAACTAACGTACAGGCATCGCGAGCCTTTATTCCGTGCATGTGCAAGTTGTGTAATGAGCTCCCTCTCGAAGTATTTCCTTTGCACTATAACATGACTTACTACCTCAAAGGCTGGTACCGCATCCGCTTCCCTTATATTGCAGATGTCCTGGAAGACAGTCGTCTGCCGCCGCCGGTGCAAGGTGGTAAGGGTAATTCTGGCATGCGCCTTGGACTCGAGGCGATGGCCGCCGTTTTTAGTAACGCATGCAGTTTATCAATAAACTGCAACATGTCAATGTCAGTTTTCGCCCGGTGTTGCGCATCCTTGCGTAATAAGCTATTGGCGATGTTTCGCATCCATGGACTCTGACTCTGACTGGCCGTGTCGTGTCTGACAGAGTATAATAGCACCAACTCCTTACAATCGTGGGTGTCGTACGAGGCGACACATGTTGTTGAGGCAAGATCAGGTCTCCGTAGGCTGGAAAATGGGCATCAGCGTTTCCCATTGTTATATTTATAACACTGCGATCTCCAACATGCTTGCCAAGCATGGAGGTTATGGCAATAACCTCCCCTTTCGTGGGAGAGGCCGTTAGTCCTGCAGTGGACTGTTATGGGCTGAGATGATGATGATATATGTCTATCAAGTTTTTAGGGACTTAAAAGGCTTATGGGATTTGGCAGCATATATCATGACTTGACATGGAGCCAATATCACTGGATTCGTGAAGCACAGATCCAAAGTATTTCAATTTATCTGTTTTGTTACTGACTTCGTTACCTATATGGATGGTTTCAAGATTCGCACTGCAGCTAGCCATGTACTTTGTTTAGGCAACGATTAAATGAAAACCAACGTTTTTCGACTTTCGGTTGCTTTCGGCTGAAGATTTCGGCTGCCTCCATGAAATCTTATCTCTTACCATTCAGAGTCTACTAGTTAATAGACGGTTCGCAACCCGTGTACTACTTATCCTGCTGACTCGTTGAACATATAACTATTCTTTCGGCGAGGAAAGTTATGAAAGCAAATTATATAAATATAATAACTTGAGAGCGGATATGAAATAGATAAGTATTGACTACATTAATAAGGACGGATATGGTCAGTGTAATTTGTTAAATATTCTTGTAATAAAAAATACTGTTTCCTTTTTCGAATAAAAATATGTTTAATCCCTCGATTATAAAGCTAAATATGTTGTTGTTATTGTACTTTTATTCTCAAAAACATAACGGCAGTGGAATGAGGTTTCTCTGTCAACAAAGCTATTAAAATTTATTGCAGCCAACACAAACAATAATCAAATTGAACCTTGATCCATCCATTAGTTGAACATTCTTCAGGTAATTAACGCGTACTTAATATATACTAAAGTACGATCAATTAAAGAAAAAGGAAACTTTACTCAAAAAGGTACAACGATTAAACATCTTTTTCGAAAATGTGCAGTTCATATTTTTTTAATTACCTAGGATACATTAGCAGTGATTATTCGTGCTAATTTCTCATTATTATCTTCTTTTTACATTGGTGTAAATTTAAAACCAAACCAAAAAAATTTGTTTGTCGAGCGAAACTGACGGTCAGTGTGGGGAGTTTGGATGGACGTACTGTCAATGGGCTTAATCAAGCCTAAAATTGGGTCAAGCATACTATTCATTTATTTTTCAGTTTATTGTACACATGAAACTTTTATGAAAAATACAGAGTTATAGATGACTCAACAGGCGGTACTTATTTCTTAGAAGAAATCTTTTCCAGCAGGCCTATCAAAGAGATATGTGATGAGTAGTCGCAGATCAGACATGCACAATATTTACTTATACACATATAATAACCTAATAGAATAAACTACATATACCAATACATAAAATACATAGATACCTACAAATTATGGATAGGCATTGTACTAAGAGAGAGATAGTGCTCTTTCACACGTTTCTTAAAAATACCGATAGATTTACTATAGCGTATTTCATACGGCAGAGAGTTCCACAACTAGGAATAGAAATCGGAATGGTGAGGAGATATTGCTAGCGAGGTTCGTACACTGGGACGACAATGTTTGTCTAGTGGACGGGAGAAATGAAAACGTTCAGAGAGATATAAAGGAGCGGACGGGTTATAAAGGATATTATAAAGAGTGTAAAGGATGTGAGCATTCCTACGTAGTCGAATTGGGAGCCACTTGAATTGGGATCGATAACTTGAGACATGGTCGTACTTTCGTAAGCCGAATATAAAGCGTATGCATAAGTTTGAAGTCGCTCTAGCTTACTTAAAAGCTCCTCAGTGGCATCCAGATAGCATCAGACTGCATAGTCTAGAAGAGGAAGAAGAAGAGTTTGAGCAAGAGAGGTTTTAGTTTTCAATGGCAGAAAACTTTACTATTGTCTTGCCATTTGTCAAGCGGCATAAAGGTAATTACGCATTTCAATAGGCGTGATACAAAAATGGCCCTTATACTATGAGAAACACATTCCATTTCACCTTGATCTATCGGTGCAAATAGGAATTTGATTTTGAGGCGTCCTTGCCTTTACTTAAATGTTTTTACCCACTAACACGAGCATTATACAACATTCAGTACATAAGAATTATTAAATAAAGACTTACTTTACTTCTTTTTCCATAGGGATAGGCAGAGGACCACATCGTTCTACTGATTAACTATAATTAAAGAATTAAAAGTCTGAAATGTTTTTTATTATTATTGTAAAGCTGTATTGCTAACCTAATACATCAATTCGTAAAGAGGGCAAGATGGATGATGTGCATGGCAACCCTGAAATCACGCACACATATAAAGCCAATTGAAAGCCATTTGAATGCATTTATGATTCCGTTTTTGTTTGAATTCGGTGCCCATTACATTTATTGTATTTATTTATCACACACAAGTTATACATTTTTCAACATTTCAAATGAAAATAAACAACACGACATCTATTACTTCAGTAGGAAATTGTAGCATTTCCTTGACCTTTCTCGAAATATACCTCCACTACCTATAATAAAACAGTAAAGAAGTATTGTCTACTTCTTTACTGTTTTATTATAGGTATGTACCTCACGTCGGTGGCCGGGCGGTTGAGTATCCGACTCGTAGGCAAGATGTACCTATGACTATTTTCTTTGTGCATTAGATAAATTCTAACCGATGATCTTACCGCGAGGGAAAATAGATTTCAATTATTGGACTTGTAATGTGACAGTGCTTTCCGATCCAAATATTGTATTCATCGTAATAATTTAACAATGATGGCACTATCTGGTCCACCATTTTTTATTTAAATTTTAAAAAATCTATACAATTAGAAATTAAAATTAAACACGATGCAGTCTTTAATACGCCTGGTGACATAAGTTAGGGAACAGACTGTACCTACAGTTAACCAGGAGAAATGCTGGTCAAATGCCTACCTAGTCTTCTTATACTAAAACTAACTAGAGATCCAAATCTTTAAATATATGAGAGCTACTACCGCGGCTGTGAGCGGCCGGCCCAGCGTGAACATGCGCGCGGGCGTGAGCGCGGCGCCCTGCAGTGCCATGCGGCGGCGCGCGCGCATCGCCTCGCGACGCAATGGGCTGCGAACGCTGATTACCGCGTCCACCACGCTCCATAAACGGCTTTTCTCAAAATAGAAAATATATGAGTGACCAAACTAAGTAGCTCTTTTGCATCGTTGCTGGAAATCTTGGTTAAACGCCTAAACAGGTTTTGGGAGTTAGAGCAAATAGACCAAAGTAATTTATTACGGGAAGTGGTGATCTTGGTGTTAATATGCCGGTTGTGCATTCGCGGTTAAGGGCCCGGGGTACGCCTTTACCGTGATCCAGGATTTGGCTGACCAGAAAATTACAGCGGAGCGACAGCCATCTGACCTCCGTGACACTAGTACCAGGGGAACCGCCTGAATGTGCAGGTTTCAATTATTCATAATGTCGACAATAATATACACGTGCTTTTTCACATTACCACACTAGTTCAGTAAAAAAGGTGGTAACTAAAAATTAAGACACAGTTCAAGGTTGTATTATTTAATTAGTTAAATAAAATTACTGTTACACTTACCTCTACATGTAATGTGTACGCAGACTCGTTGATCATAACCAGATTTATAATTGTGTTAATAACCCAACCACTTATGTTCACCAATGGCAAACTCTCTTGCGGGACAGCCACTGCAGATGGAAATTGTCATTTGAGTTATAGTTGGTAATACATTACGGGTATATGTTTTATATTATTGTGGAAATTGATGGGCTCTCGTGGTGTGAGCATCCTTACCGACCTTCATAAATGCAACCTCCTAGCTGAAAAAATACCCAACCAATGGAGGCTGAGTGTCATAAGTCCAATCTACAAAAGCATAGGCTCGGTGCAGGAGAGCACTAACTACTGCCGTATAAAGATGAAGCTCTTCGAACGCATTGGGGACTCACGGATTCGCCGGGAGTGTGCGATCTAGGCGAGTCAGTGTGGGTTTCGGCCGGGCTGTGTGACGATGGACCTCGTATTTGCCCCGAGAACTCTCATGAAGGGATACAGATCAAAGAACACTTCTCTGCATTTCCTGTTTATGGACATGCAGAAGGCCTTCGACTGTGTCCCTTGGGAGATGATGGGCGTTGCGTTCCAAGCCAGTGCTCGAGGCCTATATTGACATTATTAGAGAATGTACTGCAATGTCGATACCATAGTTAGGCCTGCTGTTGGTACACCTGGGCTCTGTACTCAGCCCACTTCTGTTCAATGTGATATTAGACGTACTGTCAAACAGTATCAGAGACTATCATGATGTCATATATGCTGACTCGGCTGCCCATATATGCTGACGATATTTCGCTAACAGATTATGTTAAGGGACGACTGACTAGTCCAACGTGTAAAAAAGTGGAAGGAGTCACTTGAGATCTGAAAATTAATGCGGCAAAGACAGAGAATATGGCCTTCAACAGTGCGGATACTCTACCAGTGCGCATAGGTGAAGATGAAGTCAAGCGCAAGGATCAGGTTAAATTATAATTATTGTAAAACAGGCAAGCAGTTGTCAGAACAACTGATTGATTCCTGTATCCGGCTCCTCTCGACTCATTATCAATCAGTATTCAAATATTTGTTGTTTTAAATTGGTTAGTATTTTCTGCTGTCACCACGGATTCAGGCAACTTATTCTAGGCATTCACGACTCGGATAACTGGGATCTCTATTTAAAGCAACAGTCAATCACAACCATCGCCAGCGTAGTCAAAGCCCGAATATCCGCGGCTTGGGCCATATGGCGGGAGATGACAGGTATCACCTGTGACCCCAAGATGCTGATAAAGCTGCAAGAAGGGTCAAGTCAAGACAAGGTTCCTTCTTCTTCTTATTGAGTCGATGGAATAAACTCTGACTTTCACTTTATTCGCCCAGTATACGGCGACGCATACAGCGTTTGAACTGGCCTCGAACAAGTCCTCCATGGTACAAGTTTTAGGGCACGCCAAGCATGAAACGAGGTGGTCCATAGTTTGCGGAGATATGCCACAGTCGCACTGAGAACTGTCATTTGTATATCCCCACCTAAAGAAATTCTCTTTACATCGGCCCACCTGGGTTCGCAGCTTATTTAGCGCCTTCCAGGTTGGCCACGAAAGTTTGTTTCCGGATGGGAGCTGTTCAGTAGGAGGGATAAAGGCGGGATTGGAAAATTTATTGATCCACAGGTTTCTTCTGGCTGTGGAGGCGACACTTTCACAGGCAGTGGTGGTCGCCAAGAAACTGGATCGGCTTTTCAGTCTCTTGACATTAGGTTCCTAACCATAGAGTGGATGCTGTGAGTCCGTTTCCTGTTTGCGTTTCTCAACTGCACTGGCTATCTCTCTGCGAACGGCTGGTGGAGCAATGCCAGCTAGTGGATACAACTTACTCACCGGAGTCGGTTTAAGACATCCTGTGATTTTCCGGCATGTGTCGTTAAGAGCTGTATCCACTGAGCATGAGCTGATCGGTGCCATACGGAACACGCATATTCGCCCGCAGAGAAACATAGTGCTAAACCGGTAGAGCGTAAAACCTGTGGCGTGGCACCCCATTTTTAGGAAGTGAGGCGTAAGAGTTAGTTGTTTCGGGCGGTTACTTTGTGGCGTATGTTCTCACAGTTTTCCCTATAAGTAAGCGAACGGTCTAAGGTGATGCCAATATATTTTGGGGAGCTACAATGGCCTACTGGAATTCCCTGCCATGAGATATTAAGATTGCGATTCGCTGATCTATAACGTAAGTGAAATGCGCATGACTGGGTATTTGTAGAATTGGGCCTCAACGCGTTCTCCTTATAATATTCACTGAGGCATGACAAGGCGGTTTCGAGCTTGGTTTTCGCCTCTTCAAAGGAATCCGTCTGTCGGCATACAAGAAACGTACCGTCTCTGGTGACTGAGGCTGGACGTTCGTATATATGTTGAGGTGCGAGCACGCTACCCTGTGGTAGTCCATTCGTTTGGCGTCGCCTCTTACTTTTTCTTTCAAGCATATGCACTTGAAATATTCTGTTATGCAGAAGCTCGCTCAAAAGTCGGACAAATTTGTGGTAACCAGTACGCTCTCCTACATATAACGCTACGGACATAACGCTAAGATGATGATGTTGATGAAAAATGGTTTTGCATGCACACGACTACACCAGGCACATGAAGTAATAATAAAAGATTTGAAGGACACAGGGAGAAACGTGCAATATCTTTAACGAAGTTAAAAGTATTTTAATTTTTTTACATATATAAGTTTCATCGTGGTTGTTACGTATTTTTAGGGACACTTGTAATTCTTTTGTGAAATCTAATTGTTATTAATATCAATTAATCCTATGAAAATATGTAAGTATGTGGAAAGGCCAAAAGAGTGCTGATCCCAGATAATATGGGAATAATAAAGCAAGGCCGAAGAAGAAGTAGTGGAAAAGACAAAATAAAGAGGAGGACCACGATTGTAGCTTGTGGCATTTGATAGCATTTTACTCCTGTGTGATGCGGGCGGAGTGTATGTGTGTATAAATGAAATGAGGATGCCTTATGTTGCCTTCAAAAGTTGCTTTAAAAAAATGGTGTGCCCTTAATATTGGTTTACTTACTCAATAATTTTATCATTAAATATAGTAAGCAGGAAATTCTGAGAACGATGTAGGTCAGTGACATCGTAAGTTGATGGCTGAAACGAAGACACAGGCTGCGGGCGGCTGCGTTCAACTGACAGTAGCGCCGCGACGCGTCGCGCAGTGCAGCCTGAGCAATGTCTATATCCGTAGCCTCTAAACCTGAATAGGTAATAGGTCCTATGAAATAAAATTCCATAAAAATACAATAATACAAAGTCATCAATACAATGTCAAAACTTAATACTAATTTTAACAATATATCTATGTCAGCCAAATAACCCACCCCTGACCGCTCCCGGTGCAAAGGTGCCCATCACGCTCGCTGCATTACCGCGTTGAATCGCAATGGCCAACCTCTGCACCAAGAACAACCTGGAGCGGGAGTCACCCGTGATATCTCCGAGCCTACGGCCTTATTCCCCCACAAAGCTCTTAGCCTCTGCGCTCCAACAGCCCAAGGTCTCCACGGCCACCGGCACAAAATGGTAGTGCTGCTCCAAGAAAGCGTACTTGATTTTTTTTTTAGCGTCTGACGTCCTCGGCAGCGGCGGATGGAGAGTAAACGGTGCGACTCAGGTGGCTGGCGGCAACAGTGCTGACGCAAGTAGCGTCCCAAATTAAGCACTTGCCATTCTTCCAGGGCACCAGAGTCAACCCGTCCGGCTTCTTGCCTATGAAATTAGTTCTTTTTATACCACTAAGGTGGCAAACAAGCGTATGGCCCGCCGGTTGGTAAGCATTTACCGTAGCATATGGACGTTTGCAATACCAGGGTTATCACCAGCGTGTTGCCGTCATGTGTTTGGACTATATAAAAGACCAATCTAGTAAGCAGGTACTCCCGCCCACAAATGAGAGCTATACTCCAAACGGGGCCGAACTTGTGCCATATTTGGCACAAGTGTTTGGCTGATGTGAAGTATAGTTTTTAGATATCAACTTGACCCTGTCTTCCAAATGCGTCCGGTTTTGGACATCACTAGAGATGTCGACTCCAAGGATACAATTGTTCTTCGAGATGTTATGGAGTGTGACAAGAAGCGTGAAGCCATAAAATAATTGTTGTGACACTTAGCAGTGAACGCGCGTTTGTGTCTTAGGGATTAAATTGGACTAGGTTTAGTCGTCTCCAATCGGAGACTCTCGACTTTCGACACAAGTAGTTTGCGATTTTTTATTACTACAGACCTTGGATTATTAACAAATTAGTAATTATATATTATTTATGACGGCCTTTACATTCTATAGCGAAGCTCGAACTGATGGCGCTGCAGAAATCGTCCATATAATTTACAAATAGTTCTTACCAAGTACATCACGCTTAGTTTGTCAACTGTTTCTTCAAAATCCTGTAGTCAACTTGTCATTGCTTGTTCTTTGAATGAATTTAATAAAAACTTTGCGTTGTGGAACTTCAGTTGTATGTTACGCAAGGTCCGACTGGTAATGCGAAGGTTAACATTACAGTAATGTCCACATATATAACAAATATAAATCATTTACTTACTGTACAAATTAATATTTGCAAATACTGTACTAATTCGGTCTGTAACACTCCTCAAAGCCAAACTCAGAGAAGGTACCACGAGCACAAATTGCAAATTTGTGAACGTCATACCCATCGCTGTGACGAATCGAAACAACATGTATTTCATGTAAAACGTATCTAAAAATAAAAAAATATATCTTAAAATTAATTTGTTACTCGGTATTGAAAAAACATTAAAATTAGGGTTCCGAACTAAAAAACCTTTTGGACTTACTTATGTGTCTGTTCGTCCGTCCGTCAAGTACATACATACATATATCAGCAACTACTGGCCCATAGGCTATGTTGTTGCAATAAAGTACTTACTTACATAACCTAGTGACATGAAATTTAACATAGTTGATCTAGCTGGCTCACAGCCATAGACATTGTGAATTTTTTTTCTAAATTTTCTAAAATAATAGAGGTCTTCGCTCTGTATTATAATCATCGTACATATTATGATTGTTTCTAGGAATCCTCAAACAGAAATAAAATACTCGCAGATCTTACAGTTTCCGTATAGAGTTACTAAGCAGTAATCGTGTATGAGTAACGCCGTTGGTAACACGAAGTGAAAAATTGTAAAACTGAGCAGCTTTATTTGTTGTTGATCCACGGCAAAGTTTCCTGGGGTACCAAGCATCACCTGCAGAAAAAGGAGTTGCTTGTCCTGAATTTAACCACAGACTTAAGAAGACTTTCACAAAATGATACCTACACTTTGAAGTGGTGTAAGTTGGTCATTGCATAATAGACAGGATTACAGGTAGAACCGAACATTCTGGTTAATAAGACCGATTTTTTTTGTAGAATTAGCCTCAAAATTGCGCTATTTCATTTATTGTGGGTAAATTTTCTAAGAAATTATTAAAACAGGGCTTTGTTCGGCCCTGCATCGTTACGTTACAGGCTAGTTGAAGAGAACTTACCCGTTCTACCATAAGCAAAGTATCGACTATACACTTCATTCTGGCCGTGCCGCTCACCACGCCTTGAGTATACATAGCAAGAGTTATTGTTAGTAAAATTAACGTCGTCGCAACGTACTTCGCAGGGAATAATATTGTTACGTTGCTTTTGCCATCATTCAGTGTAATAATATTTAGATCTGTAAAAATAAGTTAAGTATAATGGTTTCATGCTCTGCATTGGCTGCTTTGGATCTCTTTGTCCCATTTGGCATTGTGGGACACGGTCTGGCTCTGGCGTTAGCGTGCACAGTCCGGCTTAAATCATCATTCAACCATCAATCATCAGGTGTCAGCCGCTGCTGCAGTGGGTTGATGGGCTCCAGTTTTGGGGTATTTTCTTATGCTTTTTCTATGTTTCTTTGAATGAGATATAATTTTCTGCCTCGTATTGAATGAGATATAATTCCGATATTAATTTTTAGATCTAAACTAGAAATGAAACGGATAGTTGTTTGGCCGGATACCGGATACCGGATATCCGGCAAGCCTCCTAGCCGGATAGCCGGATATCCGGCGGCCGGATATTCACAGGTCATAGTCTCTGAACAAGTTTGTACAAGCTGTAATCGCGGCGTGGGACTTTATACGACTGCATGTGTTTACGTAATTTTAGTTTTCGTTTAATGTAAATAAATTTAACGTTGAACTGAACAATTCTTCCGCCCTTATACGGATTGATAGTTTCAAAAAAAAGGGCTTATACATTAGCCCACAGCATCGTAGGGGATAAACGACATCGTATACTACCTCTAAATATAAAGAAATTCATATTTTAATCCAGGATAATATTTTTTCATATCTATAATATCAACATATATCTTGATTGAATTTAAATTATTACCCTAAGTACATTATAATACTAAACAGCACTTGTCAAAACTACACACGACAAAAATGCGTATTTATGCTGATCAGCGGGTGTCACCCTGTTGGTCAAAGTAATGTCCACACTCGTGGAAGTTACAAAGTCACACCTATGCCCGAGAAAATTTAAGAACGCTCAATGCGATGGTGTGAGCATGTGCTCCGCCGTCCCAAAGATCACCTTAGTGCAAGTAGCCCTAAATTTGGCGACGACGACTCGCTGACGCGGAAGACACCCACACGCCACCTGCCTGACGGCGGACCAACGGGACCTGAAGGACAATATTATTGACGCTGCTACTGCTCAAAATAGAAAGAAATAGAGGAAGCAGACAAGGAGAGTTGACTCCAACTATTAATAATTTTTGCTAACCTACCAAATGAACGATATGAGTAGAATAGGTGCCGATGCCGACATAATCAATAGTTCTTTGATTAATATTTATGGTTTTTAAACGTTTTGATACGACTTTATACTCGACTACTACAGAAGGGCATATATTTCCGATGAGCAAAATCACTTTTATGGGGTTTTCATACATTTTTTACTATCCGGTATCCGGCCGGATATTGACGCATTATCCGGTATCCGGCCGGATAGTAAATTATGGCCGGATAGGCCGAATACCGGATAGTGGCCGGATATCCGTTACATCTCTAATCTAAACACTTTAAATCAAAATTATATAATTTCAGAGACAACAAAAATGGGATGGAGCTGTGTCGGAACACACAGCACAGGTTTAACGTGAAACGTCTTCCTTAACAGCTTTGAGACGATCTGGAAACCGCCTTACTCGCTCAGTGCCAGACATTGGGATACATATGGCCTCCTCTTTCCGACAAAACATCGAATTGACTATATATGCTAAACAATGATACTAAATTAATTTTTATAACAATAATCGGTTTGCAGTTACTAACGTAAAACGATAAAGACTTTTCCGTTACGGTTCAATTTCCTGACTCAGTTCTCATTATGCTTCAGTATGATTTAAAAGACGTTTCACGTCAAAATGTGCAGAATCAACTCAACAAGCGTAGAAAGTACATAGGTACGTACAAAATATCTTCACATTATTTCACATCTTCTATATCGATAAACCTTTTCCTACAAGTTGGTAGGTTTAGGGTACTTTCAAACTAAGCATATAAAGGGTAATTGGACTATTAACGAAAAGTAACGTGAGTTGGAAGCTTACAGGTGAAAAGTAGCAAAGCATACGAGTATACAGTGGCGGGCGAGAGGCGGGGCGCTGCCGAGGCGCGACGGCCGCGCAGGCGCAGCGGCGCCAGGCCGAACCACCGCGAGACGCGCAGAGCCAGGCACAGCGCGCCCGGCAACACGCACTCTGGCACATCCTCGCTTGACGCCATGGCTGCTCACTTACTTTCGACAATCTGCAAAATAAATCTGTAGTATTAGGTACAATAAAAGTAACATGATGATTATTTAGACTGGCCTGCCAAGTCGCCTTGTCACTAGAGCTGTACACGGACTGTACGTTGTTGGCAGTCGACATCACGCGGTCTGCAAGCGAATTAGAATTTTCGTGATAAAAGTAATGCAAATTGAATAATAAGCGAGCGTAGCAAGCTCAAATAATTTTAATTTTGTCTTAAAGGACCCGGAGTCATCGCCATCATCTTGGCGGTATGTCCCGGTTGCGCCCCAGCACGGCACGCGAGGGCGCAGGGTTTTCTGCGACACTTTGCCCACCACCACCTTCGGCATCCTTAGTGGTGACCTTATTGGCTCGCATATTAGTCTTGACTACGTCAAGCCATCGTTTCTTGGGCCGGCCTCTCCTTCCCGTGCGGCATTGTGTCGCTCTAGTAGGGGCCCAAGTCTCGCTGCTGTATAGTAGAGCAGGTTTAATGATGGTATTATAGAGCTATCACATCGGCTTGATCGGCATATTGGGGTCACGGATGACACCTGTCACGCGGAGTAAACATGATAAATATAACATAAACCCATAATTGAGCGAGCGCAGCGAGCTCCACTCCGAATGTTAGGTATTTGGGTTCCTAAAATCGGGTGAGCGGTGTAAACATTAATAAAAGAGTTAAATTATTGGCCGAAGGGCGTGGTGTACCGGCGATTCCGTGGGCGACCCAGAATTTCCGGTGCCGCCGAAACGACATTAAGTATTACACAGAGATAAAAGTGTTAGAATTTAGTTTAAAAATTATTATATTATCTATTAGTCTATTGTTAATTTAATAGGTGGTATTGTTGTTTAGGTTATATTATTCTTTATTCTTTATTGTACACAAACATGACATAATGATACAGTACAGTAACAGAGATGTACAAAGGCGAGCTATTATTTTGTTAGGCTATAATGTATTGTTTATTGTTATTATAATTTTGTATGTTATATGTATTATACATATAACATACAAACTCTGTAGCCTGATACAAAGAAATAAATAAAATTAACAAGGCGATTTCCTCTCAAATATACTGTACAAAGTACAGCATGTATTCTGCGCACGCAGCAATAACACAACATAACAACATTTTATTATAATGAACATAGCGCTATTTTTGTATCAGTACTTACACGGACGCCTAGCCGCGTGGTACTCCTTATTAAGCAATAAACCAAGTCGTCGGATATTAGCCTTATCATTTATAATCAAAGCATCCAAGAAGTGTGTGGTAGCAAGAAACCCATACATCTTCTTTATGGTCCTTCGAGCATCAAGACAATCAACACCTACGTGATAACACGCCACTTCTCAAGTGAGTAGGCGAATATCATCGCATCAATCTCTTACTATCACTGAGAGAAGGTCATCAACATCAATCAAGCAATCAAGTTTATATCAAGTATCAAGTAATCAAGTTTATATCAAGTATCAAGTAGTATATCAAGTGAATAATAATATCAAGTTAACATAAAATGAGTCTGACAAACATGGAAGACCTCATCCAAACACAACAAGATATTACGGCAGAGATGGAGAAGCTTTTATCAAATTTCAAGAAGGACGGTTCGTAGAACAACAACATACATCAATCAACGCGTAAGAATCCTTGATCAATACTGGGAGGAGTTCAAGTCCAACCATGAAGCATTAAAACAATTTGAAGCAAGTGATCATCCGTACTTCACGAAAAAATGTTATCAAGACGCAATGGAATTTTACCAAAAAACCCGTGAGTACATCATAAGCAATAAAATACCAGAAGAGTCGAAAATAGCAAGCACGCCTCGCGCGGAAGCCCCCGCTAGCCTAGCTCGCGCGGAAGTCCCCGTGGTAGCAGATCAAACTAAGCCGGTGGAAACGAAACAACAATATTTTGCCTCCACATCAAGAGGTAATTCCAGCAAGAACGAAGAACTGATTCGGAAGCAAAAGAGCAATTTTAAGGCTTTCTTACGTACCATCAATAATTTAAATTTAGAAGATATCTCCGATAAATGGGAATTTGAAGACGTTTTGAAAACATTACAATCAAGATGGGCAGCAATTGACTCCCTTCACTGGGAGATCGACAGCGAAATGTTTGAAGAAAACTGGGATTATGAGCATGAATTTTTTACCTACGAAAAAATGTTTTATAATACGAAAAAAGCTATCAACAATAAAATGTGGGCCACATCTAACCGCGAGCAAATCACGCCGAAAATGGATGTACCTACATTTCACGGAAATTATCATCATTGGATTTCCTTCAAGGACTTGTTCGTGGAAACAATTCATCGAAACAACCTCATGTCAAGCGCGCAAAAAATGCAATTTTTAAAAAGCAAGTTAAGGGGTGAAGCGGAGAAAATTGTACAACATCTTCATATCAGTTCGGAGAATTATGAAGCCTGCTGGGAGCTGCTGAACCACAGATATAATAACAGGAAATTAATATTCAGTACACATGTCAACACGCTCTTAACTCTTCCTAATATGCAGCATCAATCATCAGATCAAGTGAAAAAAATGCACGATACAATCAACGAGTGTTTGAACGCAATCCGTAACTTTGGAGTCAATATATCAACATGGGACCCATTGGTTGTACATATTATGGCGCAGAAGATGGATTCAGACACGCACAATGAATACATAGCATCATTAAGCAATCCAAGGGAGTTACCAACCCTTCATGACCTCCTTGAATTCCTGGAAAACAAGTTTACGACTCTGGAATCTACACGACGAAAACAGCAACCCAATACTCAGCAAAAATCTATCGCATTTCAACAAAAATCAGCGCCATATTTTAAATACCAAAAACCAAATAATTTCAATCGAACATTTCAAAGCAATCAACAATCGCAAGTTTCACAAGCAGAAACTACAAACAACAAAATATATAAATGCCCAATATGCAAAGAAAAGCACGGCATTTATTATTGCAAAGAATTCCAGAAGATGTCTCCGATTACAAAGTACAAAACTATCTCACAGCTCCAATTATGCCAGAACTGCCTTTTTAATCATAATGGAAAAACATGTTATTCGACGAAACGATGCCGCGAATGCAACGGAGCACATAACACGATATTACATGAAACCTTTGAGAACTTGAGCGCGTTCCGTGCCGCCGCCGCTTTGCCTACCACGCCACGAACAAGCGAGCAAAGTCAGCACTCTCACGTGTCGCAGCAAGGCGACATTCCAGAAATCCTCTTGGCAACAGCAATTATCCGTGTGCAGACCAGCGACGGATCCTATACTATGATGCGTGCCCTCATCGATCAAGGGTCACAGCTCTCACTTATAACAGAAAAGGCATCTCAACGCCTTTCATTGCCGAGAATTAGATGCAAGGGAGTTATATCTGGAGTCGGCATGAAAGAAAGCAACAGTAAAGGACGTATCAAGATCAACTGCCAGTCCATCAACGAAGCATACACATTTAATACAGATGCCGTGATTATGAAAAGTCTTATAAAAAATTTACCTAATTATTCATTCTCAAGACCATCATGGCAGCATTTAGAAAACATTAACCTAGCCGATCCTGACTTCAATATCAGTCGCCCCGTCGATATTCTCTTGGGTGCCGACGTATACAGCAAAATTATCTTGGAAGGCATCTGCAGATCAAATCAATCTTCGCCAGTCGCTCAACAGACGCGCCTGGGTTAGATTTTATGCGGCAGCGTCAACACCCTACAATGCAATGTCGTATTAAATAACATGGAGAGCATCGAAAAATTCTGGGAAATAGAGGACATCTCTGAAGACACAACCTTATCATTGGAAGATCAAAGATGCATTTAATTCTATCAAGAAACAACAAAACGACTCGAAGATGGCAGATACGAAGTACGATTACCTCTAAAACCTAACTTCGAGCAAGAGTTGGGATCTTCGAAGCAAAAAGCTATCGCACAATTCCTTCAACTAGAACGCAAATTAAGCAAGCAACTCCGCGTGTCAACAGAATATAAAAAAATCATCAATGAATATAAGGCGCTAGGACACATGAACCTGTGTACCGAGAATTCGCAGCCCGACTTCTATCTACCGCACCATTGCGTTATTCGAGACTCGTCCGAGACTACGTCACTGCGCGTCGTTTACAACGGATCGCAATACACTACAAGCGGGAAAAGTTTGAACTATTTAATGTACACTGGCCCGAACCTGCAACAAGACCTTCAAAACTTAATATTAAAATGGAGACAGTATCCAGTGGTCTTCACAGCAGATATCGAGAAGATGTTCAGACAGATTTGGGTACATGAAGCAGATCAAAAATTCCAAAAAATCATATGGCGTGATTCTCCACATCATCTTCTCCAAGAGTACCAACTCACCACTGTCACATACGGCACCAAGGCCGCACCCTTTTTGGCTATGATGACATTAAAACAGTTAGCAAGAGACGAGCAATATAAATATCCAACAAGCGAAGCGCCGCGCGTGATAGAGGAGTCATTTTACATGGACGACTTATTACGTGGAAGTTACTCTATTGAAGAAGCGAAAATATTACAGCAAGAATTAATCACTATTTTAAAATCTGGCGGCTTCAATCTAAGAAAGTGGGCAAGCAACTCACAAGAAATATTAGAAGGAGTTCATACAACTGAAAATCATGAAAATTTTGAGTTTCGATATGCAGGGTCTACAAAAACTTTAGGCCTACATTGGAACCCACAACAAGATCAATTTACTTTCACCGCCAAACTAGAAGACACTTCCTGTGAAAACATAACGAAACGAGCATTATTGTCGAATGTTTCGAAGATTTTTGATCCCCTGGGATGGCTGACTCCAGTTACAACGAAATTAAAATTGTTGTTTCAACAAGTATGGGAAGCAAATTTAGACTGGGATGACAAAGTCCCGCAAGGAACTTATGAAGAGTGGATTATAATTACAAATGACATCCAAAATATAAATAAAATAAATATTCCACGCTGGCTGAATACAGAGCAAAAATGTGAGATCGAACTCCATGGCTTTTGTGACTCATCGCTAAAAGCCTACGCATGTGTCATTTATTGCAGAGCAACTAGCATGAAAGGAAGCGCAATAACATTAGTCGCAGCAAAATCAAGAATAATATCAAAAAAAAAAAAACACACATTACCTAGGTTGGAACTGTGTGGGGCAGAATTACTTGCGAAAATGATGAACAAAATTCAGCAGTGTTTATCAGACTGTAACATGAAATTATTTGGATGGACCGACTCCACAGCAGTTTTGGGTTGGCTCCAAGGAAACCCAAACAAATGAAAACCGTTTGTTGCTCATCGTGTAACAAAAATTACAGCTGTCATTGCTCCGGATTGCTGGCGCTATGTAAAATCAGACAATAATCCAGCAGACTGTGCCAGCCGGGGAATCACAGCGTCTCAACTACAAGATCATCCACTGTGGTGGCAAGGGCCGCAGTGGCTCACTACCTACCAACCTGAAAATGAAAAAGAACAGCCAAAATATCAAACAAATGAAGATGTTAGAAAAATACAGCAAGTCAATGTTGTCACGGAGCAAGAAGCTGACAGCATTATCCATCAACTACTCAATCAATACAGCACAATTAAGAAATCTGTTCGCGTACTAGCATGGGTCCGGCGATTTCTAACAAAAAATCAGAATAGACAAAAAACATCAAATTTAACATTACAAGAAATAAATGAAGCAAAGGAAGCAATAATCAAGCACATACAAGCATCTTATTTTACAACGGAAATAAGCAACTTAAAAGCAAATAAAGGCATAAATAATAATAGCAAAATACTTAACCGAAATCCGTACCTGGACGAAAACGAAGTACTTCGGGTCGGCGGAAGACTAGAAAATGCACGCATCAGTGACACGATGAAACACCCCATTATAATACCACATGATAGCCGACTCACGAAGCTCCTCATCGATCACGCTCACCTGCAAACCTTCCACGGAGGAGTACGCCTAACCCTCTCCTCATTATTACAAAATTATTGGATCGTTGGCAGCAATCGAGCGGTTAAAAAACGCCTACGCTTATGCGTAACTTGTAAGAAACACCGGCCTACTAAGCAACAACAACTGATGGGTGATCTGCCGGCATCAAGAATAAATCCATCACGCCCTTTCTCTCACACGGGGGTGGATTTCACTGGCAGCGTTGAAATCAAGTTCAACAAAGGACGAGGAGCTAAGACGACAAAAGGCTATATCGCCGTATTTATTTGCATGGTGACAAAAGCTGTTCACCTGGAGTTGGTATCAGATATGAGCTCAAACGCATTTTTAGCAGCCCTGAAAAGATTCTCAGCACGTCGCGGAGCTCCTCGTCATATTTACTCCGACAATGGGACAAATTTTGTCGGAGCCAGTCGATCACTGAAGGAAGAATACCTAAACCTAAAAGAAATATTAAATCAAGACTTCTATAAAGAATTGACAGAAATGCAAATACAATGGCACTTTCAGGCCCCGTCGTGGCCCAGCGCCGGAGGGTTGTGGGAGGCAGCTGTCAAAAGCCTAAAATATCATTTACGCAGAGTCCTGGGCGAACAAAAATTAACTTATGAAGAGTTTACTACCCTTCTAACACAATTGGAAGCAACATTAAGGCCGCTCCAGGCCGCTCTGTACTATAACTGAAGATCCTGATAATCTGGATTATTTGACCCCATCACATTTTCTTGCTAGCGGACCAACTTTAACAATATTAGATACCGAAAAGGATGAAAGGACGAGATGGGAATTTACACAACGCATTTTTAAAGACATATGGCGAAGATGGCGTGAAGAATATTTAACACAACTCTCAGCAAGATCAAAATGGAAGTCGCCTACGGAAAATATAAAAGTTGACGACGTAGTAATTATCAACGACGCCAATCTGCCACCAGGAAAGTGGTCTATGGGACGAGTAGTGGAACTACACCCCGGAAAGGATGGCTACGTCAGAGTAGTGACGTTAAAAACCAAAAATGGGCTCCTAAAACGGCCTGTGATCAAACTGTCTAAACTACCAGTGAACGAGCAAGAATTTAATTGTCAAGAAAAAGCAAAACATTGTACCAAGAAGCGAGAGCATTCAAGTTTGAAGACAATTCTGCTCACTTTAATGTACTTTATGACACTTCTAACAAACTGCTGCTGTCATCAAATCACAGCTCTTAATAGCAACCAATCTATATATCTCGACAAAATGGCAAATTTACAAATCATACGAGATGAATGGAATGTCATAATTTATTATGATTTAAACCCTTACTGGGAAGGAACATCAGCCTACATAAAATACGCTCGACATTTAGACTACATCTGTAGTAAAATAAAAAACATAACAAATTGTGAAGTTATCATGCTACAAACACAACATAAATTCTCCGAACTCGAGCACTATAATGAAGTATTACTGCATCATCACTCTATAACGCGGCGCAGGCGCGGCCTTATCAACGCTGTGGGCAGCGTCGCGCGGGCCCTTTTCGGAGTATTGGACGAACAATTCGCAGAACAATACAGCAAGGACATTGATCTAATCAAGCTGAACCAAAAACATATTCAATTACTGTGGAAGAACCAGACTTCAATCGTGGAAGCGGAATTTAATTTACTAAAGAGAACACAAGAAGCAATAAATAACCAATCTAATTTATTTAATCACCACATATCAAATTTAGATAAAGCTATAAATACATTAAGCACAGAAGTAAACACGATAGAATGGACTAACGAATTCGTCCTGTCAGCAATAGCAGCAAATAATATGTTTACAACTCTAAAACACATTCAAGATAACCTCCTGGACACGATCACGAATATCTTCAATGGAAAAGTAGATTTTCATATTTTTTCTCCGAAACAGCTGCAGAAGGAACTGAGCACTGTGTTAAGCCAATTAGGCAACGACCTTGCCTTGCCAATAAGAAACATTCAAAAGGACATTTTACAAATATATAATTTATTGCGAATCAGAACAAGAATGACGTCACATTATCAGCTGTTTAAGCTCAAGTTACCACTGATAAGCAGAGACCACTTCGACTTATACAAAGTAATATCTATTCCGAGACAGATTGGGAATAAAACAGTATACGTAACACCAGCAGCTGACTACGTTGGGATAAATTTGCACAAGGATGCATACATACCTACTTCGCAGAATGAGATAAATAACTGCATTAATCAAGACGCATCAACCTATCTATGTGCCCTGAGAAACCCAATCTTCAAGATGAATTCCTATCAAGATTTGTGTACAAAAAATAAGAAAAATCAATGCAGAACAGACATCGCCGAGTGCAAACACAAGTGGTATGCACTTCATAATATGAACACGTATTTGTATTATTGTTGCAACGCGTGCGAACTGAGAACGCTATGCGGCGATCAGCTGTCCGCGGTCCAGCTAACGCAAGCAAATATTATCAAGTTCGAAGAAGGCTGCACTGTCAAGACTGAAAACTTTACTATTATGACACATAGAATATTAACAAATACTTTGAAGGTGAAAAGCAATTTAGAAGATTTTTCTATTCCTACCATCAATCGAATCTTGAATATTACGATAGAGCCCTTCAACGGGAACGAAACTCTGTCTAAAGACCAAACCAATCAAATGTTAGAGAATTTACATCAAAAAATAGAAGCCATCAAGACCGAAGAAGTGCCAATAACAGATCAGATATCTTACCACGATATCCATCACTATTCCATCATATATTTAGTGCTGGGTTCAATAATTATCGTGGGCGCACTGGCGATATGGAAGAGAAAGCGAGCCGCTACTGCCGCCGTGGCCGCCGCCACCGCGCCGGCACCGCACCCCGCCAGAGTGGAGCGAGGGACGACGCCAGTTTTAAGAAGAGTTATTTTTAATACTTGAATGAAATTCTTAAGTTCACATTATTTGTAACTTTACTATACTTTATTATTTTTGTTTATTTTTCTCCCTCGGGAGCATGTACAAAGTACAGCATGTATTCTGCGCACGCAGCAATAACACAACATAACAACATTTTATTATAATGAACATAGCGCTATTTTTGTATCAGTACTTACACGGACGCCTAGCCGCGTGGTACTACTTATTAAGCAATAAACCAAGTCGTCGGATATTAGCCTTATCATTTATAATCAAAGCATCCAAGAAGTGTGTGGTAGCAAGAAACCCATACATATACCTACCTATATTTTCAAAGCAAAATAAAATTGGCACAAACAAAATTGCTTCCTGTACCTCTATATTCTATCATACCATGTCAATTGCCAATTCTTCAGCCGATTTTCGACATGAGTCAAGAGGTCATTGGTGGTTTTATTTATTTATTTCCATACAGTTTTACAGCAATGAAATTTAGTTACAAAAGTACAATTCAAAACTGCGGTTTAAAATTTCGAGTATCAAACCATTTAGCAGTATGATAACCCAAAGACTAAAGAGAATTTTTTTTCTCATGTAGATACATGCGTCCATATATTTATCTTGTGGATATATGTGTAAGGGTGTATGTATTTGTGTGTGTGTATATATGTAAGATCCTTAAATTAAAATTGCACACGACTGTGGTGGAAAATATCGGTTTGGTTTCACCTTTTGCACTTCAATCGAGGCTTTCGGCCGCCTCTATTAACTGTTGTCTCTTACCTTTCAGAGTCCGCCACTCAATAGACTGTTCGCGGGGCTTGCAGAAGACTGTCTACTAAGTTGATAAGAACCCAGTTTATTTGTTGAACAAAATCTATTCTCGGGACTCAATTGTATATTCTGAAAAACATAACGGCATTGGAAATGAGCTTTTTCTGTAAACAAAGCTATTAAAAATGATTACAGTCAAACACAAATAATAATCAAATACAACCTTGATCCATCCATGAGTGGAACTTTGTGCAGTTAATGAATATGTAGGTACTAAGTATATACTTAACTAAATTTATGCTTCAAATGAAAAAGACAAATGTGGAGCACGATAACAATGGAACCAAAACCCCCTAATGGGCAATAATCATTAAAAAATGATTTCATCTTTTAAGTCTGACGAAAAAAGGGGTGTAATAAGTTTTATTTATTTATTTAACACTTTATTGCTATATTCTATTCTATATTAGCCCGACTCATCCCACTGCTGGGCAAAGACCTCCCCCCGATTCCTCCACTCTTCACGATCAAGTGCCAATGTCTGCCACTCACTATTCACGAAGTCATAGTCACGAAGGCCCGCAGCTCATCTGTCCACCTTTTCTTGGGTCTGCCGCGACGTCTTTTCCGAGAATTGGGTGTCCAAACTGTGACGGTTTTAGCCCATAACTCCTCCGACATGCGGCAAACATGACCTGCCCAGTTCCACTTCAGTTTTCCAGCTTTAATGGCTACATCAGCGTTTTGGAGCGCAGCGTCGAGTTTCGAGTCCATTAATCTAACTCCTAACATGCTACGCTCCATGGCCCGCTGGCAAACCCTGAGTTTAGACCTTTGAGCTTTAGTCAAAGACCAAGTTTGAGCCCCATAAGTGAGTATCGGGAGAATGCACATGTCCATGAGCTTCCGTTTTAAGGAGAGTGGTAATTTTCCCTTTATGTAATCTTTCATGGACCAATAGCTTTTCCAGGCGTTATCTATACGGCGTGATACCTCTTTGTTTGTCTGACTGTGCGACAGCACTTTATGGCACACAATAAAATAGATAGAGAAATATCATTCACATAAACGACACAACAGGCACTACTTATTTCTAAATAGAAATTTATTTCGAAATTTTATGTGTGTAATTGTGTATATGAACTTTGTGTACCTGTAGCATCGTAGCTCTAGAACAGATGGACCTATTTTAATGCAGTTTTCTCTATTTGAAAGCCAGTTTTATCGAGATGGTTTTTAGCATTAATTTAAAACGGTTCTGTAGTTTAGAAGATATTTGAGTTTAAGTAAACTTTGTTGGGGGTTATCCGACTTTTTCTGTCGGTTATTGAACATAAAAATCACACCCTGTAGTCTGATGTTTCAACTTATCGAAATTATATATCTAGAGCAACTCGTCTAGTATATCATTAATCAAAAAAAAAATTCATGCACTTTTTACAATAATAACTCCCAATAGGAATTTATAGATTTTACACAGAACATAAAACATAATTATATTGTTTTATGACAAATCACGAAAGGCATAAATTATGTTTACGAAAAATATTTTATTATTTTTATAGTTTTTGTATCACGTTAAATTACGATTTTGACCAGCATGGCGATTATTTGTCAAAAAGGGAGTTCATCCTCGTTTCCAGGATACACCGCTTACCATCTCTAAGAGCATACATATTCTAGGTGTCGACATCTCCAGTGACGTCCAGTTTCGCAGTCATTTGGAAGAAAAGGTCAAGCTCGCATCTAAAAAGCTGGGTGTGCTTATTAACAGATCAAAGCAATACTTCACGCTGGGGCAACGGCTTCTCCTTTACAAGGCTCAAGTCAGACCCCATTTGGAGTATTGCTCCCATCTATGGGCGGGAGCACCAGCATATCAGCTTGGTCCTTGTGACTCGATCCAAAAGCGCGCTGTGAGAATTGTCGATGATAATATGCTTACAAGTGGTATTGAGCCGCTGAGTCAGCGGAGGGATTTCGCCTCCCTTTGTGTGTTCTATCGCTTGTACAACGGTGCTTGTTCTGGAGAACTGTTTGACATGATGCCTACAGCTACATTCTATCATCGCACCGCTCGCCATCGACACATCATCATTCATCCTCACATCTTGGAGCCAAATTGGTTGCGAACTGTGCGGTTCCAAAGGAACTTTCTCCCACGCACACTAAGGTTGTGGAATGTACAACATGGAGTTCTTCAAGAAAGGTGTTAAAAGGTTTTTACGGGGTCGGCAACGCGTGGGTGATGCCCCTGGTATTGCAAACGTCCATAGGCTGCGGTGACTGCTTACCATCAGGCAGGCCACAACCTTGTTTACCACCTTAGTGGTATAAAAAAAAAACAAATTAGTCGCGAACTCTGCGGTATACCAAAATAACTTTGTCCCACGCACACTGATTTTATGGGATAAGCACCCTGCAGAGGTTTTCCTTGGTGAACAACAGATGTTAACATTGAGTTGTACAAGAAAGAGGTGATGAGGATTTAGGGTTTGTAACACATATCTTAGCGTTAATGTCCCGGCTGTGCTCTCGCGTACTAGGGCCCGGCAGGATTTGGCAGATCAGATAATTACAGTGGAGCGACTTCCATCTGACCTCCAAGACCCAGTTCACAAGAGAACTTGACCAGATTAGATCACGGTTACACATTCAGTGACCTAAATGTGTAGGTTTTATCACGATGTTTTCCCTCACAGTTAGAGCATCATCATCAGACTGATGATATTTTATCCTCTCGCTCGTAATGTAAGTCAAATAATGGAGTCTATAATTAAATTACTCGTACGTAGTTGCATAATTAGTAATACGTATTTCATGCCGAAAACCAGTTTCTTAAGTTAGACAACATAATAAAAACTAACATTGAACTTGACACGAAACTATTTAGTGATTTTTATGTCGTTTACATTAAAAATTGAGTTGGTACTCACTCAAATAAAACCAACCTAGTGGTTCCTACCGTAGCATAATTAAAATAAACTATTTAATACTGTATGAAGTGCCAGACCACTTTACAGCTGTGTACCCTGCATCCAACTAAGCCTTTATTCCGTGCATGTGCAAGTTGTGTAATGAGCTCCCTCTCGAAGTATTTCCTTTTCACTATAACATGACTTACTACCTCAAAGGCTGGTACCGCATCCGCTTTCCTTATATTGCAGATGTCCTGGAAGGCAGTCGTCTGCCGCCGACGTGCTGTCGTGCCGCCGGTGCAAGGTGGTAAGGGTAATTCTGGCATGCGCCTTGGACTCGAGGCGATGGCCGCCGTTTTTAGTAACGCATGCAGTTTATCAATAAACTGCAACATGTCAATGTCAGTTTTCGCCCGGTGTTGCGCATCCTTGCGTAATGATATATGTCTATCAAGTTTTTAGGGACTTAAAAGGCTAATGGGATTTGGCAGCATATATCATGACTTGACATGGAGCCAATATCACTGGATTCGTGAAGCACAGATCCAAAGTATTTCAATTTATCTGTTTTGTTACTGACTTCGTTACCTATATGGATGGTCTCAAGATTCGCACTGCAGCTAGCCATGTACTTTGTTTTGGCAACGATTCAATGAAAACCAACGTTTTTCGACTTTCGGTTGCTTTCAGCCGAAGATTTCGGCTGCCTCCATGAATTCTTGTCTCTTACCATTCAGAGTCTACTAGTTAATAGACGGTTCGCAACCCGTCTACTACATATCCTGCTGACTCGTTGAACACATAACTATTCTTTCGGCGAGGAAAGTTATGAAAGCAAATTATATAAATATAATAACTTGAGAGCGGATATGAAATAGTTAAGTATTGACTATATTAATAAGGACGGATATGGTCAGTGTAATTAGTTAAATATTCCTGTAATACAAAATACTGTTTCCTTTTTCGAATAAAAATATGTTTAATCCCTCGATTATAAAGCTAAATATGTTGTTGTTATTGTACTTTTATTCTCCAAAACATAACGGCAGTGGAATGAGGTTCTTCTGTCAACAAAGCTATTAAAATTTATTGCAGCCAACCCAAACAATAATCAAATTGAACCTTGATCCATCCATTAGTTGTATTGTGTACTTACGCTACGTACTGTTATGATGTCCGAAATCGATCCCAAAACCTAGAATCCGGAATCCGAAATCCGTAATCCGAATCTTTAGAATTACAATTCCCAAATGCCCAAATGCATTATGTAAATGTTTTTTTAATGAATTTGCTGGTGACTATCCTAGTAGGGCGGAAAAACGACTTTGCTCAGTTAAAATAACCGAATCCAAATCAATTTTATCACAAGAAGGTTGGTTTTTCTTGGGTCAGCGTACAGCCTCGCTATACAGCGGGGCAACGCCGCCAGCCTTCTGGTGCCTTTCCAAATTCAAGGGACCTGTGTCAAATTTTTTATCTTTTGTTCACCTGAGACCTTTCACAACAACCGCGTTTTCTACGCAATAGGATGATAGAAATACGCACGTGTCATAATCGTTGTTGTAGAAGGGTTTTTAATGTCGTATTAATAAATTATCAATTCAGAAGAAAATAAATAGTTTATTTTGTATAATACGTATAGCATAACCATGCAACTATCGATTCCAAGTTCTATGAGAATGATAATCGATAATCAAATAGATTCATTAACGATTTTATACAACCACATCCCTACTGTAATCTGTCAAAATAGATAATGTCTAAATAGTAACACCGAGGATTATGACGGAAGTGAATACTTTTTAAAAAATTTTCGAAATTAAGAAGTGTCCGTTCTATTAAAATATTTGTAATGTACATTATAAAAAGATCTAGTAATTATAGTAAATGTTTCATGCGTGTTGATTCATAGGCCATTTTTAACAATGTATTTTGTTTGTCGAGCGAAACTGACGGTCAGTGTGGGGAGTTTGGATAGACGTTCTGTCAATGGGCGTGATCAACCCTCAAATTGGCAGGGTCGAGCATACTATTTATTTATTATTCAGTTTATTGTACACACGAAACTTTGATGAAAAATACAGAGTTATAGATGACACAACAGGCGCTACTTATTTCTTAGAAGAAATCTCTTCCAGCAGGCCTATCAAAGAGATATATGATGAGTAGTCGCAGATCAGACATGCACAATATTTAACTTATACACATATAATAACCTAATATAATAAACTACATTTACCAATACATAAATACATAGATACCTACAAATTATCGATAGGCATTGTACCCCGCATTTTCAGAAACTAAGAGAGAGATAGTGCTCTTTCACACGTTTCTTAAAAATACCGATAGATTTACTATCGCGTATTTCATACGGCAGAGAGTTCCACAACCTTGCAGCATGAACAGTGAAGGAGTAGGAATAGAAATCGGAATGGTGAGGAGATATTGCTAGCGAGGTTCGTACACTGGGACGACAATGTTTGTCTAGTGGACGGGAGAAATGAAAACGTTCAGAGAGATATAAAGGAGCGGACGGGTTATAAAGGATATTATAAAGAGTGTAAAGGATGTGAGCATTCCTACGTAGTCGATATGGGAGCCACTTGAGTTGGGATCGATAACTTGAGACATGGTCGTACTTTTGTAAGCCGAAAATAAAGCGTATGCATAAGTTTGAAGTCGCTCTAGCTTACTTAAAAGCTCCTCAGTGGCATCTAGATAGCATCAGTCTGCATAGTCTAGAAGAGGAAGAAGAAGAGTTTGAGCAAGAGAGATTTTAGTTTTCAATGGCAGAAAACTTTACTATTGTCATGCCATTTGTCAAGCGGCATAAAGGTAATTACGCATTTCAATAGGCGTGATACAAAAATGGCCCTTATACTATGAGAAACACATTCCATTTCACCTTGATCTATCGGTGCAAATAGGAATTTGATTTTGGGGCGTCCTTGCCTTTACTTAAATGTTTTATCTACTAACACGAGCATTATACAACATTCAGTACATAAGAATGATTAAATAAAGACTTACTTCACGCCTTTTTCCGTAGGGATAGGCAGAGGACCACATCGTTCTACTGATTAATTATAATTAAAGAATTAAAAGTCTGAAATGTTTTTTTTATTATTGTAAAGCTGTATTGCTAACCTAATACATCAATTCGTAAAGAGGGCAAGTTGAATGTTGGGCATGGCAACCCTGAAATCACGCACACATATAAAGCCAATTGAAAGCCATTTGAATGCATTTATGATTCCGTTTTTGTTTGAATTCGGTGCCCATTACATTTATTGTATTTATTTATCACACACAAGTTATACACTTTTTCAACATTTCAAATGAATTAAACAACACGACATCTATTACTTCAGTAGGAAATTGTAGCATTTCCTTGACCTTTCTCGAAATATACCTCCATTACATTTCCTAGGTAGTATACACTTAGTAAGTGGCTGAAAACGATACCACCCACCTGAAAAACGTCAAAGTATTATTTAATTACACAATAATAAGGACAAGAAAAGCAAAGGTAACGCATGTATAAGCTTGAAATATTTACATGTACCGAGACTTCACATGCGACGTAGGTACGTTTACGATTTGTTTGTAAAGAACGCGAGTTCAATTGCAAGAGTCGCATGCGAGAAAAATATGTTCTAGTTGTAGTATTATTTTTGTATGATTGTTTTACAGGACTGTTTTTTTATACATTGCAAAGGCATTTGATCGAAGAACTTTAAGGCATCCTTGAGAGTTTTTTGTCGGGGCAAAGTATTCAAGTAGACGCCAACGGTGATTAATACTAGCGTTCCCTAAGTCTCTCCGGGTAATTTCAAATATATGTAGAATGATCTGTCACCCAAATAGCGTAGATTTTAAGTTGGACCCCAAACTACAAAACAGAAAATCCCATCAAAACCCATACGGCACTATTTTCATATTTCTCATAGTTTAGCTAGTCTAATATGGTTTTACATCAGATGCTCCGTTTTAAATTTTAATTTTGTCCTACTTCTATGTTACTCAAGCCTAAAAGCAACACAACAAAATGTTTTATTCAAATCGGTCCAGTACTTCCGGAGATTAGCGTGTACAAACAGACAAAAGGATAGACAATTCTTTTTTACTGTTTTATTATAGGTATGTACCTCACGTCGGTGGCCGGGCGGTTGAGAATCCGACTCGTAGGCGAGATGTACCTATGACTCTTTAATTTGTACGTTAGTTAAATTCTAACCGATGCTCTTACGGCGAGGGAAAATAGATTTCAATTATTGGACTTGTAATGTGTGACAGTGCTTTCCGATCCAAATATTATATTCATCGTATTATTTAAACGATGAAGGCACTATCTGGTCCACTATATTTTATGTACATTTAGTGACAGAAAAAATATATACAATTAGAAATAAAAATTAAACACGATGCAGTCTTTAATACGCCTGGTGACATAAGTTAGGGAACAGACTGTACCTACAGTTAACCAGGAGAAATGCTGGTCAAATGCCTACCTAGTCTTCTTATACTAAAACTAACTAGAGATCCAAATCTTTAAATATATGAGAGCTACTACCGCGGCTGTGAGCGGCCGGCCCAGCGTGAACATGCGCGCGGGCGTGAGCGCGGCGCCCTGCAGTGCCATGCGGCGGCGCGCGCGCATCGCCTCGCGACGCAATGGGCTGCGAACGCTGATTACCGCGTCCACCACGCTCCATAAACGGCATTTCTCAAAATAGAAAATATATGAGTGACCAAACTAAGTAGCTCTTTTGCATCGTTGCTGGAAATCTTGGTTAAACGCCTAAACAGGTTTTGGGAGTTAGAGCAAATAGACCAAAGTAATTTATTACGGGAAGTGGTGATCTTGGTGTTAATATGCCGGTTGTGCATTCGCGGTTAAGGGCCCGGGGTACGCCTTTACCGTGATCCAGGATTTGGCTGACCAGAAAATTACAGCGGAGCGACAGCCATCTGACCTCCGTGACACTAGTACCAGGGGAACCGCCTGAATGTGCAGGTTTCAATTATTCATAATGTCGACAATAATATACACGTGCTTTTTCACATTACCACACTAGTTCAGTAAAAAAGGTGGTAACTAAAAATTAAGACACAGTTCAAGGTTGTATTATTTAATTAGTTAAATAAAATTACTGTTACACTTACCTCTACATGTAATGTGTACGCAGACTCGTTGATCATAACCAGATTTATAATTGTGTTAATAACCCAACCACTTATGTTCACCAATGGCAAACTCTCTTGCGGGACAGCCACTGCAGATGGAAATTGTCATTTGAGTTATAGTTGGTAATACATTACGGGTATATGTTTTATATTATTGTGGAAATTGATGGGCTCTCGTGGTGTGAGCATCCTTACCGACCTTCATAAATGCAACCTCCTAGCTGAAAAAATACCCAACCAATGGAGGCTGAGTGTCATAAGTCCAATCTACAAAAGCATAGGCTCGGTGCAGGAGAGCACTAACTACTGCCGTATAAAGATGAAGCTCTTCGAACGCATTGGGGACTCACGGATTCGCCGGGAGTGTGCGATCTAGGCGAGTCAGTGTGGGTTTCGGCCGGGCTGTGTGACGATGGACCTCGTATTTGCCCCGAGAACTCTCATGAAGGGATACAGATCAAAGAACACTTCTCTGCATTTCCTGTTTATGGACATGCAGAAGGCCTTCGACTGTGTCCCTTGGGAGATGATGGGCGTTGCGTTCCAAGCCAGTGCTCGAGGCCTATATTGACATTATTAGAGAATGTACTGCAATGTCGATACCATAGTTAGGCCTGCTGTTGGTACACCTGGGCTCTGTACTCAGCCCACTTCTGTTCAATGTGATATTAGACGTACTGTCAAACAGTATCAGTGACTATCATGATGTCATATATGCTGACTCGGCTGCCCATATATGCTGACGATATTTCGCTAACAGATTATGTTAAGGGACGACTGACTAGTCCAACGTGTAAAAAAGTGGAAGGAGTCACTTGAGATCTGAAAATTAATGCGGCAAAGACAGAGAATATGGCCTTCAACAGTGCGGATACTCTACCAGTGCGCATAGGTGAAGATGAAGTCAAGCGCAAGGATCAGGTTAAATTATAATTATTGTAAAACAGGCAAGCAGTTGTCAAAACAACTGATTGATTCCTGTATCCGGCTCCTCTCGACTCATTATCAATCAGTATTCAAATATTTGTTGTTTTAAATTGGTTAGTATTTTCTGCTGTCACCACGGATTCAGGCAACTTATTCTAGGCATTCACGACTCGGATAACTGGGATCTCTATTTAAAGCAACAGTCAATCACAACCATCGCCAGCGTAGTCAAAGCCCGAATATCCGCGGCTTGGGCCATATGGCGGGAGATGACAGGTATCACCTGTGACCCCAAGATGCTGATAAAGCTGCAAGAAGGGTCAAGTCAAGACAAGGTACCTTCTTCTTCTTATTGAGTCGATGGAATAAACTCTGACTTTCACTTTATTCGCCCAGTATACGGCGACGCATACAGCGTTTGAACTGGCCTCGAACAAGTCCTCCATGGTACAAGTTTTAGGGCACGCCAAGCATGAAACGAGGTGGTCCATAGTTTGCGGAGATATGCCACAGTCGCACTGAGAACTGTCATTTGTATATCCCCACCTAAAGAAATTCTCTTTACATCGGCCCACCTGGGTTCGCAGCTTATTTAGCGCCTTCCAGGTTGGCCACGAAAGTTTGTTTCCGGATGGGAGCTGTTCAGTAGGAGGGATAAAGGCAGGATTGGAAAAGTTATTGATGTACAGGTTTCTTCTGGCTGTGGGGGCGTCACTTTCGCAGGTAGTGGTGGTCGCCAAGAAACTGGATCGGCTTTTCAATATCTTGACAGTAGGTTCCTGACCATAGAGAGGGTGCCGTGAGTCCGTTTCCTGTTTGCGTTTCTCAACTGCACTGGCTATCTCTCTGCGAACGGCTGGTGGAGCAATGCCAGCTAGTGGATACAACTTACTCACCGGAGTCGGCTTAAGACATCCTGTGATTTTCCGGCATGTGTCGTTAAGAGCTGTATCCACTGAGCATGAGCTGATCGGTGCCATACGGGACACGCATATTCACCCGCAGAGAAACATAGTGCTACACAGGTAGAGCGTAAAACCTGTGGCGTGGCACCCCATTTTCAGGAAGTAAAGCGTGACGACAGTATGTTGATTCGGACGGTTACTTTGTGGCGTATGTTCTCACAGTTTTTCCTATAAGTAAGCGAACGGTCTAAGGTGATGCCAAGATATTTTGGGGAGCTACAATGGCCTACTGGAATTCCCTGCCATGAGATATTAAGATTGCGATTCGCTGATCTATAACGTAAGTGAAATGCGCATGACTGGGTATTTGTAGAATTGGGCCTCAACGCGTTCTCCTTATAATATTCACTGAGGCATGACAAGGCGGTTTCGAGCTTGGTTTTCGCCTCTTCAAAGGAATCCGTCTGTCGGCATACAAGAAACGTACCGTCTCTGGTGACTGAGGCTGGACGTTCGTATATATGTTGAGGTGCGAGCACGCTACCCTGTGGTAGTCCATTCGTTTGGCGTCGCCTCTTACTTTTTCTTTCAAGCATATACACTTGAAATATTCTGTTATGCAGAAGCTCGCTCAAAAGTCGGACAAATTTGTGGTAACCAGTACGCTCTCCTACATATAACGCTACGGACATAACGCTAAGATGATGATGTTGATGAAAAATGGTTTTGCATGCACACGACTACACCAGGCACATGAAGTAATAATAAAAGATTTGAAGGACACAGGGAGAAACGTGCAATATCTTTAACGAAGTTAAAAGTATTTTAATTTTTTTACATATATAAGTTTCATCGTGGTTGTTACGTATTTTTAGGGACACTTGTAATTCTTTTGTGAAATCTAATTGTTATTAATATCAATTAATCCTATGAAAATATGTAAGTATGTGGAAAGGCCAAAAGAGTGCTGATCCCAGATAATATGGGAATAATAAAGCAAGGCCGAAGAAGAAGTAGTGGAAAAGACAAAATAAAGAGGAGGACCACGATTGTAGCTTGTGGCATTTGATAGCATTTTACTCCTGTGTGATGCGGGCGGAGTGTATGTGTGTATAAATGAAATGAGGATGCCTTATGTTGCCTTAAAAAGTTGCTTTAAAAAAATGGTGTGCCCTTAATATTGGTTTACTTACTCAATAATTTTATCATTAAATATAGTAAGCAGGAAATTCTGAGAACGATGTAGGTCAGTGACATCGTAAGTTGATGGCTGAAACGAAGACACAGGCTGCGGGCGGCTGCGTTCAACTGACAGTAGCGCCGCGACGCGTCGCGCAGTGCAGCCTGAGCAATGTCTATATCCGTAGCCTCTAAACCTGAATAGGTAATAGGTCCTATGAAATAAAATTCCATAAAAATACAATAATACAAAGTCATCAATACAATGTCAAAACTTAATACTAATTTTAACAATATATCTATGTCAGCCAAATAACCCACCCCTGACCGCTCCCGGTGCAAAGGTGCCCATCACGCTCGCTGCATTACCGCGTTGAATCGCAATGGCCAACCTCTGCACCAAGAACAACCTGGAGCGGGAGTCACCCGTGATATCTCCGAGCCTACGGCCTTATTCCCCCACAAAGCTCTTAGCCTCTGCGCTCCAACAGCCCAAGGTCTCCACGGCCACCGGCACAAAATGGTAGTGCTGCTCCAAGAAAGCGTACTTGATTTTTTTTTTAGCGTCTGACGTCCTCGGCAGCGGCGGATGGAGAGTAAACGGTGCGACTCAGGTGGCTGGCGGCAACAGTGCTGACGCAAGTAGCGTCCCAAATTAAGCACTTGCCATTCTTCCAGGGCACCAGAGTCAACCCGTCCGGCTTCTTGCCTATGAAATTAGTTCTTTTTATACCACTAAGGTGGCAAACAAGCGTATGGCCCGCCGGTTGGTAAGCATTTACCGTAGCATATGGACGTTTGCAATACCAGGGTTATCACCAGCGTGTTGCCGTCATGTGTTTGGACTATATAAAAGACCAATCTAGTAAGCAGGTACTCCCGCCCACAAATGAGAGCTATACTCCAAACGGGGCCGAACTTGTGCCATATTTGGCACAAGTGTTTGGCTGATGTGAAGTATAGTTTTTAGATATCAACTTGACCCTGTCTTCCAAATGCGTCCGGTTTTGGACATCACTAGAGATGTCGACTCCAAGGATACAATTGTTCTTCGAGATGTTATGGAGTGTGACAAGAAGCGTGAAGCCATAAAATAATTGTTGTGACACTTAGCAGTGAACGCGCGTTTGTGTCTTAGGGATTAAATTGGACTAGGTTTAGTCGTCTCCAATCGGAGACTCTCGACTTTCGACACAAGTAGTTTGCGATTTTTTATTACTACAGACCTTGGATTATTAACAAATTAGTAATTATATATTATTTATGACGGCCTTTACATTCTATAGCGAAGCTCGAACTGATGGCGCTGCAGAAATCGTCCATATAATTTACAAATAGTTCTTACCAAGTACATCACGCTTAGTTTGTCAACTGTTTCTTCAAAATCCTGTAGTCAACTTGTCATTGCTTGTTCTTTGAATGAATTTAATAAAAACTTTGCGTTGTGGAACTTCAGTTGTATGTTACGCAAGGTCCGACTGGTAATGCGAAGGTTAACATTACAGTAATGTCCACATATATAACAAATATAAATCATTTACTTACTGTACAAATTAATATTTGCAAATACTGTACTAATTCGGTCTGTAACACTCCTCAAAGCCAAACTCAGAGAAGGTACCACGAGCACAAATTGCAAATTTGTGAACGTCATACCCATCGCTGTGACGAATCGAAACAACATGTATTTCATGTAAAACGTATCTAAAAATAAAAAAATATATCTTAAAATTAATTTGTTACTCGGTATTGAAAAAACATTAAAATTAGGGTTCCGAACTAAAAAACCTTTTGGACTTACTTATGTGTCTGTTCGTCCGTCCGTCAAGTACATACATACATATATCAGCAACTACTGGCCCATAGGCTATGTTGTTGCAATAAAGTACTTACTTACATAACCTAGTGACATGAAATTTAACATAGTTGATCTAGCTGGCTCACAGCCATAGACATTGTGAATTTTTTTTCTAAATTTTCTAAAATAATAGAGGTCTTCGCTCTGTATTATAATCATCGTACATATTATGATTGTTTCTAGGAATCCTCAAACAGAAATAAAATACTCGCAGATCTTACAGTTTCCGTATAGAGTTACTAAGCAGTAATCGTGTATGAGTAACGCCGTTGGTAACACGAAGTGAAAAATTGTAAAACTGAGCAGCTTTATTTGTTGTTGATCCACGGCAAAGTTTCCTGGGGTACCAAGCATCACCTGCAGAAAAAGGAGTTGCTTGTCCTGAATTTAACCACAGACTTAAGAAGACTTTCACAAAATGATACCTACACTTTGAAGTGGTGTAAGTTGGTCATTGCATAATAGACAGGATTACAGGTAGAACCGAACATTCTGGTTAATAAGACCGATTTTTTTTGTAGAATTAGCCTCAAAATTGCGCTATTTCATTTATTGTGGGTAAATTTTCTAAGAAATTATTAAAACAGGGCTTTGTTCGGCCCTGCATCGTTACGTTACAGGCTAGTTGAAGAGAACTTACCCGTTCTACCATAAGCAAAGTATCGACTATACACTTCATTCTGGCCGTGCCGCTC